>WARS01000060.1:3979321-5179321 GCA_008933995.1 Datnioides undecimradiatus
GAGTTATTAGTGAAATCCATAAATTACATGATGTTCGCACTGCCAAGTATGGGTTCCCCTTCCACCTCTGACCCCGCATCAAGGTCAAGTGCCGGGGAAGACTCGTAAATCATCAGGGATGTGCACTCTCATTAGTTGCGATTCAAATGAAAAAGAGGACACTTCCTCCAGTCCCCTGCCACATTAAATCAGTGTGCCTTCCATGCACCATAAATAACACATGCTCCGGCTCATAATTGTCCGTGGCAGAGCACAGGCTAAGCATACAAAGACTACATCAACATTCAGCGAGATGAAAACTGAGCCGGGCCGTAAGACCACTTATGACGTGATGCCGTGATGCTGCATTAACACCTTTGCACTATTTTCAGAGCACTTTGCTCTCCCGCTCTGAGACATCACTTCATCGTCACTTACACCATAACGCCACCCTTATGTTTGAAAGTGATAAGTATGCTGGATTGATACACACATATTTCTAACATGTAAGTGAAGGTGTATGGAAATGTATTGATCATGTTGTCACATGATCAAAAAGGTGTCTTCACACAGATGATGAAACTGGGGAAATGGGATTTTTGCCTCTTTAAATGGATGTTATGTACAGTGAATAAACTTCATTACAGAGGCAAAAAACTGTGAAACGGCATTTAAAGATAAACAGAAACTTCCTCTGTGGGCCGATGAAGTAGGTAGCTATAATAATCTGCCTCATGTTTTAATTTGCTGCAATATTGGGATTCTTTTTCTGTGCAATCGTCAAATTCTTACTCCCATGCTGCTAACGCTGGGCACTGAGCTCAGCAGGAGGGGAAATAATGAACTACACAGATAGGAAGCTACTGAAAGGGGGTATCAAATGTGGCACTGATTACTGTTATAACAATTCATTTTGACAATATATTCTCCGAGTCGATCCTACTTGGGGTACTTTCAAGGTTAGGAATTGCACAGACTTCCTCGGGCAGATTTCCATGGAAACAGAGAGTCAGAGAGCTGTACGCGGGGCTGTGGTGGGAGGCGGCTTGTTGTAATACCGTGTAGAGGATGGGGTCTGGCAGCTTGCACGAGATCGGATGTGTAAACAAATGCTACCTGTCAGCTCCAAGCCTGGGGTTAAGTGAATTATCTCAGCCGAGACGAGGTGCAGGAGGCTTTAATTGGCACACATCTTATTTAGATGCTGCAGAGCCCTTGACCTAGGCGCAGACTCAAACACCGCAGCGCTCCCTTTGTGAGTCGCTCCCTTGCCGAAGACAATGGGATTCAGAAAGTCCACACAGTAAAGTGGAGATTTTGTAAAGTTTTTCTTGTTACAGCCTGAAGAGGAGTTCACACAGTCACAGAGTCTTCAGGCGGAGCGGCTGTATGCTGTCCTGGAACTTGCACAGGCACGGCGAGATAAAGACGAGGATTCAACACAGCTGATGATGACATGAGAGCAGAGCAGCGATGTGCTCTCATGTATCTATAGCCTGAGTACTGAGTCAACTATTCAAAGGGGAAGAGAAGACAGACACACTGTGAAGAGAGCCGCACTGCTGGCAAACTTTAGTTATGGACTTCAGTCTCTGAAATAGAAAGATGTAGGCTGTAAAGAAGACATTTTGCCCATTTTAGAGTCATATTCCTATATGTGAGATGATTTGCTTGAAACATGTCATGAATCTGCCGCCTAATGATACATTTATATGATTTTACACATACTGCGCACTGGTTTTCCCTTGAAAAACCTGGTTTAACATTGCAAAACTGTCACACTGTGCACAACATTGTCTGAAAAGAAGCAAATTACACTTCATTTAAGTCTGAATTGAGTTTTTGAATCAAAAGGCTCTAAATGCTGTGTCACATACCCAAACATTTAAGCCCATGGCTTCCTCAGTGTGCCACCTGCATGATCACTGCGACGCGGGACGGACGCTGCGTATTTTCCCCCAGTCTGTATTCCCATTTCAGTTTTTTTTTTCTTAATCCTGACGTCTAAATACCGCAATACCCATGAGTCTCTAGGCGCAACAAATTCAAAACGCCTCATTATGACAGTAGAAAACAAAACACAGCCTCTCAGTTGCAGAATTCACTCAAGTTAATTGGCTTCAACTGCAAATTGTGTTTTCGAGACACGCTTACAACATATTTAGTTTCCACCTCATTGTCAGTGGTGTACGTAAGCAAAGTCTGATGCATCTTGGGAGTACCTCATACGCCTGCCTGCCTGTATATGTTATTTTTACTTTTTAATCAGAGAATCAAATATTTTCCAATGCACTCCAATGAATCTTTTGTCCGTGGGTGCAGACCAAAATGCATGTAGACACAACCCGATGGACCTGCAGACGCGGTCAAATTTCAGTACATTAAAAAGTTTAGTGCGCTAAAATATGTTTCAGAAAACGTTTGAGGTCAGAAATACGCATCGCAGCAACAGCAACTTGATACATATTTAATCAATGCTGCCTGCTTTGACAGTTTGATCTGAGTTTTGTCAGCTGCGCTCTGCAGACTGTCAGTCACTGTATCAAACCAGCCACATGTTAGATAAATGGTTGTGACTGGCTCGGGCCCCAGCAAGGACGGATGAAAATCTGTCTGAACGGGAACAGACCCGGACGCGTCTGCAAGAGCAAATAAAACATGAAGATCTGTGTTTCTTTATTGGTTTATGATACTCAACATGACTTTCACGATAAACAAGTTGGAACGTAGTAAACAAAGCAGCAAAGTGGATTAAAAAGCAGGATTATCAGACGGGAATTTTGACCCGAACACGATCTCTACAGGTAATTTTGGTGCCTAAACCTCACGACAGTGTGGCAAACACATGAGATGTCTCAGAGCAAGCTTTATTTCCAAAGTGCATATTTATTATCTCTAACTTGACTTTGGAATGAGAAAAAAACCCCAGTCAGACACAAAATTTATGTTGCGTGTCGTGGAAAAAATGGAAAATTAGTGTTTATCTACGCAAATCTATACGTTAAGGTTACTGACAGCTCCTGTGTCATGGTCTAGTCAAGTCAGTTATGTTTTGTGCTGTCCAGTGTTTGTCTGGTCTCTGCTTCCTGTTTTATTTTGATAAGTATTAACTTCCCTCTCGTTTCAGGTGACTTGCCCTTCCTCGTGCGATTGTCTTCCCCGCCCTGATTGTTTCCACCTGTTCCCCTGATCCCAATGTGGATATATTGTCTGCGTTTCCCTTGTCTTGTGCCAGTTCGTCTCGTCCTCAATGGTGACAGCCGGCGCCTTGTTCATGTCCATGCCTTGTGTCTCGCCAAGTATCCCGACTACGGTTGTATATACTCTTTCTGTTGCTACTTTGGTAATTTTGAACTTAGGTTTTCTCCTTGCAAGAACGATTTTCCGTTTCCTCGAAAGAGCGTTTTGTTTTTTTTTTGTTGCTTCCTTTTGCCTAGAATCTTTGCTAGTTTCAGTTCGTACTTTGGTTCGTACTGAAGAGTGATTTTTTTTTTTTTTTTTTGGTTATTACCTAGATTCAATAAACGAGTCTTGCTTTAGGGTTCACCGACCTGTCCTGTCATCATGTGACATTGTCTGTGTGAAAAATGAATGAGGCTGGTGCTTCCAGAAACACGGGTGGCTGAAATAACTCCTCTTGCTTCTGAACTCTACTGAAAGTCTGGCTGCCCTGGCAGAGACATGCCTCCCTCCTTTGTTGTTCTTCCTGAGATTTCCTACATTTTTTCCCATTAAATGTCTTTTGGGGGAGTTTTTCCTGATCAGAATTGGCAGTCTAAGTATGGAGGATGCCGTAAGCTGTGTAGATTGTGAAGTCCCTTGAGGCTATTTTGTGATTTGTAATATTGGCCTGTTTAAAGAAAATGGCTTTGACTAGACTCGACCTGACTTTTTGCGTTTACTCCTGCAAAACCTGGGCCGTCACGGTAACCGTGCCAGACGACTCCTCATTGATTTCGGCTCTGTTCGAAGTCAGCTATTGTAAATTTGAGAAACAGACCAAAGGCAGTGAGGATCGAAAACACATTCGCTCGCGCCGTCATCGGCAGCACGTACAGCGCTGTGTTCTCAGCCTCTTCCTCTACACAGAGCTTACACGTGACTGAAACATCACACAGTCAATCCTAGAAACATATCCTAGAAATATGCGGCTGACGAGCCCGTTGTTGTCACGTCTTTAAGTCTGTTTTTGATTACTTCCTGTTTTATTTTGAAGACTGTCTCCCTCTTGTGTCTCTGTGTGCTTGTTTCCTTTGTCTAATTGGTTTATTCATTTTACCTGTGTCCTGTTACTTTCCCTCCTTAGTGTGTGTGTGTGTGTATACATATATATATGTCATGTCATTCACTTTGTTCTCTGTCAGACCATCACCGTTCATGGGCCTTCATTCCTACATATCTCCCAGTGTTTTTCCATGTGTTCGCAAAAAAACAATTGTCCTCGTCTTCATTTCTGCATTTAGGTCCATTCCCGTTTGTTCCCCTGATCCCAGAGAGGGACTACTGTGACAAATAACTCTGTTTGGACCAATCAAAAATTCAGTAAGGGTCTTTTCTTTCCTTCTTTCTAAGAAACACAAAGCAACAAAGCAACACAAGCCCGATTGTCAACAACATGCATCTTGACAACACCTTATAATTGACCGGTCAACCAGTCAGTCAAAGTTACAGGAAATCGTTGTCTTCTTCCTCATGCTTAGTATCATAAACAAAACAAGTTTCAAACAATTTAGCACACAGTCGTCCAGCTAATTACCCTGCCCTGTCGCGTTCGCTTGAAACAACCTCCTGTGTTCATGAGTACACATGGAAAGGACATGGAGACGCGGAAAGCACACACAAGTGGCTGACAACTCGCCCCGCTGTCGCCTTACTCGCCTTCCCTCCCTCCTGCTGATACAGGACAATCACGTACAGGAGAGTCTTGCTTCAGCAAAACCTTTATTCCCTGTACCCCCACAACATCCTAAATGAATAAATACACAGCAAATGAGAGCTCCAGAAGGTGTGAGAACTTGCTTATTCAGCTGTTTAGGACGCACACAGTTAAACATAGATGAGGACAGTGATTCCACACACTGTGGGACCACGGACAGCAGCTGGTGCTGAAATAAGGGGGCCATTTACCTGAAGAGAAACAGAGAAATGAAAAAAAACCAGCCCCGTCTCATTTAAGTTAACAATGCCATATTTCTTTGATTCAAACATGAAAACATTCAGTAATATCTCAAAAGAACATTTGCATCTCATGAATTTTAAAGAGATTATTTTTATTATTTGCTAAAAGCCACAGCAACTGAAAAAAAACCCAACCCCACACTCGGAAATTGGATATTTTTCTTTGTATTTTTACAGTAAAGCTCTATCCATCATATTGACTTATTTTTCAATGCAGAGGGGTGAAGTTTCAAACAAATAAAATGATTAAAAGCATAATTGCACACCTCTCATGCTGTATTTTCTTTTTTTCCCTTGCTCTTTTCACGAAGCCAGCGAAGGCTTTGTGCACCGGCTCTTGCAGGGATTAAATGAGTTGTTTGACGACCTCTTTTAAGTCTTTTTTTCCACCACAATTTTTCATTTCTTCTGGATTAAAGTCAACGCCAAATCCTTTTATCGTGACCTGTTGGTACACTGGCGGTGCACTGAGGTGCTGTGATCAGATGCTGCTATGTCTTCGTTAAGTCTCCGTGCTCCCCTGTTCACCTCTATTTGCAGTGAGATTGGGAACTGGAATTGGCCCTGTCACTGTTTACCCTGGCCTCTCATTTGAGTTAGCTTCACGTTCTCCTACACACCCCTTGTTTTCCTGTCAGAGCACTACTGATTACAGCAGCGACTGATGAGTCCAGACATGTGAGTAAAGCACAGGGAGCGCGGCTGCATACTAAAGCGTCGGCATACGCCCTCTGCCTGCGGTTCACGTCAGTCCAACGCACGGGTATTGAGAAGGAGGCTTGAATTTACTTTGAATCTGCATTAAATCAACGCAATATTATCCAGATTCATGTACCTTATGAATTCTTTTAGATGATAATTGAGACTATTATTGTGCCTTGGTCTGCAACTGAAAGTAGGAAAGTAAAGAAATCAAGATGATGGAAAGGAATAAATCAAAAATTCAATACACTTAGTTACAACCAGGGAACTCTGGCCTTCATTGAATATGGGAATACTTTACAGATTCACAGTAATTACAGTCACATTGCTGACCTTGCAATTCACCCAGCTGTCCTAGTCAATACCAGTTCTTTACTAAAGGAGCTTAAGCTGTGATCATATAGTTTGTATATACAGACGTATGACCCAGCACAGTGAACTGCATGAGGCAGCAAACATGTAAATGATAATATATAACGTATATAACTTGATTTTAATGAAATCAGTGGAAATCTGGAGGCATGGCGGACATGTGATGTGGCTGATTATCAGTTAATAAGACGGCACAGAAGTCATTTAATACAATACACAGCAGCGTTTACCACGTTCCACTGTTTTTAAGTAGCTATTTTGTTAATTGAGGAAGCACATAATGACTTTGTTAATATGGCCAACAAGCATTAATTTGAGTGTCATCACAACGTTCTTTAATGTTGTATGAACAGTCCTCTGGGACTGCGCATCACATCCTGCCCGGCTCCTCAGATTATGTTTTTCTTTTTTCGTTTCATTGTTTCTCATTTCTGTTACATCTCTTCCTGCCTTTGTTACCCCCCCCCCCACAACTGTTATTGTCTGCCTCACCCTGATTGGTTTCACCTGTGTTTCATTGCTTCGTAGTGCATTTAATCTGTGTGCACCGCTCCTGCTCCTTCTACCTCGTGATGAGTGTTTCGGCCTCCGTCCTCGTGTATCTCTGCGTTTTTCAGCTTTAGCTTTCTTGGATCCACCCGAGTCTTTTGATTCTTGCCTCCCCCTCTATTGAGTTTGGTTGACTTCCTTTATCTAAGAGTTGACCTTGCTGACCTCACATTCCTTCACAATGTCTGCCTTTGACTCATTAAAACAGCCTCAGCCATGCCTGACCCTGCCTTTTGGTCCTGTCTACTGTCCGACAGCAGTGCTGGTAAGACACACAACCCTGACTGAGAAAACTAATCCAGTTCAGAGAAATAGATGATTGTGGTTTGTGTGAAACTAGCTTCCGTTGGTTCTTTGGCACTGACGTGTGAATAGATCGGAGTGATGAGCTGTCATTAAAATAATACACATTCTAATTTTGGCACGAGCACAAGCAGCGCCTGGGTTCACGCCTCCAAGCTACCTTATTTCTCTGTCAGTGGCCTCGGAGCCATGCATTCTTAACATGCCTGCCAGCTCACCTCTGGGCTCCAACCATCCCGCAAACACGACCATTCCAGGCCTTCATAGCAACTCCTGATTAGCCTTGAGCACTTCCCTGTTTTCTTCCTACTCGCCTCTGGTCTCGCCTCTGTTATCCTCTACATTCCCTCCATTATCATTCCTTCCCCCTCTAGATTCTGGTCTTTTACTCCATCCTCCCCCAAGTGTCTTATCTCTTCTCTTCTCTCCCTCCACTCCTCTCCTCTCCAGCACCTCTGGCCTCCAGTCTGCAACCTATAATTTCCTCTTGCTCCCTTCTGCGCCCTCTGCGTCTCTCCCCAGCTACATTCTTGATAACCAGCAAAACAATAAAAACAGCACCAAAGAGTAAACACAGCAACACGCCCACAAAATCTCCCACATTACTACTCCTGTGACAACGGCAGGTTTTCTTGTCTTCACGGTAATAACCTGGGAAATAATGACGGTAAAAGTTTCCTTCTCAGACACTTTTTAAAAAAAATAAAATAGAAAAGTACAGGAGCCTCTCGTCCCACAGTGCTCTGTGTGGTTGGGCTCTGACAGGCGCTGAAGTGCGTGTGAACATCTGAACAGAGCAGCACTTACTCAACCCCTCTACAGCTCTGTGCTAATGAGAGGCGCGCGTATAGTGTGCGCGCGCGCTCGTGTGTGTGATTGCTGCAAAGGGCTGTCGCACTGACTGACACTCCCTTACGCCTGAAATAACTCGTACACACGTCAGGTGGCTGTTGCCCCAAGGTCCCCAGAGCTGAGGTGTCATTTAAGAAACACAGCTCGCTTTTGCTGCAGTTCACATGCTGCTGACTGCCAGCTCATAGCTCAGCCTGTTGTGGATGAAACCCAAAATAAATAAATAAATAAATAAATATATAAATAAATAAATCAACCCACACCTGAATAAAAGGAACATTTCTCTCCTGATATGACCAAAAATATGAAATCTGCTGCTAAATCCCACAAACTTTACTTTTATATTGCGTGGGTTTTGTTGAACAAGCCCTGTTGTTCATTGGACAGCTCCTGAAAGTTATAGTTAGGTCTTTCAGGATGTTTTGCACTCTGTTCTCCAGTCCAGGGTCAAACTTTCAGCTCGCCATTCACCTGTCTGCGCCTCCGCTCATTGCTGCCTACTGTGTAAAAAAAAAAAAAAAACAACACCACCAAACAAACATCTGTTCATAAGGGAGCACGGATTCAGTTTGCAAGCATTTTTTATTCTATTTTGCGCCTGTGTGTGAAGCACCGGGTCTGGTATTCATAAACTACAGTCTTGCCTGGAAAATCAGCTGAAAACCATCCGTGGCAAAACGTCTTCGATCCCGCAGTTCTCTCCCGGTCTCACCGACTCTGTCTGATTACCTGGCTTCAGCATTTAAAGTGCTCATTGAGCCCCAAGCCCTCCCTCGTTCTGCTATCTCAGGCTCCTTTCTTCTCCCTGTCAGGGAAAATGCCAGAGAGGTGCAGTGAGCGCCATGCTCCTCTCCCAGTGCTGGTAATTTGACAGCGAGCAGAGAGGGCGCAGAATAATTGGAATAGCATTTACGTGTCAATGTGACACTGACGGAGGGAGCTCAACATTTAACTTGTCCGTCTGGGATGGGGGGGTGGGGGGGGAGTTAAAATGCAAGCTGTAGATTTCTGGAATAGATTTCAGAAGTTGTCTAGCTAAAGAAGTGGCGGGTTAATCAGACAAACTAGACATCTGGCCTTTTGTCAGAGCTGTTTGTGTCTGAGGCTCTGGGAGAACAGACTGGAGCAATACAAACAATGATTCTGGCCAAACTGCGGTCTTGTGAACAACAAGCCAATGCTGGGCAGAGCTGGGGTTTGATGACGGTTTTAATTGGACCTAACTCAGTGGGGCAGATGCATCCAAAGACAATAGGGTGATACAACAGGCAGCTTAGCAGTGGTGTTTTTCTGTTATCAGCTGATGCAAGAAGTGAAACAGCAAGTAATATTCGCCTGAAAGTGCGCCCGTCAAACGGCACCAACCACAATCAAAAAGCAGCGCGATGATATGACTGGCAGGCCTCAGAGAACTTTTTAATTGGTTCCTTTCACTGAGCAGTATAGATTCACTGCAGCTTCTAGTGTGAATCGTCCTATTAGCTGATGACACAGGAGCAAAACACCAACAGTCTGTAGTGATGGGGGAGGGGGTGTGTGTGTGTGTGTGTGTGTGGTGTTTCAGCAAAAACATCACACACACACACTTCGGCGGCGCTTTTGCTTTCGTACAATTTGGACAAGAGAGCGGCTGCCATGTTGAAGGGATGCTGAGGCGTGTTCATTTATCAGAGCTTGTGTTTGCGTGTCAGCCAATGACGGTAAGGGGGGGGGGGGGGTCTACAGTGAAAGCTGCAATGCTCGAGTGATCATCAAAATGCAGGAAAGAAAAGTAGTGGTTCCCTCTCTGGCGCTGGCCGGCCAGTGAGGACGGCGTCTTGGTCCTCCTGCTCTGCTCTCATACTGGCTGCTGCTGCCAGTCTCACAATAGAGGGACAGCACAGTGTAATGAGCAGGATTACCAAGGGAGACTGGCAGGAATAGTACGGTATCAAAGGAAATCCAGTCAGTGAGGGATATTCAGACAGCACTCCCGTTCTTTTATTCATTGCCTGCGCACCCAGAGTGACTCAGCTCACTCTCCTGCTGTCAAACCCTGTCATTATCCATTAGTGTGTTTCTGCCTCGCCGGGGACCGCCCACTGCTGCTGCTGCTGCTGGCATGCGTGAGTAGGTGCATTCGTGGTTGCGTGCATGTGTGTGTGTGTGCTCTTTGAACCGCCGCACGTGTACGTCGTGCGTTGCAATGCATGCATGTTTGCGCGTCGCACTCTTTGTGTAAACACTTGGGGTTGGTGTTTGCCCTTCAGGCTCCTGATAGTGGGCAGGTTCTCTGCCATGATCGCTGTAGCCGTGGTAATGCCTTGTTAAGCACTGTGAGTCTGATAAGCAGTAACAAAGCCTCTGTTAAGACCATTCAAACAGATAGAAAAGGGAGATCGTTTACAGGGCTTTGGGACGATGGCGTCGCATGGATATGTGTTTTTATACCTGCTGGTAAGTAACTGGTTCGCTGAAATTGCACTTTTACCGCATTTACATGACGGGAAATGATCATTTCCATGACTGTCGTATGAATCCAACACAGCAATTCTGCGTTTTATGGGTCTGTTATTTCAGAATTACTTCATTTCTTTGGAAGTGCTTGAGAAAAAAAGTCATACATTATGGTACTAAGCGTTGGACATACATCCATAAAAGCACCATTTACACCCGTATAATATCAGTTCATTCATTCATTCATCTTACCCTATAGAAACATAACCATTAGCTATATGCATATTGAGCTGTGTGATCTACTGTAGACAAATTTCCCATTTTGGCATGTTCAGCTGACCTGAACAAAAAAGCTATGCATAATAATTCTTGATGATGAAAGCACTTATTTAATAGAAAGTGGACTAGCTGAACTGTGCTATTTGTATTAGCACCAAATAGTTATTGAACAAAAATATATTCAGAAAATTCTGAAATTACAGACCAGACAATAAACCATTACCCCCAAAACTTTCTACTTAACTATGGGTAACTTTAGCAGGATAAAGGTCACCGTGGCCAAAGTGGCAATTTCATTATTAGGCCACTTGAATTAGAGTGGGTGGAAGGAAACCAAATGCAGAAAACAACAAACTTGGTTTCCCAGCGAGGCACTCCTGCTGTTTTTTCATTTTAGCGTTTTAAAGCCATTGAAATACTGAAACACGTGAGGGATAATGCCCATTGAGGTGTGCATTATCAGGAATTAATGGACAACGGGGAGGCCAGAAAACCCACTTTTTGCGGTTCTCGTCTCCCCGTGGTCCATTAAATCCTGCTTACACCATGGTCTCCTGCCAAACAAAAATAATTAAGACCATTAACTTATACTTTCACGTGTTTTGCAAAATCAAAAGCTGTTCACAAGCCGTAACTCCGTTTCCCTGGCAACACCTAAGAGAGTGATTATGTGCTGCAGTCATTACCATCCTATAATGTCCTTATGCAATAGGATAAGGCTTTGATAGGAAGCTGTCATTTCATTCATACACATCAAAAGAAATATTAAAGTCACTTATTGTTGTCAACAATCTCAACGTGTTAACGAGTTGCAATAAATTGTAAACTGAGGTTTTAACTGCATCCCTGTTGCCATGGCTACTCCTGTTATATATACAGCCAGCGCATTGATTTAGAGCAGTGAACAGACATTGTCACTGGAACTACCTAGTAGGTGTCCATTGGCAGGAATTAATGGACGCCATGCAGCGAATCAGAATCAAGTATGCACCCTGACCAGGATGTAAAGCAGACGCGCACAAAGCCTTTCCCTTCAAGGGCTAAAACAGAAACGTAATGGTGGAACACGTGCTAAACGCAAGCACAGTGTCTGCTGAGCTGTTAAGATGCAGCAGTTACTTAAATGACAGTGTCACTATGCGCCTGCGGTGCTGAGATTATGAAAATAAACTGCACAAACAACAGTTTATATTACATTGGCTGTGGTCAGAAACACTAATGATGCCTGCTTACTGAGCCACTTAATCAAACTGAACCTTCATTTAAGTTATTAGCTGCACCCGAGCTTTTCCTGGTACAATAAGTCCAAAGTTCTGACCAAAGCAACTCTCAGTTTCTCAGTTTCTGTAGTTTTTCTTTCATCTGACAGTCCAACGTGCAGTCAGAAGAGAAACAAGGAGTGAGAGACAGAAAGAACTGGAGTTCCCGGTGAGTCCTGAGATGAAAAGACACTGAGCTGAACACAAACACCCATACAGCCATACTGCTATATATGGATAATATACTGGAATAAGGGACATAAGAGCAGTAAAGTACAAAATGAAAAGTGTATTTCCGTTCTGTCTGAACACAGTTTTCTTGCGTCCACACGTGTGTGTGTTTTTTTTTTTTATAAATACAGAGAAACACGGAGAGCATCACTCAATGACAAGCCCCGTCACATCGCGATGTATTAATTTGCAGATACGGGTAGTCTGTCTTCATTTGCAGGTAGAGAACGTCAAAACTTTTTCATGACGCTGTAGCTGTCAGCCAACGTGAGTCAAGTTCACGCTGAATTTGTCCGCGAGCGATCTGCCAAGCAGCACTTCTTTCACTAAAAAAATGTCACCTGTCCTGCTCCGTCAGCGGCGCCGAGGCACATCACTGCCTTCTTCTACAAGTGTCCTGTACACCTTGAAGTTTCTGCAAGGCCAGTCTGCTGAAAATGTTTATTCTGTGCAATCAAAAAGGTCCAGGAGGAGAAAAAAATAAATGCAATTTCATTTGCGGGACAGAGAAAACTGCGATTCATCAGCACCAAGTTGCAAGGACCTTCGTGCTCGTGTGTAACTCAACACATTACTAGTGGTGTGAGTAAATGACACTGTGGGTGTGCGTGTGTGTGTGTGTATGTGGCCGGGCTAAGGAGGCTGGGCTTTAGGCGTTGCTCCTCTTTTCTCTTCACTCAGCTGTGTTCCCCCGAGGAGAGCAGGCAACGGGCCAGAACTGCTGGGCTGGTAGAGATCCAGATAAGATGGACAGAAAGAGAGAAGGGGATGTGTGCATCGGTGCGTGTGTGTATGTACGTGTGAGCGAGGGTGGGAGGGGGGCAAACATACAGTATATCTTGTCAGGGAGAAAAAAAAGAAGAAGTGTGAAATCAGATGAGAGAAGGACAGCGAGGAAGCAACGTGAGAGAGGTGGGAGCAGGGGGAAATAGAGAGCAATATGTTGAGAAAGAGAGAGAGAGAGAGAAGAGGGACAGGTGTGATTGAAAGGAGCAAAAAATACTTGAACGACAAGAGAGGAATAAGGAAAAGAGGCAGAGGGAGTAATGCTGAGAGGTAATAGAGAAAGGGATGCAGACAGAGTGATGGAAACAGAGAGCGAAGGAGAGGCGGTGAGTGAAAGACAGAACAAAATGGCAGAAAGAGCATAAATGAAATGGAGTGAGAGTTTCATGCCAGCAGTGAATTCTTTCAGGCCTCCTGTCAGCTGTGTTCACCTGAGGGGAAAGCGCTCTTTGGCCATCTGTAACACACAATCTCAATGGGATTGCTGTTTCGGTAAGAGGTAGTGTAATGGATTACATTCCTTCCTGTAACTTAGCGTTTTCCATTTCCTTGTTGTGTGTTCAGAGCAGGCTATGCAGGCAGCGTGTTCAGGCAGACGGATAGACCAGCTGCACGCAGTCGCCCAGGTTAAGATGGATGCTGATGGTCAGGGGCTGCCCCCAAACTGACCCAATTTGGCACGACTTTTTTGGAGCAATAAGCAATATTTCAAATATTTGGCTAAAACTCCCTCAAACACACAAACATGCAGGCTGGCAAGGAGCTCAAGTCTTCAAGTCCTCAGTTGCTCTCCCACAGAAGTGCCACATTTCCTTAAACCGCAGGCACATTCAAACTTTCAAAGGTCATGAAAGTGACACAAGATGAAAGAGTTCGGGGTCGATTCAGTTCACTCAGAAACAAAGCTGGTAACAACAGCAGCACTTTCCTCCTCCGGTGTGGTTCTCCTCTTATTTCATTTAGCTTTCTTATTTGGCACAATGCTCATCAAAAGAATACATGAATTGAGATTAACATCTCAGATCAGCATCAGCAAAAGATAAAAAAGCAGCACAGGCTAATCTAAATGGCAAATGATTGTAGCACTTCTTATTCAATTGTTTCAAGTGGAAGCGAGGGAAGTTGGTCCAACTGCACAAGTTGTAACGCTGCAGCAGAGCATCTCAAATGTAGTCCTCCGTGCCTCATTCACTCATTTGCATTTAGTCTATGTAGGATTTTTATGTGGGAGGTGTAGAAGAAGAGGGAGGTGAAACAGCCAACTACAAAAACAATCTCTTAAACTCAGAAGTGACAACTGATCGGAGCAAGACTTGAACTATCTGCAGTATACACAATGTCAGAATGTAAAGACGAGCACACCTGACGCAGGAGTAGAGGTGACACTGATGCAGGCGACTAACCTTTAATCACACGATCCAGTGCTGCAGCAGAAGTGTGCTGTGCTAACTGTGGCCAGTCAGTTTAGCATAAACCACTTGATTATAAATTATACATAGAATAATGGAGAATGTTAAATTGTGTATTTTTAAATGATTTAACTGCATATCTATCTTTTCCGAGACAAGCCCCGTGTCAGTAGCTCTAAATTAATATTTTCCTTTTTTTTTGCATCTTTGATCTGCGTGTCATGCTATTTGTAATTAAAAAAAAATGAATTCAGTCGTTTTGACACTACTTTTTAAATGAGCTATTTAAATCAGCAACAAGAGAATGGAAATTGACTAAAGACTGAGCACCAAGATGCAAAACAACTGTCATGCAATGGTGCTGCAGCGTCCCTTTCCAAATACCGTAGATTCCCTATATGAGGGCTGCTCTGAGACACGCGCTATTGCCTGTGTCCGGATCCAGCAGCACTCACAGGTATTCAGTGCCACCGCCACGTCGAGATTGTCTGTTGAGTGTCTGATTGAGTGAAAATTCAGACACAATGCGCCTCCTCCCCAGTCACAAACAGTGAGCAGTGAGATCGTTAATGTACAGAAGCCGGGAGCCGGGTCATCGGGGGTGAAGGCGGCCAGCCAGGAAGAGCTGGTGTCACACTCATGAGCGGGACGCTGATTTACTGAAAGTGTTGCGTACTAAAATTGGGTATGCAAAAATGAATCGGTGAGGAGAGAGAGAAAAAAAAAAGAAAGATCGGTCCTGCTTTTTTTTTGTCAGACGCAATTTATTTTAAGTCCCTCAGATTCAAAGACAGAGATCCAAGAGCTGCAACTTCAAAGAGCAGCTGCACAGGGACAGAACTCACTGTCCTACAATTGCTGTCGCTACCATCTTGTTATTGTCCATCTATGTACACTTGAAACAACAAACTTATTGCTGTGAGCCTGGCAAAACGAAATACAACCGTTTTATGAAACAGTAATAAAGTTGAGGCAGGTTCTGGTTTGGCAAAGAAAGGCCACTGTCAACAAAAAAATCCCCACCAAGTAACTTTGTAATTTAACAAATACAACAGCCTGATGACACATAATAGTGGAAATGTTTCCAGGATGATGTTTGCCTTCATCCAACAGCCTTGGAGAGGAGTATTTGCTGGTGAATGGAGGAGGACGGCGGCTCTGATGGGCGGCTGAGCCTCAGTTTGAGTTACTGTGTGTCGCAGTGAGTGTGCACTTCAGCTGCACGCCCAGTCATCTTAGGTTAAAACTATGTAGCTTCCCTAACACTGTTATTGTGTTCCCGGCTGTTTGATGCTGCTGACCTAAAACTTTAAGCTTATTTTATCATTGCACTCGCAGCATCAGTGCAATGCCTACAATGAAAAAGTGAAACTGGTTATGCCTCTCCCCCTGCTGTGGCCGGTTTCCTTTGTAGCAGAGTCTTGTTGTCTTGTTTTGTAGCGTGTTGTACCATGAGTCTGTGCTGCAGAACTCGGCCGGCTTCTACCCTCGGCGGCTCGATCGACTGACAGCTCTGATGTTGCATGAAAAGCAGGTTCGACTGATGAGGGCTCCGGCCGAGCGGGAGTCTGGCCGGCGGTGCGTTGCGAGAGCTCAGGCTCTATGGGAGATCTGTGTTATTGAATGGGTCTCACTTTGAACTCAGCGCCTTGCTCAGTGGCTGACAATGGACTTATAACAAATGTACCAGTTCTTCAGTTTGTGCAGCGTCGACAACCAGGACGGAAACCCTGGTGGGCTGTACGGGGGGGGGCGTGGGGGTACAAACGCAAAACAAAAAAAAAAAAAAAAAGATTGGGAGACAGAGAGATATGGAGAGCAGAGAGAGAGAAGCGTTGAAGAACCAAGGGGCAGAGTGACAGAAACACAGATAATAAGGACGGGGAGAAAGAGGGAAACAAAAAGCAAAGAAACACAAGAAACAGAAACACAATACCCACAGAGCACAACAGAACAATATGTGACCCAAATATGACAACGGAATAAAACGGGAAGAGAAGTGGGTTGACTTGAGACGCTTCCCCCGGCGTCTCGCTTTTAATTATTCATGAACCGAGGTCAGTCATTCACATCACGGCGTACCTGTTAACCACACGCTGATCTGTCATCAGTTACACCTGTTCTTCCGCTGTTTAGCTTGATCCTCCCCTGTTTTGCTGCACTAATTCATTCTGACGTTTGTTTTTATTTTTATATTTTAGGCTAGACAGCTTAAAGTTAAACAATACATCAACGGCCAGGACCACATCTGTTGCACGCCGTCTCCTAAAAATATGCCGTTTGCATACGATTAATCTGCAAAAGCAAATACTGTAGGTCTTGAGAGAAACTGTATTTCCACAAACTTTAACTCACCCATAGCCAACCCATACAACCCTCGTCATGTCCATTCATCTTTACCACTGCTGACACTGACGAATCCTCCTTGAACAGAAGAAGAATTGCTCGCCAGCAAACAAATTCAAGACAACAAGTTCATTTCCTTGCACAGCACCCTTTTGTCTTCATTGTTCATGCCGATACAAATAAAAATGTTTAGCTCTATTTATAGACGCTAAAAGGTTTCACTTCACATTGGGATGAAACTTGTTTTTTGTGTTTCAGCCACTAACAAATATATATATATATTTATATTTATTGATTACCAAGCTTCCATGAACACTAGAAGTACTAAAAAGGAGACTTCAAAAGCCTCATGGGAGCTGTCATTATTGAATGTCTCTGTATGAACCGAAGCTAACATGCACTGATGTTGTGCAGAGATGTTGGCTGTGCAGTTTCCTTTTATATCTCCTTTTGATTTTGGTTATAATGATGACATTTCCTGTGCATGTTTTTCATTTTAGGTTGTTTTGGGGTTTTTTTTTTGTGCTTTGAAAACAAAATTAGTTCAGCTGATCGCCTCTTGTGACCTGCAGGGCCACTGCGGGGAGATATTAGTCAAATAAAGATGACACACAACAGAAAGGCACGTAGGCTACAATGAAGCATTAATATTGTTGTGTTTTTATGCAGATTAAAACGACAATTTCCATCCACCTGCTTTATGCATATTTGTTTGAGTTTGCACAAAAAAAAAATGAGTGAAAACACCAGAAATTAAAAAAATTAGTGACCTGTGTGGGACGGGGGCCTATGCAATGTTTCACAAAATTCACACAAATATGTTTTTTAGTCGTGTTTGCGTCACATCATGTTTGACCGTTTCAGATTTGACTGATGCTGATTTAATTATGTCATCTAGTTGCACTCGGTGTGTGACGGGTTCAGTGTTTAATGTCTTCTGAAATGTTTAATGTTCAATGGCATCCGACTGGAGAATTAGCGCCACTAACCGTTTGACGAAATGCACCAGAATCTAATTAATTCATCTTAATAACAATTCATTTGCATTTCCTTTTGCCAATTTTCCAGAAATTCTGTTAAAACCTGCACTATTGTTGGATGGAAACTTGATGAGTGACGTGTTGCAGAATTACTTTTAAAGTGTAGATTTCAAAGATTGCAAGAAACTAAATTTATGCCTTAATACCGTGTAGGTTCACTCTCTGTGCGGATAAATGAAGTGCACTGGAAGTGTTGTGTCCCAGCAGAGGCTGAACATCAGATTGAGCTTCATGCCTGTGCATCGGGAAGCATCCTCACGCTACTTAGGCCATTAATCTGTCCTGTGCATCAGCCTAATAGCGAGCTGTCCGTGGCGGCCTCAAGTGAACAACAGAGTGGGGGATGACATCAGCTACCGGGAGATGAGCTGTCAGTCAGGTGATTGACAGACTTGTGGGGGACTCACAGCAGCTGAAAGCTAAAAGGAAACAGCCAATTGCTCACTGAGGAGAGAGAGGAGGGAGCCAACCGCCTCGCCAGCCAACCCGCCTAATGATGGCGGCCCACAAACCCACATACCAGGATAGATCAGCCCTGCATCGTGTCAGCGCAGCATTATTAATGACAGACTCTTAAAACCTTATTACAGCCTCAGCCTGCGGGTATGCCTAGCGGCTCGGAGGTTCAGCCTGGCGGGGATTGGCCAGGTAATGAATAAATGACACGCTTAACCATTCCACCAAAATAATATTGCGCTACATTAATACCAGAAAGGAAAGGAGGGAGTTTATAAAAGTGAAGGAGCAGCTCAGTCTGCAGCCTGAGCAATCACAGTTTCCGTAAGAAGAACAATGGCAGCCAAGTCACAGAAGTGGCTGTCAGACGGCGGCAGTGAACAGGTGAGATTAGGAGCTAATGTGATAATGTTATTCCCCGTGGCCAATTTTTATATTCAATGGAACTTAAATAGCTCAAGTGTGACATGGCTATGGACTTAATACCTGTCATTAATCTTCACAATGCTCCCACAGAAGAGTAATTCTATTAGCTGTTCGTCACAGGAGTGTCCGAAGAGAGCGCCGGCCAAAGACACAGAGGCGGACTTTGGCCTGTGTTCCTGTGACCCCTGCTCCGGCCTGTGCTGTTCTCAAGCTGTACCGGTCAATATCAAGGGGTCACGTGACGATGTGTAAAGTAATGAGAAGGGATGGTGCGACGGCAGAGCAGGTGACCGTGGTGGAGCACTGTGCTGGTTAAAAGCCAGATATTTATGGCGGAGACTGCCGGGGGACGCGAGCTTGCGTTTGTTGTGCTCAAGAGCGCCGCAAATCAGTTTGAGAGAGGACGAATGAGGACGTTCTTCTTTGATATCTTGTCTAATTTGTCCTCTCTGGTGTCCTTTGTGAAGGAGGATTGATTCGATGTTGAGCGTAGTCAAACGGAAAAAAAAAAAAAACAAAACCCCGCCTCGCCCTCGATTTCACATTCCCCAAATCCCAAATTCACCCCTTTCAGTTTCTCTGCCAGTAAACCCCTCACAACCCGACTCCATTCAAACCAGTTAACATGTGGAACGTCTTAGATCACGTCTAGCTGAAATATAAAGCTGCACCAGCAGTCGGGGAGGAGACAGAAAGTTTTAAGTGTTATTTGTGCTAGGTTGCACCCTTCATCCCCCACAGAGCGCGGCGCAGTAATTGCGCCGCCTGCCAGCATGGAACGACTGCCTCCTATTGAGTGTTTCCATCATTCTGAAGGTTATGGCACTTTGATGTAACACGAGCTGCTTCATTTGAATATCTAATGCCATATCCTGTGTTTAAGGTGGCTCTCTGGCGTACATGTGAACCATATCAAACATTTTGAATGAAAACACTTACCAGGAAGTACATGAAGCGCTGTAATAATTAAACCAAATGGGAACAAAAGCCCAGCGTGCCGCATGAAAGTGACCTATAATCAGAGCTCAATGGCTGTTGCAGCTTACAATTCATGGTTATGGATATAGATGTCTACAAGCCTTCGCAATGTAAAGCTACCATGTAGTATCATTCTAAACAATGTATTTACATAAAAGGAAAACGCAGCTCTTTTAGATTTAACCTCCAGTGACAACGCTACGTCAAACAGAACTTCCTCCTCCTCTCACTTGAAGTATTAATGCGTTCAGGGATTTTCCTCTTTTGTTGGAAACGTGTGTGTGTGTGTGTGTGTTCACATTCTGCTTAATGTTTACGTTACAGACCGAGACAGCAGCCGTCAAGCCGAATTGAGTCAAGCTGTATCCGAGCCAGGGTCCGTCATCGGATGGTGATCATTTTACTAAAATTTACAAAATGCAACACAGGGAGATTGCATAACGACAACTGCTATTTTAGCGAACGGATCCCCGCGTTTTCGTTTTGACGGACACGCTGCAGCAGCGGCTCTGCATGTTAATGTTAAATTATTTATGGTTATTCACTT
Organism: Datnioides undecimradiatus; assembly: GCA_008933995.1. Taxonomy (NCBI): domain Eukaryota; kingdom Metazoa; phylum Chordata; class Actinopteri; order Lobotiformes; family Datnioididae; genus Datnioides; species Datnioides undecimradiatus. The sequence continues at coordinate 3,999,450 of WARS01000060.1, forward strand.
TTCATTTGAAACGTTTCAGGTTTAGATGAGCTATGTGGCAAACTGCAGTTAAGAGCTATGAGAAAATGTTGAAATTTGAGAGGAGTGTGACACATGTAACACCCCTGACCTCGTCTTCACGCTTTTAGAGAATGTGACAGTGTGTCAGCGGCGATGGCACATTATACACCCACCCCCAGCAACAGCTACAGGACGACGCGGCATCATCTTAACATTTGCTCCTGTTGCCTCAAATGTGATCCCGTCTGCAGCGGTGAGTGACGTGAACTGTTTGGCCTCCTGTTTGGAGACCGAATGTAAGCTAATTACTGATACTGGCATTATCTCACCTTCAGCGTGTGCAGAGCGTCGGTCCATAGGGTGCCCTTCTGTCGTACGGAGGCCCAATAAGCCACAGTCGGCAAATATTAAATGCAACTGTACATCTGCTAATTAACCTTAATTGCAAATGAAACCTGGGAGGCATCATTCATTACAGTGGCGTGTTCGCTGGAGCTCCATTTGAACGTTGCAGCCTGTGACGAACGGCACAGCGGGGAGACGCTCTCCTTATTTTGTCGGCTTTTCACATTTTAGTGCCAATTTCTTTCTGCTCCTAAAATTTTGCGTTGGAGGGGGCCGGCTTGCTCCTGAGAGACAGTCTTTTTCCAGTACCCAGGGATGAGGTCATAATGTGAAAATATGAAAGCAGCCATAAGTTGCTCCGCTTCGAAAGTGATAGTTTTCAAAGTTAAGATAAAGCGAACGAGTGAATCTCTGACTTCATAGAGACGACTTCACCTCGGGATTAATGATTTGATGATTTGTTTCATCCACGGTATTTGCTCCTGTTTTAAGTTTTACCCACATTAGGATATTTCATTAGGCATATTGCACATTTCTTCCCAATTTTCCCGCCAATCCCGCAGAAAAAACTCATTTTCAAAATAAAAGAAGAAAAGAAAATGTTGCTATGCTCCTTGGGGAGCAGAGTTGGACAGATTGTGTCATGATCAAAAGACACCGAACACGCATCGGCTTCTTTTTTCTTTGCTTTATCAGATGAAATGTGAGACAGATAAGGGGATAATATTAACATTGGCAAGCTGTCTCCAGGTTGATAGACAGCTTCTGATACCGGTGGTTTTGAACAAAATGAGTCACTTTATCTTTTTCGGAGACAGCCGTGTGGGCTGTAAAAACTATCCTGATGTCTCCAGTGTCACATTTTCATCGCAGTCATTTAGCTGATGTGCTACTTCTGAGCAACTTACAGTGAGTGCAGCAATAAAATAAGCTCCAATCCCTACATCGCCGATACCACAGCGTTTGTGTGCCAACGCCGGAGCGCTGAGTTTGATAGCGGCAGCCAGAAGGAGCCGTGTAGGAGGAGTGACATGGGTGAGTTTGTGAAGGGCGATGACAGGGCAGACTGCAGCTTTTTCAGCGTGCTTCCAACTATGTTGAAGTGGCAGTGAGTGAAAACCTGAACCCATAACTGTCCATGAGAGGATATAGTAGGCTTCCCCCTGTGCTCTGACCCCTTTTGGTGAAATACATGCATACACGAATCAGAAAAAAAACCAAAATAAATGCAAGGACACAAATTTTCAAATAACCCCGTGTGAACTTCGCTGGTTGAATCGCTCTACAAAAAAGACAAAGCAATAAAGATCAGTGAGAGCGATGCCAAGATGAGGATCACAACCCTTTCAGAGTCCATATCCTACAGCTCCAAGTGCTGGAAAAGGTCAGCTCTGTTTTCACCGGAGGCGGCTGGAGCTGGATTGACTCCAAAGCAACTGGTGTGGAGAGATCTGGTGGAAGGGCGAATCGTCATGACCTGGCAGGAAGCCCCGCAGTGTGGGCGCCTCTGACTATCTCTGGTCATCTTTTTCCTCCAGTTTCTCTGTTCGCTTCTCCTCACGGCTTCTGATACGGACGCTGTTTAATATGCACACGAATGCACGTGCACGCTCGCACAAAGGAGGCCATCTGCTGTACGATGAATCAGCGGAGTAATAATTCTGGATCCAACCTCCTCCCGCTGTGGCCATCTTTGTCTGATTCCTCGGAAAATCATTCATATTAAATAGATAGACGGAGAGAAAGAGAGAGAAGACAGGAGGGGTGATGTGAATTACACCATTGTAGTGGGTGTGGCTGATGGGCCTTTGGGTGATACTGACATTTCACCACAGAAGAGGATCCACACAGCTGTTATAAAGGGCTTTTAAGAAGAGCAGCATATTGTGCTGTGGCAGGATAAATGCCACCCACAAAGGCCGCTGTTTCCCTATTTCCTCTCATGCCAAGTTGAAAGGGCCTTCAAATATTCATAAACATTCCCATCAATAAAGGAAAGCTGGTGTCGTCGGCTGCCCCGCCACACAGGGGGCGCGGGCGCTAATGGCCGCGAGGCTGAAAGGCAGAAAGGTTGGTGGTAGTGCGAGGGCGGGTGTACGGGTGTTTAGGATGATGCCACCTCTCCAAGAACATTCTGCAATGAACAAATGGGTACTTCATTTAAGTGGCCATTGATTGTCGAGGTCCATTCTCAGATGCTTGGATGCATTCCTGTGTTCCCCCGAGTCCGTCTGCGGTGTAAAATTCGCTTATTGAGGAAATGTGATTAAGTGATTAAAGGAGAAAGTCAGGCCTTGGACCAGCATCGCTCAATCAATAGTTCTCATAAGTCAACAAAATAAAATGCTCTCGTGGCTATTTGATTTAAGCTGCTGACCTGGCAGAGTGTGAACGAGGACCAAAGATGTTTTAAAGTCGTCCCTCACACAAGAGTCTGCAGCGACAAACAAAACAAAAAAAACTTAGCAACACTGTCGGTGATGTTTCATTTTCAAACCGCTGTTTTTTCCTCTTTGCAAATGAAGCACATTATTACAACATTAATGCAGCTACAGGCATGCATTTGTAATTACCCCTCAGATAATTGAAGTCCTAAATGTTTTCATTTGGAGGCTAAAATGGAATTTTCTAGTGAACATGGTCATGGTGCAGAAAATTAGACATTAATACCAGGATATTAGAGTGGAATTGAATTTCACAGAAAAAAAAAAGTATAAAGTTATATGCTCTCGCTCTCTGGGTTACGCCTGTCAAACCTTGATGAAAGGCCATAAAGTTAAAGGATCCACCAAAGAGAATCTGGCTTTTTAAGAAATGAATTCAGCTGAATCTCTTTGCGCAGGTTTTTAATGAAACTACCGAGAGCAAATATTAGTATTAGACTGACAGACGAGAGCGTTTGATTGGTGTCAGGCAGACAGAGAGAGAGCGGAGACTGTGAGAGAAACATGTGGGTTAGCATGTGCACGTGCATGTGGAGTAAGTATGTTTGCATGTGTGCTTGCATGTGAAGGCTGCACTGTCAAAGAGGAGACATCCCGTGCGGAAGCGACCCATGCAAAGCCACGCTTCATTTAGTCTCTGTCATGCCAAAACCTACGGCAGATCTGATATAGAGGACACCGTTTCAGAACTCCGGGGTTACTCCAATAGCATGCAATTTATTTGACACCACAGCTAATCTGAATGCTCCATCTTATTCCAGCGTGTTATCTGTTAAAGCGCTGCATCTGTTCTTAGCCGCGGTGTGTTAACGCCCAGTGCGCACGACAAATCGCCACGAGCAGGAGATGGATTACAGTGCTTTCATGGGGAGAAAATCACCTACATTAGCAAAACGAAAAGGCCACCGTCATATACAATGAACCCAGCCCCCCATAAAAAGAAAGCTAATTCCAGAGGGAGCTGTGTGTGTGTGTGTGTGTGTGTGTGTGTGATCTCAAAAGAGCGTGGGAAATAACAAAGAGTGAAAGGAGTTCCTTTGAGAGATAAAAATGAATCCTTATAACTGAATAGAGCGACGGAAACGCTGTGGACACACTAACATCAAAACTGCTCATGGTCATGACTGTGCACTGCTAATTGATTATTAATTAAAAATGAAGTTCAAGTGACGCCTCGTGGCTCGATTTATGACTGGATTCAAATGCAGCTCTGTTACTTCCTTTTCCACCACAAAACGTAAACAACAAAAATTGCAGTTGATGTATCCGAAATTAACAGGTCATTTCAGAGACGAGGAAAACAAGTGTAAATGAGGGCAAATTTAAATGCAAACTACCCAGGATTGATAAAGTGTCGGGCTCACTGATTAATTCAAAGGCCATCTAATTAAATACTCTAGCTGGTAACGTCTTCCTTCCCACCTGCTTTGTCTTAAAAACTCCATTGTTCTGATAATTTCTCACTTTTTATGTCATAAAAACACTTGAGTTTTGGTTTACTGAGCGTTTCTTTGTAAGAAGAAGTCACATCTACCTAAATGTCACTTCCGTCTGGATAAAATGAAGGTTGTTTCAAAATGGTTTGGATGCGACTCTTCTGTCTTTGCAGCCCCGAGTTGCAATTTAGGCTGAGATGAGTGTGCGTCGAAATCTGGCGCGATGCAGCTCAAAGTTTTCTGGCGGAGAAGATGAGGGTTAAAGGTGGGATTACGAGATGAAAACAAATCCGATTTTTTTTTCCGCAGGGCGCCTTTCAGGGGCAAAGATGTTGATGCATGTTTTTGTTTACATGTTCGGCGCATGTGGGAATCACGCCTGAGCACGAGCACTGTTTATGCACACGTGTTTTCTTGCGCGCGCGCGCCTGTGCTGTTCCTGCAGGTGTGGGCGTGTGAGTGTGGGCTGTGCAGTCTGAGAGGTAAAGCCTGTGTTATTGGGCAGCAGCCCTCCAGCTCTCTGCTCTGTGTGTATACAGTCGGAGCAGTGGGACAGACAGAGATTGCCACCACCTGCGGCTCAGCTGGGAGCTGCTGCAGAATGAGAGCTGAGAAAAAAAAAAAGGAAGAGGGGAGAGGAGGGAGGTGAAAGAGGAGTACATAATTACATGGCAGAGCAGAAGCTCATCTCTAGGTACTCCAGGAACCCTCTTCCTGTTTTCTACAGGGCACATACACGCACATACACACAGACTTTCTCCCCATCACCCCCTCCGTCTCCTTTATGTCTTCATTTGGGAGAAAAGAATCCATCAGGCAAAGGTCAGCGTAGCCCCACCTTCCCCACACTGGTACACCCAATCACACCCACACACACACACACATATGTAGGAAGCGGGGGTAAAGTCTGAAAAGTCCACACACATGTTTATGTTTAGAACAAACAGCTGACAGATCTGGTAGGTTTTTATGGAGCAAGCTGAGCCAATGGAAATAGCATTACAGCAAACAATAGGATCCATAACTGAGGATATTTAAACCTGAATCGAGCTCGGCTGCTGCTGACTCGGTAAAAACTGAGTAAACACGGGAAAAGAGAAGTCTTTAACGTACAGACTTAACGATCGCAGGCTCATTTCTCCTCACTTTGCGCTGTTTTATCAAACGTGTTATTAATGATATGTCACGTCTGATATATTGATTGGCGTCTGTCTTGCTTGATCTAAGAACCAACAGCTGTCAGTGCTTTCTCTGCGCGGGGTGTTTGTTTTTATCTTCTCACCTCCACGGGTTGATACTGGTTTAGCTGCTGCTCTGCGAACACATGAGGACACCAAAGGGCTCTAATCCAACAGCGTGGCCAGATCGCAGGAAAGTGCACCCTGCCCAGTGTGTCTGGAGTGTGCCAAATGCACTTTTGATAATTTTGTGGCCAGGCTCCCATGGTGCACCTGTGGTGCACTTGGGCAAAGGGTCGGATTAGAAAGAATACATTATCATACATTAGATGAATGCGGTATTAACACCCGCCTATAATCATATAATCATGGCCAAACCCATCCCCTACTTTTATCCCTCTTAAACACTGCGCTCTAATCCTGTGGAGAGTTTTCCTCAGAAGAAACTATTATTGTCAGAGATGTGCAGAGTTTAAAATATAAATTCAGCCCAGATATGCTGCTTAGTGGGGATGATGACTCTTTTTAGTTGACTTCACTTTTCCAATTGTCAGCATCTGAAGTTAAATACTGGTGTTGTGCCACTAGTCCCTTTTCTGCATGTTTTATTTTCTGAAATCATTTTTAAAGTTGAATTTACTGACAAATTGTCACTAATATAAAGGTTAGGATTAAGTATAGTGGGATCCTGTTGCCTAGTAAAAAAGAAATAAAAATGCAGTTACAGGTACAGAAGTGCACTTTTATGGGTGACAGCTATGTTGGTACTGCCAAGCACTGATTCATGGTAAATCAAATCTGTGCCAAATGTTAGTACTTGGGAGTCTATCTGTGTGAGAGAGTAACTTAGAGTAAAGAGAGAAAGACAAAGAGTGGAGCTACATCCTTCTTTTCGAAGCTGGCACAGAGAATGCCAAAACAAAACATGTCTAAAATCTGAAGAGTGCACCGTGTCTGCTCGCCTTGAAGCTAAAACCCCTGCTAATGTTAGCACAAATGAATCGGTTTAACCCCTAATGGATGATGAAGCTGAAAGTGAGGCATCTGCAGACTCACTGACATTATCATGTCATTAATTAGCCAGTTGGATAAGCTGTTGTTTCAATCGTATCGTGTCGTATCATATTGCATGCACTTACAATGTAGGAGATAGGAGACGTATCATTTGTTGTAAAATTACATTGGTCCGCCATCACAGACTTGAAAACATAGTATGAGCCTGCAAATGATTAGGAAAGCAAAGGTTTTCATTGGTGCACTTCACCTTGTTTCAGCCTGCCTGAAAAGATGTGATTTGGTTTGGTTGGTTACTTCAAAATAAAGACATCTAAAAAGAAAACTGTCGATCCTGATCAAATTCACTTCAGTGGGCCGCGTCTGCACGTAGAATACCAGCGCGGCCCCAGAAGTGATAAGCAAATAGATCGTGAAAGGAGCAGTGCGGAGAGAAGAGCAGTGAGTGGGCTCATTGAAATGAAAGTACTTTTTGTTTCGGGCACAGACCCGCCCGAAGACCTGCCAAGCCAAAGTTGGATCTGCCTCAACCTCTGAAAACCTGTTTCGGTGTGGCTGCACACGACCGACCAATCGATGGATGCTATCCTGCTTGACAAATGAAATGAGAGTCCGCTGGCTCTCAGTCATAGAAAAGAAATTGATCCTATTTGTGTGAGATTTCCCAAAGCTGTACAACTGCTATTTATCGGGACATCAACAGGAGTCTGCGGAGGGCAACAAAACCAAGTTGGAGGGAAACCTTAAAAGGCTGCAAGATGCGGGAGTCAATAGAAGCCGCACATATAAAAGCATCACATAAAGAGCTGGAACCGGAAGTGGCAGCAGGGGGGGAAGAATAGCTCAAAGATCAAAACACTGTTACAACTGATTGTCTCTCAAAACTCAAACAAAAGTCTATCACTTGCTCTTCATTCTTAGCAAAATGCCTGCATCCAGTGAATTCCTGTAATGCTCCGAGTAACCACAGAGAACTACAGCTGTCAGTTGAACAATGTGGAGTAAAAAGTACAATCTCGCCCTCTTAAACGTAGTGGAATACAAAAAAAAAAAAAAAAGATACGCTCCAAACTCTCACTTGTGAATATCGCCCTTTGTGGCAGCTGTGTCTTCATTTATTGGACACGTTTACTGAACACGTGCGTGATGCCAGAAGAAGAAAGCAGCCGTTTGGGCGAGAGAAGCACCGACTGCATGCTGCTGCTTCATTGTACTGCAGCACTTATCGCTCGTGGGGAGCTAGACATCTAAAAAGTGGTTTCCTCACACAATGACGCTGGTGCGGTCTCACTCTTTTGAAACTTCGAAGAAGGAATAGTTGCATTTTCTGGCAGCAAAGGCAACTTGGCGATAAGACGTAATTGGCTTTAGCCACTTTAACATCTGACTTATTATTCTAATTCAAAGCCTATAACATGCATTTAGCTTAACTTGCAAAGCTTTGCTATGACAATTAGCACTACTTCTGCTACTGCTCGGGTGTCATCTAGTATTTGCCTACACTCAGTTATCAGACACACGTAATGCTCTTTACACTTCCTGCTGGGTGCAATAATACTACTACCACTAACGACGCATAAAGCTGATTTACCGAGCACACAATATCAGCTGCTACTCGGCAGCAAAAGCCTCCTCTCAAAAAGTACAATGAGCAAAAGCAGAATAAGCGCAATAAGTGCAACGCTCATTAAGTCCCGACGCACAAAACAGCAAAAAGTTAAATAGTTGATAAAAGCGTCTTTCATGGCAAGATGAGCACCGTCACGTGTATTAATCTGATTGGTGACTTTAATCTTAAAAGAGGGGATCTGTTCCCGTGTTACGCTGCAACGCCATAGTTTGCAGTAGAGATGAACTGCTGTGACACACACGCATAACGCTGCATACAGTAAACACGCACACATTATTTCATACCTCTCGTTTTAATTACTGCAACCCTGAACCCCGCGGTCGTCTCCGTTCACGTTTCATTTCTGCATTTGCAGCGTTGTCCTGATTGGTTTGATGCCGCTGCGATACAGGTAGCTTGGCTCTTTCAGACAGGTGGTACGAGAGCCCCGGGGCCCTGACAGCAGAGGCTCAGTCACCCTTAGTCTTTAGCCTTGTCTCAGAAAAAGACAAGAGACCCCCTGACTGAGGACCTCAGGCTACACACAGGGATGGGATTGTAAGGGAATGAGCAGAGTGATAGACACGGATAACCATTCATTGTGATAATTACATTTATTAATATTTACCCTTAAATGTCTCTTATTTTGACTGATAGAAACTACTTTAAATTTCGATTTTTCACATGATTTTAGCGCAGCATGAGCCACCATAAACAAAGACCCAAGCAAAAACCTGCTATTGTTTTTACAAATGCCTTTGTTTACGCTGACCTTCTCCTCTCAGACTGAAAATGTCCCGATTGTAATGTCATGTAGGAATGGGCTATATGAAAAGAGACGCGCTGTACACGGGGATCAATATCACCGAGCTTTCTCAAGTTGAAAAGACAGCTATTCTTTGTATGTAAATTGGATAGCTGGATAAAGAAGACAAGCTCGGCTTCAAAATGCCACTTCATTTAGCTGCACTGCGCCAGAAACCAATAAATAATTCTCAAAATGAAAGAAAGCAGCCTGAAAAGATCATGCCGTTTTATTATGAATATCCAAAGCAATACTTTATTGTTATTAAAATCCTTTGGTCCACAGACACTACCTCATATTCCTCTGAAGAGCAGTTTTAATATCCTTATAATTTAATATCCTCAGCAGGACTCATTTTTATCTCTCTGTCTGACACTGCTCTCTGCAACTTACATTCAGTGACAGCAAATGTAGATGTAGTGCATTAACCGACGCTCCTGAATAATAATTTCACGGCGATGATGTGAGGATATTTCCCTTTTTTTTTTAAATCCACAAGGGTGGCTAATGATTCATATTTGCAGTCGAATCTGGTGAAAATTACATGGGAGAGAAGCATAACAGTTTTAAGAGTTCACTGCTTGCATAATTTTCCCTAACAGAGGGAAGGTCAACAACTCATTTGATGAAATGGGATTTTAATTCCTACTCAAGACTGTTTACATCAGGCGTATTTACCTACTGCTAGTTTGCAGTTTTGTTTTTTTCTTTTTGCAAGCGTCGTCTGGACCTGCAACATCTGTGCAGGTTTACGTTTAAGATGTCAGGATTTTTGTTTGCGGAGGAGTATTTAGATTGAGTTTGATTGAGAGTGTGTACGTATGTGTGTTCAGGGGGAGGCGGTGGTGATGGGGGACATGCAAGTTTAATTGCTGTATCGCAACATCATCGCTGGCCGAACAGCTGCAGACATTTTCCCACGTTTTGTCCGCTCTTCTTCTCTGCTCTCACCTTCATTGTCTAAAATGATCCATGGCCTGACCCCCAGGGTGTGTGTGTGTGTGTGTGTGTGTGTGTGTGTATGGGTGTGACCTTCAAGCGCACCAGCATACTATACACACAGGCTTCCAGATCCCAAAGTAGGACAGTGACACAGTCAACAAATTCACTTTCAGCTTCTATTGGTGCACTGCACAAATAATCCAAACAGATTCTGCGTTTTTCGTTTTAATGTATGCAATCCACCGATTTTCTGTTTTCACTTGAGACTTGTGGCTTTTATCCTTAAACTCTGCCCCGTCTCTACTTCTCGCATGGCTTCTACAGCGAGAGTCCTGACAGACAGTGACACAAGTTAAACGCTGTTTCTACTGTGAGCATAACCACAGCGGGTAGTGCCTTTGTTGATGCACTGCTATAGAAAGAGAAAACTGGGAAATCATTGCATATAAAAGCGAAACTTGAGGAACAAACAGTTTTTGCATTGTGCCACTGTGGTTTGTGGTTTGTGTTCAGAATTGACCCGGCGTTGAGCGCGACTTGCAGAATATTTCATAGGGCTCTGGCTTCAATTTCAAAGTTATGAGAGGGGTTCAGCAAGTCGCCGTGAAACACACTTTCACAGGGAAAAGCTGAAGTTTTCCGTTTGCGTCTGGTGAGACTGTTAATTTCTAAGTCAGCAGCAAAATGGGTACTACACTCAATTCTTCCCTTCTCTTATGGATCTGTGAGCACGGCGGGAGAGAGAAAACATCTTGACACTCTCCTCTTTCTCCAACACAGTGCGCATTGCCACAGGGTGCCTTATTAAGAGATGTTTGGGAAAGATGTTTTGGAGAGTATGTTTCAATTATTGACAGGCAGGGACCTGCTAGAACATATCAATGCCAGAAATGAAAGTAGGGCTGACTGCAAATAGTCCTGTGTTCAATACATGCATAGTCTTAATTACCACACATGCTATGTGAACTAAATTAACCTATTGATCGTCGGGCTGGCTGATTTCATCAGTGTCGTGTGTCAGTAAAGTAGAAGTATTGAGGTGGCTGTAAAACATAGACCATTTATAACTTTATTAAAATCTATTTTATCCTGGCAAGCGCTTTCCTGGGGCTCAAACAAGAGATCCATATTTTTCGGCATGTTTTTTAATTTTTATTTACTGTAGTTTTGTCTTATTTTGTTGAAATGAAATGCCGTGGTCAACTATTTCTTTAGCGGTTGTATGGCATATCAAGACTTATCACATGAAATCCACAGAGTCTCAGTGAGCCTCAGGACACTGTCCAACAGTTTCCTACAGTTTTCTCCATTGTGTCCTCCACTGGTTTTACATTTTTTTTACAGTGTGCTGACTTTTACTTTGTTCTCAAGGCACTAGTATTAGGAAAATTATGTGACTAATTACCCCACAGGTTTGCAATGTTTAATATAAGTTTGTTTGGGAAACTAAAATTGCTGAAATCACCAACATCTGGATAAATATTTCTCACTGTGAGTTTAATTAAGCTGAAGTTTGCATATAAGAAATACTGAGTTCAGCTTGCACAAAATGTTATCATCTGGGGATGAAATTAAGTAAAGATGTACATAATCTTTGCACATCACACCATAAAAGGGTTCAGTTGAATCTGTAATGACAGGAGGACCGGAGAAAGAGAGACATCATCATCCGCTGCCAAACCGGAGGTGGCCAGTGAGTTTTCTCTCGCCAGCGGTGCTCAACTCAGCATTAGGAGTGGCGCCTCTTTCCTCACGTGGTGACCAGCAGGCAGGATATCTCATTAGATCTCACAACAGAGCACTAAACAGCTCTCCGCGCTGACGGGCCAATGAGGTGCTCAGTAAAGCAGGACGCGTGCCACTCAACTCACATCCCAGATGCTGTCAGTCCATTAATGGCAGACAGCAGCATGTTCAGTGATTAGGCTGGGTAATGGTGAGTGACTACCTCTGAAGACTCTGGATGGTTTGTTGGGGTGGCGTCTGTGGAGGACGCTGACGAACCCTAATCCAGTGTTCGCTGCACGTTTACTGTACAGTGAGGGATGGTCCAGACAATGGTGCGTACATGTCTTTTCCCACATGGAGAGTAGAGCCGCATAGTCTCTCACTTCTCTCATGTGAAGGTGGTGGTAGGGATTAGAGCGAGAGATGGTGAATCATTCCCTGACTTTTGGCACAGCTCCTCGGGATTCTCCTGGGGGACTGCAAAGCCTGTATTATACTGGGGATGCTCACAGAACCCAGCTGCTAATGAAATAAGAGCTCCTCTGAGCGTATACTCACTCCAGACTTCAGCAGAGGGTGTTTGCAGCCAGAAAGAAGGACTTGCACACTTCTTCTTTACATAGCTTTGATTTGAGAGCTTGAGAGCGTCTTTTTCCTCTGACATGTACAGGATGATTTTAACCAAAAAACGGGAAATCTGGAATTGATGGTTTGGTTTATTGATAACTGACATTAATGTTTTAACACAAGTTGAGTCAAAGTTAATTATCATGTTCATTTGGATCCCTGCTGCTGCTTATCTGTCAGTGAACTCTCATCCCGGCTAAATAGTAGAGTCTGGTGTCTCTTTTATGAAATTGTAATATATGCACCGATGCATGCATTTCCCACTGTGTAGAGCTTCTTATCACCTCATACTTATAAAGTCCTTTTTATAGGCACCTGCATAAACAGCACCAAAGATAACATGAATAGGTAAAAAGAAGCACAAGCCAACCTGCTGCCAGACAACTGCTCATTTCTAAACAAATCTATAGAAAAATGTGGTTCATGTAAATAAAAAACAAACAAACAAACAACTCAGGCAACTCGTCAAATCATGTAAAGGTGATATCGCAGCTACGCAGACATCCATCCCTCTGAACCAACAAAAATAGCTCCCTTAAACTGCCTTCAATCCACTGAATAATGCCAATATGCCAAGAAAGCCATCTGAGGAGGAACAAGTACTAATAAACCACCCGTATTCAACAGACACTCCACAGTCCATAACGCCAGAAGCATCAGAGCAAGAAGTGTTTTTTACATTTTAACCACTGATTTATTGTAACAACTGAGCACTGGACCCGAAGGTGCCCTACTTGTATCACAGCGAGCGCAGTATCTCGCTGTCTTAACACATGCAGGAACGAGTCGCGGTTTTAACCATCTGTTGCGGCAATATGCATTTTAGTTTGTTTTGGTTCGCTTGTTTCAGAGCGAACTAATCTGTGCACTTCTCCTCCGCTCAAAGACTCCCTTGCAGAGCCTGAGATGCACAGTATTCACTCACCATGAACACATTTACAGCTAAATGCTAATGCAGGGGAGGGCTGGAGTGACAGAGCGATGTCCGATAGTGTGCAACGGTGCAGAGTCTTCATTATGACCACCTATTTTAAAAGACAGATCGCGGACATACAGCGCTTGATTGAAGGGCGTATATTACATGACGTGACTCCTGCGTCTGCCTGAACTTTCCTTGAAGAACAAAAAACACACTGAAGTCTGAAATGTATAGAAGTTGTCTGGAGAGGCTGAAAGGCTATTAGCAGGTCCTTTTTACTCTTTTTACTCTAATTTAAACATGGGCAGACCATATTAATAAAACTGAGGAAAAGGGTACTGAGGTACCACATACGTAGCATCGATTTGGCTCTGATTACAGTAGTGTGGTTTATGGCCTAACCTTAAAAACGTATTACAGAAATCTAATGAAATCCAAGAAGCAGCTCTGAGACAGTGCTGTGGAGCACTGAGGTCAGCCCCCATCGCAGCCCTGCAGGCTCTGGCAGGAGAAGAGTCACTAGATGTCAGAGGGAAGCAACCAGTCACTAATTAGTCATTACTTTCATAAAAGGGCACGGAGAACACCATTGCACTAAAGTTTGTATCACAAGAGAACAAGGAAATGGACAAAAAGCAAGTTTTGGGTGGGTGGGTGTGCAGAAACTTCAGCTGCAGTTGCTGTTCAGTTGGTTTTAACAGTGACCCCAGAGACACGGATACATCCGAGATCCCCAACTGATACAAGGTGCTATCAGGCTCTGCTGTTACTGAATGCATAAAGCACAGTAATGAGCATGCGGCAGCTGCATTCCTGCCCTTGTGCGTTTGTGCATTGTCACCATGGACCTCAAACTTTAGCAAAAAACCCAAATGTCACGTTGCGGATCATCGCAGGCTACGACACAGAGACTAACAAGCATGTCACGGCAGTGGAAAAGCCCTCAGCGTCAAAGAGGGAAGTCAGACTGTCAGATCAGGAGGACCATGGTGGTTCTTTTTTTCTGGCATTTGCAGGGTTGTGCACCATGAATCCTCCCCGCAGGTTCAGACTGTTAGCGGTTAACTGTACACATTGGATAGACCCTTCCCAGAATCTGCAGATCTGCGGCTTTAAGTCTCAGTTCCAGGCAGGGAAATGACAAGGTTAGAGAGAACATCAAATGATCTTGTAATATACTACTGGGCATACATGCTGGCTGTGCTCAAGGCTCTCTGCAATGGGTAGGTGGAAATAAAGCGGAAGGTGTTTTAATCCGCTGAAAGATATTTTATTTCAGGATATTTAAATCAATGTGTTGCAGGTGCATACACAGCAGGTAAGTCTATTCTGCTTTTGTGGGTTGCTGCTAATGTACGTCTGAGAGGAAATGAAGAGGTGGATAGTTTTGCAAAACAAGCTCTGCAAGGAGGGACAATCGATCTTGAAGTGTCATTACGTAAATTAGAGCCCAATAGGAAAATTCAATAGGAAAATGGCAAGAGCAGTGAAAACCTGAGACTGAAGGAGGTTTCTTTACAACTTAAGCAATAGAGTCGGTTCCACATTCATAAATTTAGGCAGAGAGAAAAAGTAATTTCTAACAAAATAAGGCTTCGTCACAGAAACTGAAAAGACACACTAATTATAGGCTGATTAATACGTTCAGGAAAGATGACAATAAAGCGATAAGGGAGGACCTCAGAGAAGCAGGAAATCATGGTGTCAATATAAACACTTTAGTTTGATAAACTGGATTTATCAAGTGGAACATACAGTGAAATTATCCATAATGTTATTAAGCAAGCAAGATGACCCCTCACTCTGAAGCAGAAGGTGGCGGCAATCGCTGGAACTCAGCTTCCGTGATAAACAAAAGGAGGAAGGTGCAGGAAGTGCTGTGGCCGCCTGTCCCTTTAACTGTTGGTGAGTATTAGTAAATTAGATTAAAGGCAGCTCATGTTTGACTCAAGAGACTCGGGATTTACTCACTAAACAGCAATCGAATTGAATCAATATCTGTTCAGAAACAGATTTTGTTTTAACAAGGGAAGGCTGATAGTAACAGTAGCAAAGTACAATGCAAACCCAGTTGGAAACGGTGCCGCTGTTGGTAAAATTAAAATGCAAGCTGCTGTTCCCATTTGATTTCCATGTGCTGTGATATAAAAAAATATAACTCCTAATTCAAATGCAAAAAAAAAATAAAAATCTATTTTGCATTTTTATTTTCACATTTTAAATGACCTTGTCCGACAAGGGGGGAAAATTAAAATTGAAAAGACCTTTTTAAGATTAAACTCGTGTGTTTTGAGTGTCCAAGGAAAAACGTCCATTTCTATTTCAATTTTGAGTTTTGAGTTTTCGCAAACGGATGACTATGACAGTTTTGATTTTATTGGAATATTTTGCTTGAATATTGGTAGCACACCAAATCTACTGAGTTAGATACAGTAGGTTTCCCTTTGGACTGTTAAAGTCCAATATCCACTGCATTTTTATCTCCAGCTTTAAATGTCAACTCCTGAGAGAAAAATCTTTGACTCGTAAGCTTTTCTCCTCTAATTCGGTCCCACGCTACATATCGCATTACGCAGGTAGGATACCCTTTGGGTTTATGGCCTTGTATGTTACCAGCAGACATGTGACCACTTTTTTGTATCATACTTCTGTGTAGGTCACCAAGACTTGTATTTATTTATGGTGAGCTCATAAGATTTTCATTTAGAGGTCTCTGAAACAGATTTTCTCTAATATTCCTTATCTTTTAAATCACTTTGTGTTTGGTTTTTGTCTGTTTTTATTTTATTTATTTCCACCTCATAACTGCTTTTGCTTCTCACGATGCTGCCTTCTTTGTGTGTCCCTCCAGCCCGCCGGTACGCCTGTGCTTTTCCTGCCTGATCCTATCTGTTACCAGCTGTAAGCTGTTAGACACTGAGCATGACCAGTGATAAACTATCTGCTGTGCCCATCACTGGGTCAGCGCGTCACTGAGTTTAAAGCCGCGCAGAGCTGCAGACTTGGATGTCGATTCTTAGTGAAATCTACAAAAACCAGTGACGCCTTTTTGCATTTTAAGGATGTATTCTGGTTCAGTCTTAATTTAAAAATGGTGCTTAATGGAGCCTTAATATTTATATTATTATAGTAATAATTGTTTCATATAATTAATACTTTCTTGTCTCCTGGAAAAATTCATTAGAGCCAGATCAGTCATTTGAAAGTAAAAGTAAAACATTTTTAATTACTTTCCTCGGTGTGATTGGGAGTAATGTCGTCTTGCTCTTCGCTGCTGCTGTTTTCTGCTTTGGTTCGCGTGTGGAGGTGTTGAATAGACGGTCTGAAGCTCAAATCACCCGCCCGTTGTCATGTTTATACAGTCTAGAATTTATTATTTTGACTCTATTTTTAGCTTTCATACCTCTGCTGAATCGATAAAGTGTCCTCAAACAGCAAATGACATTTACCACTGCGTCTGGCACATATTCTGTTATTTGTGTTACACTTATTGTGTAACAAATGGTTTTCAGAAAAAGCACATCCTGGTGAAATGGGGCTCTTTTCCGCCGCCAATTATCCACTGTTGGATACAGTCCTCTCCGATTCCTCAATTTCCTTGTAAGAGAGCTGTCATGACAGATGGATCATGCCATAGCAATCACATCTTATCACGCTGTGCATAGGAAATACACCTGGATGGCTCAGCAAGCCTCCATTAGTTTTCATTACCATCTCTATTATCCTGCCCATGCCCACTTGTCTCAAGTCATATCCATGACCTGTTTCCATTGGCCATTTCTATTGTGCGATCCATGTTTTCCAAAAAATGCATTACACCTACTGTTTGATATTAATGATGTGAGCAAAACAAACAAAAAAACACATTTTCTTGCACAATCAGGCCGAGGACCTGAGGTCACGCCTAAATAAACCTAATCTGATCTACAGATCTATCCCAGCTGTGAAATTCTCTCCCCTACTTCATGCTGATTTACATGACTTTGATGTTGGATCATTTAAAATTTAACTCGAGAAATTCCAGCAAGACGTCGGGATCGGGGAGCGTACGCAGCGACAGAAATTTCTCAGGTTGATTAAAAATTTATCCCGAGCCGGCACAGAAAGTAGTAGCCTAAACACGGCAGACGCTTCGCCGAGCCTCCCTCAGGGCGCGCCGGATTCGTTTCTGCGCATGCGCTTCCCGATTTGAGTGTCTTGCACAAATTATTTTTCTACTGAGAAAGTACCACGGTCTGAAATATGATAATGAGTGTTTCTTTTGTGGGTGGGGTTCACTATTTACATTTTAAACGGACACACACACACACACACACACACACACACATCTGAGATAAAGACTAAACTGATATACCAGTGCCCAACCTTCACTGCACTATGCACTGTTCTCCTCCTCCACGGGCTCCGACTCAGACTGGTGAATTGTTTTTCTGCTTATTTCTAAAATGATCTACCCAGTAGACACATCCATTTCAGATGGACTGGGGATTTCAAGCATATAAATGTTAATGATGGATATACTTTGAACTGATTCCTAATTGCGCTCTTATTTTGTCAGAAAATGCTTCCTCTTTCCCGCAACTAAAACAAAAAACAGGACATTTTTCTAAGCAGTGGGTCTTCAATACACCACCGCAGGTTTTATTTGCTCTGATGCTGTGCTGTCCAGCCCTCCGAGCCTTCCCCTCCTCCAAGGTCCTGCCTTCTGTTCGCTGGTACTGTTTGTTTCCCACTTCAGGCTCAACTATGGGCTGCCAACTGCTCGTCCTCTGCTCCTCCCTCCCTCCTCCGTCTCCTACAGTAGCTTCCTGTGTTGGACGAAGGCCCAACGTTTCCAAGCTTAAATAATGTGCATTTCTCTCTTGCATCCCTGCTTCTGAAAGAGGAGCAGACTCCTCACCTGGAGACCGAAGAGTCCTTTCAGTCTGTTCCATCCAGGCAAACGCCGGCCCCGTCTGCTGTTTTATTTACCAGCTCCCTGAATTATTCAGGACAATTTAGCCGTGCTTCAGTCAGTTGGAGAAAATGACAAGCTATATTATAAGCCAGGATGCCCTCAAAAACCTGATGAATAATACACTGTAAGAGGAATTAATCTTTTTAAATAAACATTTGTGTGATTCATTTGGAGCATGCACTGTGGGCCAGAGAAAACAAACATGTCTCACAGTGGCTTTCCTCTCCCTGGCTATCGCGTCTTGGAGCTGGAGCATCGCCTGAGGAGCTGCATTGTTTGGCCAGTGAAGAAGCTGATATCAAGACAGTGGACTGAGCCGCAGGGCGGAAAAAAATGTTCAATCCTTACTTTTCATCACAGCAATTAGAAAGCGCGTGTGGCCTCTGTGTGGCTAGTTAATATGGCATAAGGAGGTGTGCAGTCTGAGGGAAGGAACTCATTGTCTCCGATTCATCAGCTTTATTTGGCAATTTTCAGTTCTGACTTAGTTAGAAACGCATGCGCTGGGATTAGATGCATAATTCAACCTCCTTTGTTTTATTATTTCAGGTAAAAGATGAATTCTTTATTACATGCCTTCCAGCTTTGAAACACAAGCCTCCTCCCCAAATAACTAAAATGTATTGCGTGGTCCCATTTCCTTAAAACCTGTCTCCCAGGGAAGCTGTTAAAGAGGCAGCACTCTCCATCTGTCACTCAGTGAGTGCAGAGCTGGAAAATTCCTCTGTGGTGATTGTGCCTTGATAAATATGTCATCAGCTGTCCATCCCCTCCTTGCCTGCCATCCAATTTATTTTGCTTGTAATTGATTACTTGCTCTTCCGCACCATGTGAGTTTAATATAACAGTTTGGGATTTTGCAGTGCACTCTGTGAAACCCCTATTCACTTTGCATTAACTCACAGCTGTGGCTCATAAACAAACTCTTGGAAGCGTTCGCAGTGGAAGCGCCGCTGACCTCATTTCCTCACTTCGCTAGTCAAGTTTTACACTTCTGCCACCACCATCAGCACCGCTAATGCCAAACCTAGCGCCGCCATCTTATCAGCGAGCCCTTAACTCCGACACCTTTTTCTCTAACAAGTCTGAACTCGCGCTGCAACGCGAGGTTCAGTGCGCGCGGAGCGAACACACCAGCTGCTATAAATAGACCCTTAGTCAACCTCCGAGCTTTGTGGGTCACTGACTGCTTCTATCGATCCTTAGAAATTACAGGGAATAAAAGCACCTTTGTTAAGACATTGTCTGTTTCTGAGCTCAGCAGTGAAGTTGACCTTAAACCAACGCCACATGGATGGAGCCAGGCAAAATGGGACAACACTGTCATCTTTCCTGATTTAAAACCTCCCCTTCAGATTGATTTATTCTGCACTAAAAGCATATTCTCCCCGGGCTGCCCACTAGCACTTGCTTCTAACTGCTTGGGGAGATCTCCTCCAGAGTGGCACTCTCAAGGGTGAGCTGATAGCGGGCCGGAGGCCAGGCGTGACAAAATTTAAAACGTCCAATCACAGGGCAAGGTGTACAGTACCAACAACCTGACCTTGACGATATCATACACAATCCTGATTTTACCCATAGGTGTAAAGTGCTGAGCTGGTGAAAAGCACAGAGCACTCAGTGGTCCTTTGTGTCTGGGAGTAATAGGATTGGCTGCACTGCATATATCAAAGTAATCTGAGACCAGAAAGAAATATGATTGATGCAATCTTCTTAGGGTCCCTCTTCAGGTTGAGAGAAAAAGCTCTCTCCGCTATCAAATACCGAGATGAGCTTTTCGTCATGTTTCTTTCATTCATTTCTCCTTGTCACGAACGACTGCCAAACTTTCCATAGAGAATTACATGTCCCAGAACTCTGAGCTGTTTCTTTTCAACCCTCTGCTAGACTCTCGCAGACGAGAGTAAGCATTTTGTTCTTTTCGTTCCTGTCACTGCGGCTGCTGCTGCTGCTGCTGCTGATGTGCAGGTTTGAGAGCTAAAAACTGTAACCCTATAGTTATACTCCAACCTCCAACCTCCATTTATGCTGCAGCGCTCAACACAAGGCCTTTCTTTATCAGTATAAGACAAAATATCTCATGAAAGTGTTTGGAGATTTCTATGAAATAATCAGTGGGTGTAACAGCCATGTGAGCTGTAACAGTGATAACCCTGTTTCTGTTGCACTGCTCCTGATGAGCTCTTTTCCTCTTTCTTCTTCTCCTTCTTCCTGTTTTTCCACCGCTCCATAAGCTCCAGATGCATTCGCAGTGAAAGAGACCATCTGCTCTGAAACCATCGCTTTTTTCTCTCTCCCTCGTCTCTTTGCAGGTATCTTTTATCTTCTTTACTGAATTAATGCAGCCCCCACTGCACACAGTGCAGGCTGAGGCGTAAGCGTCTGTTGGTGGGAGGCTGCTTTGGCCACTGGGTTCAAGAATGAGTGGATGCAGGCAACACGCCATCCGCCAACAGCTAGCAGTCAAAAACCGACTAAACTTTGATTTAAACTTTGGTACTGAAGGCATATAAATTCTCAAAGTGTTTACCTGAAAAGTGCCAACAAGCACCATATGTTACAGAAGCTTTCTTGTTCTTCTCAGCTCTGATGAAGTCAGTTTTAGTAATTATAAAATAAGGAAAACAAGCATACTGCAGTTAAGTGTATGTTGCCATGCCGTATATACTGTATATGTTGAGCTGGGGTGCCTTTGAAATAAGAATAGAGAACTCTGCTTTTTCTGCTTTTGGCAGGCGCTGTTATCGGGAGAGTCCTTCCAGTACAGCTTTAGAGGCTGGATTTTACTTGGCAATTGTATTCTAATGAGATATTATTAGCTCCGATGGCGTCTCAGCATGAGCATCACCCAAAGGTCACAAGGCATTTACAGGGAGGATTGCTCAGAGGCTGCTTAGGTTCAGCGGCAGGGTGGAGATGAAGATGGAAGACGGAGCGACCACCGATGAGAGAACGAGGGAAGACGAATGCTTCCCGATGGTTCTTGGTTCACGTTGTGGGAGAAAACAAATCGGGGCTGATTGTTTTGCATTGCACGTCGCTTGATATATTCATAAAACCACACAAGGTATCTGTATTTGTTTGAGCACAGCAGATGACAGAATAGTCACCAAATGTAAAAAGTTCCTACTCAACACACTTTTTTCCCTGCGCAAGCACAATAGCTCATGGGAGGGAAGGAGAGAAAGCAGTTGAGTATTTGCATCTTCTTACTGCTGCACACTGAACTTGGTACTTCAGTAGCAAGTGCTAGCGCTCGACTTTGCAAAGAATTCTGTTTCTTCACTCGCAGCGCCCTTCAAAACCGCGCTCACTTGATGGGAACCAGCTGAAAAAAAAAAAAGGATGATGCTGTCAGTTCGGATGCTATCTCAATTTCATTTAATGCACCTTCATAAACATTGTATTGGACCAATTACACCAAAACGTTCCTGACAGTAAACACAGTGCACTGTGGAGAAGGTGTTTATTCAGATGAAAACAGACGATGCGATGCACCTGCCTTCGCTGAAGGCATTTGGCTGAAACGACAGAAGAAATCCCTGAACGGGGGCCTCCAATCCAAATGGAAATGAACCCTCCAAGATGTGCACGGTGTGCAGAGCAGTGGGGCGTGTGAATCAGAAGAGATTATGAGGGCTGCTTGCCTTATCATCCTGTGTTTACAAGCAGAGAGGGACTCATTTTGTATGCCGCCGATTGAAGGGCACCAGACTTGACAAGGCAGACAGACAACCCAGCATTCCACTTCACGGGCCTCGGTTTACCCTGAAACTATTGACCAGGAGGCACCACTAAAGAATAATGATACCCACACCAAATACTCTGTTTCTTAAAAACAGACTCTTCTCATGAAGTGTAACACTCAAGATAAGCATCTCATTTCATTGTTCCTGCTGACCTTTGGATGAATCCTGCTAAAACTTTCTTCTCGTCTGCTGTTTGTCCCTCTTGTCTTTCCTGCTCTGTTGAAACAAAATACTCAGGAATAAAACAACAACCATCCCTGCGCACACAGTTGTATCCTGATTTTTCTTCTTTTCTTTTGCATCACTTGTGCTCTCCTGACAGATCGGTGAAGCCGGAAAAGCCGTGCCCCGGTTCTTCGGTGACTAGTGATAGGCTATCCCTGCGTTTTATGTCTGATATGTCTGATGTTAATGTAATTACAGAAGCACAAACTGAAAAGGGCAGTTTGGCCCTCAAGGCGCATTGGCCTCACAACAGCCCTATTAGATGTGTATCTAATGACATGAAAATGTGGCAGCGAGCTAATGGATAACGTGTCCTGATGTGACAACACACAAGTGCATGCAGCCCTATGTTCACAGTGCTTTTAGAGTTAGAAACCGCAAGCGGGCATAAGCAGACATGGGAACACTATGCGGTCTGTCGTAGAGGTAATGAGTGGTGGTGTGGGACAGTGAAGTGGAAATGAGCCAACATAGATTTTAGTCCATAGAAAAATTGATATAACATATAGTTGTTTGCATCTTATTTACTTGCAGAGTTTTATTTTGCAAGTGCAGCAGTAGAATACGATGCACATGCCTCTTTACATAATATAATCTTTATGTAATATGTTCATTATAAGCATGAAAGGCAGCAAGGAGTCCTATCATTGCCACGTTCGTTAAAACTATTCATCTGGCCAATGCTGCAGACTTTCCCTTTAGCTTTAGCCCGTCACTGAGCCGTTCAGGATCGTTTTAGAAGTAGCTGTTTCAGGGTTTCATAATTCTAACTGGATGTATTGATTATAGCTGGTGCTTAAGTGCAGCAGTCGGGTTTTCAAAAGTAATCTGAAAGGTTTTCGACTTTCTTTGAGTCTGTGCAGTAATATGAGATAACCCTTTGTTGCACTTACCATTTCAGGAGTGGGAAGGCTTTTTTTTTTTTTCTTTTTAACCGATGAGTTGAAAAACCACAGAGGGGTGTTAAATATTTTAGCACATATCTCTTTAAAGGGAAGTTTGAAGGAAGGACTGCTGATTAACCTTCATTTTCATAATAAGCACAACCCAAGCACATACTGTATGGTATCAGCTCCTTGGAATGCAAATGAACTTCAATAAGAGCTCCTCAGTTCATCGGAGCCACACAGGGTAACGCCAAGATCCAATTCATAACTTAAGAATTAGCGGTGAAACAACACTCCCCTCTTTTTGCCTGGAAGCCGAGGCAGAAAGCTGACATGAACACATCCTTTCAAGTTCCTCATGTAAGCAGACCGGGGTTGCTGCAACAAAGCATGCCGTTCGGTGAATTTGAATATAAATCCACCCCACAGGAGAGGCTCAACGCGGCACACGTCATGCTGGGAGAAGAACTAATATGAGATACGGTGTCTGTGCTTTTTACAGGCTGTCTCTCCTTAAAGACATTTGATAGCGCAAGGCCAATTTGCACAAGAGCGCACTCCCACACATGGAGGTTATGAAGAGTTTTTGGCAAGATTTTACCAGGTTTTTCAGCGACAAGTGGCGAGAAAGGTTTCCCAGTGTCGTAATCTTTGAACTGCATAAGTAGGGTAATGTTCACCCCTCGGAGAACGAGCATGCAGTTGCCCTGGTTTGCCCAGGAGACGTCTACCGCACAATACATGCAATGCATGTGTTTTCTGTTGTTCAGCACGGATCAGTTATGATTTGCCACAGCTGGGCCTCCTGATGTTAGATCCCACTGTTGCTCTTAATGATCTAAAAGTGAACTGCTCACAATAAGATAAGCCACCAATGAGACAAGTGCCTACAGAGGATCCTCACCAGGTCTGGTATATAGAGACCGCGCAGTTAATTCATAGCAAATACTGAATTTATTGTCTTTTGTTGATCGTACTTTCATTTCATTCTGTTAACACTAAAATTACATGTGAATCAACGTTAAGAAAGAACAGAAGCCCCAGTGCAAGTATGACATTTACAACTCCAACTAATCTTCATTACTTATATTGACCATTCACCAATGCCGTTGCAGATCAGGGTGCCTTGGGCTAAATGGTATAATAGACACTTGTCACACAGCCCGTGCAGGAGACAAACTGAGAAAGATATTCAACCGGCTTTGTGCAGGAAATGGATTCTAATTTTTCTCCTCCTTCAGTGATTTGTTAATGTCTCATCTTCAGGCAAGAATTGGCATATTGCATGTCAGTTTCTCTCAGTGGCGCCTTGGCAACCCATGATTCACTGCTGAGTCATGCAACATGAGCTGCGAGGCTTATTCAACTGTTCCTGGATGCGATCTAGCGCCGAGATGTGTTATATTTTCTCCTCATTAGTAAACACTGTTAACGGAACTGAAAAGAAGTATCTGAAACATCAGGAGGTCGAGTCCAAGAGGTTAGCGTGGGCTGAAAAAAGTTGTTTACTTTTCCTTAGTTAGATTTAGAGAGAGAGAGAAAAAAACCACATCTCCAATTTACCAGAGGCACTATAATGATCCAGGTGCAGAGCGTGTCTGTCCTTTTCCCAGTGGCTAAATATTGACTGTGCTTCATAGCAGCAGATGGGCAGAACGGTGAATGCAGGCTGTGCTGGAAGGAATGAGTGAGTGTACGAGTGACATCTGGTCCTTCCTGCGCCCAGTGGACCTGGTTGCTACATCAAGCTGCCTCATTAGAACTAGCTGGGGCTTTAGGAGCATTCTGCCACTCAAGCCACAGCTCTAGTGCTCCCCATCAAATCCCTCATTTGCCACTGCGCCAAGACTGAAGAACCATATAATGTGTCGTGTCGGCAAGTTTTGCACATCCCACCGCTTTCCCTGAATTCTGCTGGGGTCACCTATTCGCACTTTGGGTGATTTCATTTTGCCAGGAGAGAATTATGATGTGGCTGCTGTCCAAAATGTCCGCGTTCAACCGCAGCTCACAGCTCGCTACCAGTAAATCTTTCTGACCGGCGGGATGTGACTGGTGCAAACCCAGTTCTGGCTGCCGCTAAAAATAAATGCAGCGTTGCTTTCACACCTTGAAACAGCACATGCTTTAGCTGGTATAATATGCCATCACATGAAGTAACATTCACATAATGAATTATATTACATTTTCATATTTGTTACTCTTTAAATGTGGTCAACTCTGTCACATAGCTGCAAAGCCGACCAATTTCTGCCACTTTCTTTACATAAAAACACAGACGAACAGATCGAATAAAACAAAACCTCTGCATTTACGTCCATACAAATAATTGTCTATTGTCTATTGAACTATTTCTGATGATGTTTGTTGACTTACTTTTAGACAAACAGTCAAATCCCTGTATACAGTATCCGCGGTTAAAAGCAAACGGAACAATCTCAAATATCTCAAAGTACAAACGGGATTTACAGAGCCTGCAGTACACAACCTGATCTGCAACAAGTTTGTTTTTTATTCTTGGACTGACTTTATGTTATGATTACAAACAATCACATTATAATTATCACAAGTGACTTGCAAACACAGCTGATTTAAATCACAAATTTCATTCTAATTCTGCAGAAAAAGCTGCTCATTTTGGGCTGCATTAATCATGAAAAGGATGCTGGTCAGAGGGTTTAGAGCTGAATTACTGAGATCATAAGGCATGGATTCGCTGATTTCCACTCTGAGTAAAGAGTCATCTATTTCTCTGATGGCTGTGAAGAGTACTCATCTAATGCAGCCTGTGGCCCTCTCCTCTGCTGGTAGAGGCGGCCGCGCTGGGCTCCGGTTCAGCAGCTCAACTCGCCTCTCCTCAGGGCCGCAATCATCTGCGGCACCATCTACTTATCACAGAGGGCTGTTTGGATTACCACACCACGTTTAATGGCAAGCTGCCACATGATGAATATCATAATATACAACACAAGCAGCGTTGCACATTCTGTGTCCCGTCACAGCGCGATGCCTTGCTGATTTCACCCCAGAACCCCCGCCCGCCCTCCCTGTGGGCTCCTCAGTCCCAGCATACGCTACAAATTGTCTTGGGAAATACAGAAAAAAGTGAACAAAAGCCATATAAAGCAGGATGCATATTGGGGTTTAATACTGACACTCATATAGCACGGGCAATCTGCAGCACCACGCGCTAAAATGCACTGCTGATGTGCACTCTAATCTGGTGAGTTACAGTATCCCTGCAATCAATCTCCAATAACCAATAAAATTCACTGGGTATGCGCCTTATTTGGGGCTTTCTGAACAATAAATAGAATCATCAAGCTGTGACAGAGCCAGCGAGTCATTTGCAGTAAGCTTCAAACTGGCTGGAGCAATGGGAAGGTGTGGCGGTCATATCGCATTTTCTCATTTCAGTGCACGACTTCAATCAGGAAGCTGAACTCCTGCTACAATGAACGAGTTACTTAAGGGTGTAGAGGGGGGTGGCGGACACACACACACACACACACACACACACACACACACAAAGCAACACCTGTGCAATATAAATCAATGCAATACAATAGCCCTGCAATAAATCCTACCTTTGTGATGCTCGTATTTTTCACTGGGAGTGTCTAAGAGAGCTGTCAGCTCTACGGTCATCCGAGGTTTTAGCTTAATAGAATAACACAACAGTAGCACTTTACAATGTCATGTAACACAAACTGCAGCTTCAAAGCTGATCATACAACTGCTTTCATTGCAATGTTATTATTAGGCCAGATTATGATTTACTGTGTGTGTTCACTTTATTGTCTTCCACCCTTGTACAATTAATTATTTGTCTTAATGGCGCGAGAGGCGAACACGGTCTCTTACATATATTATGTCTTTTTAAGATTAATAACATGACAAGAACAAAAATGAAAATGGGGATATTATTGTTTGTTTTAAGCAGGAAGCTGATATTTTATTAAGTATTTTGATTTCTTTTGCACTTGCCTTGAAAAGATCAGTTCATAGCAATGCAAATCTCATTTTCCCAACAGGATTTTAGTCTGAGGAACTTTCAAGCTGAGACACTGAACTGTTGGAAACGGTTTCAATGGTGGCACGAGACGTTATGACATTTATGTTTTCTAGAGACAAATGAGAGCTAAACACAAAAGCGCGCGGCTGACTTTGACCTGCAGCCTCTTCATTAATCTTATTGCTCACTCTCCTACCAAAGTAAAGTTACTGAACAAGGAATGACTATTTCCCAATCCAGTCGCAACATCTGTCTCCGTTAACCTGAAACACTTCAGAGCCTCACTTCCTCTCCATCTTCACTCCTCTCTCGACACATCCTCCTGATTAGGTCTCCTTTTCCCTCCAAATCACTTTTCTCAGCCCCGAAAGAAAAAACTTAATTTCATGTTCTGCCTGAAAAATGGCGTTTTTTTTCAGCACACTGCACTCTTGACTATTGGGTGCTTCTAATGCAACACACTTATAAATGTAAACTCCCTCTACTGGTGCGCTCATTTCATGTCACTCTGGATAAGAGCTAAACAGTAGCTGCTATGAATAATGCAGATGGAGTGAATCTGAGGCAGTGTCAGTGAAAGCAGTAACACGTCTGGGGAAAAAGCGCTTTGAAGCATAACACTCTGCTAAATTCTCATCGGTACAATGCGAATAGGAGCACGACTATATATTATATCAAGTATTATTATCATATATCATAAAGTCAGTCATACCATACCAGTGACGTATTGGCATTCTTTTTAAACCAGTCGACTAGTTTCACTACATGTCAAAATACAGAATATTACACACTGCTTCTCTCACACCAGTTTTCATTTTCATATTCCGGTTGAACGCTATTCCTCCCACAGAGGCGCCCGGATTGTGCGCCGTGTTAAGTGCGGAGTTCAACAAGCTTAAAAATGAGTTCAATGTGAAGTCCAACAAGCTCTTGAAAACGAAAGCGCACTTGTCAGACAATATGCAGTGAAACAATATTGTATGTTTCTCTCTCTGATCAAGATTACCATATGGCTGTGCTATGGGAAACTGACTCTTTCCAGTGCAACACTGAGACTGTTGTCCTGACTCCGCCGCATTGACTTATAAACACATGCAAATATGACAGTAATCACACGTGTTGATTCGTCTTAAGGATCATTACATCCACTCTGGAGAGAGAGAAAGGCTTATTTTGGAAATGATGCTGCCACATAGAAGAAAATCTAATTCAGAACATTTTTGAGGCTTTGGGAGAGAAATAGCGGGTTTGTGGTTTAAAGCCTTACTTTCCTGGGAGATAAAAAGAGTTATTTCTGGCAAAGATGGTTAATGTAGTCTTTATAGAGCCGTTAGCCACAGAATAGCTTCTAAGACCTTAGAATAATAAAAACATTGGTTAATTTATTTTAATTATCATATGTTAATTTATGTATTTAATGGATATACAGATAAGGTATTGAAAAAAAATATACCCATTACAGGCAGATTTAAAGTTTATATTAGCTTTCATGAGACATTCTGCATTTTCCCTTCACGCATCCATCTCGGCCTTGTGCGTCGACATCAAATAGCTAGGTGCAAGCGTCAAAACCTTCTGAGATTTAAAAAAAAAAAAAAGAAATGTAAAGTGCATCAACATTGGACTGAAAACAAACATCACATGCTTGTCAACATAGTGACGTGGCCAGTGGCGTTCCATTTAATTCAACGCTGTCCCATGAGCTGCAGGCAACAAGCTATAAGCTGAGCTGCCGCCTGAATGCACTATCTTCTGGGGTGCTAAGATGCGGCCGGGCGCTATATTAACAGGGAGAGGGCTCCTGCCTGATGGAATATTGATAAAATGTTTTTTGTTTGCTGCACATTGCTCGGAGAGTTGATGGCTCACTGCACTAAATCATAAAGCCCACTTGGGCGTACTGCGGAGTCAATAACCAGTTCTTTTTCTATTCTGGGAATGCACTCAGTTTCTGGGAGGTCGTCCACTGAAGCAACACTGGTGTTGAAAGACTCACAGTAACTCTCAAAGCACCTCTACTCTGTGGTGCACTGTGTGCTATATTGGGCACGGTTCTCTTAGTAGTCTTGCCTAACCTGACTGTGAACTTTTAAAACAGTCTGTCATACATATATTATACAGTATTTAGTCCTGCCCTCTTCCTGCTCCCCCTATATGATGTGCATTATACGTCTGACATGTCACGTCTGACATGTCTGTGCACCTATACACCGCCAAGCTCCTAAAAATGTTGCTGAACTCACTAAATGAAGTGATCCCAGCTCTGACATTCACTGTGCACTCCTGCCTTGAACAACGGATACGCGTTTCCCAAAAAGATATTTTACCCCTAAACTCGGTGATTTGACAGTTATTGTAAATGCTTGTGGTTCTCTGTGAGAGCAAGTGACATGTATCTTCGGTGTGAATGAAATGTTTTTCTCTGCATGGTGACAGGTGGGTAGAGCATTGGTGGAGCTCTGGCAGGCTGTGCACCAGCCACAGCAGCAGCAGCAGCAGAAGCAGCAGCAGTGGCAGCTCCAGCATTGAGGCTGAAAGCAAGAGACGGCCTGCCAGGGGAGGTGATGGTGCCAAGAGCGGCTGTATCATTACAAAGCCTCTCTTTCCATTATGAATTATACACTACGTCTTGAAATCTCAACTCTGGTGTTTCCAAACGCTTTAGATGTCACCTGGGTGAATTGTCACGCTCCTTTTAGTGGACACGCATCCGTTTAGACCGGGATACTTTTGTATAGTGTTGTAATTTGCTGAGATGAAACTGAAAAAGGAACCCTGGGGAATCCCTGAATTATTAATGGCGGTGTATGCCTGGATAATTCTTTGTATAGGCAGGTGTTAAGCACTCATTAGCTCCAGACTAGGCATGCTGTCATAATAAAAACCAAATGATTATGCTGCGTATATGTTGTGAATAACTGTTTGAATCTCGGCTTAGAGACCCAAAACAACCCAGAATTCTAAAAGAGAGGTAATGCTGCAGCCTATTTAATCTGTTTGCATCATGACAACCAAAGCAACAGTGTAACAGAGGTCCCTGATCGATGTGACGTCTTTCCCCGCGTGCCCTGATTGCCAGACTTGATGTTGAGACAGTATCTCAAGGGGCACAGAGCATGGGACTGGGTGGGCTGTGATGTGTTTATTTATAGTGTACAATGAGCCTAATTGGTAAATTGGTCTAATGATTGATTCACTATCGAGTCTGGTGTCGTCTGTCTCGACTCCGCGGTGAGGGATGTCTTGAAATAGCAGGGATGACAGCAAAGAGAAAGAGGAGCCAATACTTTCCCCCGAGTGCATGATCCTCGTATTAACAGCCCAGAGTCTCCCTGAGAGTTCAGCCCACTGTAAGCAATTAGACACATCAAGGTTACGGCTCAGTCTGGCTGTCACCGGGATGAACTAAAGCTGCTTATGAAGAAGGGTTTCCATTTCAACACCCACTGAATAGGATCTTAAGTTTTTATTTGATCAGTGCAGTTTTTGATCCATTACCTCATCTAATAAGCGATCTGAGACCGTTTTAAAATGCGGTGCGTAATGATGGGATGTAACAGCTTCAATTTACACTCAAAAAATGTATAAAGTGGACCGCCTCAGGGCTTGACGATCCTAACCTGCGTAGCAGGAAGTGCAAATGAATCGGATCTATCAAAGCATAGCATAACAGCGCCTTGTTCTGATTTTCATGTCTGTGTAATTAAGCATGCCCCCCCCCCCATCCCCTTTAAGTTTCCTCTGCAGCTGGAGTGAGGTTAAATGCCCAAATTTAATAACTGCCTTTGTCTGCTGGTCATAGCAATCTAATTTTTTCCCCACAGAAGTGTTGTTTCAACAAATGGGGTTATTCCTCTCCATGGCAGAGAGCAGCCCATTACAAGATTTGATAGGCACAAATAAATCATGACTTTATGCATAACAGTATTCCACCTCATGCAGAGGACTTAGCTCAGGGGCCTATCTGCTTCCTGGCTTCAGGTTTGAAATTCAATTACCCGCTGCCCTGGGTAGCTGCTTGCTGGAAGCAAATCATGGATCTGAGGTAAGGTTTAATGGATTTGAAATATAATTTAGCTCTGGCTTGGCTCCGTAGAGACAGGTCACCATTACCTATAACCACATTAGAGGTAATCAAAGATTCTCCTGAATTTGTTACCTTGGCTTCCAGCGAGCACCTTGAGCGTTTGGGTTTTTTTTTTTTTTTTTCATCTCGGATGCATTTAAAGGGCGCGTTATGCACGGCCATCAATCATGCATTTACTGTAGATTTATTATGAAAGACATTGAACTGCTACAGTATCTTTCCTTGAACTCGCAGCAGTCGTATCGATGTAGAAATGTAACGCATTCTTTAAAAGAAAGCTCCTAACTAACAAGTTCATCTGACACAATCTAGCCACGCCGTGTTTCTCTACAACCACGAGACCTGCAAGCTGTTGGGTGGGGCTGGTGCGACACAGCAAATAGACTGAAGCGGCTCCTTTTGCTCTAATTGCAGATTGTGGCTTATTGCTTGGCCTTTTTCTTCCCAAGCAGCCTTTTTTTTTTTTCAACAGGCAGAGCCTCCCCTTCCTCAGACACCTGTTATTAATTCTCTCCTGTTTAATCAGAGACCTGGGAGGTAGCAGCCGCTCCTCAGGCCGTGAGGATGACAAATGAATTGCCAGGTTAGAAAAATGGACTCAAATTCATCCTCTCCTGGAATTTGTGTTCACATCCATGCATTGTTCTTCCTCAAGGATAATGGATGGCATGGGGGGAGGGGGGGGGGGGTTTGAGGGTGCAGCACAGAATTCCAATAAATAGTTAATGTTGCAAAAAGTCACCCATTACAGCTCTCTGGCACTTTGGAGGTTTGGAAATAGCTTACTGCGGCTAACACAGTGGAGTCAGTACGGTCGAAAACAATGGAAGATTAACTCCGAAGATAAACCATCGCTATCGCGGGAAAAAAAGGTAATGATGGTGAGAAGTCGGAGGAATTCGTAGGTAAAATCTGTGGCCTTTTTATGCCATTTAAAGCTTTTCCTTTGCATATAAATAGGATTGGCTCTAATAAGTTTTTAAATCCTTTTTCTCTGCTGTCTTTCCTCCATCAGTGAAGCCACCTGGAAATGTCAGTGTCGCTGTCTTCCATACAAAATACGATCCCTCCACTGATCCATCGCGGAGCACACGAGGATAAGCCCGACCTCCCGTCTCACTTGCGATGTACTGCAACATTTCCATAAAGGTTGTCTCGTGTTAAGAAAAACCATAAACTTTGATTAGGATTCTTTTACTATTATTAAGTTATATTAAGTGTTGCAGTGACCAATCACAAGGTTGTGTTGTCCTGCAGTCTGAAAGCTATCAGTTTAACATGCCGTGTTTTGTAAATCATTTATAGCGTCTTGCATCAGTGTTATTGAGCCATTAATCATTCATACTTCTTATATGTATTACTCAGCTCTGATATGCATAAAGACAGGGCAGGCGCCCCAGCTTACACAAGCAGGTTAAAGAAATGCTCCAGCGCGATGAACAAAGTTTTCCAGGGTGCAAAAGTATTTACTCAGCGTTGCGTCATCAAAAAGGAGCAGTAGCCTACTAAATCCTTGAATGGTTGCTCTTTTAAGTGTTTGAGAAGGGAAGGCATGTTTTTCTCTTGTCAACTGGCATTCGATACAGGGCAGAAAGGAGGTGACCTTGCCCCGCTGTGATGGGCCGACGCGTACGGTCTCAGAACTACTCCCCGCCGCCCGCTAAAGCTTTAGACGAGCTTTATGAAATGATGTTAGCTACAGCTGTGGTTTAAAAAGGTTTGTTTACTTTCAGTGTCTTTGTGAAATGGAACTTTAAGCTGAAACTGTGGTATAAAGTGGACAACTTTCGGTACTGTGTCGGGTTTACAAAGCAACACACAAGCCTCTTCATGACTTCATCACTTCGCTTTCCTTTCATTATATGGCAGGCAATTACGTTTACGCAGCCGTATGTCAAGCAGAGTACTATAACTGATTAGCAAAACACGCGTTTGCAGCATCATATGCTCACTGAATGCAAAAGCATCCCCAGTAAAGAATCAGCATCGTATTGTGTGTTTTAAAAAGTCATACATTTAGTCAAAATATCAAAATATAATGGGATACCAACGGCAGCCAAAAGATTAAAACGTCCTTTTTTTATTACTGCAACTGATATTTTACAAATCTAAAAGTTCAAACCAGATATGCACTGGCGGGAAATGTTGACTCCTTTTAACTAAATGTCTGAATAAATATAAAAACACTACCCTTGCTTTAAAAAATATGAGGTTAAATATCCGTGGTAGTGAAGTGCCGACTCTGTTTTCGGGATTTAACTTGAACAGATATTGACACGTATAAAGAAACCGTCGTCCACAGCTTGTGTTATTTGTCGACTGTTGTGTGCTATTAACAACTGCCTGGTAGCTCGGCACCACATGCAGTCATGAATAAGGCAATGACCATTTAAATGGATGAAAACAAGGACAGTGTGCTCTGAATCCTACATGGATCACGCTGTCTTAACATCAAAACAGCTGTCGTCCAGGGACCCACTCTATTCTTTTTTATCTGGCAGCTGCTGATAATGGGGTCTGATAATGTAATGCAGCCAGTAGACTGCATTGTGCTGGATTTCAGTGGTTCCAGTTGTCATTCAGAGTCCTTGTACAAGTCACTGCATTGATTGCTTGAAGACAGACTGCTGTCCAGGATTTATGCACATAATACGATATATTAGCGAACATAAAACCTTAAGAGGATTTGGGTGGGTTCTTTTTTTTAAAAGTAATAGATATAGGGAAACATTTTAGCAACACGACAGACAAATGAAGCATCGCATTTCTCAGGTTGCAACCGGCAGACGTAGGTATGTATTTCAAAATCAGAAAGTGACAGGTCTGTCCTCTGCCGCAGCTCCGATACAGTAGTCCTGAGGAATTGGATGTCTCTCCTCAGAGCTACCAGCCTTTGATGTGACACGGTGGCCGTAAGAGCCAGTCACCAGGTGTAAGAATGAACAGAAAGCCTCAGATGCTGCAAGTCATAAAGGTTTCAGTCGTTCCTCAACGTGAGTCTCTACATCTAACGTGGCAACAAGCTCACGGCATAAATCAAAGCCTGCAACCCTCATTCCGGAAAACTAATACTATTATCAGTGTAACTGAAGCTGACAGGAAAAAAAAAAACAGCCAATTAATTGAATGTTGTTTTTTTTTTCTTTTTTAATAAGCTCAAGTGTTAAGTCACTTTTAAGCGTCTGGCTGAAACAAGATAGCGTTTCGTAATAGAAACGAGCTTGACTTCCCGTTTTAATGAGACTAAAGGTCTAAAAACCTCATCTAACGAGCTATAACCAAGAACACAAATATTTGATGGAAGGAGGATGTTGTAAAAAAAAAAAAAAAAAGAAGAAGAAGAAGCATTGGGTAGGATGAAAAAGCGTGGGATTTTCAGTGACTTCAAAGCTAACAGTTCCAACAGAGCCATCCATATTGTGGCGAAGGAAGCAGCCCACGGTCAGGTGGTAATCAGCCTGCTTTGTGCTGCCTCTTCCCGGGTTTGTGGATAATCACGATGGGCCAGTGGGCTGGTGAATAAGGCCTGTGTGGTTGTCTATCCTCTAGCTATTTGATTATTGTAGGAGGACAGCGCTGAGGCAGAGCAGGAGAAATAATCAATGCCACCGGGCTATAAACAAATAATTATGAGGATGGAGAAACATCTGAATTCCTGCGATTTGTTGGAAGGGTCCGCCAAAGGGCCGGATAAATGATGGAAAACAAATCAGTGTCATTTCTGCTGCTGGTATTCCAACTTTTCTGTTAAGTAACATAAAGTAACAAGTGTAGAAATCCAGAAAGTCACTCAGCCAATGACTGTTGTGGATTTCATACGTGCAGCGGTTGATACAGCAGAGCCGTCAGCCAGCCCTGCACTGCATTTGGCAACCTCGGGAGAAACAAGCAACCAAAGGGAAGAGGGTTTCTCTGTGCAGCCGACAAAACCGCGAACGGATCCGAGGCCAAGCCGCTGTGAGTGACACATTTCAAACATGTGGCTTCTTATCTATTGAGGTGCCGATGAAACGTGGCCCGAAGAGAACTACTTCTCCAGTGGAGGCCTGAGATCCAGAAACCTTAAATACCATCTGAAAAGCCTGCTAGATTGAAGCAATTTATCCCAGACTTGTATTGTTTTATGAGGTCACACACAGGCCTTGGATTTGGCTCCGCACTGATGGGGTCATTGAGGCATCACGGCAGCAAGCGGACAGGTGGACACATCAGCCAGTGGGCTTAAAAAATTAATTCATGGCGTTTTATCCGATAATTAAGACCTATAAATATTTATTACATGAAAAATTAAAAAAGAAACAACCTTGCACCATTTTAAAAAGGTTTCTTTGTGAATCCTCCAACAACGTGCAGATGAATGAGTGGCTCCTCAAAATAAGACTGGGGCTGGAGGCTCATTTTGCTGGTTAGCACTGAGGGTTAACACAAGTGCATCTGCGACATAAGACAACAGATTGTTTTTAATGAAACAAGAAGGAAAAGAGTGTTTCTAATATGATTATAGTGTACAGGGTGTGTCATTAGCCACTGGCAACACCAACCTTTGGCTCTAGTAATGTAATCGACTGACAACTGGACTCATTTCTTTGTGCATCAGAGAGTCATACAAAAAAAACCAATACAGTAGCACATTAAAGTTTAATGCTGTATCTTATTGTCGGTCCTCATCAAATCCTTCCATCATGACTCCTGCTAACCGCATATAAATCAATTCAAAAGATTAGCTTTCATTAAAATCCTTATGAAGACACTAGTCTGTCACCAGCCATCGATCCGTCAAGTGCCACTGTGCTTCCATTCAGGTTCATATCAGCGGTCTGGACTCTGCCCCACATGTGCCCACAAATGGATGCACAAGCCTGTGTGTGAAAACAGATGCAGGGGAACACACACACACACACCCGCACACACACACACAGACGCACACATACCAGCATGACTGAATCATTGCATGAGCTTGGTTCATCAAGGAGGTGGGGTGGGTAAGAGCAGGATTATATTCAGGTCTGGCTGTGGGGCTCTGAGCCGTGGGAGGCTGACCCTGATAAATCTCCACAGACTGCGTGGCAGCTTGGCCACATTTTGTAGCGACAAGCTCATGGTATGGGGTTCAATTTATGTGGGAAGACTGCTCCAGTTGGGAGTGTGAGATGGGAGCCAAGCAGGCGGACCGCGCTCGCCCGCCTGTCTCAGCAGAGCAGCGGCAAACAAACAAGCCGGACGCCTCTCATGTGACAGAGTCATCTCGACAATACGCTGGCAGCTGATGTGTCATGTCGCTGCCCTGCGAGAATCAAAGACAGTGCAACGAATGCAATAAACAAGGTGGGGGTGGTGTGTGTATGCGTGGAGAAGTGGTGCTGAGGGGAGAGTCAAAAGAACGCTGCTGTGGCTGGACGCAGATAGGAGGAGGGGCCCGTCCCTGCTGAGTTTCTGATTATCGTCTGATCTAAACTAAATCACACGGCAAAAGAAACAGCGGCCTGCTTCAGCTGGATTTCATTCTCCACAGTGTGATGGTGTACGAACTACACCACCCCTCACTGAATTACTGTTGTAGCCACTATGCATCTGAAGAATGTTTATTGTTTTTGTGGATGTATGTGTATAAAATGTGGCATTTCAACACGTCTTGAGTGTCATCACACAAATCCGACACGTGCGCCCAGGTGTTCTGTCATATCTTGCTCTTTAAATGTCAGTATTGTGCAGTCGTCTGGAAGTGTCAGCTGTTTCAGTCAACAGTTGAAAAGGCTGATTATTCAGTGTAATGATGTGAGATATGTGCACAGTACAGTGCAGGTGCGGTGGGTAAAGTGTGTGTTGAGTAGGACGGTTGTGGGGGTCCTGAGGTTAGCGCCGAGCCCCTTGGAGGCCTCGTGTGTCTAAGTTAATGAAACATCTGCGATAGGTGGAGCACACTTCAACGCCCCGGTGACATCCTCGAGCATCCTCCAGCTTCCTTTGCTCCAAGATCAGAGCCACGAGTTTACATCAATGCTTAACCGAACCGCATGTAGTTATATCACAATGCTGCTTACTAGGAAATGACAGCAACATATGTCATTTAGAGCCTCTGCCTTGGGTTGTGGTTCGAGAAAGGAAATACGTTTTTCAAACACTGGATGTGATCAGGAAGTCAATACCGAGCAAACAGTACTTTTACAGCTGAGTCTGGCGACCTTGAAGCTGCGGTCAGAAGGCCTCAGCACAAACGTCCCTCTGAGGGTGTCCTTAAGACAGACAACATTTGGCTTCCTCATCACATGTCTCTCAAGAAAATTCGAATCAGCACAGTCAATACAGAAACAAATAACAACAGCTGACCTTCACTGTGTCAGATTCAAGGAACGACTTGATCACTGTCCGCGCTCTCAAAGATTTAACCCCACCAAGGGTTTTGTCACGTGCAGCTCTGGTTTGGTGCTATAAAAGTGAATGATTTACTTCCTATAAGGAGCCCCCGGCCACCCAGTTCCTGAGCAGCCTTTAAATTCCTATCAACAATATTCATTTACTGAGGTTACTTTTATGTAGCTGCTCATAAACAGATTCATTACACGTCTTGTGCAGCCACCTCAAAATAGAAAACAATTCACAAAAATGTCCTCCTCCAGCAAGCCAAATTCCTCTAGGGGAAAAACAATAGCCTTGATATCTTCAAACAAATGCAAGTATGCAAGCTCGGCTGAAATGTTTTCTGCCATGCTGCACTGTGCATAGGGATGTACTTTGCATATCTATTATGCGCTTTCTCTGTGAACAAGCAACCTTGTGGAACTCATCCGAAATCTGCTTTATATTTCTTTTGAAATCAATTTTCAGCTCATTGCTGTTTTCAAGACTGCCAACGACAACAGCCTACAGGCGCCCAAATCATAGGGCTCCTGTGTGAGGAAGAGCCTCGCTACAGTAACACTCGCATCACTTAACTCTTGGAGGAAACAATGAGGGGCTACAATGTGTACGCTTGGCCAGCTTTGTTCTGCATCACTTTCAAGTGATCCCCGCGTGTCTGCGTGGGAAAATTTCAAAACACGAGTCCAACGGCTGGTTTGATTATGCGTCGAACTTATTAAACACAAGCTTTTTAATTCCTGCAAAGCTCCAGCATTGTTGATTTAATTACCGGCGTGTTTGGTGCAAAGAGATAGGTAGGAATAGAGGCTGCGCTTACCTGTCAGGCGTCAGCATGGGCAGATGACAGAATGGCCGTGCAGAAAACGAGATGGGGAGAGAGGGGAAACAAAGAGGAAACAAAGTTAGTCACAAATTACAGACACTAGTCTCTTTGTTAAATTACTCAGCGTGCAACAAATGTTCCATCAAACGGACCAACATCATAAATCCGGGGGACGGTTATTAATCGTAATTGCTTTATGTTTGTTTTGTCCATAAATGGGACACCTGGCTTAGCTTAGTTTAGCTTAGCTTATCACAGAGAAGCATGGTTCTGTTTGGATACCTGCAGACTTTGTTTCCTTTGGACGGGACCAGGCCAGCTCTGTCCACGTGTTTACAGTCTTTGTGCTAAGCTAAGCTAAGCTAAGCGGCATGTGGATGTAGCTTTTTAATGCAATGCTCAGCTATGAGAGTGGTATCACTTTTCTCGTGTAGGTACATGTATTTCACAAAATGTCAGTTATTGAAGGCGCTGTCATTCCAGATTCCTTTGTTTTCGTCAAGTTAAATGCATTTATTTTCTATTTTTATGCTTTTGAATTTTGCTCACGTTGCATTTGTTGTTGATATTCTAAATTAATCTAGACAAAACAAATAAACTAAACAATTTTATCTTGTTACAAAAAGTCCTATAAGTCTGCAGTGCTTTGCAGTGATGCACATACAGCAGCACTGCATCACTGTATGCAGCACTACTGTATTCCTGTTACACTTCTCTGTGTGTGTATGTTTGTGCGTGGACATGTGTGCTTCTCCCTCACTCCGCCTGCGCCTGTGTCTGCGTGTGCAAATGGTTGATATAAATACATGACTCGAGAAAGACAGGTTTCAGAGGAACAAGGAAAATGCATTTAAAAACACTGCGCGCAGGACATCCAGTATGCACGGCGCTCTCAGTGTCGGGCAGCTGGATGCCGCAGAACGAGAGGAGCAACTTAAGCTCGCTCACCATGAAACAGAGAAATCTCCGGGGCCCATTCAAGACAATCTCAAGACAATCCCTGCAGACTGTTTTTCTTCCCTAAAAGCAATTTCTCACCCCCTTTACTTCCTAATTAATGCAAGACCAGTGCCCTGTGGTCTTCTATCATCCTCTGTCTTTCTGCTCTTGCTCGCAGCCATCTGCCCGGGGGCCTCAGCGAGGACTGCCCTTGGCCCTTGGCCCTTAGCTTCCTCCAGCATGACTATACAGCTTGGCTTCGAGGCCTTGCCCAAGGCAAGGCAGACCAAAATCAATGTGGGAACGGCGAGGGGGCGTAGGGATTATCAGATGAGGCGAGAGAAAATACAAATGGTTGAGAAGTCAATTAAATTTGTCCGATTGCTCATTCTAGTCCATGCAAAAGTGGTGGAAACATTGTAGAGTGAATGCTATCAGTTCAGCGAAAAAGACACGAATGTAGGCCACTGTTTTAGCACAGCTTTCATGTCATTATCCTATTTAGTCTCGACAGCCTGTGTTGCTGTTTCATAATAAATTGCTGGTGATCTAATTAATTATACAGCGGTATTAAATAAAACATTAGGGAAATTATATTTTATTGAATTAAGTGTTCACCTTGGCAATTAATCTACATTTAATATGGCCTGGCCTGCTTAAATTATGAAAATCACTGTTGGTGGCTACACTTTAAACCTCTCACACATACATTTCCTTCCCTGAAATATTATGCAGATGACAGTGGAGGTTTCTATAATTGACCTCTTCTATTAGTATTTCTGAAACAGTACTATCACTTAAAGTTTCTGGCAAGGGTACGCAGTGAGGGCGTTCAGAAGCAAAGCTGAAGGGTAAAAACTATATTAAGAATGTTTTCAGGCAGGAACATTTGTCTAATGCTGTTAAAGTAACACTGCTGAGAAAATAGCTCGGGTGCTGTTGCTCATTACAGTTGCCTTTAAATAACCTGCTTGATCTTTTTATAACCATTGTGTTCCCACTGTTAATTTGATGTCAGATTAAAATAACGGTGCGTTGCAACCTGGTTTTTCCAGTATTACTCCTCTGGTTCTGGTTCGGGAGTGTGTTCAATGCTTTGGATAGGCAGCAGTTGGGTTTGATGTGCACATGTCGCTGAAGAAAAATGAAAAACAATCAAAAACAAGCATGTTATAGAATAAATTATACATGTCATATAATAATTTTATTGTTTCTGTGTTGTTATTCTATGTGGGTAATTACCTCATAGCATTTGTGACCCTGAACATCCTCTGTAAATACTGGTATGTCTGCAGATCCTGGAAAATATAATTATCTCTCCAACTGGTAATGAAACAAAGCAGGCTATCATTCCTCTGTAATTACACTCAATTAATGGGTTTTGGCTTAAACATATAATCTGATAGATATCAGCATTGTGGATTTCCAGCCTTATATAAACAGATCAGGGCTGGCTCAAATACCATTTGCAAATACTTATTAATGTTTGCTTTGACCTGCTGGGAGCTGGTGCAGGTGGGACTGACAATTCAGTGTCAGATAAGCTGTCGATCACAGAGCAGCCGACCAAATTGAAATGCAAACCTGTACGTTGGAATAGTACGCAATGATGTTACTGTGAGGCATTTGGAATAAAGGTGTCCATCAAACTGCAAATGTTACGCTACACAGCAAATTCCCACCTGTAGAGCAGGCTGGAAATTAGCATAATAGCCTATAGTGATGTTCAGGTTTAATAAAAGGATCACGCTCTATAATTATGGAAACGCGAAAACTCACATGCTTGAGGTTTTCTGTAAGCGAATGTGTGAGCAGTCAAGTTCCCATTGATCCTCCAGCTCTGACACCGTCACCCTTTTGCAAAATATTGACACGCTTACTTTTTTCCGTGAGGCTCATTTTCACAGTTTTGCTTCTACTTTTGTTCAAGATCGCTGTAGTTCTGCCAATGTGCCTGTTTCCAGCACTGACACCTTTGATCAGAGGTGCAGGAGGAAATATGAGAACGGAGGAAACTAAATCTGCACGGTGAATCTATAATGTTTTATACCTCGTAATTAGAGATTCTGAATGACTTTTACTTTGTAATAACAATTAAAATGATAGAAGTGCAGATGGCGTACACTCTTAATCTTTATTAAAATATAATACAAAACACTTTTATCATCAATTATTAAGTTTCCTCACTTGCTGCCTGCTAATGATCCATCTCACCGATCACAGAAGATTTGAGCATCCCAATTTCCCGTCATTTATACTGCTGACAGACAGTAATTCCAACTACCACCGCTAACTCATTTCAACTAATTCTGATATTTCTCAGAGGCACTAAAGGCATCGGAGTGTTAATTAATTAGTGCCAACTCAGTTGCAGTTTATGCTCAAGACAATTAGCCCAGCACTCTCAGCTTAGTGTGCAAAAGGTAAAATTGGCTGAGGGAGGAAGTGGATTCGTGTAATGAACTTGAAGATGTGATGAACTTGTGGACCAAACAAACACACAGACACAGGATTACACACACACACACACTCACACACCTGGCTAATCTTCAGGTGAACTCTTTGGATTGTTTTTGTTGTTCCAGTGTTGCTGGACTCATTGTCGGTCCCACAGGATGAAAAGCCTGTGGGGAAAACTCTAGTTGCACCTGGTTGGAAATGAAGCTGTAACCTCATGTTTGCACACACGTGTTTTCAGCTAGTCAGGCTGAATTTACCTCTGCTTCAATGGGTCTTTTTAACAGCCGAGACTTAGTGTTGTCGTTGCAGGAAAAGCACTGGTGTAACTGATATCATTAACACTGGCTCTGTTCCATTTGAGTGTCCCAGTGAGCCAGCGTGCCCTGAAACCTGCACACAGAAATGGACTGCAGCCATCGCTGATTAAAACACAGCATAAACAATATAATAATAATAAAAATGTTATTTTGTTGACTGAATCAGTTTTTATTGGTATGAATTTTATATAAGCACTTATGCACTGCACTCAAATAAATGTTTACTTTACTTAAGTATTTCATGTGCATGTATTGTATATCTCTAATCCATTACAGTTAAGTACTACTGCACCTTACTCCACCACATGTTTAAGCAGCAACACACGCAAATCAAGATTTCACATACCAAAGATATTATCAGACAGGATACAGCACGCTGATATTAACTGATCCCAACCGAATGTGATGAATCGTGCAATTTTAAAAATACTAGTGTTCACACCCAGTTGTGACTGAATCAGTGTAACTCACAGCAGTCAAACAGTCACTGTACTTAATGTACGGGGGTCACTTCTGGTCAATACCAGGTCCAATTAAAAGGGTCAATACTGGGGCTGTTACCTGCCCAGTGGATCCCTAATAGAAAGCAGCAGAAGTGATTTTAACCTTTCCCAGCTGCGACATTTAAATGCTGCTTACATGATAGTTAGCATGCACAAATAATACTTAAAGAAATATAATGTACCGCTCATTGACAGGTGGGTTGTGTCCTGAAAGAGATCTTGTACTTTTCAAGCTTCAAACTGTATTGATCATACCTGCAGTGTGGCACTTTTGTCTCCACCTTCTGGCAATGAGTTACGCAACACATGTGCTTATGACGCATCCTCCTGCGTAGCCACAGTCGCTCCCCGCTTCAGCTCTGACTTAACAATCATTGCTAGCGGATTGAGTAGATTTTAAAAAGTCTGTATACTGCACAACACAGAGAGATTAACCTGGTAGGCTTGATCAGTTAAACTGTGTGAAAAGGGTGGCTATGGCATCAGGTTTTTGCTGGTCATACTGTAAGTTTTGGTGATACTGTCTCACATGTGCCAGTGGATTATCACTTTTCCTGCAGGGAAGCCTACCATATTTAACTGGGAAGGGCAGAAGTGCAGCTCATTATGTGAATGTTGCCATGCAGGCTTCAGATCAGTCAGCAAAAATAATTAGGTGTTATATTACCGAGTGTCATATCTTGCAAGAGACTGAAGCCATCCATTTGGGATCGATTGCAGTCACTTTGTGCGCGGAAAAGTAATAAACATAATTATGTTTTTTTGCTGCTTTTTGAATCGAAGCCTCACAGTGTGACTGAATGGGCTGTGTACGCGCACTCAAGCAGAACGCCTTGCCAATTACCACAAATCATAGTCAGCTGGTTTTCCTCCCTCCTTTAATAGGACTCAAAACTTGTCTCCCTGCCGCTGCTTGGCACCGGTGAGCACGGCGCATTCAACACTTCCATCTAATGTCACGCTGATTAAAATATAAATTGGTTTATGATTACTACCTGCAACTTTGCAACCAGACCAACTGATAATGACTTGACCAGAGGCAAAGGAGACTAATGACAGCGTAGTTAGTTATCAGCATGTGCACATTACA
The DNA here is from genome assembly GCA_008933995.1 of Datnioides undecimradiatus. NCBI lineage: Eukaryota > Metazoa > Chordata > Actinopteri > Lobotiformes > Datnioididae > Datnioides > Datnioides undecimradiatus. The sequence goes on from WARS01000060.1 coordinate 4,042,909, forward strand.
GCCGTGCTGTCATCCCTACAGCCGACACGACTACATTTACAGCAGTGACGCCTCCGTTTTTTTGTCCGGATTCATTGTTGTACATATCCTGTGCAACAAAGCACGTTAAATCCATCTCCACCTATCTCACTTATGCTCTCGAATGAAGCTTTTAGTGTAATCTGCCTGTAGAAACACCCAGATACTCTGCTAAAGAAGCGGCCTGCCAGTCTCTCATTTTATTCCCATTTTCATTAGAAAGAAATGAATTTTCAATGTGTTTGCAGGCAGGACGGACTCGATGCCTGAGTCTATTGTTTACACCTAGGTGTTATTTCATGTAGTTAGTTGCGTGATGTACTGCATGTACGGCTCATTTGCCCACGACTTGTTGTGCTCGCATTTCTTTTTACACTGAATTTCTTCATGCTGGTAACATTTCAAGGCAATTCCTTTGCCTTGTACTGAAATAAATCGCACTTGCTGAGTGGCAGGACGAGGAGACTGTAATTTAAAGTTATGTTCACGCAAAAAAAAAAAAAAAAAAATAGAAAGAGAAGGTTTGTTGGGGAATTCACGAGTTTTGTTTCCCTGGGTGAACCGCCTGTCTTGGCTATAGACCTCATAAAGTTGCCACAAAGGTACATATAAAACCAAGGATTAGCTGTCACTTTCCAACCAATGAATTTCAGCTGAATGTGACCGAATGCCAAAGGAAATACATTCCTATCAACAATGACAACAGGGTGTTAAGTAGCCACAACAAATCCAGTTTTCCGGCGGTGAATCATTGTTCTTAAGAATGATTGGAAGCTATTTTTCAATGTCACGCTTCCGCTCTGGTGTCAAACACATGGAAACACGGCTCCAGATCAGAGGACAGAGAGTCTGAGCCGTCAGACCCCCCTCCCACACGTCGTGCATGAGCAGCCAACACGTGATGCAGACGTGTTGATCCCTGTCACAGGCGGAGGATCCCGCTATATTAAAGCCTGATTGATTTCAATATCCTGCCACACACAGAGCTTGACATTTATATTGAATTAAAAAGTAGGACTTTAATTAATTCACATTCCCGCTCTGCTTAATAATACTCTCTTCCATCTTCAACACATTGAATTTAATCGAGCATGACTCATTGGAAATGTGAAATGGATGTTTGGTTCAAATAAGCATTCTTATAGAGAACAATAAATCTGCCTAATGGACTCTAATACAACTGCCATGGCTCCTAATGTCTTATTTTTAACACTGTGCTCTGTAAGGAAGTGGTGATAGGAGCCTGTTACACGCAGGGTTTGGCCACAACTAAATAGAAAATGGGTTTCTAACAATAAAGCGGCAAATGATGTTACCCATGATCCATTACAATTACTGGAAAAATAATCAGAGTAATCAGAATACAAATACTTTGAGTAGCACACATATTTGTTATCCGTTTTTATAAAATTCACATGCACCACGAAGCTAAACAGACCCATGCAAAGCCTGAAAAGCTGCTGCACAAAACAAATTAAATGTAGAGTTAGGTCTCATCTTTGTCATCTCGAAGCTGCGGCTTTCGCCTTCTTGTTGTGTACAGTTGCCATGGTTACGGGCATTGTAGTCATTTATAGTGGGGTCACTGGCAAACTGTTTGCTCGCTCACTCGCGCAGTGTCCATGTCACTCTGCTAATAATACGACAACAGACTCTCCTCAGTGAATCCAAATGTTATTTCCAGACTCGGTTTGACCGGAGTCTTTTCCTTTCTCTTTCCTTCTCTGTTTGTCCGTCTCGCTCACGCGCGTCACTGCAGCCACCTGCGCTCACCGCTGCAGAACAGTGAATAATACAGAAGCAGGAATCACTCACTTGCTCTCTAAAATACTGTTCGCTGTCGGGGTGTTGCCAGAGAGAGGGATGTAACTTTGGATAATGAAGAGATTTCTCTTCGCTAGGGGAAGTTTCAGATGATTGACTCTCAACATTAGCAGTGATGTCTTGAACTTGCTCTTTCCCGAGCAAACTGACAGATATATTCAATATATTATTTTCCTCTGCAGAAGCGTGCAGGTGATTCGGTATATTTAACAACCTACTGCATTCAAACCAAATTAATTTACTGATTCTTTTGTCTTTCTCATTGCTGTTTACTTTCCATTCATTTACACTAAATATAATACATTTAACCATAGTTCTTCTTTTCAAAGGTTATGTTGTCTGCCATTGTCTTCGTCTGCAAAATTACTATGGCTATCTGATAGTGTTGAACAGCACAAGGCTGTGTCTAAACTTGCACCACATATTTTAATAAACAACAAACAAATAAATATAACAAACAAATGAGTCATGGTCAAAGGCAGGAGGAGTCTGAGATTGTGGGCCTCCCCTAAGACAAAGCTTGGAGAAAAGGTGCCCACATCCACCCTTCTTTGTTCATGTGTTTAAGCTCAATTCCTCCATCCTCCACCTTTAGGATGAAGATTATGTTACTTGAGCTGCATATTATTGTTTAACACAACTTAAGACTTGACGAAATACAAAATGTCTGTCAAAAGGTGTTTATTAGCATCTAGGGAGGTGTAAAAACCATAAAATACTTAATCTACTGTGTCTCTGAACCATCTCTTTATTCAAATCACACCAATTTAGGCTCTTTTGTTAATGTAGGTATTGATTATTTTTCACTTCCATTCACTGAGACTACCCTGAAACTGCTTGGAGGCCACCTGCGGAGGGTCACCTCCTACTCTGCAAACCTCTGATCTTTAGCCTTCCGCTCATGGAAGAAGATGGGGAGCTTTGCACATTCAAGGTTGGTGCTCGGTTAAAGATGCAGGCCCACAACTCATCCGTAGAAGCAGAAGTGACACTGAGAGAAACCTTGAGGTTGTCATCCACTCAGGCATTGAATCAAGTCTTTGTTGAGACGAGCAAATAAGACACCCCCACCTCCACCCTGGTGAACAGACTGACTGAACGACTAGCTCATCCTGTGCATCATTACACTTCAGATACATCTCATTTAAAGCACCTCTTCCTCTACAGGACACTGTCATAACTATGCAGGAGTTTGTTGTCATGGCAACATGCAAAATATTCAGAATAACCAGTATTTATATTGGAAACGTACACGCATGTATAATACAGGTGATGTAGAATTATGCAGATTTGCTGGTGGAGTTAATCTTCAACATTGCTCTGAAGAGTATTAAACAGTTTCCTCTCAGGAGACACAACATACATTTTCCCATTAATAAAGCATCCTGAAAGAAGTGTTGACAGCATTTAGCAGACAGAATTAGCCAGAAAAACAAAAGCAACTACAAGAGAGGGAGAAAAAAAAAAACCCAAAACATTGAAACTCTCGCAGTCGTAATAAAATCTGCCGTTTGCTTTCAGCTCGGTCCAGCGTGGTGCTACAGTTCTCTGGCAGAACTGAAGAAAGCATTGCCAACACACTGGCAGGTTGTGCATCATAAGAAGCTAAGTCTTTATATAAAATATAAAGTTTTTTTAAAAAGATGGCAAAAGCTTGATGCTTGAAAGTTGAGTCAGTTCAACATATACACAAACACAACTCTTCGGGATTCAACAAGATGCTTAACGTCCACGTTTCCCTGCACGGCATGCAGATGTTTCTGCAGCCGACGTGCAGTAAGTGGCCAGAGGTGCAATAAGGTCCAGTAGACCGTGAGGACCGAATTAAATGGGTTGCATCAAACAAGCTACGCTGACCTATAACAGCTTTCAACAAAACGCCGCGTAGAACTGACCACACCAGACAAGCAAGGCAACATTTCATTGCCGTGCGGTGGAATTAATGATATCGCTCGTGTTTTCTTCTTCTTCTTCTTCTTTTTTTTTTTATTTGAAATGCCTGTCATAAAATAAACACTGCTCCTGGCTGTGCCTCATAAACCTCCCTTACAGTGATGGTGGACCTTTTGACAGAAATGCCCAATCACAGTAGCAATGGGTCAATGTGGAGATGTTCCAGGAGTGTGAGTTATAGCTGTCTTCAGAGTGTTATTTTAATGGGGCTCCGAGCAGCCGCTGTAAAACCTTTGGCAGCTCGTTGGCTCTGCAGGCACCATTCATGTGTGTCTCTAAGTTGACACAAGCCTTATATAGGCTTTGCAGCATGGGGGCTATCTGTATAACATAGTGTCCCAACTCAGGGGACGTTTTTATACTGAAGCTGGATAATGACTTCAAGGTCTGCTACTAGTGGCGGTGAGACAAACGGACTGTGGCAGCATTAAAGTAATGGTGCAAGATCCTAGTTTATATACGTTCTGATCTCCAATTTGCGAGGTTTCCCGATTGAACCCTGACAACGCATATAAAGCGATTTCCTTAAAAAAAAAAAAAAAAAAAGTCTCAAGGGCAGCGGGGAAAAGTCGTGTAATAAAACCGTTGTGCAGTTTTGCCGTGAAGAAAGAGCCACATCATTTGGAGTTTGATAAATCAACTCCCTTTCCCAGGGCTCCTCTCACACCCACAACATGCTGGTATGAATTATACTTGACATTTCTCTCCACATAATTTCTCTCCAGATGGCACCCTGCCCAACATTTTGGAAGTTAACAAATAATCAAAAAAAAACCTGACACAATTTTTTTTTTTTTACTCTTGAGTGGAATTGAAAAAGAGTGAGTAGTAATATAGAAGTGGAGTTTGTATAATTAGTTTTCCCTGACCCCCGAAACAACAGGCTATTATCCTCCCGGCAGTTTGCGCCCAAGCTGCCTCCTCTCAATTTACAGCGTAATCACTGGCCAGTGTTCAAAACCCCTGTTCAGAAAAAGCTCTCGGTATTCAACGGACAGCCTACCCAACATCTTCATCATGAGATAATGTGCTTCATGTTTATTCCGCCCAGCGCTAAACTCCGTTTGATAACGGATTCATCACGATCGCGTCCTCGCGCAGCCTCTTTCAGAGGTCTCGTGTTATCATCCAACCACAGACTGACCGCACATGCAACATGTTCAGCACATACATGCTTTTAGGTCAGCAGACATATCCAGCGTTAATGCAACCACACACAGACATAGATGTGTTATAAGTCACCCACTGAGTATACAAAACATCTAAAGAACAATGGCTGCCTTCATGTTCTCATCCACAGATAACGTCTTTGAGTCCTGCCGGCTTGTCCTGAAATCATTCATTTTTGTGTGTCACTGTTCATGTTTATAAAAGACTTTCTCACAATACAGAGCAGCTCTAATTACTGTATGCTAAGAATCTTTCATCAGACATCGCTGCATGGTAATAAGACAGAGCACGCGCAGGCACAGGGAGTGTGGATGTGTGTCAATCCACTCAATAACTGTTACAGTAATAGACTGGCAAATGAGAAGGGGGTGGGGGTGAAGGGGGGGCGGCACTCCTGATTCATTTGACATGCAAATCAAATAAGAAGTAATAGCTGTCGACACTGAATTCATGGGGGATCACAATCTGCAATTCCATGATGGTAATAGAACCAATATCTGAACATACACTGCTATTAGTCTGTAGACGAAACTTTAATGTGATGTGATTTCCCACATGGTTCTCCCACTTGTATCTCCCATTGAAGAAAATAAATCATATTCACTGATAAGGGTCACGTACTGGGTGGCATGTCTCCCTGATGGTCTGTATTTGGCTGCATTTGTGCTTCTCAAGGTTCACAGGAACATCAAAAATCATTAAACGGTTCTAACGGCGGCTGCGTTTTTTGGGTTATGAAATGTTAAGAAGCGACTTTGCATGTTTCAAATAATAATACGTAATATCAAAAAATGTATTGCAGTGCACGAAAATATGTTGACTTTTGTGAGGTTTTCTTAAATTATTTAAGTAAAACTAAGTGGCGTCTCAGTGCCATGCAAAGGAATTACGTATGTTGATAGCTGGACAGGTATGGTCGACATTAATGCAGAGGGTGTACACGCAAAACTGTAAATATTATAAATACACAGTTAACTGTTATGTATGAATTAGATATAGCAACATCTAATCCTGATTTAAACCTTGTTTGTACATATGATGCAGTGTCATATGTTTCAGCGCGCCTGATTTTTGCCCCTGGTCTCCAAGTCAAACGATTAAAACAAAAGTCGTAGTTTGATGACCGCATGAGTAGTGCGGGGTCATGGGAGTTGTTGTCTTGTTGAACAAACAACATTAAAGCTACGTGATTTTACTCAAGCAGAAATACTCACAGACAGTAATGTATTTAAGTTTTATCCTTCCTACATTAAGTTACATTCACTAACTTGTTTCCTCGGTCATTGATGTGTTACCTGGTGTTTCCCTTGAGAAAAGAGCAAATGAAACAGACCATAAACTTGAATAAGTTCCCAATATGGGGCAAGTGACTGACTTAATGTCAGACTTTAGTGACAAAAAAGGGAAATTAAACTAAATGTGCGTTTTTCATACGCACAAAATAACGGCAAGCAAAAAATAGATTACAAAACGCAGTCAAGTTTGAAGTTATTAAATGTTTGCATCATGCATAAAACATGTCTCGTGTTTGCCACACAACACTTTCCTGTCCACATTTTTGATCTGTGTTTATCTGCATCAACCATTTAACAACAGTTCAATCAAACCGTGAGGATGTTTGAAACCTATGGAGCTGTTGACCCTAACCCTTCAATGCACAAGTGCACGTCTAAACCTTATTGGTGAAGTTTACGAAAAGCAGCTCGTGTTCACACCTTTCACAACAGTGCAAGTCCAGACAACGCTGCACAGGTTCAGGTGCACGTGTGAACAGAGAGTACCTGTAACCATAGAAACTCTTGCACGGCTGACAGGCTGGCAGAGGACACATTTAAAGCAGAAAGCGCCACGACTTGATGTTTGCACAGTATATTAGGAATTAATGATTCATGGACAAATAAATCACATATTTTTTATTCATAAAGCATGTGTTTATGACACTGCGGGACACTTGTCTGTTGCTTCGGGATTTGGGACAAGTAATCAAAAAGCAGGACAACTCAAAACACATTATAACCTTCGGTCACCCGAAAGCTTTATAAATATCTGTTGCGATGTTAGCAGCACCTCAAAAATCCAGATTTGGACAAATAAAAGTGTCTTCCACATGTATAAACATACATATCCGTATGGACATATATGTCAATGTTTGATCAAAAAATCAATTTATATACATACATTACATTTGCACAGAGGCCTGGATAGAGTTGATTAAAATCAAACCTGCTTTAAAACTCCATGGTGGTCAATTGACTTATACTACACCAATAATTTGTGCATAGAATGATATATAATGTTTTATATTCAGTAAAAAAAAAGCTAGATGGAATATGGCTGAGTCAAAATCATGAGTTTTGTTGCAGCCATGCCAGTTCATGGTAGAAGTTTATGTACTACAAATGGTCTAAGACTTTCCAGCACCCTTGGGCCAACACTTCACTCTCCTGCTTTATAACACTGGCTTCTCCTTGGGCTTGTTGCAGCTCTTTACCATGGAGCGCCTCGCTGTTCGTGCTCTCTCTGAGGCCTCACTGGGGAGCTCTCACTCAGACAACATCATACAGCTGCCAAGATAAAGTTGGAGACACAAGGATAAAAGGCATAAGCTATTCAGAGTCATTGAAGCCCTGTTTCACCAGATAAAGTGATGTTAGTTACAGCAACACTGAATGCTACGGTGTAAGGGCACTTGTGTCACGATCACTGCTAGGTTATTTATGCAAAGTACACAGCTGCCTGGGTTCATTAAACTTTCAAATCATAAAATGAGTTGAACGGAGCAGTGTCAAATCCAAATACGAACCTGAAACTGAAGTTAATATTAAAACTAAAGATCACGTTGCCCCTCCCAAGTTATCAGTCTGCAGATTCATTTCGATCACTTGTGCAGAGCTGAGTTAAGTGATTTAGAAAAATATATCCCCACTAAATCAGTAGAACATTTTAGCCTTATTAAAACTGACATTTAATTGAATGGATCATAAATTGCCACAAATCAGGAAGTGCATGTTTTGCAATTTGTAAAAACTATATTTGAAAATGGAGGACCAGCCTTGAACGGCTTACCTACTGAGAATCTGCTTTATTGAGTTGATTAAACGATAAACGCGCACAGCAAACATTACACGGGCTTTGTCATAAATCACCGGTGAGATTCTCTCTTTGAGCCCATAAAATAATCAGCAGATTGGCGAATAAATGCAGCCTGATCAATGTATTCAAAGCAGCATTGTATGAAGTCACCCCGGGGTTACTGCATATGTAACCAGCTGCGAATCCCCAGGCTCGTATTTGCTAATCGAGAACGAGAAATAAGTTTGTCTTAATTTGATTAATGGCCACCCTCGCCGGTATGCCTCTCCCATGATGCGTGTCAACCTGGAGGGGATTCTTGCTCGTCTCAGAGTGCGTTGCTTGGAAATTGTAGGTGTGTGCTAAACTGATATTTACATTAGCATACTAACAAGTACCATTACTGTGTGTATTCTATATCTCGTCTGCCTGTGGACAGTCGCATATAGTGAGGCAGGACATGCTTTCTGCTGAATCCTGGAGATGAGGGTACTGAATTGCGTTCTGCATATGGCACATTGATAAACTCACTTCATGCCATTAATCAGCAGCAGAGGGAAATGGGAGAGTCTTGGGAAGGCGCTGTGATTGGCAGGCTAATTTAGTGAGAGGAACAGCTTTTCTTGCTGTGAATGTGATTCTGCTTACATCGGCTGATTAAAGGTGGCCACTGTGGGGAGGGGACCTTGCCACGGGGTTGTGCGGTAGGATCACTTTTTGGCGGGATTACGTTTTTGTGGTAGGATCAGGTTTGGCGGGATTATGTTTCAGCGGTAGGATCAGGTTTGTGCGGTAGAGTGGGTGAGACAAAGGAGACGGAAAGGCTACTGCACAGTCGAAGGCTTTCCAAAGACGCTAGCCAGTCGCGGGTGCACGCCGGCTGGCTAGCTGCGAGCATGTCAACACTGAAATTGTTTGGCTAGGATGGGATTATTGCTGTTATGATTGCCCACATAAAAGCTGATCGTGCTGTGTGATTATCTTACTCTGGGTCTCATCCGCCTCTTACAGCGGGAGAACTGAGATGGCATTAGGCATCAGCCTTGCCCCCAGTCTCAAAATATCTTATATGCGTTGCCTCCCCTTTGAATTTCTTCCGAGGGCAATTCTTCTTTTCTATTAGCATCTCATCTGGCCTTACACATTGAATTTTCTCACTTTACATTTGTGTGCCAAGCAGCGCTTCTGCTTGAATAGCAGAATAATCCAATCAGCTGGGAGTGCCTCAGACCCAAGACATCTGACCTCTACTGAGGATGGGATCTTGTCAAAGAGCCTCTTTATTTCAGATGATAATTCTCCTGCTTTGTTTGTGGAGCCTCATTTCTGCTCCGTGTTGCAAGCCAATTTGGGTTGTAGCGCTGTGTGAGAGATTGGGAAAATTTCATGGAATATATGATGAGAGGGAGATGATATTAAATAAACATCTGGATGTGGAGAATGCTTATGTGTTGTTTGACTGCATCCTCCTGCAGCTGTCATTGTCAGCTACTATCTCACCATTAATAGTAGATCTGATTAAAAGCAAAAGTTCTCTTGTAGGAAAACACCTCACCTTCAATTTTATCTCTAACCACTGATTAATCATTATCGTGGTGTGAGATATATGGAGAAAACTACTTCAAATCTGCATTATTTCACAGTTTTCACAGCGTGCACCCATCCCTGTAGCTTATTTGTCATTGTACGGATGCCAGTCATCATTTCTGAGGAGGTCCAAAGCACACCCTGCATCGGATAGGCGTGGACGAACCGTGAAAAGAATCTAACAACCAGCGAAGGAACATTGACTTCAATTGCATTAAAACACACAGAAAATGTTCTTTATCTAGATGTCATGCTAATTCAGCTCCCCACAGTTCATTTACCAAATTATCATAATGAGTCCTTTGCTCAGTCCAACAAGTCCAAAAATAAAGTCCAACGCTCAGCAGAAAAAGATCCTCATGGAGTCCTTTTAGTCCACACAAAAAGTTGGAATCAGAGTATGAAATTAGCCTATTGTAACTTTCACACAACCAGACACAAACTGGGGGAATTATGCTTGTGACTTAAAGGATAAAATCCAGAAGAACCAGGTGTCTCAATGAAGCAAACAGAGCCCAGAGGAACTGCTGGTGAAGGAACAAATGACAGCGACAAGGTCAGCAGCTCAGAGTCCAGAGATAACAGTGATACCACTGCTGGAGACAGCACTGTCCGTATTACATCATGTGACAACTTGAGGCTGTGAGACGTAATCACAGGGAACTCTCTGCCTTGGCAAGTAGTTTGGCTCCCTTGACGGACTGTCCAACAGCTGTCCACTTTTGTTTTACTTGCCACTGTCTTCCGCAGTCGTCTGCTGAGAGGCCAGTCACCTAACCTGTCGACACAGGAAGAGTGTGGCACGCCCTCCTGCACTGCTCTGATAGGGACGCTGCGCCTGCTACCAAATACTGAGTCTTCTCTTTGCCTAAAGGGCAAAGGCCCATAGTAATGCACCAAAGACTTGCTGTGCAACTTTCTAACTGTATGTAATCCCCGTATTCCCCCAGTATTCAGTGATGAAATAGCACAAACCAATGGAACATGTATTGGAAAAGGAGCTTTTGAGAGAGGACACTCTGTACTTGCAGAGATAGGCCCACACAAACGACTGATACTATGGTTACGATGTAGAAATGGATTTGTCTGCCTAAGCTGATAGTACGGCCTCTACTGTATATTAGGTTACACTCTTGAGTAGCTATAAGTAGTTACTTCCCACCTTTGCCTAAGGAGGTACTTCAAAGTAGCTTCTGAGTGTTTTCAGCCCTTCACTGTGGAACCGTAGTGCCTCGTCCGCGGCTGTAGAGCAGTGTCTTTGATTGTTAAATCACATTATGCTCGTGAAACCTTATTTAGGGGAATGTTTATCAGCTGTAACAAGGAGCATCGGAGGCTGCGCCGCTGCAAACTGACGTCTTCTGTTGTTAAGTCACATTATGCTTATGAAACATTATGCCAGTAGCTGAAGAAATGTTAGAATATTAATGAGGAGTAATTTTTGACTGCTGGTGAGGATACTGCAACGCGCAGTCAAAAAGGCTAATTAGAAGAACATGATAAGTTATGGTTTGATGGGTTTTCAGCCCCCACAGTGCTCACAGTATAAATCTTATTTACCAGTCCTCTCCAGATGCATGCACATCTTTGGCTCTGGATCTATGCTTGCCATGCCAACTGCTTTCACACGACATGCCCCATCTGTTACATGTGTGAGGTCTTTCATGTGCAGTTGTCAATCTTCTGCCATGTGGCCTCAATGTAATGTGTCAGCAACAACTAGCTTCCCTGTTTTATGTGACAAATTAAAAACAATTCTGCTCGACTCAGAGGCCTTCAACTGCGGGGAAAGAGGGAGGCAGCGAGAGAGTGAGTAATATTCATAGTGCGCAACGTCACTCACTAGCATGTGGGGAACCTCTGCCTTAGTAACATAATCCTCATCCAAGGCCTTCAGATTTAGTAAAAGGACATGGAGCCTGAATCTTTCATTAAATGAAGGCTTATTTCATTATTTAGAAGGTGTTATTTTCTGCCTCAGTTCACAGGCTAAATGCCAACTGGCAACTCCAAGGCCTATTTAAATGAGTCAGATTCTGGTCCCATCTGCCCCGCTGGTTCCTTCACTCTTCCCTGCAAGTGGGTGGGCAGACTGGATAATGCAGTCAGCCTGCGAGATGCAGACTGGCTTCTGCTGCGTCATCTGTCTTCCCACTAAGCATCCTGCTCACCTGTGCCAAAGCCACGGTCTCAGCAGCACACGCACCTCGCAGCCACAGGTAGGAGCTTTTTTAACTGGGGCTCCACAACTGTTATATTGCACATAAAGTTATCAGGAAATGGCTTTTCATATGCGTCTCACTGAAGTGTGCCATGTATTTTAACAGTTACAAGGCATAAGTAGTCGGGAGAGGAGGCCTTGGTGGTGAAGGTTCTGGGCTCTGACGTCTCGTGGTTAAACGTTAACATGTACAAGCAGTAAACCGTATCTAACCAGGCCATTGACAAGGGCTTAGAAAAGAGTTTCAGATGCTCAGAGCAGCAGATTATGTGAAGAATAGCTGTTTTACTTACAGAGAAGTGCGCTAGGATCACTGATAAGCTTCATGTACACTCATCACCCGGCAGCTGGGGTGACACGTTATCTGCTTTGTGGCTCTCATAATCTTTGGAGCTGGATATATACACCATACGCTCTGATATTAGAGTTGCTCTGTTCACATATTCTGGGAGAGGTTTCTCTTATTGTTCCCTCATGTCGCTGCATTAACTGGTCTGCCCCGGAGCCACCGGAAGAAATTCATGTATATTAACTGTTCTCTAGTCGTTTTTCATGAGCGATGCACGTTCCCGTCCTCTCCCGGTGACATGAGAAGCGTGCGTAATCATGTCATGTACCTCAGGACTTTGTGTGTCTTGGGAGTGAGTGGTTGCAGTTTCACAGACTGTCAAAAAGAGAGCATCATTACACACAGCTCTGACTGCTGAGGGATCATTTGAATAATATAGTTGGTTACATTATTATCTGTTTCATTCATTATTGGCTGGTAGAGTGGTTCTGTTGCTATTACAGAGGGATAACACTTCACTGTATGAAACATTTAATTTACTGAGCTGGGTTTGGCATAATTCTGTGTGCTGTCTCCAAGGAGGAAACCATTATCTGCAGTGCAGAAATCCTCTCTCCATAGAAAGACTTCAGCCTCCTAACAAACAAAAACTGGCTCCCCCAACTGCCCCCCCCCCCCCCTTTTTTTACTTAATTTTCCAAATGACTTAGTAAATAACTCTCTGCTGAGGAATGAGGCAGCTTCCATTGCTACTTATCAGGGGATTTGTGTAGCTTTGAGCGCTAAACAAGAAGCAAAGCCAGAGGAAATAAAAGAGCCAGCGCAAGCCCATAACGTAACATCTGTTGACATCAGCCGTTAAGTGAAATATGACCACGGCGAGCACTTTCATTAAAAAGGACACCGTTTTTGTTGTTTGCTGTCCAAACTGTTAATCTGCAGAACATTTTCATGGCATGATGGAAATCTCTGAATTAATTAGAAGATTTGGCACCCACCAGTCTTGTTTCCCCAGAGAGCAATGTGCTGTCTTGTTACAGTGATGCACAAAATAAATCCCCATTTTGCCAGATGTCCAGTTATCTAGAGCTATGAGTTTATTATCTCGTGACAATGCAAGAGGAAAGTGTGACTTGCAGATCGTCCGTCATCTATATTCCCTGTAAATGGCATTCCTGGTATTGGAGCATTGTCAAAATTGATGCGTAAAGCTGAAGGATATCTTAACTTATTATTTTGCGTGGTGCTCTATTGATCGCCTCCACTTCCAGTGAAGTCTGAGTAGGGGGTCAAACACAGGGCAGGGCCCCAGGAGTTTGGTATTGTCTGTCACTTTATTCAGCTCAAGGTCAATACTGTATGGATATCTGCTGCACACCACGCGATCCGCTATATAAATGGAAGTTTTACACAAGCAGTTGCTGGCAGTGAAATGCGTTCACGATTGGTGTCAATATTGTCGTGCATTACTGCCACATGCAGGTCTGCCGTGAGCTGCAGAGTGAAAACAAAATCAGGCGCTGTGAGGAGGGCAATCATCGAATAAATGTAAATGTAAGGTGTGCTGTTGTATGTTATAGAAATAAAAAAAAAGAAACACGGTGACTTAGAATATTAATTTTCTCATCCATTATTCATGTGCGCGCATGCATCATGCAGGGAATGTTGATGTTAAGGCCCATACAACTATCGGCTGCAGCAGCACTGGCAATAAAATAATGACTTTCAACTTTCTGCTTGAGTTTGCAGTTTGTCTTTTTTCGAATATTTTAAGAAATAAAATCAGCCTGAGTGGATTAATTTACCTTGTTCAGAACTTTTGGCCACGGGCAAACAAATACTGGTTATAAAAAATTTAAAATTACAGTCTTTATAGCCTTAACTGAGGTAATCGATTGGCAAAAACACAGTCCGTCAGTCAGCGTATTTCATAGATATACTATATATGATATTTTATGTTTTTCCTACAGATGCAAACATCAAAAGTGCAAGCAAGCTGCACAAAGGGTCACTATGCAGAAAACACATACTTCAAATGTGGATTTTTGTCTGCACCGGCCGCTAATTTCCAATGAGAGCTTTTTGGGTTTTGTTTTCAAAGCTTTGCTTAAGTCTAGTGTGTTTCCCACTGGCTTGTTCTCGGGAAATAATCAGAAGTAAAGCTGTGAAAAGAATCAGCAGCATAATTAGAGTAATTAAGAAAGCACCGGGCAGGCAGTGTTTTGGATGCCATGAACCACTAAGCGCAGTCCCTGGGTGGTAATTACATGTATACACTACCAGCCTGAGCTGTGTTCAAGGTTTTGCTGCACTGGCCTTGAATTGTATAAGAATGGTTTGCTCATGCAGGAAGACATAATTGTGCCGTGGAAACAAAAACATGATCTCAAACTGACAAAGCCTTGTAATCCAACATCGCGGGAAATAATCCGGTACGCGGTGTTTACTCACACGGTCACTGGGTGCCTAAAAATGGAGTGACAGCCATCGTTAACCTGCGTGGAAGGTTACAATTATATCAAATGACATTTTACCTGTGTTGCTGTGGGTAATATAATTTAGTTTCCGTTGGAAAAAGATTTATAGGCGTTTCATCTGCAAATGAGTTTAGAAATGGGCTTTTTGCCCGAAACATAAAAGGTGAATGAAGATATCCTTGTATCTACTGTACGTGACATTTTGAAGGTTCACGTTTCACCGCATGGGCTAGATTTCATCAAAATGACCTTGCTGCACGGTTTCATCGGTGATACTCCACTCCACTTGCTCTGTCCTGAATATACCTGTCCTGCTCTCTCTCCTCCACTAACCATGGCCTTACAGTTACAGCTCGAACCTGAACCTCCCCACTGGGGACACGCTATATCAGGGGTACACCCGGTGAGCAGACCCGGTGTGACGCTGATAAGATTTGTTTTCCACATCTCTGCACCACTGATGCAGTTGTATCCAGCTGAAGGGGCACGCTGACGCCATATTGCAAAATCATTTACATCCTGCCCAACCCAGGCTGCCTCACACCAACCTGTAGATCATCTCCGAGGAGGAACCTAAAATCACATATTGGCTAACTATCCCCATCCATCCCCTCCCTGTCAATTAAAACGGCCTGCCTTGGCACTGCGAGTCAGACCCGTGACACGCATCAAATTTTAAGTGCAGCTTTTACAAAGTTAATGGCAGTTATGGCAGACATTAAATATTACAAATAGTCTCTGACAAACTCTTTAAAAGGTTTTGAGGCGAGGGGGGTTAAAAAGTCAGTTCTTGTTTTTCGCAATACAGCTCTACACCCACCGACTTGTATTACTGTAATAATACATGAATAAAAGCTACGGTACTTTCACAAAGTACTCGTCTACTCTTTTACACACACCATTTTCACATGTTTTATTTCCCTGAATCACAAAGGAGGGGAAACGGGCCTACCTGCGCTCGCTTGCTCATAACTCATTTCTTCTGATAAGTGTGTGATTCAAATGACGATCGGGTAATGGAGTGTGCACAGGTCTACAGCTTAGACAAATTATTATGCAAATCAGGAAAGGGTTAATCGCAAGGCAGCACTAATTTCCAAATGGATGTAATTAAATGGTATATTAAAAGCCAAAACTTGGTGATATCCATCATGCTCATCGCCCACAAGTTTCAAGACGGCTGCGCTGTCACGTTTGCTCCACGGCTGTGGAGTAAGAGAAAGAACGTGAGACACTGAGAGACAGCGAGTGCGTAATGCATATTTCAATCTGGTCTCTATCGAGGTCATGTTAATTTATGCATAACTTCACAGGGTTTGCTAATCTCGCATTATGTTTTCTTAACAAAACAAACCTCTGATGAGGAGGTGTTGCCAAGTTACAGTACATATAATGAGGATTTCATTAAAAGGCGATTAAACAATGAAAATCAGTCTTCTTTGAGCCAAGCATGCGCCAGTGGCTCTACAGAGTGTGCTCTAATAGCAGCTTTCACCGGACGATGTTCTTAAATATTACCTGGAGAGATCTCATTAATTCCCACTTAATTATCATCACATTCCATTTGTGGGATGACTCGGGGAAAGCTGTGATACGGGGACATAGTATCAATACTGGAATTGCATTTTGACAGGCTCCTCATTCACTTAACAAGGGAATGATCCCAATGCATTCTAGATACTGTAATTAATCATTTACATACGCCGAGTGTCACCTGATAGGTCATCCTGCTGTGCCTTCCCAGTGCTCCTCTCATTAAAATGCTAATCTAAACTGCTGACCCACCCTGCCGCTGAGGAAGACTGCTCATAATGACTCGCCCCCTTCTCGCCTCCCCGTGGCCCCCGAAGACCTCCGTAACAGGAGGCGCCATGGGCCGAAAACAGGGAACTTTTCCGCTGAACAGGAGCACTCCAAGTGCGTAGATATTCATTTATTCCGACGTCCTCCCCGGTGCTGCCGTGGAAACGCAGGCCTCATTAACCAAATGTGATTTTTAAAATAGCTTTTTCCCCTCGCTTCACCTAGTTAATATACTGTACACCATATGTGACTGATATTCATTGAGAAGGTGTAACCTGGGAGATTATAAACTGCTAAAAACTCATCCATCTGTCTGTCACAGAGAGGACAATGACGGAGTGAGAAGCAGCTCAGACTCCAGAAGATAATGTGATGACTCAATGATGAAGACTGTTGAAAGGCAACGGATTTGCGGCACGGTAATGAGAGGCAGACTGAACAGTACAATGAGGAGCAGGTGAAACTAAGTCAGCACCTCACGGCACAGATGTTTGGTCGAATTATCCCCCGTGGCATCTTTAAAATCAAAACAGGCATCTTACAACCAAACCAGCCAACCCCTGCTGTCCTCATCAGTCAGACATACATACAACCGTCATCACATCATGTGTTTTCTCCATACCACTCATTGTCTGAATACTTCAACACTCTATAAAGGGAAAACCTACAATGAGAGGCTCATAAAGCAGCACAGAGCACCAAACTGCAGGATCAGGACTGAAAAAAGATCCAAACAACTAATTTTGGTATTGTCTGACATTTGGTGCAGGCTTCAGTCCACCCAAGAGGGATGGAGCTAAATCCAAAACACAGCAATGACGGCTTACACTTCTAAAAACTGTACAATATATGTTACATATAATTTGCTGCATATTACATTTTGGATCCTCCTGAATGTGAATGTTTTCCCGTTTGACACGTAAATACCCGTGCAGTGTTTTAGCCTGCTAACTGTCAGCCCAAAATGATTAGAAACCACGTCTCCCTAGCTGCTGGATATAAAAGTACACTGTGATAATAGAGCAGTTGTTTTGACTAAGCACCGCCAGTAAACAGGGCATATAAGAACACACATGAACGGGCGGCTGCACAGCAAACCATGCATGATGGCATCACAAGCCAGAGGAAGGTCTCCGTTGACTGGTATGGACACGGTTATATGGACTAAAAATATGCACTCTCACATTCTCACAGTTCAGTGCATACCAGTGAACTGGGGGGTCACAATGTGTTGCTTTTTCACATTAAAAATTGAAATCTATTTAAATTTTTGCAGCCTTTAACATAAATAAATAAAGCACAAACTAATTAATTAACATCACGTTGTTGGCTTCGTCGATTACAGAATATCTGCAGCGTGCAGTCAGACATCAGATATCCAAATGTGCTGCTGTATACTCGGCGGAGCCTCTTAAAGATACAGTATGACATTTTGGGAAATACATTTATTGGTTTTCTGGTGGATCACTGGATGAGAAGGTCAATACCACTTCTCATAAGTGTCTGTTAAATATAAAGTTATAGGCAGCAGCTGGCTAGCCTTGGACTACAAATGAGGAGAAACAGCTGTTCTGACTCTGTGTGAAAGCAACAAAATATGCCTTCAAGTTGCATTTCATATGTTTAAATGTGTAAAAGCACAAATTCGCAATTTCTTCACCGAGGATAGTAACTTCCCAGAGTCTCCGCTGGTTGCCTGGCAACTGGTTTCAGCCAAGAGCTAGTCAGACATGCAAATCCCTACACGACTGGTTGTTTTTATATTGAGTTAACAAATCACTCACTAATGTGTGAAACATGCCAAATGTGACATGAGAAGGCGCCGATAAGACTCACTGATGCGCTCGGCCTGCGACTTCAGAAGTTTTAAAAATGCTGACTCCACATTAATGTTGAGAAACAGCGCCAGTCAGACTGACACGGACACCAAGAATATCATGCTCACTGGTGACAGTGATGAATATGATGACAGACATCGTCCTGATGGGTACCACTGATCACTTCGGTTAAGGGAACTGATAAATGGTCTGTTTATGTCATGTCAAGTTGAATAATGTGTCCAGCCTCTTTCAAACGCTTTCAACTGATTTTACTATTTGTGTTGCAAACACTTGTATGTGTTACATCTGTGAAATTAGATTAACAACTTTAATAAAATTAATTAATTAGCTTATGGCCTTAACAATTTTAATATCATTCACTGGTCAACTACGTATATAAGAGATTCTAAACATGCTTTACTGTCATCACTGTAGCTAATAGTCTTACTGGTAATAGCAGTATTAATGGAGTTATTATGGTTTTTGTTTCTTATGTTAGCATGAACAGTTTACCGATGTCGGTGCCTCAGCTCTGTGGTTAAAGGGCTTAGTTTTTTGTGATTGCTGGTACAGCAGTGCCAGTACAAAAGCATGAGTGGGTTCAAAATGTCGCCCTGGGCATACAGAGTTCACGTCGTGCGATACATGCAGTTATAACCGTAGATCTCAACTGAGCATGTGTTGTCTCCCGACTCTGGACCATCAGAGCTGTTGTTGTGGAAAACCTGCACTGTTCCTCATGTTTTATTACACTAAAACTGTGCGTTAGAACAGTAACACACACACACACTTTGACAGTTTAGGTAATCACGCATAATGGAAATTACTTTTTGAACCACCGCTGGAGAAAACAACAGCAGGGTGGTAATTAATAAATATCCCTGTATTTCCGTCTCATAAAGCCTCAGAAGATACGCCGCACAAATCAAAAACATAATTATTCTGTATTTGTTTATAAATGTGAACATAGCTAGTGCAGGAACATATTCAGTAGAAGAGTATCAGTTAATACTGACAGATGCACTGTATCTGTACATATGCAAAGCATAAATATCAAGAATCAGAGCGAAAACAAACAGTGACACACGGGCAGAACGTACTATCGCACGACCGCAGCGTTTGAAAATAGGACACAAAAACAACCCAGGACGTGCTGAGGAATTAGTGCAAAAGTCATAAAACAATCATGTAGAAACTCCTCGTGTCTTATTTGATCGACAAAGCCCAAGCTCTCAATTTATTTTTGCAGAAGCGGAGGATCTGCTTTTGTCTGGGGTATAAAAATAGACTTTTATTAATACTGCTCCATGACAATATTAATCACGTCAAACCTCCAACGGAGTGGAGGAGAGGATTGAAGCAGCCTGTCTTATTCAGAAAACACACTCTACTGTAGCTGCTCCTCGATAAACCTGCTCCCCAGCAAACAAATGGCTGCAATAACTCCGCGCCTCAAACACAATAGGCTCTTTCCAGAGAGAGGAATCAAATAAATGGAACAAACTGGCTGGAAGTGATATGTCACTATATTAGATGCCTCTGTGCCAATATTAGATGCTACTATACCCACTATAGCCCCTGGGTTTGGTTTAGACAGTGTTGGGGTTAACTGTGCCTCTACGTCACGCTGACGTGCTGTTTTGAATTGCTACTTGGACCAAAAAGATTTTAGACAGCCCTCTTTTCTCTTTTCCTAATGTGATAAAGTACAAGCAAACTGTATGTAAAATGGCTTACAACTTATTGTGGCGCTCTGGGAAGATTTCAAAACGTGAACAATGCAGGCCGAGATTGGTTTGAAGGAAGCAGAAGCGTTCTTTTGAATTTCGCGTGGGAAATCTCTAAACGGCAGTTGCCATTGACGTAACGCGGCGCATTCATTCGGCTTTCTCTGCAAAGATTAGAGACAAATTAAAGAACCTTTCGAGACACAAACAGAGTCACTTGGATTAAGCTGAATTCAAACTGCATGTAAAGATCTGCAGCCTTTAAAAAAATAAAATTGGGATCTTTCAGTGATTTCCTGAAAATGAAAAGTAAGGCACAAATCAGGCAGAGAATGGACCCAATTAGAAAACAAAGCCTAAGCGGCACAAAAGAAAGAGAATCAATAATACAGATGTCAAGATAGAGCAAAGCGGATCCAAAAACCCCCTTCATCTCCCATGGAAAGGATAAGTATTTATCATTGTCTCTGTGGCACCTTACTTATCGTCCTCTTCACTTTAGCAGGGCTGATAATGCAAGCGTGATTTATCACTGGTCAGCAGAGAGGCAACTGATCCCTGAAAGAGGTTTGCGTTTATGCATTATTCAAAACTTTTTTTTCTTCTTCTTTTTTAAAATCTGCCACTTTAGGATTAGGGGTGGAAATGCTTAGTTCTTTTCCGAAGGCTCACTACAAATGTGCTTTCTGCTTTTCCGCTCAGTTTGACTGTTTTCATTGTACGCGAATCGAGGAGGAGGAGGTGGAAACGTCAGCGAAGCCGTGAATTATCCTTCGCCACAAACTTAAGAGTATTCTTTCACACCAGAGATGCGACTGTGTCACATCGCATCCTCCGTCCGGACTGAAAACGCATTGTGTATATATTGCATTTGCTCAAAATTAGAACCGTATATTATGATATAAGTGTATTAATGACGGATGCGATGATCCCTGCCGTGACGTTTCCTTCGCTTCCGTCGCAGTCATCTTTTTTGATTGCGCCAATAATGTTAACAGCTGTAACAAGAGCGGGTCCAATCGATCAGGCCGTGTTATGAGAGGCTCGCTGCAGTTGCCGGTGAGCGTCCATCGAGCCGCACTGGAGTGAGAGCAGCCTTGTGTTAATGAGGTGAGTAATTAAAGAGGGGGATATTGAGCCTGCTGACCCCTCTGGCCCTCTTGAGCAGGGGGGTGCCAGACACAGACGGACCACGAGGCCAAATTACGCTAAGACGACTCATTAGATGAGCTCGGCTAACTCAGGGAGGGCCTCACCCATTCTTCACGCTCCCTGTGGCCTACATCTCTCCCTGACCTGCACAGACTGATATAATTATTGTCTTTTTTTTTGGCATGTTGCGTTTCATTTCTTAGTGAGAGGCACCTAAAATCTGGATAAGATTTAAACCCGCTGCAAACTGGAGCACTTGCACTTTCACTCAAAAAGGGGGACTCCTCTCTTGGATGGCTGAGTGTGCATCAGGTGCCAAGAGAGAACAGTATCATGAGACGCGGGGACAGATGAGACAAGGAGGAACATGATGCGGGGGAGCTTTGGCCAGCGCCGATGTCTACAAAACCGAGGGAAGCACCCGCATCCACTGCCAGGAAGAAACACGGCACCAGAGCTGAGACTTATGTTCGTTAGTGTGTGTGCCCGTGTCAAGGTAAAGGACGATGACTAATTATGAAGGAGGGAAGTGAATCATTGAATGGAGACAAATGTGGCTATTTTCTGAATATTAAACACATTTAAATGAGGAATATATGTTAAATATATATTGTGGTTTTTGAAGTCTGGGTTTCAATTTATGTTTTTTAATTAGATGCTGGAAAACAACATTTCAGCAAAGTTTAGAAAAAGATAAAAATATATTACACACAATACATAACCCACTCTGTGTGTTAACTACATTACAGACAGGTTATTTAATTATTTTTAATTGTATTATGCACAATTATCCCATCATGAGTTGCTACATGGTAATTTATATAATCACTGGAAATTAAAAAGTAATTTTCCAAACAGCTTGTCAGTGGGGAAAAAAAACAAACAAAAAACCCGTGTGTCTCACGAGCAGAGACTTATCAGCCACATCACCTCCGGGCGAAAAGTTAGAAAAGAGCAAATGAAAGATTTTTCTCCTGGTATTCAGGTTTCGGCATCACGAAGAAGCCAGAGAACCAATAGATTAATCCTCTGTTGCAGATAACTTTGTCTCCCCGTGGACAGTGACAAATACAACGAGGTAAGGCTCAATAATATAAAGCGCTGTATTGTTCAGGTGGCAGCCGAGTGAGGCGACGGGACACATTTCCTATGTTTTTGCCTTGATTAATTCTGATCTATTCCTTTTAGCAACGCATTCATCAAGTGACTTTTGAAACATTGCAATTATGGCGCACTATGACTTTGTAATTTGTATTTTTTTTGTGAATTAATAGGACCTTCTGTCTCACTTTAATGCGATGTACAACGTAGTTTCAAGCAAAAATAAATCTCTCAAACACCATTTATTCTAAACCGCCACGGTGTCAGTGGATTTACCCAGAGAATAACGTTCATAAATAATGACTCCCTTACTTCGGGCGTTTTACTCCCTCAAGGTGATTACTAACAGAGGACAGAATAGAGGCCTCTCTACATATTTTATCCCATGGTCATCACCTGTATTACAGAACAGCACTGTCCTCCCAATTAAAGAGTGTGTAAACAGTAAAGCCTACCTAATCGGCTGTTCATATTTGGCCATGGTAATCATCTCTCTGATGTTGTGATTGGCACAGAGTCACTCCAAACATGACAGGTGCAGTACTGGGAAGGAGCCAGATAAAACCCTCTCTTTCAACCCACTGTTAATTTATTGCTGTCCAGGAAAAGCGCCGCTCTTTATTGACAGATCTACTTCAAATATTAGAGAATACAAATTAGGGAATCCATGATGGCATCTGGCAGCGGCTTATTTTCTGCAGTGTAATTCTTCTTGAATGCGCTGAGCCATAAGATCCGGATAATCAGAAAATGTGTGTGTTTTTCTATAGGTGTGTGCGCGCGCGTGCTTAAATCTTACTCTCGGTGCAATGCCAGGCTGATTATTTTCACCCTCTGCTGAAAAAAAGAGGAATTTTTCCACAGAGCAAATCTATGAATAACAAAGTGTGAATACCCCCGTCCCCTCCCTGTATGATTCCATCAGTTGTTAGTCAGGGGGGGAAAAAAATGCATTAACACCTCTGTGCTGACAACACAAGGAAATCAATGTGCAGTTTCCTCACCCACGCTCCAACTATTTCTGTTAAAGGTGGATAATCCATACGACGGGCACGCATCCAATTAGAGGTCAAGACAATGCTATTCCTCAGCATGGTGATGGCACTGGACTGACGGCTGTTCCTAAATCCCCCCCAAACAAACAAAGATGCATCTACAGCGTGGGGTAAATGTTTATCAGTGGTACACGCGTTAAATAAATATTTTACCCAATGTCAAATCCTGCTTTTTTTTTTTATACGCTATATGTTCACAGTCGGAAGCTGCGAGTGAAGGAAGGATGAAATAAAACTGCATCAGCTGCTTTTTACAAGGACAAGTTTGCTTTCATCAAACCTGGAAACATATGCTGATGTTTGAATATCCTGAACACAGCAGCTAATGTTGAGGTAAAAAGAAGAAAACATCACTTCTCATGTTTCAGGATTATTATTTTACATAGCATGACATTTTATTTGTTGCTCTCATCTGAGGGATTCCTTTTTTATATATATATTTTACTGTACGATGCAGCTGTTACTGTATCTGTAAACGTAATCCATTTGCTGTGCAACAGGGGATTTTCTGTGCAGGACAGACACCAGATGTTTGGAAGAACTGATCTAGAAGCTTTTGTAAAACAGCAACAGGTTGAACTACTGCACAGTTGTCAGATTAGCTAAATATAAAGCAAATAGATATAAATAAAAAGGTTGGATATACTTAGAGTACTTTACAGTGCATCAATGGAACTACAGCAGGAATGGTTTGGTCCCATGCATCATCCACATTTGTCAGTAGTAGTAAACCCACTATGCTCCTCCTGGGGTGTTGCTGTGGAGACGATAGCAGCAGAAGCTAGGTGTCCAGATGGAGCAGCTGTTGGGGTTTTTCCTGAGCCGAGTAGCTCTGGTGCCACAAATGAAGCTGATGATGCCTTTGAACTTTACACAGTCAACACATCCCCCTTGTTCCAGCGTGGCACAGCGCCGCTCCATCAAACCCCCACGTGCTCCTTACACACACTCACACGCTCACACACATACTGCTGCACACATCAGGATCTGTCTTCCTCCCCACCACATCTTCCTGTTTCCAAGATAAGAAGGACCAAGCTCAAACCAGGAGATGCTGCACGGCAGGTCTCTTTCCTCAAACATCCCACGCTCGTCTCCATGCAGAGATGGCCTAAAACTGACATCGACAACAGGAGCCTCATTAATCTTTATAGCAGCTCGAGTCAGAGTTTCCCTCTTCTCTCTGCCTGTCTGCTAGGTGGCATATTCTCTTGAGAGCGCTATTCAACATCTTGGAAGTGCAGCGCGTTGTCAAAGCAAAAGATTGAGCATGTGGTGGGGAGCAGATGAAAGGCAAACAGGGCGTGTATTTGAATATAACCTGTGTGAAGGCATTTATAGAATTAACAGCTTAAGCAGCTCTGAAATCTCCTCTTTATATTTCCAACACCTGTGCCCGTGACCCTGCATACTGCAGTGCAGCTTAGGCCTGTTAACATAGAGAGTTTGTGTCCTCAGCCGCGCTGTCAGCATGGAGACAATGTATGCATGCATGCACCCATGAGGGTCCGTCTCCGGTGAACAGCCGGACTTTACGTGTGCAGTAAAAATAAATAAATAAATAAATTTAAAAAAGCTTGTATTTATTATCTTCATCGTTTTTATTGCAGTCAAACCTGTCTTGTTCCAAAGATATTAAACACACACAAAAGGGCACTGAGAAGGTATAATCGAGGCGATGCCCCAATTCTGTCAAAATGTTCCCTCACTGAGTCCTCCCTGCTTTTTTCTGCGGTGCTTTGTTGCCTGGCTCGCCTGTGAGAATCAATCAGCTCTTTACACCTGGGTTATGATGGCCCCAGCTAGCCACTATGTGTGTTAGTTACTGCGGCACCATTAGAAGAAGCGCAGACTCACTGACAATTTAGTTGCCCTGCCACGACCAAATTAAATGACAAAATGCTGACAATTAGCTATAAAGTAATTAATACAGATTTGGGGGGGGGGCATAACTAAGGAAAAGCAAATCATCTATTTGATGCAATGTCAAAATCACAGTGAAGGTGAGCAAAGATGATTAAAGTCACGATATGTCATGCCAATTTTGTCTTTGGTTCATATATCGATGCTAAAAAAAAAAAGCTGAATGCAGCGAGTGAGTCGGCTCGGTTCAGGTCCTCTGAGCTCAAGCTGTTTAGATAAAATGTGTTTTTCAGAGGTCATCAACTGTGCAGCTAACTTTTCTTTTTTTTTTTTTCCTCTCTCTTCTCTCTAAATCACGGAAACTTTTCAGCCAGAGAAGACATTACTTCACGGACTAAAACAGCCTGGAGGGGGGGGGGATGTGTGTGAGGGGGAAAAGCAGAATAGGTTTCTTCCATAAGCGTGAGCAGAATCCTTATACTTAGTTAAGGGTCAAGAGCTGTGACCTGGCTCCAATCTTGGTGGCAGATCCAAACGTCTCCGGTAGCAAAATGACAAAGATTAACTGTCCCTTGGAGCTTGAAGGCTCATAATTAATGCTGCCTCACTTCCCTCTGTGCCTCTGCTGGGAGGAGGATTGACACTGAATTGATAGAGTTGCCATTTAGGGGTCAGTCGTGCCATGATGGGACAGACAGTGGCGGGCACGTATTTGTCAGGTTTAAGCCTACATTGATCTGTTGGCAGAATCTTAAATTTCCACCGTCTCACATAAAGAAAAAGGGCATTTTGTTCTCTTATTGATTGCCAGAAACAAACACCTAAAACTGAAAAGAAAGCAAATATGTCACACTGTGATAGAGGCAGTATTGCATTTTTTTATTTAAAAAAAAAACAAAAACGAACAAATAGTCACATTTCTAGGAATTTTCATTGTGGCGATTTTGGCTTTTGTTATTCTTTTTTTAGCAATAAACAACAATAACTAGACACAGCAGGCTTTGACGGGTCTTTGGTGGAGCCTTAAGTTTTTGAACATGATGTTGGTACTGCTGGGTGTAGGCTGGGGGAACATGCTGAGTGGTGCCAGTCACTGTGCGGAGTGCAGCGCGGTGCAGTAAACAGCCTTGGAAAAAGGGCGGCTTTGAAAGGCTCCCTCCTACCTCTGAGTGGGCTCTGCAAATCCCTCCATTGAAGTGGGCTTATTTCTTAACAGCGCTCCTACTATTTTGTATGGATCCTCCGGAATCCTCTTTGCACATAAACACCCACAATGAAGTTGGCAAAAAAATGAGGAAATGTTCTGTCATGAAATATAGTCTGATTCATAATCAATAGAGGGGGGCGTTAGAGGTGGGGTCCTGTTTTCTTTGCTTCGACTGTCTGAAGATACCAATAAGCCAAAGGGCCGGTGAGGCATAGAGTACAGTGGGGTGTATCAATTCCAGCGGAGGTGGACAAAATCCCCAACCGTGGTACTGCGGCAATTGGAAATGGAATACAGTCCTTCTGTATATATGGAGGTTAAGTCCTTTGGCCCCTGGCTCACCTAAGTCAGTACTCATAAAACAAGCAGAGCTGTGTTTTATGGTACAGGAAGACAAAATGCCTCCAAGACTTACTGAGATATCAGGAAATAAATATAAGGGGATCTATGTCTAATTCTCTTTCATGCCAACCTTGGAGAAAATTGGAAATGGGTAGTGAATAGCTCAATTTGTCTTGATGTAATTTAATGGCCTGTACCTGTTATGGGCTCAGTCTAATGCAGTAAAACACAATGAGCAAAAATGCTACTCAGGGAAACAGGCTGCAAACTGCCTGGCAGCCGTCTGAAAGCTTTTCAATTTTGTGTGAAAGCTGTGTTAAAAGGCACTAGCATATATGGGAAAAAAAAGAAAAAAGAAAAAACGCCGAGGCAAATTTCTCCATTTCACTTTACCTAAAAAATAAATGTCTGATGCAATATGTTCAAATAATGTCAGTGTTAAGGAGGTTGTCATCTTTTTTTTTTTTTTTTAGGAAAACATTCATGATAGGAGCAATTTTTCAGTTCGTGTTTTTTTTTTTTTTTTGCTCGTCTTAAATTAAAGTTAACAGGTTCATTTATGTGTCAAGTGTAAAAACACTGCGCGCCCTCAAGAATACGGGCTGTCAATAGGAAAATAAGCACTCATTTTTCATTTGATGAGTTTCCCCTCCACAGATGTGCTCATTGTCTGACGGACGTAATAGAGTCAGAAATGAGGTTTGGATTGTTGTGCTGCATCCTCTAAACTGACATTAATGGCCTCTCATTGTGTTGCTGAAGGCCATTAGCTAAAAAGGGACAAAGCTCTGGAGCCGAGATAAGGTTGGGAGATGCACTATGCTGCCTAATGGCTGGGATTTGAAGAGAAGTGGTCTACTGGTTATGTTGCCTATGTATTGGAAAATGACTCAGATAAATCATACAGTATGTTACCTGATTGTAAAGTTGCACCTGAATGAATTTATGGGGGTCACTTCTGCTAAAGTCTTTTCAGGGAGGAACCCAATGACCAGGAGCGAGAGGAGACAGGGAGGTGAATGTTTAAATCCAAATACAAGATGTAATCTATCTTTCATTACAGGCAAATTGATATATATATTGATCAGCTGATTATATTCCATTCGCAGATTGCATGCACGTCCGGATTATATTAGTATTGGCGTATATGTTTAGCTATATTTAGCTGCAGTTGCACGCATTTATACTTTGGTGTGACTAGATCTGATGCGCAGATAATCCAAGCTGTACATTTCGGGGGTAACAGAGCTACAGGGTTACTGCTTGGAGACCTGAGTTTAAAGGCTGCTTGTGCTTTTACAGCACGTTAGAGATGAAGCGTGTTGACTGTAACCAAAAAAAATTACTTTATTCAGTTAACACAGGTTTTAATCTAGCAAAGCCACTACCAGTGCCACCTGTCCTCTTGTCCCACTTGTTTCTTTCTACCACAAAGTCAATGATTACTTTGATTTCTCTGAGAACATAATAAGTGGAGCGCTCGGTAAATATCTTCATTAGCTGGACAGTCTTGTATTTTTGGGATCTTCCATGAAAAACTTTATTTCCTGCGCGAACCGTCTCAGCACCGCTCGCCACTGCAAAAACAAAACATCTAACTGTGATCGTCTCGGGTAAATAATGGATGCAAACATATCTGCTAATGTGCAAAACATCCCTGTAGTGTTGCAGCGGTGCATACGTGCATAAAGGATTTCTGGGACACATAAATGTTGTAGGCACCTGTTAATTTTGCTTTTGTCCCCCTATAGATTCTACTTTCGCCTCTAATTTTTAAGCTGCTGTTTTATTTTAACATGCAACCAAAACAGTCGCTGCAGGATCTGCTCGGTGCAAACGCAGTCTTCTGGAGTGCTAAGCATTGCAGGTAACGGCATTCACTAAGCATTGCGTTTCAGGAGAAAACGAGTTACGAGTTTCGTCCATTTCTTCGGAGATTTAAACCAGAGAGTTGACAGGATCCTCTCCCCTCATCAGTGTCTCTAAAAGGTGAGCTGCAATCGTTGGAATCAAAGCAGCCTTGGACTGTCAGTCTACACCAGGATACACGAATGCAAAAATAATCGAACAAGACAAATAAGGGGATCTTCAGTCCACAATCATTTCCTCTCATTGTCGCACTGGTTTCACTTACACCAGCCACTGGCGCGCACACATATACACACATGCACATACAATCATTACCAGACCAGTAACCCAGCCACAAGGCAGGAAATTGACTTTTTCGTCCAAGGCCGAGCTCATAGTTTCTGATATTTTCCAACCACTGTCACTGTTTGATCAGCCAAATTGATTTCTGGATTGCATCTCAAGACAACACTTGTTAATACTACTCTGACAGTAAATGTAAGAAAAAGGACCGCCCTGTACTATATTTCACAACACAGACCACAAACAAGGATAACTTTCAAAGTGTCCACGAACGGACACCAGACCACAGCTAAATGTAAATTATTAATTGTTTTTCTGATGCTGCCAAAGAGTCTTGCTAAATCATGTATTTTGAAAACAACTTGATGGACTGCTCTCAATATTAATGGCACCCGGAGGATGAAAATGTATTAACGGAATGATAACAATAACTGAGATAACCATCATTGAGTGTATTTGTCCAAAACTCTTCACTTTATGTATAAATAATTGTTTTTTTCTGTGTTTAGGTAAACAGTAGCATAATGAGACAGCTAACAGAGTGTATATTCTACCTGCTTAACATCAGCATGCTAGTACAGTCCCAGCAGGTGATGTGCATCATGATATATATGTTATAATGAATGATATACTGTATGTTTGATCAGTTTAAACGGTAAATGGACTGTGCTTATGTGACGCCTTCCGAGTCGGCCGGCCGCTCAAAGCAAACTAACTCGTTCATACGCCTGAGGAACAGCTGTGAGGAGCAATTTGGGGTCCAGTGTCTTGCCCATGGACACTTCAGCATGCAGCCCGGAGGAGCTGGGGGGTCAAACCGCCAATCTTCTGAGAGGCAGACAACCTGATTGACCTCTGAGACGCATGCGCCCATTTTAAATTGTACTTTGTGTAACTTTTGCTTCATACTATAATGAATTCTTGATTATCTTTGGATGTTTGTCACCCCGGATGGATTTTAACAAACCTGCTGTCATGGAGTTCACAAGTCATAAGTGTATGTAATGTATAAATATAGATGTTGTCTCCATTTTCTCCAAGCGAGCCGACCTGACAGGGATCCACGCAGGACTGAAACCTTACCGGAATTACACCTTTGTGGCGCTGAGTTAGTGTGTGCAGGCATCCCGTTTTTTCAACAGGCATCGTCTGCTGGCCTGCACAGAGTGACTCCAAGGTATCCAAAATAGCACCAGGTCAAAGTCATTTCTCTCTCATTCGGCTGCACGGAAAACAACTAAGAGTATCTATTTCATATCATATGACTGGTGTTTCAGGATCAATGGCCCAAAGTCCACAAGGGAAAACCCCCTGGCTCTAGTCTGAAATCAAATTGTAAACAGCCTGAAATAGCTCCTGTGTGACTAATTCCCTTTCTCTGCCATAACTACTGAGCTTGTAAGTGGCTTTTTGTATGGACCAGAAAATTAGATTCCTTTCACTATTAGACACACAACAACCCACACAGAAAAAAAAAAAAAATCTGGCTTGTCAATATTAATAGCTAATATGATCAAAGATGGGCTTGCATGTTTTATTAGCCATCTGGCAGCTCTGTTGGGTAATTTGAGAGCAATTTTAGAGTTGTAACATTTGGGAGAAACAAACAGAGTGGGGGTGGGAGGGCATAAGGTTGATGAGAGACAGAGAGATACAGTAGGTGCAGGCAATTAGCTGTATGGCAATCCCCTTGTTAAAAGGTTGGATAATGCCCAGGTTGGATTGATTTACTGGCTGCAGTCTGGTGACAGCTCCCATATCGCAGCCTCACTGCCCACTGAAGTGTGCATTAGGATGTGGGGTTTGGCAGCAATATGGCTTTTACGTTTAACAATCTGTGCCCAGACCGAGTGGAAGGGCTCAGGAGACAAGTTGACAGAGGGGAGCCTCCCATCACTTGTCAGCATTGTCAGGGGCAATGCCTTATTATCCCCAGTCTATTGGCTTCTTTTCATGTCATTTATCATTCCCATCACCTCTTTCTTTGTGGCCCGTATCAGAAAGATAGACGAGGTCTGGAGGGGCTATATGTAGATAAATATGTTGAAAATTGGCTCAGTATGGATTCATTTGCTCGTGCAGACCTCTTTGTTTGGTGGCAGACAGAGGTGGCTTTTGTGCGTCTGCCAGCAGGGCCATGGCTCTCTCCATCAATGGCACGCCATTCAGGAGATAAGCATCAGCTGGCGGCCCACTCTACTGACACCGCCACTTCCTCCCGGAGTCAGCAGATTACACTTTAGAAGTTGACAGCTTGTTATCACTCTGGATAGCAGGAGGGCTTAATCTTTTGTTCTTTTCTGGCTGGGGTAGGGCTGAGGAGTCGTCGGCTCAGGCCACTGATTCCACCGACTTCCCTCCTTGTGCCCTCTGCAGTGACACACACGGTGAATAGGCCACTCTCTTCTCCGCTCTTTTCATCTTCCTCTAAGAGTGCCTGCACTTTGTAGAGGGATTACAGTGATGGAAGCCTCAGCAGTGCACAATGATATCCATTCAACATGTCTCCCTGGCAGACAGGGGATGGGTTCAAGTCTGATTTGATAATGGGTACGCTGGCTTCAGTCTGCAGGGACGGATCACAGCTCCTAAGGCAGGGCTTGTCCTTTGGGAACAATCATGTGGAATCCCTCTCAGAATAATATCCATGACCATAATAAGGGGCGGAGAATGGCATGCTTCTTGTGCAGTATTGTAGCTCACGCTGATGGTGTGCAGAGGAGAGCGATCCCTCAGCTGAAATTACCGCAAAAACATCGCACTCCTGAGAAACAAAGTCCGCAGCGTGGAGACTAGATGTCACACCAGAGTCGGCAGGTCCCAGATGCCGAGGCTGCACAAGGAAACACAAAATTCATTTTGACCTTCATATGGCTTCATGGAAACTCCCCCGCAGCCGTGTGTTCACTGTGCACTGGACGGGCAGCAGTTTCGTGGCTCAAATAGCAGAAGTTAAAACTCATTAGGAGCTCGTGAGAATCTAGAAGCACTCTTTTGACAACAGATTTTAGCCTCATGTATCTTATTGTCACATTTGGGAGAGAGATACTACTTGACCTGTTTAATAGATTAATCAAATACATAGTTATGTTGTGCCAACAATAGCCCATCTTGTATAATCTTCCCTTCCTGAGCGGTTGATAACTCCAGCAACCTTGAACACTGACATTTATTACCGCTGCTTTGCTGCTTTTGAAGCCGCAAGATGTCTCCTTGGTGAGAGCTGTGGTTACATAACGTCCCTCTCTCCTCCCACTCTCTCTTTGTATGTCTCTTCCTGTCTATGGCGTTCGCAGCCTCTCAAGCCTACTGGAAGATGGCTGCAAAGCTCAAAAGTAAAACTTTTCTTTTTGGTTAAGAATGCTTGAGACAAGACTTTTTGCTTTTTTGTTTTAAGTGTTTGCAGAGGTGAAGGCAGGTTTTCTGACAGGAACATTATGTTTGCTATGAACAGGCTCATATGGAGGAAGTGACACTAGAAAAATCATCCTGCTTATGCAACACATCAGTGCTGTCTGGTGAAATTAATTCTACAGACAAAGTTCTTTTCTGTCACAGGGCAGACAGGCATAGAAGTAGATAGTATCTCGACCAACTTTTATATATTCCTCCCAACATTTAGACGCGTAGAGACGATTGTTCGCTCAATATTCCAACGACTGCAAGTAAATGCCCCTTTCACTGAGACTGCGCATTTAATAGAGAGCAGGTCAGATCCCAGCGGGGGAGAGGTTACCTGTATGGGCCGTCTGTTTAATCACTTCTCTGTCTTTCTACTTACTATGGAAAGAAGCGCGATGCGGTATCTTTTGTCCCGAGATTAAATTAATCCCAAATTTTAATTTATGCTCTGTCGCTTCTCACTTTTCAACAGTTATCTCTTGACAAAAGCTGATACATCACACCTCATTCGTCATCTGTGCACCCTGGCGACAGAAGGTCCACAGCTAAGTGGAGTGACTACACTCAAGGCTGCTGTCTTAAGAATTAAATGGTACATTGAATATACGATATAATGACTAAGCCAGTGAAAAGAGGCGTCTGATGAAACTGTACTGGAGACATGTCGCTGCCTGCAACCTCCCAGGGTACATGAGACATATGCATATGCATTTCAAAGGAACTATTATATATGCATGTAATACCTTTTCAGACCAGATTAAATTCTCTAATAACACAGTGAAGAAATGTTTAATCTACCTGACAAGCTGCAGAAATGCAGAGCTTGGTTGGAGTAAAGATGAGATCAGGTCACCGATGACTTGTTAAAGATGTTTTCAATGTTTTCATCTTCCTTTACGGTTAATAACTGTGTGTTTTTGTTACCTAAATAAAACCACAGACAGAAGAGCAGTCAGGAAGTCTTAATTCCGGTGTCAAAGTCCTGCACCCCAACAGGACTCCACCCCCACGTGCTGTGAGACCCCAGCGCAGAACATGACTGCAGTGTTCGACTCACTTCAGAGAAACACCGTCTCTTAACATAATCCAGGCAGCAACTTGGTCACCGCAATGCAATCCCAAAAACAATTAACATGGGAACATCATTTCTTGGAGACGACATTGTAATTACCACAGCAGAGTTATATTTAATTCTATTAAGTTGCTACGGATCAGCTAAAACTTTTGCAAGTATTTTGCACAATATTTAGGTTGATCACTATATATTTGTCTAATTTGCATTTAGCTGAATGTAACACTTAAACAAAATATGGTAGGTATGTTAAAATAAAATACTTGCATGTTGTAAGTAATGTGTTTCAGACTGTCCCACCACTGCACGTGTCCTGAATCAGAACCAATAAGGACCTCAGGTGTCTGATTAGTGCATAACATGCAGCCTGTGCTTGTTAGTTAACTTTAACCGTTCTACCCATGATGAACACACTTGTGTAATATATTTGCAGTATTTTGTTGCCATTTTTCATTTTAACATTTTAGCAAGTTTTTCAGTAGGAGTTTCAGTAGGAGACTCAAACGGCATGGACCAGGTACTTTCACATCAACTATACGCGTACTCTAGCGCTTAAGAGGGCACCTTCAAGAAACGAATTGAGAGACGCTAACAATGGAGAAGTGCATAGTTTGATCCATTGATTCTGTCAGCGTGATTCAAACCTAACAGACTGAAAACTAATTGGTATACTTACCCCCCCCTCCCATTTTCTCGGATAGCAAAAATAATATTATAGCAGTCTCTCTTATTAAGTAGTTTTTGTTAATCAGTCCAGTTCTGATTAATTGGTCTTCCTACGGGAACAAGACGCCTCATGTTCAAAGAGATGCCTGAAGATTCATTGTCAGACTGATAGCAGAGCGAGTCGGGACACTGGCAGCCAGGACAATGTCGAAGTGAACAAGAGGCCTAGCGCTGAGTTAATCAGTGTCGGCACGACTGTGTACTGCTGAGGCCGACCTGTTCGTAATAATTAGAGAGGAAGACTGTTACAATGCATGCATTGTTCAGGAGAGGCGTCCTGCCAACTGTGTCTCAGTTGGCATTTCGGTGCTTCTGGTCAATCAGCCTCACACTGTAACTGATATGTATTCAATATACAGTGAGTGGGACAGCCGGAAAGGGCACAAAAGGAGATGTGACATGTTTACAGATGTCTGCTTTAAGAGCACAATTAGTTTGTATTGCTTGGACGTGGGCTTCATCCTGTAATAGATAGATAGGTCGGTCATCCAAAACAATCAGATATGGGCAGAAAATTGGAATTTGGGGCATGAATGCCACTGTGAACTCTGCCTTTGTTTGTAGCTGAATCGGTGATTTTCCGACTGTCCGTGTTTATCTGAAACCGTCTCTCTAAAGATGAGCCCCTTTGTGTTTGCAGCCGCAGAGAGTGAATTGAGCCTCAGCTGTGGCTCTTGCAGTGACAGAGCATGGGACAGACTGACAGGACTGAGAGGCAGCATCTGTGATTACAGTCTTCAAAGACATTTTCAAAAATCAGCCTCACTGTTGGATCCACCTGGTGCTCTTGCCTTGTTCTGTTTTATTGCCTTTGGAGTTTTTAATGTTGCCCAGCGTGGCATTATGGAAAAGGGCACCCTGAAAGCCCCCCTACCACCAGCAGGACGGCCAAGCCGTGCTCTGCTGCGCAGTAGGGGTCCTAACCCTCTCTGCTTGTCAGTGGCTCAAAGGATGCATCTTCAACTCTGCTGAGTTGAAAGAAAGATCACAGCATATGTTTTTCCTTTTTTTTTGTTTCAATCAACATCCTCCCCTCTCTCGCTCATCCTTCGCCTCATGTGCTACGGTTGCTTTCGGATCTGTGTTTCATATTTCATGGTTTTCTGGATAGCAAAAGATCAGCTGTTTTAAAGGTTTTTTTTTGCTTTTGAAAGTGAAGAGCAGTTCGGCGAGGAGCTCTGCAGTAACGTGATTTGTTGCTGTGCACCCATTCCCATTGGCCTCTACCACACAGAGCAGCCTTTCTTTCCCTGTATACAAAAGAAACTGAAAAGCAGTTCCTCTATTTTCCACAAACAAAGCTTAAATTTGTTTTTCTTTTTCCAACCAAAAAAGTGTATCTAAAAAAAAATTATTTGTTTTTTAAAGCTATCTTTTAGTGTCTAATAGTGCCCACTTGTCCTCTGCTGGAGCAGGAATGTGAAAAATAAAATCTATTTGTATAGATTGGCATATAGAGGCTATTGGTGAGCAGGATCAGATGGCAGGGAAAACAGATTATGTTGCAGGGCTCCCGTGGCATAACCCTGGGCATTAATGTTAATGGAAAACCACATGACCTTGCAGTTGCCTCTGAGCGGCTCCATTTTAAATCCAATTGACATGGACCAAGTCTGGAAGAGGCTGGAGAGACGGTGATGCAGGCACCTGATACCCATGCATGAAAATAGCCTGCTTTTCTATTTTTT
This sequence comes from Datnioides undecimradiatus, assembly GCA_008933995.1. NCBI lineage: Eukaryota > Metazoa > Chordata > Actinopteri > Lobotiformes > Datnioididae > Datnioides > Datnioides undecimradiatus. Next base: position 4,078,629 of record WARS01000060.1, read on the forward strand.
CTTCAGGGTATCCCAAAGGCCACCAACACTAAGGTGTCCTTTGCTCCCAGAGATGAACGGGCGAAGGCGGAGCTGAATGTAACAACTGTTACAATAGTAGATGTTGGGATACCCTTGCCCTGTGGACGATGTCATGTGATCCCAACACTGAGCAAGACGGCAAAGCTTGGCTTGCGCTGGTTTAACACTCAGTCAAGGTATATTGTGGTACCTAGGCTCAAAAGACATGATACACTTTATTTCCTGGGAGCATATTGAACACGAGGTTAGTCTAAAAATCAGCGTGATAGAGTTGGCTTTGCCAAGTATCGCTTTCCAATGATCGTCCTGCTCTGGGAGGAATGGGGAGGGAATAGTGCCAGCACAACAGAAACAGGCTTTGTTAAAGGAGCTTTGCACACACAGATGAAATAATGGAAAAGCAGGGTAAAATTCAAACATTCACTTTTTCCACAAACATCCAGCGGAGGATTTGCATTCAAATACGGTGCAGTTCCACTGCTCCGAGGGTCATCACCACAATTTAATTACATTAAGAGACAGCTAAATTGGACTTTGCAAACAGACAGGGCTTAAGGGATTACTGGACCTCTGACGGAGAGATCAAATTTTACCTTCAAGCATGAAACAATATGCCCGGTTCCTGGCAGTCTCCATGTGGACAGAGATAGAGGGATGTGGAGTTGGAGGGGGCCAACAGTGTAGCCACAGCCAGATGATTAATTTCATTCCCCTTTTTTTTATTTGCTGTATTTGAAATGGCCCTGCATGTAGTAAAGCACAGCGTTTCAGAATAAACTTGACATGATCACAGCCAGACAACAACAAGCCTCTGTGTGTTTCAAGATGTTGTTTATCTTGATGCTTTTACCTCCTGTGCTGCTACTCTTTTCCTCAGTATCTCCCAACCTCTTCTGCACATGCAGTGTTTTGTCTGCATGACTTCTACAGTTTATTCTGTTTATTAAAACTACTACTGCTATGCTTCCTGTATGCCATACAGTGTATGGCATGCTACCCAAATGTTACAGCAAATTTTACTTCTCCTTCTTCTTCTTCCTAGCAGCTGATGTACTGGTCGGATTGGCTGGGCTATATTCTGGGATCAAACGTAACATGGCATTTGAAAGGCAGGAGCGCAGAGATAAGTTTTTTACTACTTCATTAAATCAGTCAATTGGAGTCTGACATTTTCAGACCTTGGCCTTTTACATTGGCTACACACCCACCTCTATGCTTACAGTAGCTGTCGGCCTTGTGAGACATGAAACGAAATCAAAGGCATTGTTGGCATCTCCTCTGCTAAAAGATGTTTTCTTAAAAAGACATCAGCGGGGAATGGCGAAAACACAAAACGTTGAGAAAATGCAAGTTGCAGAAAAACCTTCAGTAGCTGTTTTTTTGGCCAACTTGTGGTCAAAGGACACACTATATATGCAACACTAACACATGGCTTTCTTTGAAGTTATTATGACCTCCTATGCAACTAGCTAATCACCGAGCAGATGCGGAGCAACATTAGCATACATTTGTAGTCGTGTTTCATGGCCACCTGAAGAATGTAAGTCCAATTTTCACTCTCTTTTAGCTTTGATTTTGGTCTTAACCAAATACTGAGAAGAATATCAACGTATAAGAGTAACAAATTACCTCTCTCACACTGCACACAAGGGGATATCTTGTTTTTAGATTTTAAACGATCATTTGTTCTTTGAAAAACACTCCGCTGAATGAAACTATGACAATAATGTAAGAATATTTCATAATCCAATCGCATCCATCTGGAATCCTCGAGTTTTTGATGCAATTTGTAATTACAGAAATTAATTCTGTTTTTCACACCCTTGTTTGTGCATTTCATTTCATTAGATAGGTGTTATGGCACTTTCATGCTGAATAGGCCTATGTAGTATTTGCCAGTGTTATTCGCAGCTGATGAGCACTCCAAACCGTTGACACCTGCATGCTGCAGCTGGAAGCTGATGGGTAAAGGTGGCTGCGTGGAAAAGCAAGCAAAACTCATTTCTTTAATTACTAGTAGCATATTTATTTAAAAATCTCAACCGAGAGCCATCAAAACATCTGAATGGGTTTTTATTTTTCTCTGAAATCACATGTTTTGAAAGCTGTGGGCGTTATTTAAACCCTACAGATGAGTTGCATTGAATATAATTTTAACACAAGGCAAAGTTTTGTGGCAGACCTTCCGATTTATATCAATGTACACTCTAATATGAAATTAAATCTGGTGTTATTTGCACTAATTTGAGTGAAATGATTAATTGAAAGGCAGAACGAGCACGGTTTAGACAGCACATTAAATGCTGCCCCCCCCCCCAGCTTACAATCAATCACCTGGTTGCTACATTTTATAAGTGTGATGGTTATTACACTGGGAACCTAAACCCACTGACTCACATGTAAAGAGGCTACAACTTTACCTCTTCTCCCGTTTGCATTGCTCTGCATTGGGGTTTGCGAACTGACACACTGGCTCACCCTCTCATTCTCCAGAGTAGTTGCTCCTCACTGCCACACTCATCTGAAAAATGCCCAGAGGTGTAAATTCGTGCAGACAATTTATCTGAGCTGCTAGCTCTTCAGGTGTCTCTTCTCCCTGAGAAACTGGCTGCTGTTTCTCCAATTGTCCTTAAACAATTACTTGGAAGAGATCAAGGGGAGACTGTTGCCAGTTAAACTGCAGTTTTCTCAGCTACCATTGTGCAGGCCATCTAAGCCATGGGATACAAAGCTCTCAAGCGCACTGCAAGCCAAATAAAGAGGTGGAGAAGGAGGGGGAGGCAGATAAAAGCTGACACCCAATGTATTATAACTCAGCTCTATTAGATATGAGCTTCTGCTAGGGTGAAGCACCATAGCTTAAGGCAAAGCTACTGCTTGCTCATTGTGCTTGAGCGAGGGGGCTGGGAAGCCTGTGTAGCCACTGTGCTTTGTATACAGCGCACAGTCTCTCATGCATGATTTAGTAAACTAAGATTCTTGCTTCAATATTCAAGTAACGATATAGCGGATGAGATAAAAGGATGTGCTTAGGTTGCAAAACGTACACTGTACGAGCTTGAAAGATGGTGAGTAATCAAAAGCGACTGAATTGTTCACTTAAATGCCTCGGTCTTCATTTTCAGCATTCACTCAATTTGGGTGACATAAATAAACATTGCTTATTCTACCCACTGATTACACTGAAGTACACCACACTACTTACAGCGAATATATGGACCCGCCTCGTTTTTCATTACACACTATCTCATGTCGCCGGCAAATCAATCATTGATTGATATGAATCAATACAGATTCAAATGAAATGGTTAGCTGGCAAGAGGGACAAAAATTATATTCATCCTGTGTGTGTACATATCGTCTATCAATTCGATTTGAGGATGCTACATATATTCAAATAGTTTTAAGTAGAAGGTGACCGGTGCTTCACTTAACGTAGTTTAGCACAGTTTGCTGAGACAGTCACAGGTAGAATATCCTGGGAGTGAAGCGGCGGTCTGGAAATCATCGCTCTTGTTAGCAAATGTCAAATCCAAGCAGACATTTATGAGAGGCAACACTGCAAACAGAAACAACGTCGCTCTCAAAATATAAATATATTCCAGGTTTCATATAATGACATTCAGGGAAATAGTCGATGTTGATGTCTTTTTAACTTGTGTTGCACAGTGTAACTAACTTACGTCACATTACTCATACCAGCAAACAACAATCTTGTAGTAGCTGAGTAGCTTGACCACCTCAATCAAAACAAACAATGACTTCCTTTCCTGCACATCTAAAACTTAAAAAAGTGTCAAATTAATGAAATGCTGCTTATCTGGCTCAGTTCATCCCTATAAAACCCCCGTCTGGACCGGTTCATGCTTGACCATGAAACACAAAGACTGTTTCAAGCTCATTGAAAACATAAAACTAATGAAACTGTGCCTGTTGTGTGAGTGTTTAATCCAAAGGTATTTGCAGAGAAGAACCCCCAAAGTGTGCAGTTCTCAAGTCAGGATCTGATGAAACATCATTGAAAAACTGGTCCAACAAGAGCAGCAACATGCAACCAATGCTGCTGTGATTTAGATGGAAAGTGCAGCACATGCCAAAGATGCACGTAAACAAGCGGCTGATCTCTTGTTTCTACGACATGAAGCAGCTTAGCTCTACACGCTCAGGACACTCCTCCATCACGGCTGCTTAAACCTCAATCTCCTTAATGCCGAGTGCCAAGCAGAAGCACATCGGGTCCCTTATGAGGACAAAGGTTTGACTCATTTGGAAATTGAATATGTGGCCTCCCTCCCTCTATCACAGTGGGAACTCTAGCCACAAGGCCACTGAGCTGAAATGAAAATGGAAGTATTTGGGGAACAAAGGCTCTGTCCATCATCAGCGCCAAACCTGAATGCAGCGCGTGCCAAAAATATCTTACAACTCAAACACAAAAACACGTCTTCTTTAACCCGTAATGTGTTTGTGTGTGTACGTGCATCTATTTTTGCAGTCATTACATGTGCAGTATGACTGTCTTTATGTACAGTAACTTGCCTGCTTGTATATCTTGCTGTGCATGTTGTACATGTGCATCACTATTCTTGTGTGCATCCATGTTCGAGATCACCCGTGCATGTTTTTGTCTTTGCCTGCGCATCTTCATGGATGCATTTGTGTGTCCCCCTTCTCGCGCGTACAGGTGAGCCCCTAACCTCAAGTTACAAAACACCAGGCAACACTTGGGCCTAATCTGCCTGACTGAACTGTGCTGTGATAAGCTGAATATATTGAATAAAGTTCGTCTGAGTGTCAAAAAGGCAGGCTCATACCGAGTCTGTGTCTTAAGTGGAGCCGCAGAGATGAGCCCCAACCTCTGCCAAGGGGTACTCATCCTAAGCAGCAAAAAGCACCAGCGGTGGAAACTGTATTGTCGTTCAGCCTCTTCAATGCCTCGCTAATAGAGCCCCCGCCACTCTGAGCTGATTTGGCTGCCGGAAGTTTTAAAAGCTTGCAGCCTGTCTGCTGTACTTCTGTTTCCCTCTGTGCCTTTAGCAACAATGACTCTAGATTAGACTGTTTCTGAAATTACTTTAAAAGTGATGCGATATCAGCATTATCATCACTCTCTCTGCATGTGCGTGTGTGCGCGCCTCTTATTTGACAACACGGGGCTCGTCACAGATGCTGGTTAGCAGGCCTTTTTCAAAACTAAGATTGTTTGTTACTGCTACAACTGTTTTTTCGGTTACTGTAGTAACTGCAGGCCACACATCGCTCGCAGTTTGTTGTCGTGTGTGGGTTGATTATGTGGCTTGGATGTGTAGGCTATGGGGCCGTGTGGCTTTATGGGCATCCAGTATCAATGGACAACAAACAGTGAATTCGTTTGCCATCTATCCCACTATTTTGTTCCCACTTCATGTCTTAGCCTGTATGTGACGGAGGTTCAGCCAAATAAAAATCCACAAAATCGACCATCTTTCCAAAATAATCAGCAGATGTGCTGCTTAAAGAAATATAAACAGGTTGCTGTTTAATGATAAATCCATGGCGCTGTCCGCTGGTGCTAAAGTAGCCCAACTGATTTTAATCAGCATCTGTCTGTAAGTTTCCTTTTGGTGTGTCCTGCATCTCCAGACAACCTACAGGCCCTACAAGATCCCTCTACAGGCTCACACCCCCTCTGCAGTGACCCATCAGGTCTGCACCTGGTCTGGTTGTATCTATAGGACTGCTGAATACAGATACTGTAGCTGTGCCGTGACTACTCTTCACTGCTCCTATCAACATTAACCTAGAAAGCCTATTTAAGTCACAAGGGATTTGACCCACGATGATTATATCAGACATGACACAGACGTAACTAATGTGCAGGAGCTCAGGAATAACTTCACTACAACACTTAGCCGGCACAACCACGTCATTTCACTGCACACACACCAACACACACACACACACACACACAACTATTTCATGTAGATAGTGTTGCACCCATTACAAACTAATGTGTCACAGCCATGATTATAACAACCACAGAGCAGCCATGGCTGCACCCAACAGCCAGAACCATGTCATCTCATAGTAATAGTCATAATTAGAGATAGCCTTAGATACGACAGCAGCCAGTCAGCACAGCTAGCTCTGCTAAGTAGCTCCTCTAGTTATCTATAAACAGATTTGTGACTGAACCACTCACACTGTGGTCCGTCACATCATACACTGATGCAATATCATAACACAGCTCAGCTTTCCTCTAATGATGCAAGGGAATGTTTTGCATGGAAAGGCAATATATTTATTATATAATATATTTATTTAATATATTTGTTTTGGTTAATGTGATGTCACTTTTAGTAAAGAGCTACAAATATTTATAAGCATGATATTACAGTTACAATTACGTTTGTCATAATCAATAACTTGGTTCCTTATTAACTCACACAGTTGTGTGACTTATGTTGGAAACATCTCAAACATGATGTATTATAAAACAATTATAAGGTGTGCATGTAATTGTTATATTTTAAGAGGAGCTGTCTGACGTTATTAAGGTTAATGATTAAACAAAATATCTGTGTCAATAGTAAAGCGTCAGAAGAAGCATTAGCCTTCAGTAGGTCATATTAGATGATCCTTGTGCTGTTGAGTAGAGACTAACCTGGGCCTTGTTGCAGGACCATCTCTGACAGATCCCGCTGGTGGATGAAGAGAACCAGACCGCCAGCAGCGAACAGCATGAGGAACCAGAGGGAACAGGGTATCCTCCTTCTCCGTCCACGCAGGGAGTCCGCCACCATCTTCCACTTCATCCACAGCATGATGCAGCACAGTCGGGCGCTAATGTAATAAGTTCTGGAGAAAATCAAAGAAAGTGGGAACCTGTGGGAAGAGGAGGGGAAGGGAGACGCAGACAAAGGAGGGAGTGAGCAAAACAGGAAGTGAGTTTTTTATTTCTTTGTAACAAAAATCATTATTCATATAGTAAATGGCTGAGATGGAAAGTAACCTGATATTTAATAATCTAACTTACTTGTACTTAGTAAAAATATTTCCATTTTGTGCAACATCAGACGTTTATTTAAGGTATATATTGTTCCTTTTACTCCTCTACATTTATTTGATAGATGTATTGACTAGTTCATGAGTTAAACAACCTAATATGACACAAGATAAACACATAGAAAATAAAATTAGCTCAGCAGATATATCTATACAATAATATTAATAAATTATATATAATAGTGTGGTATTCACAGGGGCCATTTATCTTTTTCTTTCTTCCATTTATCTTTCTTTTTCCTTTATTTTTAACTTCAGTATATTTTGGCAATAATATAATAATATAATAACAATATAATCCAATCTAATAATAATCGTAATGAAAATGACTAATGATCTTAAGTCTGCTTCAGTGTTTGCATGGGCAGTAAGATTGAATGGGCTCATCAGCACAAAAACAACAGCACAAGCAGTTTGATTCATGCCAAAGAGGGAGAAGAACAAGCCAGTGTGTATTATTAATTGAAATCCAACACCTCTGTCTAATGTAAGTTAGAAGTAGAAATCCATGAAGTCTGACGTATTAGAGCTGTTCTGGATTTCAACATGGAAACAAGACGAGCCGAACACCTAATTCCTCCAAATAAAGAAATCTGTGTTCTGTTTGTAAGGATACAGTTTGGTAAACACAATTCCAGTTGGACTGGCATGAGCGCAGACATACAGCAGAAAGGCCGTGTGGCATCTGGCTTCAAATTAATATGCAAATGAACTTTGGTGACTACTCAGGCATGTGTTGTCACTGCCGAAAGTAAAATTGGCTCCGTATTAGTGATGTCAAGAACGTGACTTTCACAGTGCACCCTGTGCTAAAACCACAAATTATAAATACACTGCAAATGAGAGTCAAATAACAAATGTGATGCGTCTCACAGCGCTGGTTTGGGATTTATCAGCAACTTGTTTATATGTAAGAGAAAATACAGAGATTGTGAAATAAGGCAGCACATACACGCAGATGAAATATTAACACATGTGGCTCGTAACGATGTCACGCAGCATAATCAAGGTCACAAGACATCAAATGGTCAGCACGAAGGAGACTGGTGCCAAATGATGAAATGCATGAATGAGACAGAGAACGTGAGTGTAGATGTGTGTGTTTTTGTTATTAGAGAGTGAAAAGAGAACGTTGGTGCCTATACTCCTGTCGATGGTATCCACAAGAGGGCTCAGTGGGGGTAGGCATTTCACTGACATGAAACTTTGCTTTTGGATGTCAGTCAGTGCCAATTCAGCCACAGCAGAGGCTCAGTAGTATTTGGTGATGCATTATTGTTACAACATTGCCCAACCCAGGAGAGGAACAGGTGTAATATACAGGTATAATAACAGGTTTTAATTGAGGGATACTTTTGGTTAAATCCATCTCTCGTGTTTTATTCATTTACATGAGCAGATGCATTATTTCAGAATGGTATAGAAGCAACTGATGCACCAGAATGCTGCACAAGCCTTTGAGCTATTTAATACCTCAGTATAAATGCAAGTTACTGTAGTTACATGCAGTCAGTGGCTGCCACCGTGCAATACCATTTAAGTAAAGTGACACTCGTCACTTGGACAGACATTAATTGGTGTGAGAGCCATATCAAAGTGAGCAACATCCCAGCACTTGCTTTTGGGTGGATTGAGCTAGTAATAGCCACGTCAAACCATCAGCCTACCCCAAACCCCCAACTGTTCAGCTGTTTATTTACATTTCTATATGAATGTTTTATAAGCCATTCTGAAGGGAAACCGTAGTGTCAATGATGCATGCTGGATAGAAAGTGTCAATAAAAAGGTGCTACAGTTGATTTCTCAGTGCATAAGTATGATTGGTTTGAGTAGGCTACCCTATATCTGATGCAAAGAAAGTGAGAGAGTGCAAATACAGTTATTATTTTATATTTCTGTGTCTCATGACGGTGGGGTGTGTAGAATAAAAGCAATTCAATTCAAATATACATATAAACACATACACATATTGTACATATTACAGAAAAAGGTTTTTGATGTGATGGTCTAAGTGATCTCTACAAAGATGGTTGTGTTTGTAATTGTTGCGTAAAGAGGATATTTCATCCTCTGTGCTCTGTTGACTGAACTGAAGTGTTCAGTGTCATCTGCTCCTTCTCCATTCTTTACAGTCTGAACACAGAGAACAGAGCTGACGGAGAAAAATGCAATTCAGCGCGAAAAATGAAAAACGCCGGTGTAATATTTCTTCATTATGTGTTTATACAAGAGCCTGCTGCACGAGCACATACAGTATGCATGCATTTCAGCCATGTTAATGCATACTGTGTTTTGATTTTGGTGTGCACATTGCGTGGTTGTCATGCCAACTCAGGTGGTAACCAGGAATCTGTTCTCACCAGGCACCATTTTTATCCCAACGTGTTTACACCACCTTGGAGAAAACCTTTTAATAAGGCGACATGCACTTCTATCCAATGCAGAGGGTGTTCTTAACTGGGATTACAGGGACTTGGTCACTGAGCTCGTACACAGCCAACACCTGTTGTATCACCATCTTGTTAATAATCCCAGAGAACTCTGTCACTCTATCACACTGCCACACACTTGTTTGGATATAAACTAACCTTTTGTAAGACCTATGCAGTGGGCAGGTGCTAAGAAATTCAGATTTTTGCTGAAGTGTGGGGAAAGTTTGTCTTTGTTTACACCGTTTTGAAAATTCAAATGCACTCGTTCACTTTTAAGACCGGAGCGATTGCTTGTTTAGTTGACAGTTTTGCTCCAGCACTTTCAGTCCTGAGAGCATTAAAATCAAGAAGGGGAATCTGAAATCTCTAAAGATGCCATCCTTTCATTCTGTCTTCTCAACAGACTCTGACCTTTTACATCCCAGTGTCATTCATACTGACAGTACAAAACCACAGTATGTAACCTTATCACATCTTTCCAGGTTTTGACTTTTTTCCCTCTGTAGGCCAGAGCCCAGTCCCATCACCTTAGTTTTGAACATGACATCGGGGTCAGAGTGTTGTTTATCATTATTGGAGATATTTCTGAAAGATATTTCTGAAAGCGCACAAACTAGTGTTCAGATTTATGTCCAAGCGCAGTGGAAGGAACGCGATAGAGCACGGAGTCAGCAAAGTGTGAAAAGCATGCATTCCTGTCAGCGTTGATTTTGGTGATTTGAAAAGAGTGTCCTTGTTTTCTTGGCCTCAGGCAAGTAGCTTGATCCAGACGGTCCCTTTATATTGCTGGATTAAGACCCCTCGATGCTGTGAGAATGCTATGGACAATTCGGTTATTTGTCTGTTTACACCATCACTACACGTTAGGTGTGCTTCTGTCTCGCTTATAATCAAAACGTGGCAGCATGAAATGGTATGAAAGAGAGAGTATTATTGGAAGCAAGAAAGACACAAAATTGTAATTTAATAATACAAAAGTATATATATATAACACAAATACATACCAACTCAGTGTTTACAGGTACTTTATAAACTAATAAAGTAAAGCAAAGTGGCATTTACATCCAGCAGGTTAGTATTTTAGTGTGCTGTGTTTAGTTTTAGTTAGTTTTTGCTGTGGTGATTCTCCCCCAGCCGCTAATAAAACCACTTATTATGGATGATTGCGAACCCGACTGTAGTCCGGGTCATTGACCTTGAGTTGTGAAATTAGAGGACAAAGAATTTCCATTAATGCAGAACCCTCTTAGCATACATAAATGATAGTGATTACAGCGAAATCATCGCTGACAACTTTACACTTTACAGTGAGGGACAGACGGAAGTTGTGGTGGAAAGCTATGAGATGCGTTTTCATATGTAACTATAGTATCTGTTTAACTGAACACAGCCGAGAAAGAGTAGGAAATAATAAAAGAAAAGATAAAAAACCAAAAAACACTGCAACTGTCACAACTTGACACAAACATCCCATTATGATCAAACAACATTTCATTTTAAAGGCACTGCCTTTGTACTTTACTTCCAAACAGATGTATACGCCAAGAAATGACATAACATGTCCCGTTTTATGCAGAAACAGAACCGTTCTGTGTCAGAGTCATAACGGAGATGATGTGTTTGATGTTCATGTATAATACACAGAGAATTGTGCTTTTTAGTTTCGAGCAAATGAAAATTATGCCAGTCAAATGGATCTGGCGTTCATATTCATGTCTTCAACCCCCAGTGAAGAAAGCCTTTCACTGTGACATCTTGTCGAAACTTTGCCTGGTGAGAACAATTTGTGCTGAGATGAAAAGTTTTTGTTCCAAAATGAAACATCGTTTATTAACTAAATAAATGCAGTGCAAAATTAAAGCGCAGTTTAAACAATGTTCAATTATGAAACGTCTTGGTGGAAAGTGAATGGACCATTTATTATTTAGACAGGTACTGGTTAATATACACTACTAGTTCCATGCAAATCTTAGTTTGTCATCTGTTCGGTAGCATTGCGGTGCGTTTACTGAACCAGCGGTTTCAGACTGCAGTTACATCTGTTGAACATAGCAGGCGTGACAAAGAGTGCTCTGCATACCAGGCTTTGCCTCCTTCAGCATAATAATTACAGTAGAGTATGGAGCCCTACAGGTGTATTTTTAGGTGTTGGACACTATACAGATCACACAGATCACACACAGCTCATAGGCAGATCCTGCAAAACCTGAAACGTCAAAGTTCCATGCTGCAGATAACAAGCATTTTCGAACCAATCCATTTTCATTATCTCACTGCATATTCCAATCACCTCCTTCCTCAGAAAGGTTGGGAGCATTTCAGATGTCCTAGAAAATACTGTGGGATATATATATATATATTTTTACACTATTCATGTCTAATCCCTCCAGTGTGTCAGTGAAAGTGAACAGCGTTGGCTACTAAACAAAAAGAAATGGAGGCCATTGCCAGGCCTGTTTCATAAATTAATGATTATGTGCAATGTGTGGGGATTTGATGAGGGGAGAACAGGAGCTGCTATAGAACCATGTTCAAAGCATTGCTAATTGTTTTTATTTATGACAGCCGGTGATCTCGGGGATGAATGAATGCATTCGCCACACTGCTGTGATGAGCCTTAACAGAGATCAGCCATCAACCCTGCGCATCTCATGCTGCCACTTACTCACAGAAAAGGACTATAGATATAAAGAGCTCCCATATTTAACATCAATAAGACACTGTTCATGCAAACGGTAACCCGCCAACATCTTTTATATAACTGTGAGGCAACAGTATACAGCAGTGCCAAAAATACACAGACAGGGTGGAGTCTGAATCTAAATTCACAATGCATTAATACACCGAATATTGATGAGATCAAATCAATCATGTTTTTCTCGTCCCTTTTATTTTAAATGCTCATTTGGGAAATAATCAGCTGGTCCAGGAAAAGGGCGAAACAACTTGCATTTCACAAGTAAAACTGACACATCGCTCAACACGCTCAACACCTTCACATCAACTTCGTGACATCAAACCACAGCCCTAATCCACAGATGTTCAGTTGGATCCGTTCCCATCAGCCTACTACTGTTTGGAAAAAAAGCCAAATGAATAAATAGCCACAAGTCAAAAGGCATTACGTAAAGTACCCACCTGCCTACATGCAGTACAGTAAGGGCTACCAAAGTACTGTCACACCGAAAACATCTCCCAGCTCCCTCACAAATGTGAAAGCTGTGTGACGGTGACCGGGCACGCTGGCCTCAGGATAGCTACCAGCTCAGGCAGAGCAGGTGATGACAGCTCCAACACAATTGGACATGCTCAAATACAACACATGCTCGCCATATCATGTCAGCCCAATGCCTGCCACAGGGCACTGCTGTGCTCTGCTACGCACCTCTCAGATGAGGGAACAGATTAGTTTCTCTTTACATGTAGGTCCTCACAGCAGCTGAATGGGCAGCAGCGTAGGTAAATTACATTCAGCCTATGTATGGTAGAACAAAAAGTACTTCCAGTCTTTTATATGTATGTATTTAGACGTGTTAGTTAGACAAACCCTGTATATTGTTTTGAGTCTGTAATTCATTGCAATTTTGGTTCTTGTACTTGTCTTTGCAATGTTCAAGATCTGCTGCTAATGTTTATTTTCACAGCCTATTTCCGTGTCTCTGGGCAGCATTCGATTTTACTTTGCAGTTTCTGTGTTGTCCAAAAGCTTTCTGGCAGCAGTTTTTCATTTTTTAAAATTCAATTAAAAAAAAAATTAAAAAAATTATATTTTAGCTCGATTGGCCACGACACACAGGGTCAAAGCGACTGCCCGTTTTCTCTGCCAGCAACACACCTGACCCTGATACACCAGACAAATGCCTAATTTGGCAAACGGTTGTTTAATGTTTTCACAACCATTTAAATCTCATTATTACACTCAATGGGCTCTTGTGAATAACGATGCACTGAAACTCACAAATAACTCACAGCTAATTAAAACCTGTGAGAGAAAGAAGGTCGCCAGTTTTTGCATGAGCAGTGGACAAGTGAAACCAGCTGAAATCTACAGTATGCCCTGTTTATATCTCCTATTAAATGCACTTCAATCATGAAAGGAAGAAGAAGATGGAAGGGAGGAGACAGGCTGAGGAACTTTTACGCCTTAATACTGAGAGACAGATGGTGCAATGCTGGTGCAACTCAGTACTGAGGAGGTATTCCAAATATTCTCTGGGCCTGTCAGAGTCAGGAGGGCTGGATTTACAGGAATCAGCTGTACAGACAAAGGTAGAAATAAGGTTTCGGAGGGTAAAATTCAATGAAACAAACATCCCAGTTCTTTGCATGTCTGAGATAAACAATAAACAAACAGATGCTTGTCTGGGTTTGTGATGAACATACATACATTGCACAAAACTGTAGTATACATCAACAAATACTGAGCATCAGGGATATACAGATATATGCAATTTCCCATTTGAACTACTAATTTGACAAGATTGAGTTTGAAACTAGTCATCGATCTGCGTGAGATCTTGTTGTTTATGCGTTTGCAAGATATGTCTATAAACAAAACATCTGACTTTGAGCCTTTTTCAAATGCAGCTGTTGCCAAACAAGGAGCAAAATCATGATCACATAGTTTACACCAAATAGAAACATAGACAACTAGGTTGTAAGAGTTGGAACCACTGTAACATTTGAGGTGTAAATAATGGCTGCATCAATAATAATTAGCATTATCGGCACTAATGGCTGCATGACTATCTGTATCTATTCTGTAATTGTGCGCGTAGTAGATTGATTACAGGTAACTGTACAAGAGAGATGCCCTTTGTCATCAATGGTGCATTTAAAAATATCACAACTGCACAATATTTGGGCAAAACAAATAATACTAATGATATAAAAATGACAGAAATGCAGCGTAAATATAAACAATAACCGACTGATGAAAATGATTTTCGGTCTGCAGCAAACGTTTGTGTGTATTTGTGTGCCATTAACATTTCTGGTATGTATATATACATGTACATGAGGAAAAATGAGATCACCCCACTTTCTGTCTATGCGTAACCCATGTTCCACATTAATATCACAGTGACTGCAGGCTAGCTAGCGCAGTGGTTCTGAAACTGTCTGCCATCGCATACTGCTGTGTCTTGGGAGCTGACCAGGTGTGCCTTAGAATTAATCTTATTTATGATGATTTATGTTGCCATAATAGTGCAACGTGTGAACTGGAAACACTTTCTTTTAATGAATGGTGTGTCTTGTGAGACAGCCCTGGGCCACCTTCACGGCAGAGCTGTTTGACGTTTTCATTGGGTGGGGCTGACAAGACATGATAGTAACAATTATGACAAAACCACTGAGTTAGAGTAGACTAGACCAGCTAAAGAGCCTGATTCTTCCCAAGACCGAGCTTTCAGATCAGGCAAGTGACACTCTTGCATCCTTCTGATTCATCTGCCGCCACAGCAACAGGAAATAACGCTTCCTGCACCTGCTGTAGCCTCGCCTGTGCCTTGTTGCTTGCTGCTTTATTCCTTTATTTCCTTTTTTCCTTTCTGAAATATCCATAGTGCTACAACCAGATACCAACGACAGGCCCTGTACTTGCCAGTGTCCTCTCTCCCACTTGCTCATACAAAATGCATGCAACCATGTCTGCCAAGAAGTGTAAAGTAGAACAGCGGACCAAAAATATGAAAATAATTTTAATGCATGACAATAATGTCCGATGACTAAATCTGGTTCTAACTTGTAATTATTCAAATCTTGTTTAGATGCAGAGCAATGTGTAAAGATTTCAGGCTACAGCCTTGAACACCCAGGCCTAACAACTGTTCCTGCTCCTGGCTAATTTGGGAGCATTACAAGGAAGGGAAGTGTAACAGAGATTATACTGCATGTGATTCCACTTGCTGTAATCCATGTATTGGTAATATGTTTAGTTCTAAGGATAGTTACAAATGGGTTGCGGTTTGTTTCTAATGCTGAAATGTTAGACGTAATGTCATAATGCACATTAGCTAGTTAGCCCCTGTGCTAATAAAGTGCTTCCGTCCATAGTGCGCTGTGTGTGAGCTGCAGATAACGAGCCAAATGTATGACTGACCGGTACGTGTTCTGTTCATATCAGGTAATAAACTGTGGAAACGCAGACGAGCCGCCCGCCCATCATTTCATACACAACGCAGAGTGAAGAGGGGTTATATCAAACCCGCCAGCTACAGTGAAGTGCAGCTGAGTGCAGTTAAGAAAGCAGCACAGCGATAGTTTACCTAAGTCAAAATGAATTTCATTGATCCAAGAGGTGGGAGGAGCCAAGTCACCAGGGCCTCTAAGGAAAAAGAAGGAAAACAGACAAACCCAGCACCCAGCCTGCAGCACCACAATGCCTCTGCCAACTCCTATCACTGCATAACTTCCACTAGTTTTACCAATAGCCACTAAAACAGAGATGTTTAAACTTTCTTGTATTGTCATTTTTGCCAAATGTCTTCAACGCGCTTGCTTAATGCACTTAGGGAGCAATTAAACCTTGATTTTTGGGAGCAAGGTCCTTTGGTTTATTCAGGCATCAGCTAAACCTTGACCTGCTCAGGATTACCCGCCTCGAGCTCTCACCGTGCTCTCCTGCAAGTCCTCTGCACGGTTAAACATTCAAACAAATCAACAGAGCTGAATCTGCGCTGATCCCGCTCATTCTTCCTCACCTATTTTTAAATTGTCAAAGGGTTTTGCAGATTGCCAGAAGGGAGGTCATACCACATCCATGAGATCTACTAGATACTTGTCTGCTTTGTTAATTTATTTGAAGCTTGCTGGGCTATTTTTTTTTTTTTTAGTACAAAATTCTGATTTTAGTGCAATACAAAGCAAAGTTGGATGGTAAAGTCAACAGTTTCTGAGCTCCCTTGTGGTTCTCGTCCACCAGAGGAGAGGAAGACAAGCAGAACCAGCAAGCGGCCTGAAATAGGAAAACAAACCCATTACAACAGCCTCCCATATTTGCCCAAAGAAATATTTATCAATGAATGGCATGGCAGCATGCGGAGCCAAAAGGAAAGGATCACATGCAAAGAGGCCTCATCTCTTGTTTGGGAGAGAATAGCAATCCAAAAATTTGAAAGGACCCATTGGTACAAAAAGAGCGCGCTGCCTACGTATACGCTGCTAATACAGAGAACTCTACAAAGCTGTCCTCTTTGGCTCTGTCCTTGAGTGAATTATGCTCTCAGCTCTCAATGAAATGATTGTACCAGTGAACACCATAATGCTAATTAGAACCCAATTAAACTGAAAGCTGCTTTTCCCTCGCAGATGCGTTCAATCAGCATGCGATTAATGTGTACAAATCATGCTATGGAGGGCCACTACAGTGACAGATCGCAAAACTCAGACGCATTCTGCCGTTCTGAATTCCTTTCATGTTCATCTCTAATTCTTGAGCGAGCACAACGAGACCTTGGGACTTGTAACATTACATGAAATTCATGCATGTGTCCTTCATTAGAAAATGTAGGGGGCAAAATCCACGCCTAATTAACGAGCAAAGCCAAAACCGCAGTCCTTTGAGGCATTTCTTAATTTTCTTTTTGTTTAGTGTTTGTGTGAGATTGTTTATTAGTGCATCATTTGGAGTTTTGTTTTTTTTGTGGCGTGAGGGGTTGTAATTAAATAGTTTTCCAGATTTTTGTAATGGGCCTAGTCTCCTGATATTTTATGAAACATTCACACCAAATCTTATAATGCAAATATGTTTAAGGGCCAGAAATGAAGACATATGTGGACACATTGTTCTTGGTGTGTCGTGTCCACCACTCTCTATTCCACTTTAACCATAGCTAATCTCACTCCTCATGCCTTAATTCTGAGGCTTGCATGCAGCACAGAGTCGATCTTAACAACAGAAGAAAGGGTTCCGTAACTGCTCAGTAGTACTTCCCCCAAAACTTGATGCATGGAATTGGAGATTCCCCTTTAAAGCCGTTTTGCTCCTGACTGCAACATTATTTGAATCGTACGTATTCCTAACTATGGTTCAAGGACCACTCCACCATTCATCAACAACCAATTTACAACAGGTTTGTTAGTTATGAAGCAGTCCTCACAAAAAAACAGTCAAATCAGTTGCTCTAGTCACTGCAGCCCACGGGCATTACTCCTAAATTACAAACATCTCCTTGTCTCATCATCTGCTTTAATAAACATTATCTTGAGATGAAATGAGGGTCTGGTGTTTCTTGTTTTACATATGCATACCAACCTTTCGTAGATCAAGCGGTTGATTATTAATGAGCGGGTTATTTACAGGCAATTTTACATTAGACAGTTTGCAAAGTAAGTTACCTGCACCATATTAACATCATGAAGAACAACAGTTGTTTAAAACATCTCCTCACACCGTCTGTCTCTTTATGTCGAATGGAGTGAGGAGACAGCGGGGACAGGTAAGTCGTTCTTGCATAACCACTCGTAATCAGGTTCTTCACTGAAAGTATGTCCCAAGTTTCTGTTGAGACCCACAGCCACAGAGACGCTCTTATGTTTTTGCACAGTGTGAGAGGTGTATGTTGACAATATTTCCCAGTGCCCCATAGAGCGTGTGAAGCACATGACGCACGCACACACACAGTCCCAAAAGAGTCAGGGCGTAGAGGGCCCTCTGCAAGAATGAAGCAACGCAGCCCTGTTTTATCCTCCAGCTACTATGTTTTTCAATCAGATATTTCAATTGACACAGATGTTTGGGGTTTGTTTTGGGGTTTTTTTAAAGAAACACATGGTGAAAAACAGGTACTTTTGAAGAAACACCTTGCTCTCCGCTCATGAATTTTTAAACAGCCAGCCATGACCTTGCCTTTTCTATAAGCAAGGTCAAACAAAATCTGTCTTTGCAAGTGTCATCACAAAACTGAAAACATGGTGGATCACTGCTGTGTGAGTGTGTAAGAGGTAAAAAACCTAAAATATATGTAGCCAACTAAAGCTCTGTAACTACATACTAGCATACGTGTTGACGAAGTAGCAGTGCAAAGCATTGAGACGGTAATGCCACCCTGGATCCATGCAAACAGCTTTCCGACATTAAGTGTAAATAAACCAGCAGTGACCTTTCTTCAGTATATGGAGCGTGGAGGCACAGCTTTAATGGGGATTAGCACGACCGGTGGGACACGTGTTACAGGATCAATACTTCTCTTAACTTCACAGTGAGAGAAAAGCCGAACGCTGTATACATTTACATATGGACAACAATAGAGCTGCAGCTATCGATTATGTTTTGTAATCGATTAATCTATCAATTATTTTCTTCAGTTCGATTCGATTAAACGGTTATGTGCATAGGTGAAAAAATAGCAAAAATGTGAAAAAGACCTGTTTGAAAATGACAAACAACTTGTCCTTTATTCCAGAACCAGCTGAAACAACAACCACAAAAAGTATAAAAGTAAAAGGATATATAAAAATATCTATATAGAAATAACAATAACAGTATAGTAGTATCAAATTACTGTTAGTTTTTGATGTGACTAACAAATGTCATACTGAAAATACTACTCACTTTAACTAAAGTGAAATACACCCTCTGTACTGTATTTGTTCATTATCTGACTTATCACCTGATATTTTCATGTAGTAGGCCTATAGACACCATCACTGGGAAGCGTGTGTGTGTGTGTGTGTGTGTGCGTGTGTGCGCGCATCTTTTGAGTGTTCGTGAATAAGAAGCAGCGTATGTTCCTTAACAGTTACAGCAAAACATGAATTAAAGTAATCCAGCAGCATTTAGTTTCTTCTTGAGCTAAAGTAAATGACATAACTAGCGGCCGCTACATACGTTCTGCGCGCTCATTGCGCTAACATATTAGCATTAGCATTAACTTTAACATTATATCGGGTGTTTCCGCTGCAAATGCTGCGTCAGTGAAGTCGTGCTCTTGTGATGAACAAGCGCTGTGCCACAGTGGAGGCATTGTACTGTGTCTTTTCATTTTAAACACTACACACTTCACACTAAGCGTAAACACTACAGCGGAACGTTTGGTTTGGACTGTTTAGTGGCAGCGAAATTAAGGAAACGGAGCTTCGATTCAGGAAAATTGTAATCAGATAATTTTTTTTAATCGTTTCGAGTCGATTAATCGATTAATCACTTCAGCTCTAGACAACAATCCTTCTTTAATCGTGGGCACCATGTTATGTACGATTGATACAATCCTGAACTGAGATTTTGGTTGATTTGTGCGATCACCGTCGACATTTTTCTGCTCTTTGCAACCACCTTTTCCTTTTTGTACTTTTACGTCGGTGCCTGTGCAGCTCAGTCATTTCGTCTCCACGGTGTGAACACTGGATCATCTTAAAAAAAAAAAAAAAAAGACACGATGAAAATATGAAGACACATCATCCACGTCTATGTGAAAACGCTGAGATCTTTTTATACACTTTTGTTTGAAAATAATCTCATAAAATTGTATGTCAATCCCTCATGGTTAAATGGTTTAAAATCAAAGCATTTCTTTGATGTTGAAAGCCAAGAACACTGAGGTAGTTTATGAATTCACTGTGTACGTTTTTGCAGAGCAACAAACATAACCTCTCTTGATGCAGTTCACCCACTGTCAGGAAATCTATTAAAATACGAGATTAAAATTAACACTTTTTTTTAATTTCATCACTAATTACTTGCCTTTTGACGTGCGTATTCATTTTGAATTCCAACATGTCTCAAAGAGCACACACTAATGTAGTGAGACTGTTTGGGGACAGCCCCTCCCTCTTTGATCCCCTTCAGGCTGAAATACCAAAGCAGCAATTTCACCTCGAGCATAACAGACATTGATCCTTTGATAAGACACAGCAAAAAGGAGCAACACGTCTACAGGACATTATAGCTGCACTATTACCACCTCATATGTATGAGCTCCTCAAACCTGGCATTGATGCCTTCCTGCCTTTTTGTGCAGCTTGCATTGCTCATCACTGAGCATGTGCAGACAGCCATATTCATACCCCTCATCTCCTCGTCCAGCATGGGCAAATAAAATGTGCTCTTCATTCTTCAAATGTGCAGTGAAACAGACAAAAACTAGAAATAGTAATACTGGTTGAGTGTTTAATTCTTGTTCTATCAACTATCGATCGACTTTGGTGCAGTCCTGTTTAATAAATGTTCGGTTACTTGTTGCATCCCATCTTTTCCATGTACGATGTTGAATCTTTTAGAAATCCAAGTGCATTACGCTTCCCTTCCTTGAAAATGTATGTTTACTGCAGGATCCACAACATGCAAATATTGATGTTTTAAAGCAGATATTAGGGATTCTTACTCCTGCAGATCATCACGACCCAAAAACCACCAGAGCATTTGAAGTTAAAAGATTATCTTTTGTGTATCTATTTGTGCTTTATCTGACTGTTCACAGAAATTATCAGTCCTTTCTGGTGTTAGATGGTAAAATATGCAACAAAAGGCTGATTTTGAACTAAAGATATTTACATTTTATTCACTTTACATGTATGCATGTGTATTATTTACATCATGCATACATGCATTTGGCACATCCAGCAATTGCCTGATTAAACATTTACCTTTTTAACACAGTGTTAAAATCTACCTACCAGTGAAGCGCAACATCTCTATGGATGTCTACAGTAGAATGTTTTGTAACTGCAACATTACATTTGGCAGTCAAAAATGATAAATGTCAATTTAATACAGTTTTGGATTAGCAGACAGTAATTTTATTCACTGCAGACATTTAAATTAGATACTTACTCTGTCAGGCCCAAGTAGCCATTTTCCCACATGCATGCACAGCTCTGGAAATGATAAGAGCCAGAAAATATGAATTATGTGCATGTATAAATATATTGTCCTTAAATTTAACCATTTAAATGAATAAATACTCAATTCCCTCTATCCTCTCCTCGGTTAGGTGAGCATAACAATGAAACCGACAGGAACCAATGCTTAAAGTATCACATTTTGTGCCATATATTGTTAGTCCTTGCCAACAGCTGGAGAAAATCTGGTGCAAAATGAATAAATCTGATTATATTTTTACAATATCTATCAAATTTGACTCGGATGCATAGGAGAAGCCCCAGATTCATCCGATTTATGTAGATCTTTTTTTGTTTTGTTTTGTTTTAAACTAGACTGTCACCAATTTTATTGCCATTGTTTTATTGTCTGAGTCCCTCCTGTCTGGTAGGAACAGAGTGTTTGCTGTGATTAATTTTCCACATACTATAGATCTTTGACAGATTCAACAGGTACAACAAAAGTTCCCCCCGAGGGGAGGGGGCTGGGTAGGACGTACAGTGGTAAAACCTGATCTTCAAGACCAGTTTAAGAAGTAACGTACGTAGGAGGAGCAGGAAATGAGGGCTACGAGAAATGAAAATGACACATTTACATTTTACCTCAGTCAAAACAAAGAGGGAAGGAGCAGGCAGTCAGCATTTTGTTAAAGGGCATTATGACAGAACAGTTGATGAACACAAATGAGCTGGTGCAGGAATCAAACCTGCGGCCTTTCGGTTGTCGTCTGCCACTGAGTTGCTGTTTGCTAAGATTATTTTTTCAGACTCATTCCCGCACTGAACTGAGACGGGAAAGGTGGGAGAGGGAGAGACAGGGGATGCCATTAGAACTTAGCCATCATTAATGATATGCGCCCTACCAGCTGAAGGCACCAAGGCACCAGTTGTTTAGTTTTCAGCAGAAGAAATGATCAGGAATGAGACGCCTGTGCAACCTTTGAGCAGAGGGTGTCCATGCTGGGATCATCTCAGTGTGAAATATTGTACAAATGTTTGGTTTCACCTGTTGTTCTTAGATTTTGCCCAGAAATAAAAATAATTAAAAAGTTAATCTTCCATTCATGAATGCTGTCCCCACACTTTTGCGCGCTAGAAGAGAATATAGGTAATTGCTTTTCCTCCAAAGCTCCTCCTGCAGTCTAATGTGATGAACTGCTTCAGCTGATATTGTTGATAATATTCCAATCCCAGACTAAACCCTTCTTTCTAATTTGAATATCTTTGCTAAACCAGTGTGCTGATAATTCCAGATTGTTACTGGTACTATTGTGAACATGACACTCAAACAGGAACCTGTTGGTATTTAAATCGACTTTGATCATTAACTTCCCACTTCTTTCACCAATGACTGTTGATTTCTTATTTTCTAATTTAACTGGTGCTCAGAGTGTCTTTGTCTGTCTTTGCCCTTTCAAATGTAAGTCTGGTTGAACTATTGAACATCGTTCTGATATCCATGTACAAAACACTACTGCTTTTGCAAACCTTTCATACAAGAAAAACATCTATTTTTAAAGAGGACTTTCTACAACCTAACAGCATGAAAGACCGTTCAGAGAGCTGTCCTCCCAGTTGTCTGGATTCACCAAATCATGCTTTTGTGGCGGCTTATTTCAAACTTTTAAACAGTGCTGTACGTCTGAATCAAGATGAGGAAAAAGACTAAAGACAAGATCAGAGTTATTAGTTATTATCTGCACACTTTAAGTTTTAATTTGTTGGAGCGTCACACTGCATGTGTAGAGTGAGCAGGTGTGATTTAACAAATACGGCACAAACAAATCAAAGCAGGAGGCAACGAAAACTACAGGTGACACTCACGATTGAATTTGACCGGAGAATGTACAAGATGCCAGACGCACACAGTGTTGCACTTTATATTGATGTCTGGTTGCCAGTGGGAATGAAATGATTGTTGAATAGACCACTAAAGGGAAAATCGATCAATTTTCTGTTTTCACTGTCATTTTAATCTTGTCGCCGGTCAGAGTTTTAGATTTACATCCCTGGGTAAAACCCAGACCTCACCTCACTGTACTAACACTTACTGACTGGAGTCAAGAAGCTAGATCCAAATTACAAATTACATTGCTTTATTGAACAGAGGTGCTAACAGTGCAATGCCAGCTCTAACGTCACCTAAAATTCCTACTGTGTTAGATCTCGACTTGCTCTGAACATGACTCAGCAGAAAAAGTTACGCTTAGAAAACTTTGAGACACAGACGCTGACTTTGGTAGGTAATTACCAAAAACCTCAAAACGGAGGAGGGAACAGGATGTTTAAACCCCTTTATACAAACTGATTGAACCCAGAAAAACTTAATAAGTTTGCTTGTTCACCATTCACAGCATAAAATGACTCAAGGTCAACCTTAAACCAAAAGGAAATTCAGCCCACCAAATTAAAATCCTCAAGGTGTGACCATTAACTCGAAGCGCACCAGCTACTTTTTAAAAAGACAATTATTATTTCCCTGCTTCTCTACAGGCTATAAAAAAGAAACCCAGTTGACATTAAGAACTCAAAGCCAGCTGGGATTGCTTTAGTTTGATTAATCGACATTAATGTGCTCAATGGAAAGAGCAGCAGATAAATCAGCCTGATTATACCTGTGGGAATAGGTCCCATATATTACTGTAAATTACAGTGCACATTATTGACCTTCCGACCTCGTCTGTGCTCTTTAATTGCCGTGACAGAAGTATTTTTCAGTGTCACAGCACTGTACCAATCACAGATACAATCAGCATCACAGGGAGAAATGATTTGCAGCATGTTCTCTGGTGTAAAACCTGATGAAACTCCATATCACAACATCTTCTCTGTCATCAAGCATTTCACCGAATAATAAACACGTCACTTTTAATGCAAGGGTTGAGACCCAGATACCGAAAGTAATTTCTTTTTGGTACACAAATGTGGACTCTCTTCTATTGCTGCATTAAGAAAAGGCTGGACTCACATGCGTTACATCTTTTGGCTCTCATGCACCTTTACTGGCCTTTGATATAAAACAGCATACATCTCGAATCCTGCATCAATCAATGCATCAGTATTTCTAATTACTAATGGCAAAGCAAGACTCTACTGCCATGCTAGTGGCCCTGTAGTGCATTATGTTTGTCTTATTCTTGTGTGTTAGCATGCTAAAATTAGCTATTCAGCACTGACCTCACGCAGTATCACTGATACCTATGGAAATTTCAGTTTTGCATCTAACTGGTATTCAACAAGAGTATTGGGCAAAAACAAAACATTTGACCTGATGGTGGCGCTAGGTGAGAATACAAGTTATCATCTAAAATCCATCCTGTGAGGAATATAAATGTAGTTATTTTCAGCACATTTCAACAGTTGCAACACATTATACTCAAAACCATAAATGAGGATTATCATTTGGGATTCATCTTCTGGGCTCTGATGGTATGTTTAGCAAACGACATGGTAATCTCTCCAATAACTGACAAGTTCAAACCAAAAATGTTCGCTTAATGATGGCTTCAGAGGTAAAGTCAGGGAGTTCATCAAAGTCCGTAGCAGCTATCCTCTTGGTACAGTCCACGTCTGCACAAAAACATGGTAATCCATCAAAAACCATTTTTGTTGAGATGTTTCACTGAATAATTCAAAGCTTGGCTTGTTGGTGGGAGATGTGGGTGGATGAAACCCCTGGAGGAGCCATCCTCTGGGGACCATGAATATCTGTAGGTTTCATGACCGGTCGCTCAAAAGTTGTATGGATATTTCACTAAAAACTAAAAATGTAAAACTCGTGATGGTGCTAGAAGAACAGCTAGGGGATCACCACAGTTAGTTGGATACATCCTCCAGGGACCATAAATATTTCTGCATGATTTCAGTTGAGATATTTCGTGCTAAACAAAAAGCGTTAGACTGAGCGACAGACTGACATTTCCATCTTTAGAGCCATGTGACTGGCATGTACAAAGATCTTTGACTTTAAGACAGTTCCTTTTCCTTTACACGTCAACTTTATTGCTTCATGTGTTTAAAAAAAAGCAATGAGCCAAGAATCACGGTTAGATTTTTTTTTTTCTCCAGTAAACAAGACGGGAGTGTTTTCTGTGCAAGCAGAGTACATTAAAAAAAAAGATATTGAAGTGGGGGATGTGATTACAAAGTGAGACTTCACAGGAAACCACCGCTCTTCACAGGAAACAATGGCTGTAAGACACCGGAGGAATAAATATATAGTGGTATGACCCCATTATTCCAGCCTATAGTGCCTTTCTTGTCTAAAATGCATCACATGTTTTGCCGTTATGAGACTTTATTGTTTCATAACAACAAATGCACTTATGCATGCAGGTGTTGCTGGAGAAACCTGTACATGTTCTGTTCTGCTTTTTGTTTCTTCACTGTCTTTGCTGGATGTGTGGTAAAAGGCTTGTTCACAGAGAAATGTTAGTGTTACGTTGTAGTGATATTTTCTACAAATGTTTAATGGCTTGAGAAATGGGCCCCTCTAAAACAAGCTCCTACACACTCTTTGTTATGACTGGAGTCATCTATAGTGTCTTGCTGTGACATCCTCTGTTTTTGTTGTGAAGCTGACACGTTGCCGCTCCAGACAGTTGATGCCATGTCTGGAGGTTTGCCAGCATTGGCTAATTTCTGTAGTGACAGCTGGCTTGTCAAGGGGAAGGGAAAGTCAACTCCTCTGTTTAAGCAACTAAACTCTCAGGAAGTTTTGGCTTTTGGCATCTGCGATTACAACTGAAAAACTATAATTCAAGCAGAATTGAAAGCAGAATAATAATTAAAGCATCAGGTCCACTATTAAAACACAGTCTTTACATTTCAAAGTTGTGTATCTACATCTATATCTGCATGTTGTATTGCTGCAGGACTACAGTTATTTTACATTGATGATATCCTTTTATTTTAGAAAAGCACATCTTTTTCCATTTTGTGCAAAGAACACGTTTGCATTTGAAAATCCATTTTCATTTCACATAATTTCAGGAAACCAGACAGCAGACAATGAAAGTATCCGTCGCAATGCTGCCACGACCTCGGCTGTGACAGTATAATTTCTGTCCCAGCGGTTGAACAACTGCCTGAACGTTTGCAGTATTAACTATTTCTCAGTAAGATTCTCTTCAATTAAAAGTTAAAAGACGGTTTCAGCAACCACTTCAAAGCTTAACTTTGCAGCTTCCCACGAAGGGTACTCAATATTTGCCAGTGAAAATGTTGTTGTGCTTCTAACTGAATGTACTCCTCCGACCATGAAGCACGATGTTTCAAAACTTTTTACAAGGACCCACTAGACTTGAAATCTATTCCCTGTCTAGTTTCTGTTTTGTCTCAGTTCTACTGGAACAAATTCCTGTCAGCTTGGCCGACATGCCGATGAAGTGTTGAACATGAACTTGAAGTCTGCAGTGGTAACGTGATAGACCAATGCTTCACTATTAAAATCTGCGGAGAGCAGATCAGTGGTGAGGTCATTTCTGTCACCATCCATAGTCAGGTGACCTTTGTTGTCCTGGAAATGATAAAAGCATGGTGATGAAATGGTCAGAGTGTGGTTAGGTAAGGAAACTAATGTGTTTTTGGTTAAAATAAGTGCTTTAAGTTAAGTTACGTGCATGAAGTCCCTTAAAACAAGTCAACATGGACATAAATAGCTGTCTCCCGGGTGATTATCATGCTGTTGTGTTATTTGCATGTTATTTGTGCACATCTGTGTTGTGTTATTTGTACGTAGATTGAAGTAAAAGGGGAGCTTCTGCTGACAAGTGGACACGTGTCACCAGCACACCAGTACTAAGCCCTGAGCTTGTTTTCTCTGAAGTCAGAGGTTCAAACATGAGCAGGATCACACAGCATATGAAACAAGCAGACATGTAACAAAAGTTGGTTTGTGATAAAGAAGGTGCTGGTTTGATTTCCTGAAGCAGCCGAGAAAGTTTGGCTAGGAAAAGGGAATGAGTAATGCTCTCCGAACCCTTAGTAACTGTTCACAAGCCAACAGTGGCAGTGGTTGGTCAGCTCCCAGGTGTGAACATCTACTGTACAGTGTACCTGAATGCAAGATGAAGCAGGCTGTGCTTAAAGTCAGCCTTCACTTTCTATATGACATCTGTCTCTGAGAAATTTGGTTTTTATACTACAAATTTGCAACTTAAATATTGTAGTTTGGGTTAAAATGACTATGTTCCTAAGTTTAGCTTTATTATCATATCATAATAAAGACTTATTAAGGTTCATTAAGATCATGAATGAAAGAAGCTAATGTTGACTAAAGGACGTAAACAGCTATTTCCAATGTTAATGTCTGAAGTTGTGTTTTATAATGCGGTCACCTGGCTTTTCCATCCTTCCTTTAATAATGAACACGGCCATCTGACGACTTTGTCACACGAACGTAAACGTACGCATGTCTTTATGGGACAGAAAACTGCTACTTCTGTTGGTCTTCACGGAAGGTCAGTCTCCAGCTGGATCACGTTTTTATAAATCAACATTTCAACACAATCAACGCTTATGGCAGGTGGCAAAATGCTGATACAACATACAAATCACTGTCAGCGCACTTCATTAGTTTCCCTCGCTACATAAAGCCGCTCAGCTGAAACGAGATTACTTGTACAACTTACACTTTGTCAAAGTTCAGAAAAAATATGTCATGTTGAAAAAGTCAACATACTTGAAGCATAAGCCATGAGGTATGTCTAAACATGATTTCTAGGGAACAGGGTGGGACATGATGGTGTCGACAATAAAGAAGTAAAATGGTAACGTGGAGTTATTAACAAGTTTCTTGGCTCAACATGTGGCACTGCTGTGCTCTTTGTAATAAGTCTTAAGTTGCCAAAGCACAATAAACCCACATCTGATAAGGAGCTGGTTAACAGTAACTGAATGCTAAGTGAATTTTTAGTGGCCGCATGAATGGATCATTATTCGTATTAAACAGCATCCCAGTCATTTTTAAGCAATCAGCCCTGAGTTTACAGTCGGACACTAATACTAGAATACTTAATCTTAAATATTAATAGCCACCCTTCATTAAAATTGAATGCAAAGCACTTATGCCGGGGGAATAATATTCCACTGCTTAATGTGCCAAACAGCAGGTGTATATCATAACAAGATGCAAAAAATTTATTCCACTGGCTAAGTTCTCGCCGAGTTAATGGCTCTTATCAAACTTTTATTCTGGCTTTCCAAATCAAACGGCCATGGTTCTTCAGCCAGGGAGCACTTCACATTAACGCCCATGCAGAAACATGAGGACAGACCATGCTTCTTTACTTTATTTATAAATTGTGTGGTTTTTGGTTTTTTTATTTGGTTTTTTTTTAAGTTGGCCACAAAAAGCAAGTAGGCTATTATTGATTCCAACAGTCCAGTTCTCACAAAAGGTCATTGGGCAACTGCAGGCAGATTCACTTATTTTTAGCAGTGTTTTGCATGTGATGTGGATTTTCTGTCTTCCAACCATGACATTTGCATGACATCTCTTATACAGCATGCATGTGCAGTGCTGTACAGTACAATACAACTAGTTCAGAGCACTTTTTCAGCCTGTGCAGATGGGCACTTCTTGTTCAACAGGTACACAGTAAGAATTGCACCTACTTGTGGCAACACGGGCTTTTTGGAAGATCAAAGTGTCTGGCTTGAGCAAGATGACTAGCTTGAAGTGTCACAGGGGCTTTCAATGCAGGCTTGAAACCTCTGCCCTGGTAAATACATACTCACCTCCCCACCTCACCCCACCCCAAAAATCCTTTAATCTTCAGTGACCATATATACTGCCTTCTTGTAAGCAGATGACGGGGAATAGACACTGATGCGATTTCCCAGGCAAGGAAATCAGGTAAGCGCACTCATTAGTCACATGAGGCTTCCTGCAGGGTCAAAGAGGGCAGAGATTGTGGGTAATTAAATGTGGTAAATGAAACACTAATTGAATGAGCGACCCGTTGCCTCTGGTTCTTGTTTAATCATATGGGAGAAGTGGATAACAAAAAAAAAAATGGGATTCATTTTCTTTCATGAGGGAGGATGTAATTATGGTGGTTGTGTGAATTGATCACTGAACAATAAATGTTAAATAACAATTAAGGTTGATGTGTTTGTATTGACTCAATTAAGGAGACTTGGTGATTGAATGATTAACAATTTAAAGGTAGATTACACCATAACTAAAGTGATTAAATCCACATCTGACTAATTATACTTAAAACAGATTTACCTCAAATAAAGTATCATGATAATATGTATTAATTCAACATGTGCTAAATATATTGGATTCCATTCACGTTAAATATTATTGTATATGTTGTATATGAATATTGTACATGTACATGTTATTTTACAGTCCAGCCTCTTTTTGCTGTATGTCAGTCTCTGTTGTTTGGGATTTTCCCATCTTGTGATTTACTGACGTGATTTATTACTTTGATTCAGTAAACGTTCAAAAGGTTGCAGTGTACATTGCTTTCCTACACGTGGTGAGGTCGTATTACAGCAAAAATACTTTCCATACGTACGTCTCTTTGTATGAAAGCATCTGCCAAACGACATTATAGAAGTGCAGAATAGTTTTCAGACATCTTCAAGCTCCAGGCTTCTTTTCTGGAACATAGCTGTCTCATTTTCTACATAGCTGCTGAGGCACCATGAAGCGCAGATGAAGTACATCATGCATAGTAGGCTCAATGCGGTGCACTGATGATACGTATACAGTAGTTTTACAACATACTTTTCATGTTTTTGAACAAAAGTAACTGGAAATATATGTTGTCAGACAAGTGGCAGCTTAACAAGAGAAACATGAAAATCAGCTGCTGCCTGATGATTACTGTACGTGTTCAGAGAACATTGGGTATTCTTTCAAGACTGTGTCCTGCTGCAGGAACGTTGGGGGGTTTGATTCAACCTGTCTAATCAAGTTTCATAAATTCTTGTCTTGCATATGCAAACACTTAAAGAACTCTATGGATTAGCATCCCATTTCATTTATGTACTTTCTAGGTTCAAAACTTAACCTAAAATGAAATTACACGGGTTGTGTTTCACTTTGAGAGTAAACTGGTAATAACTCTCTAATTGGTGCTTTTGCCTGATTGCTCTTTGAGGAAACGATCAACTCATTTGGGCCCACCTACAGTAGAAATTAAGACTTAGCCGCTGCATCCAGAAAGACCTTGCTGCGTTGCCAAGTCTTTACTGACAGGCTTAGGCAAAATAAATTTGCATAATTAACTTGGGTAGCAACAACCCGGCTTTATTGATCAACACTCTGGCACCTGGGCGTGCGCGGTTCTAGAAGACGGTTTAAGAGCCCCACGGTGGAGTGAGAGGCCGGTAGCAGACATTTTCACATCCTTGGCTCTGTGTTTGTCAGGCACCACGCTGTCTTCAAACTTAAAGAGCACCTGGCCCAAAGTCAGCCTCTGAACCAATCCCTTTGTCAGCCTAACAGAGAAAACGCTGCTCCTTACCCCTGACTTTATTTGGGCCCATCCACTTCCTCCTCACTTACACGGAGACACCCCGATGAAACCCGCTTCTCCTCGACTATGTTTTTTCGGCTCCAAGATAAACGAGCCTTGTCACCGCTCTGCACGTAGCACGGTGGCAATAAGGGCAGTATCTCTCAAAGAAATACTGGCATCACAAACTAACCCCTGTGCATCCGTGTCCCCAAATAAGATTTGGTTTTCTGTCTCCAATTCATCAGCCTGGACCCTGAACTTAACGAGTCAACTTTTAACTTTAAGCTTGTGCACTTTGGACATGGCACACAACCCTTTTCACACATATTCAACTATCATGATTTATAGGTAGGTATGTATTGGACTATTGGACAGCAACAACTTAGTATGCTTAGCTAGTATGAATATTTGAAACTAAACCATGGTGCACCTGCAGAGCAAGAAATGCATGATCACTTTGTCTGCCCTGTTGTCTGGTGACACTTTGTACTAATACACAAAATTATGACAATTAAGGAAGGAATGTGCGATGAACAAACCAGGAACAACCTGAAAATTAAAACGTAGCTAAGAGTAACTCCCAACTAAGGAAAGATGAAGTTACTCCCACAATACCATACATACCATTTGCACGGCACAATCCTCTGCCTTCACTGAGTGTTGCAGTACAGCAGCGCAATCGTCGCCATAGGAAAGGAAAGGGTCATTCTGCTGATTGCACCGACAATGACGAGCATGCTTCTTATTTGATTTGCGCTGGGCTGCTTGCCATCCGTTGCTTGATAGATGTGCACTGTATCTGTGTATGGGCCCCTGTTATTGTTGAGAGATGGTAGAGCTGGCACAAGGGTGGCGTCTCGCTGTCTTTCTCTCGCTCAGGCACACACACTTTTTTCTCACCCTCTCTGTCTCATCTGTCTCTCTTGTTCCCACCCGTCTCTCACATAACAAGATGAACATTTTCACTTTCTCTCCCTGCTCAGAATCCAGCCCATGCCGCCTCCCTCTAATCCCTCCATGGAAGTGACTCACATTACAGCATTCTTCACTTTAATGCACTTTAATAGCATTAATATCTGCTTTTGCCTCTTCAGCTGCAATAAACACCCCTTACATCTTAAGAAAGCCGCTTAAGAGCAATTGACATGGCAAGTGTACCAAAACAGAAACATACCTCGGGTGAAAAGCAGAATAACTCATTGTAAAAGAGTAATCTGCTGGTTTTTTTATACATTGGCACCAGCCTGGCGCAGCGTGGCACATGGTGTACTGTAAACAGACACTCGGGGGAACGTAGACAAGGAGCAGCCAGCTCCCTGTAGTCCTTCCTACTCACTCTCGCTATGTGGAGGAGGCCCACAGATACGGGAAGAACACGAATCCCTGCCACCTTCTGTGCCACCCATGTTGCCGCTGCGGTGACAGCCAAGGTCAGCTCAGGAATGACAGAGGGCTCCTGCATCGAGATAAGACTCTCCCAAACATCTGAACCACCGCGCTGCTTTTCGAGGGAAAGAGAATCCTGCTTCTGAATTATTCAATGGGTCTCCCCCACCCTAAATAACAGCCGGCAAGCATTGTTTGACATCCCGAATGAATAATTAAGGACTGACCTTTTGTTCCCATTAGAAGTGATAGGTTGATAGCGCCATGCTTTGCATGTGAGGCTGTGAGACGATGTGAAGGTGTCGTGCAGAGGAACGAGGAATTTTTCTGAAAAATTAGCCACTGTCAGGCACAAGCAGCGATGCTAAGAAAAGAAACGCACCACGTCCCTGTGGGATGCACAGATATACAAAGACGTAGATGCAGTCTCTGTTGATTGTTCCTAAAGCGCAGCCCGGAGCTATTCTTTGTCACTGCTTCCGAGTTCTGATGTGAATTGTTCTGAGGTTTGTTCCCGACACATCAGAGGCATTTTGATTGTGCCAGTCAAGAGCTTATAGTCCGCTCTGTCAATCAGAAATGAAGTATTAACAAGCTAGTCCCAGCTCAGCTGCCTGGGTCCGGTTTGGTGGTGCTCCAGTGAATTATGGGCTAATTCCCAGCTTGGTATTTCAATGAGATAATGAATCATAAAGCCCTGAACAGAACCCAAACTATATGGTATATGTGGACTTTGTATTTTATGTAGTTCATAGTAGTTCATTCATTCATAATTAAAGGGGCATTTCGCGTATTGTTTTCTCAGCGTAAACCTGACACTTACAGACTTTCACTTTGTGTTACTTTACACCAGCCTTACCTCTATGTCCCTGTGAAATCAAGCTCACCTGAGAGCGTGCAACCTGCCTGCGTGTCTCCGGGCTAGTTAAGCTGCTGCTGCTTTGATTTTTACTGATAAAATGGTGCAAGATATGTACAAACAAAACGATTTTACACCAAAGTGGACATGCATCTGTAATATCAGCGTTGTATCCACAAGCTACATGAGTTAAAAGAGAAAACATTCTTGTTTGCTAAGCTGTTTTTTACATTTGGGACCCGACTACCCCAATCTTTCACTCTCTGGGCAGCATGTTTGCCCAAAGTTGCAATAACAAAGTTGGTGGTTCCTTGTTCTCTGTGTTGCCTAGATATTTCTGCCCATGCTGAAATGCTAGACCAACAATAATTTGGCGTAGTCTCTTTCAGGATCAACGCCCATCCTGGTTTAAATATCGATCTCAAGAGAAGTAACGTGCAGAAAAATATCAACGGTCCAAACTTCCTTGCATCTTAACATTGAATGCCCACTTGTGGCCAAATTTAACACCAGCAATAATAGACAAGAAGAACTCTACTTGCAAGTCACCTCTCAAAGACCTGTGGCCTGACTTGGACTAGCCCTCTAAATACATAAGACATGACTTGGAATTGGTCCAGAAATCTTAAAAACAGCTCTGGTTCACAACTTGTTTCCTCCAGGCAGCACCCTCTCATCGCTGAAACCAGAAGGGCCAAAAACTGCATTTCCACAGACTGCCAGATGAGGCTGTCTCCAAGCACAACTGACGCCCATTGACCTCCACGTTACAGTAGCAATAAACATTTATACAGCCTGGTATGGATTAATAATCAGTTTTGGTCTTCATGACTTATTTTCCTGTTCAAATCATAACTCACGTGTTCAGATTTTATTATTTTCTTAATTAACGGCATGAACACTTGGAGTGCTAGGCTGGTGCTGCCACAAGCAACAATTAGTCTTGAATTGGCCCCTGTGGGCTCCACCCACCCTGCACCTCTTTGCCGATTTCTGGATTAGCCTTAAGGTGGGTGGAGTCAGGCACTGCCAAGATGGCGACTGGGGATTCTGGAGATCTCTACGTGTTAGCTGCATGTTATTATGAACTGTTGTGTTTCTCAAAATGCTTTGCTGTCAGTTGTTAGCTTACTAACACAGACACTAAAATGCTTGGATGGTATAACTGAATGCATTTAAAGATGCCATATTTGATGTTAATATACCAAAAAAGACATTTTAAGAAGCTTGATGGATGAATATAATTTGTGCAGGACTGCAACAGCAATGGAATCGAATGGGAATAGACAGACAGAGTGGACAGGAAATGGATTTCAGAAAGTATTCAGTTTGCTGTTGCACAACACATCACATGCTTCTGCAGAAAAGAAGTCTTGCACTGAGGTAGGGTTTCTGGTTCCTTCACAGTATGAGGAAGAAAACCAGAGCTGCAGCATGTCCGCAGTGACACACTCATGAGAGCGCTACTCTGAGGCGAGCACAGATTCCTAGTTAAAGCAGAGAGAGGGAGATTGGGTGCTGAAGACAGACCATATTTATAGCCATGGATAGGAATAATTCATTGTGATCAAAGTGCAGATCATGCTCCATTCCATCACAGAGCAGATGTGGCAGAATGAAAAGAGCACGCTTTCTCTCCGTCTGCTCTCTAGCGGCTTCCCAAATGGAAACAGCGAGGCGAAGTTATCTCTCTGAAGCTGCGTCATGTGCTCCATGCTGGTTCTCAGGTGGCTTCTCTTAAGGAAGAGTGCAACGTCTCCAAGATCTTTAAAAAAAAAAAAAAAAAAAAGTGTCCCTCATGCAACACGTCTTCACAATCAGAGCGGCGAGTGAATATCAGATTCTGAGCTCACAGCGAGAGGCCATGTGCCAGAAGCCATGCACTATATCAGCACACCCACAAAGACCGCTGTACATCACACGGCAACTATACAAGCATGTAAATAAAGCAGATCACGGAGTCATGGGTCAGTGAATGAGAAGCTGACATACTGTCTCCGTTTGACACGACGCTCCATTTTACTTGTTTTTCATGTGTAATTTCCCTCGCAGCTTTTATTTGCTGCTCAATATTATCACTGAATACCACTGTCAGTATTAAGACCACACATGCGTGCGCCCGTCCCTGCACACACACAAATGCAATGTTCCCGCCGTACCAGTTTTCCATTTCATCTCTCGCCCCCCCATACACTCACTTTCCCAGGCGCACACACGCACACACACGCGCACACACGCTCCCTCTCTCTTCCTCTTTTGTTTTGTTTACGGTCCCTCCTGCCTTTCTCTCTCCCAGTAATGCTTTCTCTGCACACACACACACACAAACGCACATACATACTGTAGACACACACATGCTCGCTTCTTCCAGTTTCATTTTCTCTCCCTCCCACACGCAGACACACTCATGCGCCTGTTTCTTTCTCTCTTTCATTTTGTGTGTCTCCAACCCTTTCTGCTTCCCTGTCACTCCGTCAATGCACAACACAACACACACACGCACGCACGCACACAAAAAAATACACCATCGCACACACACATGCACAAGCACGCAGACATGCAAGCTCCTTCATCTTCTCTTTTATTTCTTCTCCCTCCCACACTCTTCCTATCACTACTTCCATGCACACACACTGAAACACACACAGACACGCACGCACAGGCGCCTGCTCCATTCGCTCGCATTTTCTCTCTCTCTCTCTCTCTCTCACCCACCCATTCTCTCCCAATCACTCCTTGAACACACACACACACACACCCTCACATGCACATACATACCTCATTCTCTCCCTTTTACTCTTTCTCTCATCCCATGTCCCTTGCACATTCATGCACACACACACACACACACACCACCGGCAGTCCAGCTTCCCTTACTCCCAGCTGGGCTTGGACAGCTCTCTTCCTCTGGCCTCACTGGGCCATCTGGAGTGCAATGTCCCTGCTTCGCTGGTCCCCTGCCAGCCGCTGAGCCTCCCAGGATGAACACAGCATCTTCAAGCACAATTTGTACGCGTCAAAGCTCTGCTGTGTGTCCAGTGACCCAGCTGAGTGAAGTCATTGAGTCTCGCATTTCCCACCTCAAAGGAGCCTCATTCTGCTTTGATGACACCTGCGCTCCCCATCTCTCTGGATGGAGGATGGCGCAGTAATTGATTAAAGCCGCCGAGCAACCTTACCAGCAATTACAGCTCTGTTTATGATCTCGTGAAGGGTTTGTTTGTGCATGAGGAGTGAATATCAAAATCCGGCACACAGGTTGAGTACCTGAACAAGCTTTTTTTCAGGTAAAAACACACCTGTCTTCTGTGTAAATGACAAAGTCTGGCTAGTTTAGACGATGATCTCATCTCCTGCAGTACAGGCATGTAAGACTCAAGTTAAATTGTAAAATGAACACTGGCAGGAATTCCCACCTGCTCGGACATCTCTTCTAAACAGCTGCAGTCAAAATGTATTTCAGCACAAAAAACTTGAAAAAAAATGCCTTTTTACTGCCAATAAATTTGTAACTTAAGTCATTCAGGCACAAGTTTCTCACCTCAAAGGGGCCTTGTTCTGCTTTGATGACACCCACGCTCACTCTCAGCTCGACAGGGTAGTTAATTAAAGCACTTGCAATCACAACACTGTTAAAGATCCTGTAGGTTTTTAACTTTTAAAACAATCTTTTTAAGCTGACCAACTGTGTGAATACAAATAATCAAATGAAAACTAAATGTTGCATTAATGGCACATAGTAATACTCATAAACCTTCTTACTGGAAAACCAGTTAACTCCATTTCATTGGTTTTGACTTGGTCCTAGAAGCTTTTAAAAGGATTTCAATGGCCAATGGCATGTAGAACTTTAATGTCACTATAAAGCCTAAGGTTGTATTCAAGATGAGGTTGCATAACTCAAAATATGTGCCTGAAGCCAGATAGAGCGTGCTAATAGTTTAGCGAATGCACCCGATCCTTTGTGACACCCGAACATCAGCACCCACAAACTCTGTCCTGATCTTTTTCTATTCTCTGACAGCTTTGTAAGGTTAGGAAAAATAAATAAATAAATAAATAAATAAAAGCCATTAAAAACCGGGTGAATGTGTGATCACTGACCCGAATCATCCATTACAAAGTTTTTGGTTTAAAGACGCTAAACATAAATTGATTTTTGGAAGCCTGGGAACCACAATCAAAGCACACACAATAAAACAAAAAAGCTGTACTATATGGATGTGTGTGGCATGAAGTTATCACTTACCAGCAGGCTGCAAAGTGGGAGACTAACACAAACCGCTGGCTTCCTCAGTCACTGCTCCAATACAAAGAGTCTTTACTGTGCAGAATGTTCCCTACACAAAGCACTCTATGCTATGTTCAAAGCATGTCATTTAGTGCATACAGCAGTCTCGGTCCATATGCAACATACACAAGTCAAGACACATTTTTCTCATCTCCAACGATAAATTCAGACAATGTCCCAGTCTCTTTGTCACATCTTGACTTGTGCATGGGAGAAACTCAATTTTAATCCTCTATATGTCTTGTATGTACTGCAGAATTGACAATAAAGCACCTTGAACCTTGAACATGTGTGAGATCAGATTTAACAGCACAAAGGAACAAGCTGCAAAAAAAATTTCCCAAATT
Source organism: Datnioides undecimradiatus (assembly GCA_008933995.1). NCBI lineage: Eukaryota > Metazoa > Chordata > Actinopteri > Lobotiformes > Datnioididae > Datnioides > Datnioides undecimradiatus. The sequence goes on from WARS01000060.1 coordinate 4,116,311, forward strand.
ATGAACCTTTTAAATTTAAATTAAATAAAAACACCTTGGCTTTTGAAAGCAGCGAAATGAACAGAATAAGGAAAAGACGAGTGCTGCAAAGTTTGGTGCTAAAAGCCACAGCAGGAAGGATAAACTAATTATGGGTGGAACAGCCGAATGGACACCAAGGGAGTTTTTGCAGAGTATAATGCTTAATAATGGCATCCATTAAGAGTGAAATCAACAGGCAATCTGTGCAATCTGTGGGTCAACACTTTAACATGCGTGCAGCATGTGAGATAAACCAACACAAGTGGAATTGATAGTGCAACTTTGGAGCTGTGGTCCACATTATGGGACCAAACTTTAAAATAAAACACATGCACAGGACAAGTCAGCACATAAAGACTGAACAGATAACGCAGATGCTGCTGGCTTGGGAGGCTCAATGCCTCAATGTCTGCATTTTACTGTCCACTACATCTAGTGTTGGTCTTACCTTACTGATGCTACCGAATACCATGAAGCTCAGAAGCAGGTGGCAAAGTGAGAGTGTCTTCCTCCTCTTCACTAGTTGATCAGCCAAGTCCTTCTGCTTCAGCACCAGCGCGTCCGCCTCTTTGGGGAAATGATGCAAGTTTATCGTTGACGCTGTGAACGCATCCACTGTGCAGATTGAAAACACGTCGCCTTCAAGTTTGATGCCACCTCGTAAATGCTCCGGCACGGAGCAAACATGACTCGCCGTGCCCGACGCTTTTAGAGAGAGTACGGCCAATCTCAATGCCTCTCGCTTTTGACTCTCACATCTTTGCGCATCGCCGAAGAGTCTCCAAGGACCGGTGCCTGTCTTCCTCCGGCCGGGCACGGCTGAGGAAATAGTGACTTTAAGACTGGCTTCTCCTGCTGTTGAAGCACATCTTCATTTGCGGCGCTGTCTTTGTCTTCAAGGCGATGCTGATGCTGATAAAGATGGGGCTATGAATTTCCTCCCGCGCATCGACTGGGTGCAGGAGCGGAGCCCGAAGCGGGAGGAGTGTCTTTTACGGTCTGAGTTCATTAAAGACTCTTCTAATATGGATGAGCTCCGTGTCTCATCGTTATTATAACCCGTCTTTTCTTACCAAATGGCCGGATCCTGGTGCGCTGCGTGTGGATACTGACTGATCTGCACTAATAAATGCAACTGAGCTACAGTAGAGGCGGCATAGAGTTTAAACTAGATGTCGCTCCTTTTATCAGAGATGTGAGACACACAGATACATCCACTCAGCGAAGTCCAACGTCATGAATTAGTTATTAATTATGATCTAGACAGCAGTGCCACCGTGCACGCGGCGGTTGTCTGTATTAGTGCCCGAGAATGACTTTCAGACTTTACAATTGATTAGGATTGAGGACGAAGTTGATGTCTCTAATTTGCTTCCACCACAGCTGCAACATCCAGTATCTAGGAGGTGACCCTGATGGAGAACTATATCTCTCCTAAACATCATCAAGATTTCACGTATATGCAGTTATAATCAACATCCACTCTGATAATCAGATTGCATTTGGCAGACCTTTGAATTTCAGCTGTTCCAGCCCGACCCGTGTGGATTCGTGCAGACTGACGCACAATACATGCACAGGTGTGGGAGTCCACCTACTGCAAGTTTCATGCCTTGAAGAAGTGTTCCACACATTCAGTTCACTCTGTATTAGCCTTGCTGCACAGTGCGCAATTGATTTCAGAGCTATTGTGATTGTATTGATTCATTGGGATAAGATCAAAGTGCCACTTAAACACATTGGCCGTCCCCAATTAGACCAGTTTAAAATATTATAGCCTGCAGCCAGTGAACAGCCGCCAGACTCACACAAAGCACACACAATAAGCTATTAAATCTTGCAGTGATTTGAACTAAAGGATTTTGCCCAGTCATTTTCTCTAAAAAAAAAAAAAAGTTGAAAAAAATAGAGTTTTAATGAAAAGAGAAAAGGCCCTGTGGGATAGATATCAAAAGCCAGTGGATGTGCATAATTCATCTCAGACTATTTCATAAAGCCCCGCAGAAGGGCTTTCTTAACCTGTTTTTTTTTTTTCATCTAAAAAACTCCAAATATTAGCCCTCTACACTGCACTGGATACAGACTGTTCACTTGGATCTACTGAGACGGTATGTTTTGCAGTTTTGTTTACCAAGTGACAAATAGTACAAGTAAAAACCTCATCACGGATCCCCCCGGGGAAAGTCTATCGCAGAGTGGCAGAGGACTAGTTTATATCCAAGGTGTCCTCGTCTCTGTTATTTGGCATAAGGTATTGAATTTGAGTTCATGCAACATTTAAGTATCATTATTTCACCTTGCTGTGTCTATGAGAAGAAACAGAGAATTTGATGTTGAGACAGCAGATATCTGTGTTGATGCTCGACTCAGCATCTTGTTATCAGTAGCAAATGTGTGAAACGTTGCAAGCATACCAGATTGTACAAGGTGGTAATGTTCAAATCAACATCGTGCATCATTTCATGCCGTTGTGTTTTGTCAGTGAGTAGTCTTACGTCAGGGTGTGGCTGCAAAGAAACATCCCAGGCTTCAGCCCGACACAGCTGACACACACACACACACGCTCCTCCTGATTTGAGCACACCCCCCTCTGCTGGTGTTAGGCAGCAAAGAAAATCTTTCTCTCAGCTTTGTTTGGCTGCAGGGACTCTGGGTACAAGTCCAAGAACACTAATTCAGACCCACAGGAAGGCTTTGCTATCCACTGCAGCACAAGCAGGGTTTATTGTGGAGCCTTTTTAATTCACAAAGCTGCTGCATGTAAGTGGGGCAAAACATCGCCCAAGTCCTGAAGATCTAAGAGGCACCAGCACAGCAGCTGCAGCATGTCTCTGTTGGGACTGAGGGCCGTTCACCACGTGTGATATCAGCAGACCTGACTAGAAAATGCTGAAAATGATCAGGGTTGCTTATTTTGTGCTGGTGGGGGGTGGAGAGTCTGTGCATGCGCTTTTGAATGTGACTTCATAAGGCAATATTTACAAAGTATTTCTGATTGATATTCTCACAAATGAGACGGACTCTGTAATCAGATTACTTCAGATTACTGGATTCTCCAATATGAAGCCTCATTTGTACGTTAATGACATTAATACAATATATGATTTATTGAAAATGGATGTGAGATTCCATCATTTAATGCACTAGATCAATGTTTTGGTGACTTTGCTCAAGAAATAAAGTCTTAAAGTGGGAGAAGTCATCTAAAGGCACCTTGGACAGAGAGCGTCCACATGTCTAACGTGCTTTAATGAACATGTAGCCTGTTGGACAGCTAGTTTCTGATGGATTTTGGAGGTTGTGAGTCTTGACACAATTCCCTGGCCAAAAGACAAACAACCCCCTCATGGCACACTCATCAGTTCCATCCTCTCACTGCTCATCGCTCATCCAACTCTGGCATCTGGTGTTACTCATAATCAATAGTGTTGGGATCCAAAGTCTGCCCAAAGCAAGACGTTGCCAATTATATAGCACCCACAGAATATTGTAACTGCCACCGAAAAAGTATGTATTTTCTTTTTGTTTCTGAAAGTTTTGTATTGTCTTTTACGGTACACGGACATGGGGGGTGGGACAAAACAAAACACACTGTGCAGGTTTGTGCTCCTGAACAGTTCAATGGTTTGAAAAACAGCTTTTTTTGTTGTCGCTGCTAAATTTATCTCTAACAACCATATGTTCTAAACATCTGTCCTGCATGATCTCTTTTACTTTAAATGCATTCGTACGTTCACACTTAATTCATTTACATCTCGCTCAGTCTGTTCTTTGCATTAACCTGTGGACAAATTTGTATGCTATGGATCTCAAGTAATGAATGATTCATTACATACTGACACAAACTGTACCCCAAGGTGTAATATTGCCTTATATAATCTTCCTCAAACTTATTACAGACTCAGCAATGGCATAACTCTGCAGTGATCTAAATTGGCCCAGCTGCCCTTTGATTGATTATGATAAATGGGCATGAACAACAGTTTAATAAATTACACTGGCCAGAATAAATCCAGGATTGTCCATCTGAGCGGGTTGTTTTATTCTTTGGTATTGACTGGTACACACAGCACACAAACGTCTCCAATTTCAACACAGGTCAAAGCCTCAGAGGTTCGGTATGTTTTCGCAGCGGTCAGTCAGACTTCTGGTCGAGGGGTGATTTATCGAGAAGACTGGACTGGCCGAAAATATTGTGGGCATTACGATTTTATGTTTGCAATTTATTCAAAATGAAAAATGCATCAGTAAGCTTCAGTTTGCAAATGATGCTGCTGCAAAAATCTATACGTTTGGCCCATGTAGCTGCAGAAAGCAAGCAAACATAGCACAGAAGCTGGAGTTAGATACGGGGGAGCTTCATTGTGGACGCAGCACAGATATTTTGTGATAGTGATGGCACTTGAAGCACTACAAATAGAGGCAAAAAAAGGTTTCTGCGCTTTCCTCGTAACCATCTCTGCTGCACAAAAACTCCCTGATACTTTATCCCACGCTCCTCTGATGAAGATGAATGCGTTTGTGCTGCGCCTCATTTGAGGTTTCCAGCGAGGGTGCACTAAGCTGGAGTCAGACCCTGATCAATTGACAAGCAAGGCACCGCGTGGGCAGCCAATCCCCCGGCTGGGTACTCAGTATCAGGGTGTGGACAAAAAGCATTAGGCCAAGCATGAAGATGTGTAGGATGGGTAAACCATGGGCTGTACATTTCACTCTCTGTATGCCAATTATCTTCAAATACTCAGACAGACGGCTCAGGGTGATGTTTAAAAATGCAGACTGTACTTCACAGACAACAACACGGTTTATTACCCACAGTCGGTTGACGTTGCATTCGCTCAGTGTTTTTGTGCCACGTTATCTCTGCTTTTTTGTTGCTGCACCGACTCGTTTCTTTTTAACTTCAGATATTTTCTTCGGCCTCTTTTGTCAGGGAAGGAAAATGAACGGCCTCAGTGACTCTGAGCGTTGGTATCTGTTTCAGAGCACCTGTCTGCAGACTAGGTGGTGTGCTTTGGGACGGCTTTATTTGGGTTAGGAGGATTCATGTTTGTGTCAGGACCACGGGATGACCTGTCTCTTCCAGAGAAGTGTAAAATGATGAGTTGTGACTTCACTTGTCCGGCAGTCATATATTTAACTCCAGTATCTGCCGGGGTCCGACTACCAATTTGCTATCGTTCGGGAGGAGACGGGTTGGAAATAAACATTAAATATTGATTTCAGGCATGGGCGGTGCCATGGCCTGGCCTGGTCCCTGAATGTTCGCAGTAAAGGCTTTACCAGATTTATACTGCTCATCTTTGAATGCATCTGACTACAGCCCAATCACAGCTACGTACGAACCAATATGTTACAATAGTGGTTGAATTGGTCAGTGTGAAGCAATGACACAACAGCAAACTGAGCCCATTCCTTTCAGTCTTTTTGCTCCGTCCCTGTCAGTGGAGCATCAGTTTGGAGAGTTTCAGCTCTCGTGCCCCGATAGTCAAGCCAACAAAGAGATCCTAGAAAAGAAAAGCAACAAAGGGCAGCTTCGTTCACTCAGAATTAGGCTGCAAAAGTGTTCAAACACTGCCCTGCCCCAGTCATAGCATATCGTGCTTATCGTCCAACATGCAGACCACCTGACTGGATCCCACAGGTGGGTCTTACTACATGAGATTTCCCAGTTTGTTAAGTCTGTGGCAGCTGATCATAACTATTCCTTTATTAGCTCTTACTTAAGACAAAGTGGTTGTAAAGTTTGTTTAAAACTGGACGTGGCATTTTGTTATGTTTGCCATAAAATCTTATTTAATCTTACTTATTTATTGTAATGGGAGTTTCTTTTTTTAATTATGTAGATTTTTTTTATTTCCTGTGAGACTGAGAACTTTTTATACTGAACACAGATAATGAACTCTCCTTGGGATCTGGCTCCACATATACTTACAAATCCTTTATAGCTGTGGTCTTTTTAAAACTTCAAGAGTAGATTTATTGAATCTCACCATATTTCAGTCGGATATTGAACAGAGTATAAATATCTTAGGCAGCGAGGTTCTGGCATAAGTGCCAGTGGACCTAGTCTATCTCTGGTGAATTCTAAGTTGGAAGCAGCAATGGAGCAACACGTGCTCGCTGCCGAAGGGAGCACTTTCATACCACTGCAGCAGCCGTCTGCCAGACGAGGATGGCGCCTCTGCATATCATCACCTTAAATCACATTTTCTCTGATCGCTGAAACACACACAGGCCCTAAGAAGCAACAGCCTGGGATTCTTTCTTCCAAAATCCAAAAGTGGAACATCCTCAATTAAAAAAAACTCTTTGTGTGAGATGAGTAAAAGCAGAAATGTAACTTTTAAAAGATAGCAGGTTTTTCTTTTACCCAAAAGTTTTACTCTTTCCTACACATACCTTATGTATAGTTTCAAAATGTGGCTGGATGTAATTAAAATACTATGAATGAACACAATTGCTGTCCCTCTTCGCCCTCCACACCCAAGTTTACAGTTCTGGCTCTGTAAATGGCTTCCAGAGAAAGTGCCCTTCAGGGTTTCCCACTGGCATTACCTGTAGCGCTTCCTCTGTTTTTTTCGGTCAAGGGCAATTTCCCCATGTCACAGCAGGTTGTGGAGAGGCTTCTGACACAAACCCCAAACCGCTTAATGAACCCAAAGGATCCACGGGGCATGTTAAAAGCACTGCAGGGCTGCCATGGCACTCAAGTCAGCGCCTTGCTCTGTCTGAGAGCGTTATTTCAGCTCTTTCTAATGTACTCTGGGGCTCAAACTGCACAACTGACCTGACCCAAATGAAACCATTCTGTCCTTTCAACTCTCCCTATGGAACAACAGCAACAAATCCTGTCTGGAAAATCACAGCTTCCAAGCCTTTTGAGATCACTGAGACTGCAGACAGTGCAAGTATTAATGCTCTCTACTGCAACATCGATTCTGTTTCTTTGTCAATGGTATATGCTCAACTGCTTTGATACAACATTTAACAGCTGATGATGCAGTTTCAACATAAAACACAACCAACTGCTCTCTTTGGTGAGGGGACAGCCTCCTTTCCTGCAAGTGGAAATGAGTGATGCTGTTCCCATTGCGTGCGTGATGCAGCCAGCCACACCCAGTGAAGTGCCTGGCGTTATAATCTCGACTGTGATGCCCCAAGAGAGTGTGGATACATGGTAGATTAAACAAAGTGCTCACTGCAGTATGTATGAGATTTACAAAGTAACTGTCACCTGTGCAGCAAATGGATTCGGCGTTAATTAGAAATAAGTGTATGGAGACAGCTGGGAGGGCGCTTTTAGCAATTTTGTCCTGTTTACTGCACATGCTTGCAAAGTAAACAGCAAGCATAAGAAAGCTGATTTCACTGCATAGCAACATGACATCATTGTCTCCGTGACTGTAACGGCTTATTTGGGAAATAATGCAGCTTTGCATATTTTTCAATACATTGCTCATGCTTGAATCCTATAGAAAGAATCAAAGCAGACACACATAGCCTGACTGAAATGGGTTTAATCTCTCATTCTTATCACACAAAGTCTGTTGCAAGGGTTATACTATGGGTCAGTTGCACGCCATCCCGAGAGAGGTTTAAGTTCATGTGATCGTGCACCGCCAATGGTCTCAAGTACACAACTGTCAGCATTTTCATCAGTCCGCATCTGGACTCGCTCTTTCTCGGGACCATCCTTATTATCACGGTCGCAGGTTGTCATTTGTTCTGTTGAGTGGTTGCCAAATGTCAAAAAGGCGAGTCTTACCTAATATGAGCCTGTCAGAGGGCAGACGCCGAAGAGAGAACAGGAAAAAGAGAGCAGAGTGACGCGCGGCTGATAGCCGGACACACTCTTTTGTTGAGACCGCGATGCGCAATGAATGTCAAACCTCAGACCCTGAGGTATATTGGTTTTGTTTCCGTCTGTGTCTACTTGTTAGCCTAAATGAACTGAAACCAGCAGTGAACTCAACGCAAGACGAAGTGCCGACACTGTGCAGGAAGACGTGGAGTGACTCCAGCAACAAGTCAAGCTCATCAAGGTTCAGGTAAGGTCTGCATTTCTTAATGTTCCTGGCAACCGAAGGCATTCAGTAAATGTCCTGGCCTGTTAGTACCACATACAGCAGAAAGGCTTATTGGTAAATACATGCCCTAGACCTAACAACAAGCTGATGTACCAACACTGCCTGTGCTGTGACACGATCCTGTCTCCATTCAAAGCAAACTCAGTATCCCAGTGTCTTCGGCACTCTCCTTCTTACTAGAGTTGGACACATCACAGCATTCCCCGTTGAAAGACTACTCAACCAATTTAGCGCTGCACGCTCGTAAAGTCATAATGGACAGTTAAAAATCAATGCAGCAGAACCAAATCTGAATTTTTTTCTGCACACGTTCTTCTTTCTAGAAAAAATCTGGTGCCTAGTTTGCACAAAATGCAACTAGACTGCCAACCCTATGGTCAGGGAATTGAGTGTGTTATGCTAGTAGCAGACAGCCTCGAGCGGGGTTACGTAAGTCTGGTAATCTCACTTCCTTTCTGACTTCCAGACTCCCAGTTTTGTTTTGTTGTTTTACTTTCAAACTTTGTGCAGCTCCGTCTGGAGTGAGAAATGCTTTTCACATCCTTGTAAACACACTATGATGGGTACAATCGGTGGAGTTCCCCTAAGTGTGATGCCATATAAGCTATTTCGTGGAGTAAACATCTGAAACAGTAGTGCTCCCACCTCATCCTCTCACCACATGAAGTAGCCATTAGTGCACTGAGACAGAGTTCCAGTCAATCCTGCTCTGATATCTGCCATTTACCGTGCTGGTGTTGTTTCTGACTCCCCTGTTGTCTTCAACCTGCCCTTTCCTCACAACACTTTCCTCACAAGTCAGACGAGCATCCAGCAATGCCTCCCAGGCTTCATCCAATCCTCCTTTCTGCTCAACCATTATCCAGCTCCAGTTACACCGGTAGGCATTGATCTGCCCTCTCACGTTCTACGCTGCTTGAAATTACACCAGGATGTTTTGCCAACTATGTGTTGAACTGACATGTGTTGACATGATTGGCTGTTATCCCTTTGTGTGTTTGTTTCACAGGGTTTTGTTGCTGTTTTGACTGTTTTCCTCCAAAGATGCAAATTCCCTGTAGTTAGTGGATTGAAGTTTTGCAGGAAATGTAGAGGATTAGTTGTTTCTGTTGTGTGTCGGTTGAGAAGAACATTGCATGAAGTTACATAAAAGGGGTGTCCTTGAAGCTTGTGGTCTTCATTTTGTACAGCTTTCTATCAAAAACAGGACTCAGTTTGGTCGTTATGATCCATGCATCTTACTGCATCTACCTGCACTGTGATACGGCTAGGAAACTCTTTGTTTAAACTATTCGACTTTAGCGTGTTCAGAAGTCAGGAATCACTTCCAGCGGCCGAAGCAAAGCGAGCACAAGAGGACGTCTGCTCTCGATGCTAAGAGTGTCTCAGAGCATATTTAATTCAGAGCAGGTGATGCTCATTAAATATGCATGCTTTGGCTATTATCTTGGAATTCACAAGACTACTGAAGATTTTTGCTCATTATGCGGTGTGATGCAGCTTTATGTGTGGCCATAGGAGGAAAGTAAATACACAGCATCTTTATGAAGCCCCCTAAGGTATCATCACCATCTCACTCATCATATAATCTGTCTGAAGTACAGATAAAGAGGAAGTTATATGAAACTCTCAGGTCTGAGGGTTTCTTTTGCCCGCTGATAAGAGATAAAATCTTTTTTTTTTTTTTTTTGTACTTGAGGGCGTTTTGTCCAGTTATGTGCTTGCTGCACTTGGCCCCGTTCTATTAGTTACCCTCCTGGGAGGAAGAGCAGCAGCTGTCCTCAGCCAATCATCCATCACTGTGTCCTCTGGGTGTGGGCATAGGAAAAGAGCAATGAGCAGCAATCCTATCTATCAGCCTCCAGAGGCAGTGAGGCCAAGTTCAAGTTGGTAATGAATTTAGTCTACCAACAACAGGTTTCACTAAAACTCACTTATGGCCTTGCTTTAACTTCTGATGTCTTACTTTTCTACTTTGTTTACATCACTTCTTAAAATGCTCTGCACAGTTTTGGAGTGTTTTATTTATGCGGACTAATTTGCAGCCCTGGTGCTGTGAGTTTACCAAATACCTTTATCACTGTCACGGCATTGCAGCTCTCTTTAATCGACTGTTTCACCATAACTTGATATTAAATAAATATAAATCCGTTTACAGTAACCATGTGAATTGACTGGCGTTGATGTCCATCTGCGCTGTGATACCTTTGCCCTGCAGCTTCGTCGTGTCTCTGTTGCAGCTCAAATGTTGGCCAAAGCTTTGTGAAGCAGAACGTCTCATAGCTGTCTCTTCTTAGCCGTCACATTGTCAATACAGTCCAGAGTCTTTTGACAACCTATTTTGTGGCTGAATTTTGAAATCATTGGACCGGCACTCTTTTCTATCTTTATTTTGGATCTATGTTCCCTGAACAGAGTATATTGCGTAATGTGTTTAGGCGTCTGACAGTAGATTATAGCTTTGTAAAACTGTTTGAAGAGTGGGTTTTACATAGAGATCTGGTTATTAGAGAGAGGCAGATTATTACCCATTTATCCAACAGGTATCAGAAAGACAGATTTTCATGCAGAGGAGCTCTTCTCATTTTGAAAAAAGTAAATTAAAATATTAAAAGAGACACGATAACTGAAATATTTGTATAATTAAGATTAGCAATTTAAATTCAAGACCATATTAAATTAAAATGTAAGTCTATTTAATAACTTTTAAGAGCAGATATAACATTTAACATTTAACTTTTTGTATGCATTAGTTTTGAGGAAGAGCTGACAACAATTGACATAAAGGACAAACTATCAGGGAACGGACCCAACTGCAAGATGAGGAGCAGTGAAAGTTTGAATATTATATTTAAACAATGGTTAATCTTATGGGTGGTCGAAGCAGGCAGGGTCAGAACCAGTTTAGCAGTCTGAACAGTGCAAACAAATCCAAAGGGGGGCAGGCAGAAAACAAAGCCCACAAATCAGGCGAAAATCCATCAAGACCACGAATCCAAAAACAGCGAGAAGCACGAGGGAAAACACAAGGAAATAGTCCGGCTCCAGGGGCACATGAATGATGATGATCCAACAAGACAAAACATTTATAGACTCAAGGAGGAAAGGCTAACAAGACCCAGGTGAAAACAACAAACCAATCAAACACAGGAAACAAGCACACGGAGACACACGGGGGAGATACTCTTCAAAATAAAACAGGAAGTGACCAAAAAACAGACTAACAGACACGACGAACCGCTACTGAACGAGGTGCCTCTTTAAACCTTAAATCCATGTTCAGAGACAGCTAATACTGGCATTTATATACATTCAGACTCTCAGAGACGTGAGGTCAGAACATTGGTGAGGTGTGCATTATATCACAAATTTTGCTTTGAATTAAACTTCTGTACAGCTTTCAAAAGGAAAAAACGCTTCTGAAGCAAACATTCATGAAGCCTCTAGCTCTCCCTTAAGGCGATGTATAAAATATAAAATATAAATATAAATAAGCCCACCACTTACAACAGTGTAAAGTCTGTGAATACAATATGTAAAAATATACACAGCATATTCTGTTTATTCTTTCACATGCTGAATAAAACCGTGCTCCCCCACCTACACACATAGCTGAATGCAGCCTGAGCCTCATGCCGTGTGTTTGATGTCACCGGCTGACTCCTTGCTTAAAAACATCAATGGGAGTGCAACATAGCACATAAAAATAAAAAGCTTTGATTGTCTGAACAGCACTCGGAAATAATTAGATATTATTAGACATAATTCTTTAACAGACTAATTCAAAGGTGTTGCATCGCAGAGAGATGACGATGGTTTTGGGCAAAGGTTAACCCAACTGTCCTGGCTGTAGGCAGTCTACACTAACAACTGATCAATGCAATCAGCAAGTTCGTGGGAATAAGATATGTCTGTTGTTCAGAGGGGATCACATTTTGTGTTCACTTGCAGCAACACTGCTGCTATTTCAGTGCTGAATGGTGGATTTACTGTGGAAAGCAGAAAGCGATGGTGCATTGTGTGTTAATTCGGATTTAATGTATGTACACTGGCATTCCTGACATGGCGAGACGACTTTGAGTTTTCAGACGAGGTTAAACACGAGAAGACATCTGCATACTCTGCGGGCCGTGAAACAGGAGCGCGGTTGATGGGTGCTTTTATGAGGGTCTTCCGTTGGGCTTTTAGAGTGATGGAGGCAGTGACTGAGCATCCTCTTCTACTCCAGGCAGCCTAAGAGCATCCAGCAACAGAGAGTAAATCATTCAAGGCGCCTTAGCTTCATCACACCAGAAAGGAGTGGCCTCATTTTTAAATGAAAACATTTCAGTATGGATATGGAGTCAGGGTTTTTTTTTTTATGCGCGTGTGCAGCATTCATCCTCTTTGGTGTGCGGAAAAATGGCAGTGTTTTGAAACTGAATCCATAGACTTCAGACTTTTATCTTTCCACAGAAGCTCAGCTGTCAGGAGCGCTGCCTGATATGACTTTAATCAGCAAATTGAATAGGTGTATCCGGCTTATCAGAAAAAGGCTCTCACACACTGTAGAGCTCCTGTGGAGGAGTGCTTCAGCTTAGGGCTGATCACAATGAAAGCGATTTACTTTTCTCTATTGTAGATTTATATGTATTTATTCTGCTCCTGGCTCTGATGCAACCCTTAAAAGTTCCTCTGTTGGACTAATTAGGGCTGTGCTGGCTTATCTTTCTGACTATTGTGGTGGTTATGGAAGCTTGCCTATTGGGACACACCATTTCTCACACAGTAAGCGTCTTATTTTCCCTAGATATCACTGCTGATATAGCTGTAATGGGAGCAACAGTAAAGTATTAGCTGTTATATTCTTAATTGCCTGCAAACAGCTTGTGAGGCATCTTGCCCAATGACATGCTGTGAGAGAGGCTAAGGAAGGGAAACAAAGTATGTCATGGCCACAGCCATTTTCATATTTGATATTTTTAATTTTCAATGCATCAGTTTGGTAAAGAATAAAAGGACGACTGATGTTGGATATAAAAACTTTCTCCCTGCTTTAAACCTGACCACGCTGCCTCTGCTTTAGCTGCCTCTCCTTTGTGCCAAATTTATTCATAATTACTTAGTTTCTTTATGAGAGGATCCAGGTTTTCCATGCATTTGGTGCGTGGGAGGACACTTTAGCACCTGGCTGTAGCCCGTGCCAACAATGTGAGATCATACAAACTCCACAAAGAAGCTAAATGAAACCTGTGTCCTTCTCGCTGTGACACGGCAGCGCTAACCGCTGAGCCACAATGGCTCAGTGGCATTATGTCATCCCAGTCAAGCTGTATCATGCCGTGACGGATGGAGGACAGTTGCACTCCTTCTCTCCCTGCAGTGAGCCATCCCACCTGACTCATTTGCTTGACCTTGACAACAAAGTCACTGTGACTCTGACAGTGTGGATGTAAGCACCCTCGGGAGACAGCCTAACCACTGCATTCGCCAATCCACTCTGTAAGAGGCCTCTACCACTGCCTCCCCACGGCCTCCTCATTAGAAGAGGTTGTGTTTGCCCGTGTTGATGGGGTCTGCAGCATGTGATCGGGGCATAACTTAAAGAAAAAAACACTGTCAGGTGTACAAATGAGTGGAGGCTTTTCTTTTTTTCCGCTTGTCTGTGTCTTTTCACAGCTATTGTCTTGTTTTCTATGCTGCCACCTGACCTAATTATCAGCATACAAAGAGCATTGTTGTCAAAGAGAAATGTTTCAGTTTATCTTGGATAGAAATGTCCCGATGTTTGTTTTTATGATAACACCATGGCTATGTGTCTGTGTTGCCTACATTCTTCCACTCTGAGAGAACAAAGCCCTCAGGATGATATGTCCATGGAAACAGTCTGCATCCCTGCAGACCTGCATGGTAATTAGCTTCTTCTTAGCTGTCTTTTCTCCAGCATATGGTGCATTAAGATTAAATATGCATGCTTTGCTTTGACACTTACCCAATGTATTTTAAAATGCAACACCTGCTTGTTTGGAGGAAATTAGTAAATGGAGGGAGCTGGACAAGATGACACGGCGATGACTGGCAGAGAGACTGGAAAGTTAAGTTCTTGAGTTACAACTTGAACATTTTCTTTCTTTTCTGACAGTCCAGGCTTTGTTTCCTTGTGATGACAGGATAATTATTTTATCTTTCAGCATCACAAGATCTGTGATCGAGATTTTTCTTAATCACACAATGAACAACCCAAACTGTCATCAGGTCTTTCTTTTCTTATATGTGTATTTTATTCCCAACCCCAAAGGGCTATTATGAGCATCCTTGTAGCGCCACATTAAGGTGGAGGAAGATGTCCAGATACGGCCTACTGCTGCACCCTGGGGGTTGATTTTTCTTCTTGAATAAATGACAAATTCATTTATTATGTAGTTAGACTTAGGCTGCCTTGCCAAATGAGCTGTCATGTTGAGTGCGCAAGGAGAGGAATATTTTGTGCAAAGTGAAACTGGAGCACAACGTGGGCTTGGAAAACAAGGTCAAGGACGCAGTTGACAATTTTCGGAAATTAGCGGCAGGTGAGTTTGTCTAAATGACTTGGAAATCAAATTCAATTGCTATTGAACTATAAATTAATAGTCAGATGCAAAATCACACGTTTTATCCTAGATTTGGGGAGAAAGTTTGCAGAAAAAGTCAACCTATTTCTCTGTAATAACTTGCTTTTATGCCCCCTCAGTGTCAAATATCTTCACTTTTCTGAGAACAAACAAACCTTTTGGTTCTTGCATGGAGCCCACCGTTCGTCTTCATTAGCCTGTTTTTTGTTTTTTTTCTTGACCAGACGGTTCAGATGTTCAGCTCCTCTGGCCCACTGTTGCTTAGCAACAACAACCATGTGTTTTTATTGTTGTGTGACGTGTTGAGGCTGTTTGCGTTATCGATTTCCTTTTTTTCAGGCCAAATCAAGGAAATAAAGAGTTTTTCATTGAACATATACGTCTTGTATGTAAAGTGAGTGTTTAGTTTAATGTTGGAAGATACAAAGTTGGTCCTTTTCATTTTACGTCCCTTCTGATCACTGAAAATTAAGAGTTAGCTTCACTTACTAGTTACCTTTTCAAGTGTTTAAATTAAATTACTGCTCATAAAAGTAATTATTTACAAGGGAAAGTAACTTTAGAGTCACTTTTAAAAGCCTGCTTAAATTCTCTTGTCAATGTATGACTATAACATTTTAGCGTCATTGTGACATCCATCCGTTTTCTATAACCTCTATATCCCTTTCAGGGTTGCAAGGGTGCTGGAGCCTAGCACAGCAGTCACTGGGCGGAAGGCAGGGTACACCCAGGATGCACTAGGTACACCCAGGACAGGTCACCAGTCTGTCACATAGAGACAGACAGACAAATGCACACTCACATTCACTCCTATGGTAAATTTAAAGACTCCAATCCACCTATCACACGTGTCTTTGGGTGGTGGGAGGAAACCAGAGTACCCAGAGGACACAGAGAGAACATGTAAACTCAACACTGGGAATCAAACCCAAGACTTTCTTGCTGTGAGGCGCAGTGCTAACCACAAAGCCACTGTGCCGCTGAGTGATTAATACTGAACCATCCTGAAGGCAGCAACATCTGGCATTCCTACCTGTTATCTACACTTGTTTTGTCTTGGTCAGACAGTATGTTTTCATTAGAGGATGATCCTTGTGATGCTGGTTGATTGAGCTTTGCTGCAGCATCACTTTGATGAAAAGTGAGCTCACATTGACTGATCTACCCGGTTTGGGGACCAGGGGAACAGAGACCCTGTTTCTCTGGTCATCTCTGCAGTGGTATGATTTGTTCACGAAAGACAAAAGTAACGAGCCTATAAAGTTTCAGCAGCTGTCATTGCATTAGTTAATTTTAAGAAAAGTAATAAGTTACATTTCTTTTTTATGCCCAAAGTATTGACATTACAGATACTTTATAAAGCCCTGCACTAGAGGTGACTCATTAAATTCCTGTGGGGACTGCTGCTGCCAGTACAAAAACATCTCCAGCTCAGTCTGAAAATAGGATGGTTTTACGTTGGGTTTCCTTAAGTTTTTCAACTCCTCCAACCTTAGTCTGAATAATCTGTATTGGCTCGTCAATAATTCAGCAGCGATGCAACAGGGTATTGTGACTCACTGCAGGAGGCGGCTGGAAACATTTTAAAGCAGTCTGCTGTACCTTACAGGGCTGCACGTTAGTAAGGAATCTGTTTGGTTTGTTAAGAAGAGAGCGCAGCCATTAAAGTATTCAGTTGCAGAATGACACAAATACTCTTGTGGCACCACTAAAGAAGAAGGGCTGACTGGTTTCTTACACGCATTGTTCGACATCCCGTGCTCTAAGGGAGCCTTGTGCTGCTGATGAAAGTAGAGGTGTTGTCTGCTCTGCCCCCAGGGTGAACACTTCTCTCACCACACAGATCCAGGCATGGTTTGATATCTCCCCTCCACAGCTTTTGATCCTGCTATGTAAGCAGTGCAATATGAGGGGGAAAAAGCCCTGCTGTGAATATGAAAACACAGAGTGCTGTTGTTTGTTAAACAACTGCAGATTGTAAAGAATTTCCAGTTTGATAATTACCCCATGATTTATTCACATTTGAGAAGAGCTGCTTTGTATGCAGAGCATCTTACGGGACTGTACGGTTTGAATGCTGCATAACCTTATTTAGCCTTTAACTAGCAGATCACGTCTCGTTTCAATGCAATTTTCATATGTTTTCAGTTGACAGTGTTGGACAGAATTATATACTTTTATATTATATGCTCATTATACTCGACAAATCTCTGCTTATACAAAAAGATTTACTACAATTCATTAACATAATGGAGGCAGTGTTTTGAAAGGGCAGTCTCTCAACAGATTTAATGACAAGTGATCTTTTTTCATACTGTAACATGGAAAAATAACCATTAGTGTTGAAAAATAAGTAATTTTTATCGTGTTTAGGTACTTTAATAACAGTCTATTTCAGTTTATCATTTATTAGTGACATACAAAGCTGTTCTGCAGGCAAAGAGGTTCAGCAGCTTTGTCCGAGTGTAAAACACATTGTTAAATGTTTTTGTTTTGTTTCTGTTTCACTGTGAAGTTGTATTGTTATTGTGGTTCATAAATATTATCTAAGCTGGGTTGTGCTACTTGTGCTAGTTGCTAGAATTAAAGCTGTCAATCAAAACACTATTTTATGCACACAGTGTTTTCTAACAACACAATTATCAATAATGCATGTCAACAACAACACACAATTTTTCCCTGATTGCGTCATAGATATAGGTGAATATAAATTGTGTTTTTCTTTTGTATAATGTGCAAAATGTTTTCAGAGGACTACCATAAAAAACAACCCGTGCCTGTTTTAAATTTGGCGACTGTCTTTTTTTAAGTAGTCACCTTGTGCATTGTTATAACATTCCCGCAGCTCCTGCACTGAAAGCATCCTGGAAGTCCCATTTCTCAAAGTGTCTCCAGGAGCATCTGCATCTGCATTGAACATCCTCTACTGTGTCAAAACTTGAATTTCTTTTTTGGGACAGAGTAAGTCTAAGGGAGCCAAATCAGCTGAGCTGGGTGGGTTGGGAGTGACCATTGTGCTGGTGTGGGCACAAATCTTGTGCGCTTTCTCCGTCAACTGCGAACCATCATGTTGGACTGATGGAGCCACAGTCAGGGTCGTTTTTGCCTAATGTTTCCCTCAATAACCTCAGGATGGTGTAGTAGAGCACAGCGCTGACAATCTAATCCTGGGGGATGATTTTATGGCGCACAAACATGCAAATGTTGGAGAAAGGAACCTTTTGACCTGACACACCAACTTCCCTCTGCAACTCTGTCTGCAGTGTCACAACATGTCTAGCTAGCAGCTGCTACTTCCTCATTACCAAGCCGTACTGTGTTTAGGAACAGCAATCTCCATCTAAATATATATGAAACTTCCTTTACAAGAGAGTGATTTGTCACAAATAATAAAGCTATTGCTATTACTGCACAGTACGTACCAAGAGTGTTGTAAATCAGTGAGTAAAAGCACAGTAATTCATGAAATCAATATCAAAAAATCGATTTGCATAGAAAAATTCAACTCTGACCAAGATTTGATATCCAAGAAAGAAAGCAGAGGTGGATGTCAGCTGTAACAGATATGCTAGCTACCAGTAGATTATCAGATAATATATAAAAGTCATAAAATGAAGCCCTTTGGCTACAAATGGAGCAAGAAGTCCTATAAAAAAGGAATATTTTCCAATATTGCTATCAAGATCACCTGTCCTTATCATCAAACAGCACATGCATGTCAGCCCACGTCACGATTTGTTCAAATATCAATCATCCACAGACAAAATTTGGGCAAAAACCATGATGAAAGTAAATTCAAAACACTGACATCTAATTTATTCTGACAACATCACAGCAACACACACTGAGCACCACCCACCCCTTTTCCCCGCACTACTGAAGTCAACTCCGACTGCTTGTCACAGAGACGCTAACTTAGGTCATAACCTTCATCTCTGCTGCTTTTTGGGAGCAACATGTCAGATATAGTTTCAGAGCGTCGGCAGCGATCCTGTCAGCTTGATGAGCAAACTCAAGAGGGAAAATATTGTTTTCCAGTGTGTGTTGGCACCCTATAGCAAACGGTGCTGTAACCTTTGAGGCCGTCTTTTTTTAAAGCAACGAGAAATTTAGTGTGATGCGACTTCGTCAATATGACGCCTGTCTACAAGATCCAACGTTTAAGCCAGTGTGCACGATGAAACGCAGCAGCGGTGGTGGTGGTGTGCTGTATTGATAACATTAATGTCTGATACAGCCTACTTATTAAGAACATGAATAAATTATTAAAAAGAATTTTAAAAAACACTGTTTAACAGCAGACACTAAAACACAACGTGGTGTGGCTGTTTTTAAAAGCACAGTACATTTCATGAGAGAAAACTAAAAGGGAACTGGGCCCTTGACGGTTCTAGCATTAAACCTTGTTTGAATCATCCTCTTCTATTGCATGTAATCTCTGCAGAAAAAGCCCCTGTGCCCAGTGCTGTAATTACAGCTGCTTAACTTATCTGCAATATGCAAACAAGCCCATCTTGATTGCTTGTAATGATCATCATTTTCCACTTAACTGGTAATCGGCTTTTCAGATGTTTTTCATCCAGTAAAAAAAAAAAATGTAGATTTTAGGTCTCAACAGAATTTACATCTGCACCAAAAAAAAAAAAAAACAGGAAACACTGTGCGTGAGGACATGTTGTGATGAAAATTGTGGGTCAGATCTGATGCTTTTGAAATAAAAACCGCAGCAAATGAATTAAAAACGCTCTTTAACCACTTTGTCAAATCATATACCAAACAAATCATGTAATGCAAACAAATTCACTTGGGCATTAAAATACTGAATGGATTCATAATCATATGTCAGCCCCCCCCAATATTACACAAAGAGGGAGATTTGGGCCTCAGTCACAGACGTGTGCTGAGAGTGGACATAACAAGATGATGGCCTGCGCTTGGATCCCTCTGGGTCATTTAAGCAGAATTAAATGACCATCACTGCTCTCGTACATCAGCTTAATAGCGAGGATTTCCTCATGCACTTAACCCCCCTGTGAGTTTTTAAGTATGTTGATAAATAGAAGTCTAGTACAATACCTTGGACATGGACTTGAGCTCTCAGTGCTGCTTCGCTGGGTGCTGAGTAAGCCTCCTGAAGGTCTTTGGCTTGTCATCACGCTGCTGTTGCTCTCTCCAGAGCCAGTATTCAAAAGGTTAGAGAGAACGGCATACAAGCTGTTGGCGTTTTGACTGGTGCTTGAAATAAAATAAGTAAAAAATTTGAAATGGTTGTGAATCAAAGCTGTTATTAGCCATCCACACACTTAATATCATGAATTTTCAGATCAGTTCACATGTTCAGCGGTGGTTATGCAACCATAACCAACATGTCCTCCATATTAGACTGTACACAGACTGTAAACAGTGCTAATATCTAGTTAGTAGGGTTTCTGTGCAGCGTGAAAAGGTTTAAAGTTAGGTTAGATGCACCGTTAGTTAAGATGATGACCTGGTTTATAATTAAATCAAGGTTAGGGGACCTTGGTAGTCATGGGCTACAACAATACACATGTAGCTAAGGTAATAGAACGACAAAAGGTCACATCAAACACTGTCTGTTTGTTGGAAACACTAAATGAATAGTGGTGTAGTGTTTTTCTGACCCATCCATTCACCCCAGCCTTCTCTCTCTGCCTGTTATGTCACCTTACTTCCTGCTTATCTCACGTCATCTTTACAGACAAATAATTTAGCTCCAAAACATTTACGCTGCTGTTAAAATACCAAAATTTGGATTCATTTTAACTTTCCCTGGCAAATAAATAAATCAATTATAATGATGAAAATACTAATAATCAGTGCAGCTGGCAGAGGGTTAAGTAAAGTCGAGTAAACCTAAGTTGTTCGGGGGACTTGCTGAAACATCTGATGCCGTCGTTCTTCTTGGGAGGCCCGTGCTGATCGAGACGAAAGCAGTGTAATGTTTGAAGCGATGGATCGCCTTTGTATGTCAAGCAGGTGTCGACTGTCTCATCAAACAGAATTTCATACCAAACGGTGCAGATAAAAACCGTTTGCTGCCTCAAAAGGTGAGACGTTTTGCGGCATACACCTTATTTTAGGATGTAACAGTCAGGGTCATGCTGCGGTAGGGTCCTTGATGGCTGTCTCACAGAGTTGTTTTTATCTGCTCAGGGATGCCTTCTGTAAATCTGTAATGCTGCAGACTTTGCTTTAAGGTATTATCACCGAGAGACTGCACAGACAATTCTACGTATGCATCACAGATTTCAAGCACTTTGATTCTTCGTTGCATCAGATCTGAATAATCTTTCATAATGTCAGCAACAAACAATACAACTGAGTCTCTTTTCACTGATCTCTATGCCCAGATATCATATGACGTTTCAAAGTGCTGTCTCAACTCTATAGAGCATTTTGAGCCCCTACACCCCTATTGCTTTCTCACATTTTTGCTGAGCGCACATGTGATGTTAATTAAAGTGTGTGAGAGTTCAGTGCACAGGGATTCAGAGGGACACTGGGACTAGACCTTGCGTCTGTTCTATTTCCCTAAACAAATAAAGGTTCAAATAAACAATCTGACCCCAAGTTAATAAATCAGTTTGAGAATATGTTGCTCCTTGCATGGTGTCAGGACTGAAGAAGTGGTCCTGGTCTCAACTGGAACTCAATTTGCTTTGACAAATCACCTTTGAGTCTGCGAGACGCTGTCCTTGCCGGCGCAGGTGAACTTGCCCTACATGAAAATACCACTGTGAATTTCAGAAATGATCACTTGAAGCCGAAAGACGTCCTCGTGACCTTCAAACTCTGAGCTGAAGTCAGACTGTTGAGAGCACGTCTCGCCACATGCACACTGACACGTTTCAGGAAGTTATTCTGAGCGTGCTGGACTGACAACGCAGATTTGGCAAAGTGGGAGAATACAAGACCTCTGCTGCTTGTTAGAAACAAAAACTATCTGCATAAACACTCCCAGAGCTGTGCCTGCTTTGGTATCTTTATTGCCTGGAGGCAACTTGAACATTCCCTAATCACTCAAACAGCATCACTGGCATGGATGATTGACAGCAGGACACCCGTGGTACATGTTCCTGAACACACCTGTCACAACTGTCTATTTTTATTTCCCACAGCTCTTGTCAAACTCACATTCACATTTGTTTTACCATTTATCTTTCCTGAACCAAATCAGTTCCGAGCATCCTTACTTTGACCTAGATACAGTAACGTGAGTTATTTTCCGAGAGATTACAACCCTGAAATAATCATGACTCACGGTTCATGTGTGCGTATCTCCGCACATACATGAGGAATTATGTCATTATTATTCTCCTTTGCCTCAATAAAGTCATATCCCGGCATACTCATTCCTCTTCACTGAAACATTATAATCAGATAATAACAGACATTGTAAGTGTAGTGTTGGGACAGAAAATATGCTGCTTTTACCATGTAGCAGTATGAGTAAGTGATTACCAACCATTTGCACGCCTAGAAAAGAAAACACTGCAGTGTAGTGAATCATTCTGAACTTTGGTGAAGTCTATCCACTGCATAAGTGCAACTGAAGTCCCATTATGTCAGTTCAGGTACTGTACACACAGTCATTAACCCTTCTGTTGAGTGCAGGTTTTAGCACAGAACAACACAGTATTGTATTACCCTTTAGTTTGAATAAGAGCTTTGCATTGTTTGGTTATGTACCACCCATGTGTGCTTCTCAGGGCTAATTGCCCACATCTTTCAGCATGCCACTGAACATTACAAACTCAAGGATGTGCTGCTTGACACTTAAGCTGTTTGCAGATGGGTAATAAAGTGTGCTAAGCTCATTTGAGCCGTGCCTTTTAAATGTTCCGCTCTGTGCCAGGGGAGCTATAAAACCGCATCGCCGCTCATGTGAGACACGGTCTTGTGTGGAGCCAGAAATCACTTGCTCACTCTTTCCATCAGATTTGCTTGTCCCTGTATGCCTGTAAGATATATTAGAGCATGTCCTACAGACGGATGGATGGATGGATGGATAGCTGGAAGCATGGATGCATGGATGGATGCATGGATGGATGCATCGATGGATGGATGCACATCGTCATATGACACAATCATATACAGCCACTTTAACTAATGAAAAGATAGCTTCACAATTTTTCCAGTCTGTCTGTTTGACAATAGTCAGGTGCCCATATGTGCAATATCTTTGCCAGCTGTAATCGTTGTCCCTGCTCACGCAAGCCATTAAGAAATCCATCCCTAATGCACTGCAAGTGTAAACGATCAGAGACAAAATCCACAGTGCTCGTTCTGTGCAGAGATACTTTCCAAACTTTATCTTGAGTCAATATGACGTTTCAAGTTTGACTTTCATACTAAAGAGACTGTAAATTTGGAAGATACCAACATTATTTCTGTAACTCGAAGAGTGCTGAGGCTTAATGCCAACTTCAGACAAACTGTTTTAGACAGAATAAAGACAGTGGATCGTGATCATCACCTCCTTTAAGGCACACTGCGAAGGGATCTCTTGACTGGATAGTAAAGACGATGACAGTAAGCAAAGCCTGTTTAAATGTACGGACATGAGACAGACTTAGAAAAATGTGAAACTGTCCTTTAAAACCATGTCAGCTATGTCTGATGCCTACATAAGCTATATATTATTTTTGGACAATCTAAATTTACCATATACTGCACAAGGTAGAGCCAAAATGAAGACAGGACTGCAGAGGAGAAATGGCCGTTTAGGTGAATAAACCACCAGCTGCAGAGAGCTTCAGAGCCAAAAGCTACAAAACCTTCACAAACTAAATATCATCTGTGCTCCTTTATTGCTTTAATCACACACTAACAGCCGACTACCACAATCATTAAGAGAGGCAATAATATCAGTCATCCCAAAAGAGGGTGAGGAGGGGAAGGACTGCAGTCTGCTCCAAAACTGGGTAACACATCCTGCTACACTGTACGATATCATCCCCAGAACAGTGTGACCCAGACAACACACATTTTAATAGAGCAAGCAACAGGACCACATGAAACCTGCTTTACTTGTCACTGATGATGTCATATTACAGTGATTGTGCCACATGGAGGAACTCGAGGAGGTGGATGTCAAAGGCAGACACACAATGAGCAGAGAGTTGAGTTTATTTGTGGGTTTAATGCTTACGGATGGTGAAGTCAGGCGGGGTTAAACCAGGCAATCAGTCCCGGCGAACAAATCCAAAAGGGGCAGGCGGAAACAAAGTTCAGGTAAGAAGCAAAATCCAAAACCAGAAATCCAAAAACACAAGGAACTCGAGGGAACACGAGGGAAAAAACAGCACAAGGAAACAGCACAGGCACATTTACTTCTAACTATCAAACAACGGACCGGCAAAGAACAACGGGAGTGACACGACTTAAATAGACTGGGGAGTGTGGGCGAACTAGACACCATTGAAACCAGTGAAGTAATCACAGAAAGGGAACAAGTACACAGAGACACACACAAGGGAAAAACACTTCAAAATAAAACAGGAAATCAACAAAAGCACAGAAAAGTCAAACCCAAAGAAAACAAAAGCACCAACAAAATTCAAAACCATGACAGATTAAGGAGAATAATGGTGTTTCTGGTAACTATCTACCTTGTACCGTTAATCACTTTCAAAGAAGATGCCACTAAGTAACATCTCAACATCTACATCTCCTGACCTCTATCTCAGATTATGAACCTGGAAAGAAGATGCTGGTTTAGCTCTGACCCCCTCTTTCCTCTGTTTCTGTCACTGAGCCTTTAACTTTAACCGTACGTGGTCAGTGTTAGTCTATAAACCTGACTTTGCATCATAACGTAGTCGTCTCAGGTGTTGCGTTGTGTTTAGCATGTTAATGTTCACCAGTATCTTCCGATCAATGCGTCTCGCCGTGCGTCATGTCACCTTCTTTACCTCCTGGCACACGCTGGCTGCACAGACACAAACAGGCGGCGTCGCTTTTCTCATGGGGGCCGAAAATGAATTATAATGATTTTGTTAAATCTGTTGGCTCTGGATGTTTGACTGAATCTCCTATGACTCATAAATAGTGTTTAATTCAAAACACTGAATTTACATAATTTGTTTAATGCGGCGCTAGTATGAGTCAGCAGCTACGATGTGATGAGTATGAAGGGAGAGAAAATCACTATATTACCATTCAGTTTTAATTCCACAGGGAGATCATTGCTGTAAGTGGACAGCGTTCAGAAACATTCCATGGTGAGCTGTAATTTTGTATTAAGTTTACAATTAAATTAAACAGCGTCTGAGAAGATATACAAATTGGGGCCGTTTTACCACATTGAGCACTGAAAATGCAAATTGCGTGTGCACGAGATGCAATTTGCTCCCACGTTTTGATTCATTTGTGGCCGTGAGATAAGTGGAAATACAGAGAGAGAGAGAGAGCCAGCACGACGGACACAGCTTTGTTTATCAGAGTGCTGAGTAATGGAAGACTTTCATTTTGAGGGAGTTAACAGTTTGAGTCGAGCATACAGGCTGAGTTAGCTCTGATTGTGTTGCTTGTGAATCACTCTGTGAGCTGTAGTTTCCCCAGTAAACACACGGACCTCTTGCATGGTTCACTGTAGCTCTTCTGGAGCAGATCCTCCCAGCTGGAGTGTCATAGAGGCCGTTCGACAGAGCAGACGAGCCAGGTGTCCACAGGTTGAGCTGCAAGCCTGGAATAAAAAGGACCCAGGCAGGACTTCTTGGTCTCCGCTGCAGCAGAGAACAAAACGAAGAAGTGCTTAAGGTTCGCAGGGGAAACTACAGCTCATGATCCAGTGCATCAGCACAACCCGTCGGCTTGTTTTACAAACCAGCCACAAGAAAAACAACCTCCAAAAGGTTCAGCCTCTTTGCTTGATTCAAACTTTAAAGTCATAGTTCATCAGAGTTGATCTTTACCATCCCTGAACACTCTAATGAACAAGGCCGGTCTGTATTTCAGGCTCTTTGTACACATTCATGTGTACAGAAACATTTGAATCTTGTGCCCATGAGTGGTTTTACATGTTTCTGTTTAATTACTTCCTGTTTTGTGCTGAAAGTCATACTTTACATTCTTTGTTTGCTCTACTTCCTGTCCTTTCCTGTTGTTAACTTGTAATCACCTGAGTTTCGCCTGCCATCTCCATACCTGCATCTCTCTCCATAATCAGCCTCACCTCACCTCAAATAGACAATATACACCAGTTCACTTCATTTGCTCCTTCATTATGCATTTGGGTTCTGTTTTAGTGAGGATTGGCCTGCTGTTTGCTCCCTCTCTGTTTCTGTGACTAAAATCTCACCTGGACTGCATCAGTCTTCACCCTGGTCGTCTGTGTTTGGGTCTTTCCCCTGCATTCATGTCTTTGCACCAGCTGTGCACATGGAATAGCCCTTTGAGTGCTCAGTATAGTTAACTGTGGCCCTTTCTTCCTCTGTTTGTCCTCCATAGAGTTCACTCAAATTCAAATATACTTTGCACAGAGATGTTGTTTCTTTAATTCACTTAAAGTTCAGCTTCTACTCTCATTAGTCTCTCACAAGAGTATTTTTGCAAAGAAGGCGGACTGTGGATTTTGTTTCCCGTCACTTAGACCTAAATTGCTTTAGGCAGGGATCTCTGACCCGGTGTAAACAGGGCAAATCTCTTTCATTCATCCACTGACAAAAAAAAAAAACCTTTCTACCCATCTATCCAATTATTTTTTTAATTACACAGACAAAAGAATAACACGTTCACTTGCTTTAAATAGGCCTTCAGCATTTTCCATGTTATATTTTAGTCCAGCCTGAGTCACAGTCTCCCACCTTCCTTTAAAAGTTAAATACTGTTATTTATTCTCACTGTTGACCTTTTCAAGAACCCACTGATTCTGCAGAGGAGATTTAAACTATTCGGTGTTCAGCTGGTGTGTATTTTTGTATCTGTTTTCAGGTCTTTTTTAACTTCATCACACCTTATATCGCCAAAGATCAATGCAAAACGATGTCACAATACCGAGAAAAGTGAAACTCTGACTCCTCTTTACACCGTACAAAATCTACATAAGCCACACAGCTGAATGCCCCACTTTCTAAAACTTCTCTTAGTTGGTGAATAACTAAGTTCTTGCTGTAAAAAGTCTAATGAAAACGTCAAAAGGGGTTGCATGAATGCATGTGGAAACTTTCCTCCGTGGGAAACATTTGTGCTCCCGTTTTGACTGAACAGCTCCCGGTGCAGCTCGGAGTAATTGAATTTAAAATTCAATACAGTCAAACGAGCTCGGGCTCTTACAGTGTGAGTCATGATGTCACGGACACATCACTCCGTATTGTGTTTGCCTCCTGTGATGCACCCCCTCTGTGTATGTCACCTTCTCTGACCCATGACTAAATATAAACATCTCCATCAAAACTCTCTCCCTCTGACATCTTGTTCGCTGCAAAACCCCCCCCAAAATTAATCTAAACCATGAAACATCAGCTAATGGTGTTGGCACAGTAATAGATAAATAGATGATATTTGGAGGGAAGCCTAATTGTATGCCAGCTTTGATGTTACAACTCTTGGAAAGAATTCCATGTTCTCAAGCCACTAATTTAATTACACTGAATCAAAGAGCACACTGGCTGAGCATGCTATTGACATGAAGTTATTTTAGTGGAGAAAATAAGTAGTTATTCCAATTTCAGTGGTGGCTTCACTTCATATTTATCTCAGCATACGGTCTAAAGTATCTGCAGGCAAACACTCCAAGTAGTGGGGAGTAGAATTTAAAGCAAAAAGAAGTGCCCGTTATAAAGTAGAGGACGTGTTTGATAAAAGATTAAATATTACATTACTCTGTCTAACAAGCAGAGACATCTGAAAATAATTAAATCTTTTTAAAGCCTCGGCTGTGTGTGTGTGTGTGTGTGTGTGTGTGTGTGTGTGTGTGTGTGTGTGGAGTTTCTCTCCCACTCCTACACTTGTAACCAGGATCTTTTTATTAGTACATATAGTGTGCACTGGATTGAGCCTCATTAAACATCGGGGCAGGAGCATTCGGGTATAACTTTCTGCTGCACAGCAATAAATACCGACACAAGACGTGTGGATTACAGGACTACAGGAGAACAAAGGACATTAAATAAAATATGAACCATGAATAAAAAGTGTGCAAACATGCAGGCGGCGATCAATCACTCTGCTTAGCTTATAAGAAACTATAACTTTTCCTTTCCTCCAGAGTATTTATGTCCAATCCATGTCAGATCACGCAGTGCATTGCACCGTAGAGGTGTAGTCAGGGGTGGACCGTGCATTGGTCGAGGTACTTACAGTGACTGGATTGACCACAAAACCATACTGCAGGGGCTGTAAAATGACACAGCGTGCAGGCCTCTGCTGATGTTGCAAAGTGCTTCAAAGGACCATAGTACATAGTGTGATAATGATGATGTATGTGTGATAGTAACAGCTTTACAGTCGGGACAGTGTTGGCGGAGGAACAGTGGAGATAAACACAAAAATCAGCCTCTGCTTTTATTTTTCTCCTCTTAGCTGCAAAGCTGCCTGCAGGGTGAGGTCAGGAACTGGGTGGCTTTACGTCAGCACCTCCACGTCAGTGACCATCCTTTATGTAAAGAGTTTCCCAGCGTTACGTAACATTTGCTCCTACGTGTAACCTTGAGCCACGGGGGAGCAGGCGAACGTCGGCTGACTACGTGGTACGCTTTGAGTTAGCAGGCAACCAGTTTTCAAGATACAGTACAGTAACTACATGCCGCTGTCAAAGTCCAAACAAATTAAATGCAGAGTTAATGGAACTTCTTAACAAATCACCATCTGCAATTTTCCTCTTCAAGCCTCAGTGCCATTTCAAACGACTCCCTGCATCTCATTTTGTGCAAATTATTTTGCTATGTGCTGATATATCTCAGTGTGACTCGTCGTTGCATCTTTTTCCCTTGAATGGCTACAAAAAAAAATAGTTCCAGCAATTAGAAACTGGGGTGCTTTTTATGTTTTGTGACTTGTCAAGCTTGGAAAATGTCTGGCCTCAAGGATTTATCTTCACTGAACACTATCAGTTAAAATTACATTACATACTGTAGCAGATTCCACATTAGTTACTCAGGATATGCATTTAGATTGCAGCTTTACAGTATCCAGAGAGCAGATATTTATATCATGAACTAGTTCTGGCTTTTTTTCTCTGTGCCTTTATTTAAGATTGCAAAGAGCAGCCTGAGAAAGGAAGGACGGTTGCTTCTAGCACTGAGTACACTGTCTGTCTGCCCTACTCCGCCTCGCCCCTCTGTCCTGCTGTCCCGAAGAAATGCTCCAGGGAGCGCACTCATTGCCTGTTCTTTTGGATAAAAACAATTCTAACATGTCTTCACCTTTGGCACCAGAAGCAAATATTGGCTGCAACCTCGCAAGATAATTGTGTCTGCAGTCAAAAGCAGGCAGGGGTTGAGGGAGGAGGGCGGGAGGGAGGCTTTCTGTGAGCTGTTTTTGGCCTCCCAGACAGAGCTGTAAGCCAGCCCGCTCAGCTGTAATGGTCTTCGTGCTTGCCTGGCTGCCCTTGGCATTAGACGCAGACCTTTATTACCCTGCAGGAAGCCGGTTCATTATGGCTACGCTTCTCTCCTCTGCAAACTTTCTATTTCTTTTCTCCCCTCGCTTATTATCAAAGATTACCAAAGAGAGTTCAAGGGCTCAACCGTTCAGATGATGTAACATTTCTCAAATGAGCCGGGACGCCAGTCAGACACATCTCCCACTGGAGGAAAAAAAATATATTGACTTATATTTTTCAGGGTTCGGTGGCAGCAAATGAATTGAAAATGTGCTTTTTTTCTTTTGTTTTATAAATGAAAATGACTTTAGTGACTATACATCCTGACACAATGGGTTGTCTGCTCAGATTAATTGGAACTTGGAAATGAAGTGCAGAGGAGATCAATGATACCCGGCGACGTCATCTCTGTAACCATGGGTTACTGCTACTGCTGTTATTCCTGTGTAACTATTTTTGTAAAAACATTAATAATCTCGGGTGTCTGTTGCTCAGTGAGTCATCGGAGGCGGTGTCACTGTTGAAGAATCACCGAGCAGGAATCATAAGAGAGTGACTAAAGATAGACCATTAGGAACATCTCGCTAACAAGATAACAACTGATTTCCCTGACATTTTGAAGGCATCAAAGGCCGCCTGGCAGAGAAAAGCAAGGCGGCAGTACAATGGAGAAGAGAAGCTGATACTATAATAACACAACAGATATATATATATATATACACACACACACACACCACACTAACTTAGCAAAATGATTCCCACTATGAAAACTCAACAAGGCGCAATATGGAACGATTTCATATAATGTCAGTCTGAAGCAGCATGCGGCTGCTCTACCAGACACACACAAACAAGGGAATTATGATTAGTTTCGTCACTTGTGCAGCTTTAACTCTCTCTGACATATTTTAATAAGAATAATTATTAATAATTTTTGATACTGTGAGCAGCTGTGGAGCACAAAGTGTTTAAAAGGTAAATTTAATGTAGTGTAACTGAATCTGCAAACCCAGCAGCAGGGCTCTGTGGCCGTATTCATGCACGGGAAAGCAGATATTTGATAAATATTCAGCCAGCAGGCTACGTGGCTGATGTAATGATCAGAGAGAGCGGATCTCACACTCGCTTGTTGCTGTCTCTTCTCGCAGCCTCTGATTAAGACAGATAAGGAGCTCGAGGTCCTGCGTTACACTAACAGGATTTCCAGTCAAGCCCGCTAAATTGTAAAACCTTGCAAGGCTGGACGGACCTGCCACAGGGGAGAGCGGCTCCTTATTCAAACTCATCACATTTTTCAAAAACCCATGATCTGAGCATTTTGGAGGTAGGAGGTCGGCATCCGCTGCGGCGCTGTGTGTTAAAGACTGATGCTGCAACTGCAGAAAATAGGACGCTTGCAGCAATATGAACAGAGCTAACCACTATTACATGTCTTATTTGAACCAGTGGTGTAAAACATCATGGTTAAACTTGTGTCTTTGTGCGTATTTATTAACCTCTACTTATCCAGGAGGTGTTAAGTGAGCGTATGCGATGAGAAGTCTGCTCGCTCCACTAAGCAGCTACATTAACTCCTCATTACAAACACAATTACATGGTAGTGTGTTTTTGGCTTGTGTCAAACACGGCTTGCATCCCTGATCAGCGCATCATACATACAGGCTGAAGCTAACGGCATAACATTGGTGACCATTTGCAGCAACAGTGTACTGGAGGGGAGAGCGAATCGGGTTATGCAATTAGTTCCTCTTGCCAGCCTGCAGACATGGAGCTGTGATTCAAGCCCATGTGTTTTGGTTTTTTGCCAATAATAAAACATAAAATTCAGCTTTGTTTAGATTGTGCTGCTGATTTACCAGCTTCCCCTTCATTTTCCCGACCCTTGGTTAGCACTTCAAGTCCCAACCCCGGTTCTTAAACTAAGATCTAAATCTACCAGATATTAACTCGTCTACATTGGAATTAGTGTCTGGATATTTCTCAAACAAGACATTCAAACAGAATATAGTTTAATGAGGAGAGACTTAATTGTAAAGACTAATATTAACAGACGGATATACCCGATGGGGTCTCAACACAGGTGGTGGCGTTGGCCGAGATACGAACAGCAGAGCTGAGGATCTGGATGGATTTGATTTGTAGCACGACCTCTGATGAGCTCAGTGGAAGGAGACGTGAGAGGAGAAGGGGTCGCATCGATCTGACGCTGAGACGACAGCCGACCGCAGCTGAGAAGGAGAACAGGTTTAAAGTTTGACAGCCATGATTGGCTCGCGGAGGTTGTGGCAGAATATGAGCGATCGTGGGAAACAGGAATAGGAAGAGAGAGAGAGAGAAAGCTTGACACATAAAATAAACATTATCACTGTGACCACACTAACTTCCCTTGATCATTTCATCACTCAAATGCTGTTTGACCTGAATATACAGTATGCTTCTGTATTAAGGGATGTATTATATTCAGATATTCGGGGCTGTGCAGGTCAACATATTTCACATGTGCTATGAAAACAATCGATCCGTGCGACAAATGGATTTACAGAGACAGAGCTGTTTGTTTGTGTGAAGTGATGGTGTGTGTGTGTGTGTGTGTGCTTGTTTGTGTACGAGATGAGTCGATGTAAACAAGGTTACCCCCAGTCTGCCCACAACAGACTTACATCAAACTCTGACTGGTTTGATATAAAAATGAATTGAATGTCTGAGCCATGTGCATGAGTGACGTGCGTTGTTAAATGTTAGTCCAGATGCTGGAAACAGCTGCTCAGCTGGAAGAACAATACAGTTGTTTTAACTTTATCCGGTTATTTACTGCCTCCACTAACATGCATTACAGTCAGAGCAGGAGAGCCAATCATAGTGTTCCTTTTAATCTGATCTCCTCTATCTCGCTGCCAGGTGTCATTTCAGGGTAACGACTCGCCTCCAACCCTTTCACCTCCCGTTTATCAAATCACGCTCATGTTCATCCATCCTTCCTCCACCGCGACCAGAAATGTCAAGACTCAGATTTCCTCCTACGGTTTCACTAACCCCTAAATATGATGACGTCACAATGGAGTATAACAGCAAAAGACTGCTCACATTCTCATAAAATTATTAACCAGTTGTTACTTAATATAAAAAAAGATATATTTCATATTGAGTCTTTCCAGATTGAACTAATGCTCAGTTCCCAGCCTGCTTTAACCAGGCCGCTGTTCAGCTAGTGCTAGTTTAGCATTAGCGTTAGCCTCAGGGAGCTAAAGCAGCACTGGGTTGCAGCTGAAATGAGTTTAAAGTTGACAATAGAGGCTTAATACCGTAGTGTCAACTTGACATTTTCTACTCGCCTTAGTTTTGTGACCTGAGCTACAAACCTATCAACCTCTGCAGCATTAGTGCTATGAGCAAATGGTTATGGAAACACCACCTGCACGCTGCGAGAACATTAATTGATCAGCGCAGGTTCCCAGTGCCTGTGGTTGTTGTTGATAGTGAAGACAACAATAAATAACACACAGTTTTCAGTTACACACGTCTAACAAAGCCATTTCCAGTGCAAAACCCGCTAATCAACGCGGACCTCCCTCTTCCTCTATCTCGCAAAATATTAATAAGTTGCCTCCAATCATATCACTACATAGCCCACCATCGGCAATAATGAAAATAAAAAGCAAATGAAAGAACGTAAACATAATTACTGTGAGGGATATAATTAAATCAAAAGACAACCTCACCACATAGGCTACAATGCATCTGTCTAGTGTTGCGGTGTGCTTTCAGCGGGTTAAATTAAACGCTCAACTGTGAATCAAAACCGTCGCCGCGGTCGCCCGTGGCTTGAGGCAAAACTGTGCTTTAATTATTTTTTCAGTATTAGAGCAAAGCCTGCTCAGCGTAGAGGATGTCACTGAGATACATACACGCTATGTCCACCTGACAGACGGTGATAACCACTAAGGGATTTACTATTCTCCTCTCAGCTGACTCCAGTGCAGTTAGCGGTGATGTTGTGCGGCGTGATGAGATGTTAGGTGAACTTTGAAACCTCCGGCTGCTCTGTTAGGTCAACTTTAAAGTTTCTTATAGAAAAGTTTTTGCGAGCAACTTCACAACAATCGTGCAGAGGAGGTCAAGTGAAGTGTGCATTTAGAAACTGAGCGCGGGCTAATTGGACAGTCCAGATTGATGCCGTGCACTTTAACCGAGAGAAATAATTGCTTGTCGCTTCTAAATTGATTAATGAAAGGCTTCAGAGAAGATATGAAGGGTTTTTTTTCCTTTCTTTTCTTTACTGATTATGAAGTGAAGACGTTATTTAATTGGGCTGTGGCATGAGAAGAAAAAGAAACGACATCTCTGAACTACTTCACCAGAGCATTCTGATTGTACATAACACGAGGAACGAAAACACTTAATGATTTCAACAATTACTCAGTTTTAGACTTGATTGGGAAGATTAAGAGGCAGATCTGTTGTCAGGAGATATTTTTTTTTTGAGCGCATAAAAAATAATATTTTCTTCTAATGATGAAATATGCAATGTTTTAAAGGGTGAGAAAATGGAATAGGATGAAATTTATTTCATAAAGTATTGCTTTTTGGACCAGACTAACACATCGCTACATCCCAGCAGTTGCAGAGGTGGCCTTGAAAGACAAGGCTGATTTCTCCTCTTGCCTCCTGGTTAGCCCAGCCTTGAGCCTGAGGCACTGACTTGTGCTTTGTGCTCCTATTTTCAGCAATGAAGCTGGTGATGTATATTAAATGACATAGGTCTTCATAAGTGTCATTGTCTTGCTGGTCAGATGAAGACTAATATCTGTACTCCTTTCACCAGCTGTGGCTTTTTCTTTTATCGCTGCAGGGATACTCAGAGAAGTGCAGGGCTCTGGGGGCATCAATGGACTAAAAACCAATAGATTCCACACATGAGGAAAAAAAAATACTCGGCCGCCTTCGACAGTGTCTGACTGGGGTCAAAGTAAGTGCACATGGTCAGGCCAGTGCATGTTTATCTGAGCACAATATTATCTGCACAGAAGATCCTCCGGGGAATTAAAATAGCATCCATCAGAGGTCTGAGTGGACCTGAGGAGCGGCTACATTGTTAAATGCAGCGTGCCATTGATCCCAGTGACATAAAATAATATTACTGTTACTAATTTGTGCAGTCATGTGATGTCGTTAACAGCTTAACGGCGTCTGTTTCGTTCTCTCTCACTTACTAAATTGAATAAACATGTTATATTAGACATTTCCACATGAGCACTTGGCTGTTTTAACTGGCCTGTCTTGTTAAACTGAATATGCAGTTTTCTTCACTGAGAACAAACTCGACATTTTGTGAATTGTGGAGCTTTAATAACAAGACTTACTAGGGTAAGAAACATTTCTAATCTGATTCCTCTGTGCTATACAGAGGCTAATGGATGCTGAAGTAGTTAGACTGCAATCCTCTTTTACTTAATGTGGTGCTGGGGAAATCAAAGCTGTCTTTATATTCAAAGTGCGGTGTTCCAAATGTCTCCACTGAGGTGCCATTTTCCATACGTTTCTTCAGAAAACTTACTGGCAGTGCATGTGTGCAGGTCTGCATACAGCAGGGCACTACCAGGGCAGTAGATGTGTGCAACGCATTTCTCTTTCCAATAATAGCTTCTGAGTATACCACATCATAATGTTGAGGAGTTTATAACTTATTGATCCTGATGTCATCAAATCAGGGTCCTTGTACGCTGTGACAAAACTGATTAATGGTATTAAGTAGCTTATAAATGAAAGAGATGCATGAAGGAAAAGCTGTCTTAAACTGTAAACATTTTGTCCGGTTTAGTGATTCCAGTGCCTTCATATCTGACACATTACTGCAATTTCACCTTTTTATGTCACTGTCATGAGAAGGTTAGTGTTTAAAATCAAGGAGTGCATCTAAAAATACAGTACAATACAGAAATGGTTTATTTAATTGCTTAAACGCCCATCCGACATGCATGTTTTGTATTTTGTATTGTTAGTTTACGTTCGTCAATACAAAGGCAGTTGTCATCTGCCTAAAATACAACTCAGTGAATCTCATTCAACTGCTATTCACCTCAGTCAGACTTCATATTATCAGCCTCTGCACAGTTTAATATTCATGTACACAGAGGGACAGTTAGCCAGTCAGAGATGTTTGTTTTCATATTGTTTTTATAGGATCACAGTCACGCAGCTCACATGATTGAAAGTGGTGTTTTGCGTCTATATCTGCGGCTCGTGGATGCAGATCCTTAAACTCATACTTACTCTAACCTCTTTTCACATTACAGATCTAATTTATAGTGAGTTGAAAATAAAAAATAATCATAGCTTTTTCCACCAAGTTGACAGTATCCAGCAGGCAGTTCTCAAAACAAGCATTAAGTAATCAGCTATGCGAGTGTAAGCCCATATTATTGCATGCTAGAGGAGTCTTTGTTGGTTTGTATTGAAATAGAACAAGAATTTGATTGATTGCAAGAATTACTTTTTATTAAAATATAAAGTAATAGCTTTAAATTGGTTGTGAGTTTTAATGTTATAGTCCCCAAAATAAGGTTTTGTTCAGTGTTGTTTTGGAGAATCTAAGCCTCCTGACAGCACCGCTGCTGGGGTAGAAGTTATGTTTTGTTAAAAAAAAAAAAAGAAATTAATTGGTACGTCGTGTTGTCTAAACACATCTGTTGGCACAATAGTGTATGGATGTTGCAAAGCTATAAACACTTTTACAGATTGCCATTACAGATTACCCAAAGCATAACAATCATTGAGATATGAGGATAATGACTCAGTGTTATAGACAGGAATTTACAGCGTGGCACTCCTTTTACGGATCAACACCTCTGTTGTTGTTTCCCACTCTCTCCCCTGGTTTTTGGATTGCCAGTCTACTGTCATCAGTCCAACAAAGGCAAACTAAATGTCCAATCTTAAAACAAAATAAAGTAATTAGTCGGGAAACATGTAAGACAGTTTGAGATAGAGACCAAAAATACTGAAAACAGATCCTTAACGACGGCGAACATGAAGCTGGTTATCAGTTGCCTTTTTAACTCTGGGATTTTCAATCCACCCATGATCTTGTTTATGTTGAAGTTATTCATTACAGGCAACATCATTCGAACCAAGGGGCTAAAAATAGAGCGAGTGCTTCTGAGCATTTCTGTCTCATTTGTCTGATGATGAACACTCTGTCAGAAATGATGCCGTGGACATTATGAAGTTAAGAGTGAGACGGTTTGTGCTCATGGCAGAGAGGAGAAGAAAATAGTTAATGCCCGATAAGATCTATCTTACCGAAGTGTTGCAAATAATCATGGGAGCTAATTAACAGCGTGCAGATTATTTTCTAATAAAAGACAATAGAGGCTATTTTTTTTTTTTATTTCCAATTATCACCACGGTGCCTCATAGTGCCCTGAGCTGCAGTGATGGAATAAGATTGTAAAAGCATCGACACCGTCAGAAATCCCATTGGAAACAGAGGAAAACTTTAAATATGCACTCATTCATTATATATTTGCCGTGATAAACTGTCGGACCCTTTGTTAGAGGCTCTGTTTCAAAAACCGGAGTGGATAAGGGAAGCTTGAAAAACCAAATCACTCTCCTGACCTACAAAAATATGATTTGCTCTTTATAACTTCACACCATAATATCACTTCATTGTAATTACTTACATCCACGCCAGGAGTGGAGACTCTTTCCTCGATGATCTGATCCTCCAGGGTTGATCTCCAGTGCAGGTTAGCTGTCTGGCACTCAGGTTACCATGGCGATCGACACCTGTTAAAAGCAAAGAGCTGTGTTTTCTATCCCTTTTTTACTGTGCGATCTGCAGAGGCTGCATGTCTTGTTTGTGGCCAACAGAATTTCCCTGAGGAGATATAAAGGTCAACCTTGAACCTTAACCCCTGGGTCAGCTGATGTCGTCCCAGAAAGAAAAGCATCGATCTGAACAGTGAAGGTGATGCTGAATTTCACCGACACAACGTGAACACTAATGGGTAGTGCATTTTAAAAACACTGCATTGCAGATTAGCACAAACAGTCGCAATGAAAGGCGCCTGCAGTGGGGTGGGCTGCACATAATTTGAGGCCGACATATTTTTTTCTCGAGTTACATTGACACAGTGAAGCAAGGATCATCCTCAAGGCCAGTGGGGGTGATGGAGATTGCATCTCCCGGGAGAGGCTGTACTCCGTCATGTACTGTGTGGAGAAAATGTAAGAATGTGTCTCAAGGCCTCTCGCATGTTGTAAATCTGACAAGAGGCGGACTGCGCAGCCATTTGACCCTTGGACCCGCTTGATGAGGGGGTGCTGTGCGGGGTTTGAGCTGGGGAATAGAGACACACACACACTGTATAAAGTTGATATAGTGTGTTATAAGAGGAGCCCAATGTGAGGTCGTCTCACTTGCACTCACACTAAGTCAATATAGACGGAGGCGGGGACGCTCCATGACATCTTGGCGGTTGTGTCCTTCACCATTGTTTTCAAGCTGACCGCACCATCTGTCACTGGAGAAAAAGCTTGCACAGCTCAATGACAGGAACACTGTTGCATGTCACCACGGTGTCTGCTTTGCTCTTACTCCATTTCGCCACAGGGGGCTCTTTTTGACCCCCAAATTTTCTACACATTTGATACCACAGCAGTGCACGAGCATAGCACGCATTCCCTAAACTTTGTTAGTTGCTCTAACACTTTAATGAGGCAGATTATTTTGGTTCGTTTAAATGTCAAAGCGTGGAGAGGGACAAGCCCATTTACATGTCCTGTGCCCTGGCAAGGTAACTATCCTTGGCTTTGACTTGACAGGGTCAGCCTGCTTTGGCTTTGTCTTCTCTTGGGACATCATTAAATTTCTGTTTCCAGCACCTGAGTCTCTTTCAGGCATCTGATCACGTTCCTCCCTATCTCCCTGAGCTATAATGTGATGTCCTCTTTCCATGCCCTGGCTCAATTTTTAAAATATAAAGTTTCTCGGAAGACTGGTCACTTTTTATTCAACCATCTATGGAGATTAGGCTGTGTTGTATGGCCAGCTGAGCAGACCTTTTCAAATCGTCGCAGTGCTTGGCCTACATTGTGCCACTTATAAGGACAGCTGCGTTAAAAATCATCAAGATGAAGTAGTCTGCTCTACAAAGCCAAACAGGCAAAACAAAAAAAAAAAAAAAGTGTGTGTTTAATGGTCAAGGTTAAGACTGGTGTCTGGTATCCATTCGAATGAAAATTATAACTATATGCTTTTGCAGCCTGTAGCCCACTTTCTGCTTTTAAGAGGACAGTGCAGTGGATATAAAAAGACAGAAAATACCTACACACCCTTATGAAACTGCAGGTATTTGAAATGTAAAGACAGATATAACAGCAATGTAAACGTCAGGTTTGTTCTATATTTAAGGTGATCTTATACAATCTCAGGTTCAGAGAATATACATAAGTACAGTTTAAATCAAAAGAACAACAATGATTGCAAACGTTTGCACACTTTCACATTCAGTATTCAGTCTTTCGGTAAATAACATACATCTGTAATCAGTGAATTGTGATTTTAAAGCAGTATTTGCTTAAATGTTCTGGGGTTGCATCCTGCTGGAGGAGCCATGAGCAACAAAGAGTTACCCAAGAAACTGTGAGATCAAACTTGACGAGAGGACCAGGAGAAAACCTATTAGGGAGGCTACCAAGAGACCGAAAGCAACACTGAAGGAACTACAGGAAGTATTGGAAGGTGCTGGACAATCCTTACATGTGACAACCATCTCCTGTGTTTTGCATATGTCAAACAACATGATGGACAAAAAGATGGACTCAGTTACATCAAACCATGCAAGGATAATGAGTTCTTGTCTAACCAGACAAAGGTTGAACTTTTTGCTTTAATCCTGAAACATGTGTTCGGGGCAAAGTCGATGCAGCTCATCATCCAAGGAACAACAGACCGACTGTGAAGCACGAAGGTGGCAGCATCATGTTTGTGTCAAGACAGCAGGGATCATGAAAAGCTCCATAGACTGTCTGGTCGGCGTCAGGACACTGAAGATACAAAGGATATGAAGGATGATAATGCATAAAAGAGTGGGATACAATGCAAAGTTGATATTTATTATTATATATTATATTATTATCATATTTATTGATCTGTGTATTTATTGAATTAATTTGAAT
Organism: Datnioides undecimradiatus; assembly: GCA_008933995.1. NCBI lineage: Eukaryota > Metazoa > Chordata > Actinopteri > Lobotiformes > Datnioididae > Datnioides > Datnioides undecimradiatus. The sequence continues at coordinate 4,155,760 of WARS01000060.1, forward strand.
TAATATAATTAACTAACTGTGGGGTTTTTCCTCCTGGATTTGTTTTTGTAATAAGATCTTATGAAAGATGGACATTGTTGTTACTTCGGTCATTACAGTTAAAAAACCTGCAATTTCAATGTGTGTTGACTTTTTGGCTGCAGCAACAGTCCCACAGTTGGTTACTTTGAGGGTTTTTAACTCAGTTTTGTTGTTAATCTCCTGCTGAGTGAAACCTCCTAATGGTTCACTGGGAAGTCATACATTATTAGCCTTCCACCCCCTTTGGCTGCAACCAATATGTTTGCTACCACACACGATGTGCTGAATGAACTGTAGCAAACAGTAGGTGATTACACTGTATATATGTTTTCTTGCCTAACCATGTTTGATGTATAATGTTCTGCATTTTGGGGCCTTAATTATGATAAAAACGTATTTTCTTCAATGAGAAGATCGTTACCAGTCTCATATCTCCTCATTTAATGAGGAGTTGGAGCTAGCAAGTTGTTAGCCTAGCTCAGGACTAAGACTAAAATACAAAGGGAAAGGCATGACCTGGTTCTGTCCAAAGATAACTAAACATGTGTACCAGCCCCTCTGAATCTCAGTGATTATCTGTGATATCCTGGAGTTGGTCTACAGAGTTGTTTTCCCGTGTTTGGAGTCATATTTGCTAAGCTAAGGTAACCAGCTGCTGGCTCCTGCGTCAAACCGAACAGACATGTGAGTGCTACCAATCTTCTCATCCAACTCTCAGGAAATTAATGAAATGTGTTTCCTAAAGAGTGACAGTATTCCTCCGAACAGTGGCCATTTATTGCTTTCATTGAACAATTTTTCGTTGGAAATGCAGGATCATCAAGTCTTTCGAACCTGAATTTGCTTTTGGAGCCACAAACCGATCACAGCTGTTGACAGTTCTGTCTGTGACTGTGTGCACATCACATCAGCTGATTGAGCAAATCGATTACATGCGACGACTCAGCACTTCCTTTGTGTGGTCTTTGTGTTCTGCGACAATAGTCGGACACGTTGACCTTGACCAGATGGCAGACAACAAGTTGTATTTTCCCATTTTTAAACATTAAGCCCGCGCTGTTGTCAGAGTAAACTTTCCAGAGGACAATTGAGCAGAAGACGCGTCTCCTGATGGACGCGGTGTCAGAAGCCTGTAATTTGTGGCAACTTTTCTGCCTCTTATTTTCAACCTTCAAATGTAACTCGGACCTTCAGTCACCTTCGCGAGCTAGCGGTGAATTAAAGTGCACATCATTATTTGAAACTTGTGAAGGAGGACACTGGGGGAAAAAACGGCAATTTTGTCCAAAGCGACCACAAAAAAAAAAAAAAAAAAGTGGATGAAGAAGTTTTGCAGTCTCTGCCATATCACAAAGTACATTTTCTGCCTTGAGTATCTGACTATTTCAGGGGCAGGAGAGCTCCAATTCCAGATGTCAGTCATCTGTACAGCCATTGCCACAGGCTCAGAGGACAGTTGAGGGACAAATTAAGAGCATTTGGTCATTTTTCCTTACATTTCTTGAGACAGCTTGAGCCCCAAAATAAGTATTTATCTGAAACGTGTTAAAAGAGTTTGTTCTCGGGCCCAGTCATGAGAACGAAGCCGTCTTGTTTTTGTTTTCAGTAACAATAAGTGGACCTTTTTCATCCTTTACTTTGTTCTTCGTGTCATATTGCGCTCGACTTTAGCAAAATTGCAAGAGCATTTGTTACATCTATTGTCAGACCTTCAAGGTTTAGTCCTTCCTCCTTTAATCCTGCTGCTGGAGTCATAGTATTCCTTTGTTTAAGCTGAGTGACGGCGCCTTTAGCCATCAGCTAAACAACTAAAAGGTAAAAAAGAAAAAAAAAAGAAAATGTGTTTACCAAACATACCCCATTATAAAAGAAAGACACTGTTCTTTGGAAACAGCGAGTGTAAAATGAGGCGCTCAGCAGGATGGATACTCAGGTTTTTTTGTCTGAATTTAAGTTTCACTTTGTAATGTCAGAAATTATGTTAAGGGAAAAATGGTAAAGGTAAATAGCTGTGGTATTAGCTCCTTACAATCTAGCTGGGTGTTTACTAACCTCTTGCCATAGTGAGAACATTATGTTCCTTATCAACGTCAGCATTTGTTCTGTAGCATATTTATCCTGACAGCGCCACTCTGACAGCGACCCAGAATACTCTTTTGCTCTTCCAGTGCAGATAAGATTTTGCGCTGGATCTTGTCTGCAGCTGAATGTGCGATCCAGCACAAAATGCTACAGGGATGTTCGGGGTAATTGTTTCAGCCGATCCGTAGCAGCGCTGTATCTACAACCTTACCTCCGTGGTAATGCTGCAGCCACTGACCGGAGATACGGCACAGTGCTGCATGTCTCATCTCATGATCAGACTGATTCACTCTGATATCATTGTCAGATGCTCCAGCGTGTGCTCTGCTTGACCCGTCTGTGTACTGGAGCATGATAAAATGGGATTGTACCGGTGATCCTATCTGTTGCTCCAATTGTGCTCATGTTCCCTTGCAGATTCAGCATTTGACCTGAGGGATAATGATTAAAAAGGAAAAGGAGTAACGCCAGTGGCGAATTCTTGATTTGTTAATTTCTCGTCAGTTCCAATCAAGATATCGTTACAGGTCTAATGGGCGCGGGCTAATTAGAAAGCAGACCGGATGTGGCAGAGCACGTACAGGTGAAGGAGATGTACTGAGGACATGGAGGGACTGCAGGGCTCTGTGAAAAGGTCACGCGAGGCAGCTGTGTGCCCACTGTGAGGGATAGTATATGACACGAGGACAGAGCCAGTGACCCGACACTATTACGGTGTCCTGACACACCACGCTCCGCTTGGCATACCTTTCATACAACACACCTGGTTACTGACCTGCTTTCACTCCCAGCAAACAGCAAAAGGAATTACCACTTCAAACCCAAAACATAAAGCAGCCAGCGCGTGGATTATTATTTACAAACATGACAATTTCCTTTGCAGTGAGAAGCAACTTTTTTAAAAAAAAAAAAAAAAAAGCTGAAATTTTCAAAACTTCATTACGCAGAATAATGTGATTAAAGTGAACTCAGCGCATCATCCTCATGCAGGGAAGCAAACAGAGTGACACTACAGGCTCTCCCTCAGTGGGGGTGGGATGCACTTGAGCACTGCTTCACTAATTTGTGATTCACGCTGATAAGTCTGGAGTATTTCTGCGTTAAAACGTTCCTCGAGTAGCTTCGAAATGATGAAAACTAGGAAACTAAGCACTGTTCTGAGTGAAAAAGTATACTTCGAGTTACAAGAAGCTGATGCTTACATGCATTTTAAGCACCGACGGGCTCAGTGGTGTTCAAACCAATAAATCTGGGAGAGCACCTACCGAGCTGTACACGATGCTGTTTGATTCTGTTGTGAGAAAACGAGGAGAGGACAGGGGTAGGGTGTTTATTATCCATGGGGATTCAATCCGTCAAGATTAGAAAGCATTTGGTGATTTCATTAATGAGTTTTGTTGCGTTGAGTGATCACAGTCAGCGGGTCTCCACAGTCAACAATGGTGGAAAATGTAATTACTCTGAAAGTAATTATTCATTCGAGCTTTGCTTGAAGGATGACTTTGAAAAGATGGTGAACTGCCTGATGGAGGTTGATGCCCTTGCCTTGAGTTTTGACACTGGTGTCAGCAGATGCCAGAAGGCATCGCCCACAGGGATTGTTTACCATTGTGAGAGTCTGTAGTTAACCAGTTATTATTCTGTCTTTAATACAATAAATTTTTTTTGTGAGTTTTGTCATTTTTACCATTTTCAGTAGCAGATTTGATTTACTTTTCCTACTGAGTTGGAAGCAAAACCTGATTTTTAACAGAAATTCCTCTTGGGGCTGCTGCAAGAATGTTGTGCATTGTTTTCAAAATAAATAAATAAATAAAAATAAAACTGTTTTTGCACATATTTGTGGGAAAAAAACAGCATCTAAGCTGTCAGGACCTGGGCAATACCTCATTTGTCTGTGCTATTTTTTTTTTGTGTTATAAGTATGAGAAATCTATGCGAATATCAGAAAAGTGAAATAAGACACACATGCAGGCTGCTCTGTGTGGAGATCTGGGTGATGTGCGCCAGGCGCCGCAGGCTAAAGGCAGACTTGTGCCTCCTGAAGGCTGAAGTGTCTTCCCAGCCCAGTTCATGGTGGCTGCTTAGAGAGAACTGCCATCAGGTCACGTGTAAAGTTGTCAAGTGACTGTGAGGAAGAAAGCAACCTGCAGGGCAGCAGACCTTCAGACCGGGACAAGTGGAGTGACAGAGGGCCTTGGCCTGTTTTTCCCTTCTTTTGTGCTTGAAGTGACACTGTGTTCCCCTCTTTTTTACACCTTAGCAGTTAGAGAACCTGCAAAAGCCCCAGATTTTAACTAACTAACAAGCCTTTCACCTTTTTTCCTCTGCCACTCGCTGGTTGGTCAGTTGAGATCCTGCAAGCCCAGAGCAAAGCACTGCAGTGGGTGTTACTGTGTGACTGCCAGTGTAATAAAAACAACAAAGATTCTGTGTTTCAGCCATTAAGACAGAATCACACAGTACTCAGCTGGTGTCTCTCCAGGATGGATAGGGAACGCCAAGTCTCCACATGTCAGCTCTGCTCAAGTCCTTCGTTAGTCTTTCCTCTTCACCGTGCATCACGCTACTTGTTGTGCTGCTGTCTGATAAACATCGTACACGCAGCACTAAATGTCCTTCTCATCCCCTCGTCCCCGCCTCTCCGTGCCAAAATCCTGCCCTCCTGCTTCCCCGTGTGCCTCCACTGCTGTGTTCGTGTAAGGATTACCAGCTGGGCATGTGGAGAACATGGACGGGAGCCTCAGACCACGCTCCAAGGAATCATTCTGGCGTCACGGCATGAATGTTTAATATCTCATGAACTACAATTACAATCAAATATGAGTGTATGATGTTTGTGTTGCAGTGATCTACAAGGCCTCATGCTCTTACATCTGCTGAATGATGCAATACTCATCCTTTGCCTTTACATGTTGATACTGGTAACAGACAACGGCAGTTCGCTAAGATTACATCCAATGGGTTTATATTGAATGTGCATGAACATTATTGATTATCTGAGCATTCAGCGAGCACTGATGAACTTCTGTTATAGATCCTGGGGGCGTTTCGCTGTGCGTGCTTGTTTTATTTGATGTTGATGTGCTATTTTTCTTTAACCTTCAGGACTCAGCTGCACTTTGCAGACCAGTGAATTAAATGTGTTGTTAGTTTCTTGTCCTCACCAAGGTTTCCTACTGAGACGTGCTTTACAATACATTATGAGTGCATTCCACCACTGTTAGCATTCTAATTAAATACTGTATAATGTACTTAATGCAGGACAGTGGATAATTATATTAGCAGCAGCTAGCAAAGCAATGCCACTGCTAGGCTTTCAGAGCGTGCAGCGGTGCTATAAGTTTCCTCGCCTTTGCACATTTGTTGCACGGTTACTATCCAACCATTTGCAGTCAGCTGACCTCACTCATCTGCAAACCTCAGAGTCTCCAAACCCCAGTTTTCCCCCAGTCGTCTGTCAAATCATCTACTGCTCCTCCGCTTTATTGTACAAGCTGTTGTTTTTATGTTACCTGCTTCTCCGTCCACGACTGCAAGATGTTTCATGGCTCTGTCTGCCAGTTCGGTTTTGTTTGCTTCTGCCTTTTTAACTTCATCTGCCTTGGAGTGGATATCATCCACACTACTGTTGCACCTTGTCTCGACACAGAGCAGACTGTCTGCTCAGTCTGGGGTCTCTACAGCAGAACATGGCGGTATCTGAATGAAGTTTAATGGGATTATGATGATTGGATTATAGGTTTTAAAACTGTTAGTTGTCAAATTTGTCTTTCATTTTTACTACAGAGTGGGAAGAGGTAAGATGAGCCAGTGGGCAAAGTGACCCAACCTCTGTTACTAAGCAACCGTGAACATTTGTTGTGATGTCATGTAACGGTACATTCGAAAACACCCATCGTTTCTATCTGCGATGGAGAGAAGCACATAGGAGAAGTGGTGAGTATTTAGGTATTTTTACACAAAAAAACATTCATTCTTCTTCTTTTCAAAGTAAATTTCCTGCACGTCAGAGGAAATGCAAATCAATTAACTTAAGATTAGCCTGAATTGCTAAACTAAGTCGTTTTTTAATTCAAAATGGCGACTGTGGGGCAACATGAGCCAAATGCTGAGGGGTAGATTTACTCGGGGGTTCAACTTTCTCCACCACAAGGCACCAAAGTTAAATTTGAGCCTCTCTGCAGCACAGGATGGTATTTCATTGCAGCATTACACTGGTTTCGAACCAACTGGCGCTCAACACCCCCCTGAAGAGAGGGAGAGAGCAATCATTGATGTCAAGGGGGGAAAAATCCATCAGATCAGTGGCAAAAGACAGAAATATTGACAGATCAACCCCGCGGAGGTACATAAAACAAGAGGTCAAGGAAGTGAACACAGTAGGGTAACCTGCTATGTGCGGTATAGAAGAAGAGAGTGCTACGCTTTCACAACAATACACACTGTAACGTCTCACTGCAGTCCACAATTAAACTCTCTGTTAATCCACAGTCCAATTTCAGGATCCGCCTTTAAAGGCTAATTCTGCTGTGTCTCTCCTGACGCGCCGTGTGAACGTGTGTTGTTGTGTTACGCTCTGCTGCCCGGGCAGAGTGCGCGTTTGGGGAGATCTCATAAGCTTAAGTGTTCCGGGAGCAAAAGCAGCCGCCACTTCAGGTGCGATGACAATACATGCTGGACACTCACTGCCACGTTTCTGCAAGGGGAGCTACACCATGTTGGGAGTGCCCTCTAATGACCAAAACGCGGAACAACCAGTTAACTTGACACCTTAAATGTATGTGGATGTGTACATTGAGAAATAAATTGATCGTGATATTAACTCAGAGCCGTCACGATGAGATAATGAAGAAGGAAAATGCAAATCCGAATCATTTATTCTGATTTTGGAAGACGTCCAAAGCTGATTATCATTAAAACACATCACATAACTGCTTATATATAGATGTATAACAATGCATTATATCAACTTTATGGTTCTCCGGGGCCGTGAGCCTCCATCTAAACACTTTTCTATTACAAAATGAAGCACTCAGCCACCATTAGACAGCACATTCAAGGTAAAGTGCTACAATTAACCATTTGTATAATCAGAAAATCATTTCGTCTGCTAATTGCCAGTAATTTAAAAATTGCAAACCTCGCAGTTTGGGCAGTATCGGGCCTCTTTTCTTCCTAAATTTCAACCGACGGCATCAAATTCAGGATGAGTTTGGTGTCAGGGGACGACGTGATGCTGCTGCGTGCCTTAATGAACATAAGTGACAGCAGGAATGCTGGGTTTTACATTTATAGTGACACTGACAGAGAAACTGCATTTACTGTGGATCAGCCACATCTGGCCTCACCTGATCCTCGTCCAAAGGTCAGTTTCAGCCATACCGTTCTGACGTAGCCTCAATAAATGTCACCGGCTGGAAATGTCATGAGAACATGTAAAGAATAAGAGAGCATTTTATGTTTGTTTGTTTGATGTTGAAGTCTCATTGAAGGCAATCATGTACGAGCCTCTTGATGTCAATACTTTAGCCTAGAGTTTGTGGCTGGCTGCGTACGACGTGGAAAGTGTTGCGTTGCAGTTTCTCTACCTGAGACCAGGGCGCAGACATGGAGAGCAGCTTGTAGTACATCGTCCCGTCTATGTAGCACCTGTGAAGAATAAAGAGCATTATATTAAAGTGTGGCTGCAAGGGCCAGAGGAATGATAATCTTCTTATTAATGTCATTAGGAAGAACAGAAAGTCAACAGACTTTGCGAGATTGGATTTTAGCTATAAAACACATGTTGAATCCACAAACTTCTTCTTAACTGTTGATTAATATTGGTCATAAAACCAGTTTTAAAAAGCATCACCGCTGCTAACAGCTGGACTAGTGTGGAGTCTCCAATAACTCAGTAAATGTGGCCAAATATAGGTTTGTTAACCAAGTTTAGGCTTCGATTAACTGCATTACACACACGCTGGCAACATTCTTCAATGCACATTTATAACATTATGATATTTATTTACCGCAGGCAACGCTAAGCATCAAGCACCTTGTCTGACTAAGTGCGTTGCCAACCACTTAAATGATTTTGTGCGTTAGCATAATGCTTTTCTTGGTTTTTGTTTATGATTTAACGCCGTCCACATTTAGTTTTCAGCCTGTTATTTTATGTGCAAATGTCAAAGGGTGATGTCGAATGAAAAGCGAGAAACTACATGTATGAACACACTCTAGCGTTACTAGATAGCATTCGTGTGCTTGGCTCCTGTGAAACCAAAAGACACTTATTTTAAATGAACATACGTCGTGTATTTAACTTACAGCACACATGTAACATAATTTATTGTATTTGTTTCAACCCAAATCATGATCTTTTCCTAAACGTGACCAAGTAGGATTTGATCACTGAATCTGTGGGAAGTGACAGTAACGCAAAGCATACAGGATCGCAGCCTTCTACTTTCAGTACAAGCACACCTGATCGTCTCGGGCTATATAACGTGTGAAAAACCATGAACCAGTGCATTAGTATCTATAGGGTATGGAAACAAAATGACCTTGGAAATACAAAAAGTAACCGTGGGCTCATTTTGCTTGTTTAGATTTAACCTTCTTCAGTCAATAAAGGCAGCACAAATCCAATCGTATGGAGAAGAACATCTATTTCAAGAGTGTCTTTCTTATCCTGGCTATTGCAAAGGGTGTTAAATTGAGCATTTCAAGAGTTCAAGTGTTGGACATTTATCATTCTTTTATCCCAACAATAAGTGCTGGGGTCTAACAGATTGTGCGGCATAACAGATCGGGCAGTGGCACAACAGCAGCAGTAGTTATTCATAAAGCCTGCGGTGGCAAACACAATCACAAATGCACAATTCTCTGTTTTTGTGTTGCTTTGTAATGCTACAAATGAATGAACAGCATTGATTCGATGAGGGCATTACTATGGAAACTGCACTTTCCCCCCCTGTTTGCAAAACCCCTGGCATAAAGGTAAAGCACGCCTCAGTAACTCAGCTAATATTGCCAAATCCCAGGTGTCTTATTTGGGTTTTTCATAGCAGGGATATGAGCTTTTCCCACACAGTGTAAACAGTTGACATGCACCAATTTATGGGCAGAATATTATCCAGAATACATGCACCATCCCAAATATAGAATACCAATTATACCCAATGTTCATAACCCTGAAGGAGGTGATTATAATTGCTGCAGGGATGAAGTCGGTCCGCATGGATTTGTAGACACACACATTGTGGCTTACATGTGCTTACTATAAGTTGATACACTTAGCGTGTGTTACATGGAAGGACATCGCGGCTCTACAATTGGCTAAATGTTTTTTTGGGAGGCTTACGCACGGCATGCACGGCTCTCAAAGAAAATAAATCACGTTTACCGGCTTCCACGACTGAAACAGCACTGAATTGATTTTCACCGTGCCCACACTAAGTAATCCTGTTTGTGAATCCTCATGTGCTCACTGCTGCAGTGATTTTGGGAGCGTTGAGAGGAAATGAAATGAAAAGGAAGAGGGGAGTTGGTTTTTTTTCCTTTGGAAGCTGCTCCGTTTTCAGCCGACGCGATGATTCAAAGTGGAGATTATTAACCTGCAGCAAGCGAACAAAGAGCTTGATAACGAGAGAAACCAGATGCCACAGCTACACCCCCCACACAGTTCAGCTTCTCATGCGTCCTTGACAAAAGCTTAATAAAACATAAAGTGAGCTCTTTTTTCTGGATCGCATTAACCCCACTGAGGAAATTTCTGTTTTGATGTCACCTGTCCTTATTTTTGCTCCACACAGGTAAACAATGGAGTTGTCACCACGCTCCCCGAACAGAGTCTGTGCAGAGCAGCAGGATAATGGCTTCATGTTTTCTTTTATTCTCTTTTTTTCTTAAAAGCAGCACAGGAATAGTCATATCATCACCTATTTGCGGAGGTGATGACGTGATTTGACGTAGATGATTGTGTGAGTGTGTCTTGTGTGTGCACCTGTGGCGCCCTGCTGTAAAAACCGGACCCATCGTTCCCTTCAATGACGACAGGCTCATCATCAGACGTCTGCGCTGTTCATCTGAGGCTTTCTGAGTAAAAGCACCTAAATTTCAGTGTATGGTCAGTATTTCCTCCTTCTCTTCTGCAAATGTAAAAAAAAAGAGGTTCAAGGGTTTAAAAATAAATGGATAAAACAAGTCCTCAAAATTAAAAAAAACACAAAAACACCTCATTTGCAACTACATTAAGAACAATTTAGCTGACATCCCGATCTGCAGGACATCATCTCAGCACTTTCCACAATTGCTGGAAATCACAGTTTAAAAACCAAACATGTCACATGATGTGACAGTGCTCCGGGTATCGCCCCGGTTAAAGGGCACAGAAATGATTTGGACATGGTTCACCAGAGATGATGGTTTGAGTTAAAATAAATATTTTGTTAGCGGAAAGTCGTGGTTTCGGCTCATGGTAACACTGTGATCAATTTAAGTTATGATTTCCTGTTTTATTTTGAAGGAGTACTTCCTCCTGTGTCTTTGTTTTCTTCATTTCCTGTCTTTGTGTTTACTGCTTTCATTTGAAAGTTCACATGTGACCTCTGTTCCCTTGTGTATTTCATATTTTTAATTATTCATGTTTGGCGTTATTGACCTTATCTTTGCGTTTCCTCATGTTTTCTTAGTGACTCTTCGCCTCAGTTTAGATTTGCCATTTCCTGTTTAAATTAAGTTTTTGTTTAGTCCTGCTCCAGCTCTGTGTCCAGGTCAGACCCCTCTATTTATACTTTTAATGCTGACTTTGGCATTTAATAAAAGCCACCGCATCACTGCACTTGATGTCCTCCTTTAGGCGAGAGTCACATTTCCTGCCAGAGGGCTTCAAGCATAAACACATGTCATTTCGAGGCACCTTCTGAAAGGAGGCTGTCATTTTCGTGGAAGGGCATCTTCAGGAAAAAGACATTAAATAAAACTTTTGCTACTGTTGTGAGCTAAAAGGTGAGGTGAGACATGTTTCACCTTAAAAACAACGTAAATAAAGACAGAGAGGTGTCTGTGGTGACGTTAGTGGCGATAAAGTTAAATGTGGAACATTAAACGTTCAGTCAGGAAGGGTTTTTTTCTCACATGCTTGGTGCCTTTAATAACATTTCTCATTCATCCTGCAATTCACTCTCTCTCATGTCCACTTTTAACTTCCTTCTGTCACTGATATATCAGCTGCTCACAACAGCTGGCCCACCCAATCTATTCATCTGATCTATCCGATAGCACGGAGACACACTTTCATTAGCGGCCTTTCATTTCCCTCCTTTTTAAATATGAATTATTTTGCAGATTCACCGCGTCGTCACGTCTGAACTCCACAGTGGAGGAGGGGTATCATCCCACATCATCTGTCATCACATTGTCTCTTTCCATATTACATACCTTTACTTATTACCTTTATTCCTTACTTATTTACTTGTCTCTCCAGATTGAAACAACAGTAATGCTGAAACATTAAACATAACAGGACATTTCACAACTTATGGGTTTTGAGAAACTAAGATTTAGATATATTTTAGTTGCCTGATGGTACAAACTGTCCTAGATACACTAATGCTCACTGTGTCACAGGTGTACTTATATGTAGTTACTGTAATTTGCTCCTATTTTCCCCATTTTGTGATGTTACAACATTGCATCATCTACAAAGAAACTGGTTGAATTCAGCTTGGTATTAAAACATTTCTGATGGCCCATTATGTCTGGAGCGGCCGATTGGGCCTTTCACTGTTCAACCTTGCACTGGCATTGAAATGGATTGGATCATTATTTTTAGCCAAACGTTCGCTCTGGCCCCTCTGCAGACCGCTCTGTTCCTTAATTTGAGAACAAGAATGTGACTCATCTCTCCTCATAATCTTTTAAGGCGCTCCAAATTACATTACAAACAAGGTCAGAGCACATTCTGAAATAATAAGCTTTCGATAATCATTTTTAATCCCCCCCGCTGTTACACCACAAGACAAATTGTGCTGTTTATTTATTTTCCGTCAGTGCTGTTGCAAATAAACTGTTTTGGTTGCCACTCTCAGTACAGGGAATTAATGCTTCACCCCCTCCACCCCCTGCGCCACTCCTCACCCCCCTCTAAAGCTCATGTTGTGGAGTTGACGTTGCCTGCGAGATTGCCGATGGTGGAGACAACCTCACCCCTACCCCACAACGCATGTGGGTCAGGTTCATTTAGGTGTGACCAAGGGATTGGTCCCTCCGGGAGCAATTAGTTCCCACTAAAGGATCTGGGATGGTGGGAGCAGCGAGATGTCAAACAATGGCTTCACCCCTCGTCAGCTAAACGCCTGTTAGCCTCGGCTCCTGAGAGGGTGAACTGCCAGTGTTTTGTGTTTCTGCGTTACTACTCCCCAGATGTACACACTGTGGCTCGGAGCGATTTCAGACTCTGTTCAACATAACTGTGTAATGTCATAGTGGGAGGAGTTGTGTGCGTGTGTGTGTGTGTGTGTGTGTGTGTAAGTTGCTTGAGTGAAAGTGATAAAACAATTGTGTTGTGTTAAAATCCATTCACCCATAAAACACAAGGTGCCTGTTTGTTAATCAAACCCTCAGACGTGCGTCAGGCTTGTTCTTTCCTTTTTTCTTTCCATCAAAACCTTCGCAAAAAGAAAAAAAAAGAAAAGATCTGAGCTCTGAAACTATTTGCCAGCTCTTCTCCGTCTCAACAACTGATGCAAAGCAGATGAAACTTTTCAGAAAACAATGCCTGTGCTCCTCTTCAAAGTCTTATTCATCTCTGTCAGTCACCCTTCAGCGCTGACAATTTATTCATCACGCGGGAACAAAGCGCTCCAGATTTGTTCCTGGGATTCAAACGGCAATGCTTTCACTGGGACGCTATTTCTATAAGATAATAATATAAATCCCTGCTAATAGCTGCAGTTATCACCCTTAACGAGTTGTGTGTGTGACTTCGGCTTTGTCAACAGTGATGAAAATTTCGGTGCGGTGTGACGTTCTTTTTTATCCGAAGCACAAAGACACCTTGTGACAGGAATCCTTTTCGTTTGGCAAAGAGAAAAGACCAGTTGTTATGGTTACAAGTTATAAATAGAGCAGCAAGGAGTGTAGGTGACAAGGGAACAGAGAGTTTCAGGATGAAAGACGCAGATGAAATTCACCCCACAATCCCTTGCTGCAGATCTGCTAACTTACAGGGAAACATCCACGTAGGCAGACTTGGAAACATCAGTCGACAAAAAGAAACTTCTGCTGCATTAATTAAAGTTTGCATACGAGCTCACCTCAGTTTTTTCTTTTCTTCCTGTTTCCTGTTGCTGCTTTGCTGACTGACATCTGCGGCAGGAGCTGCTTTAACGGCGACTGTGACACTGCAGTTTTAAAGTTTAGTCTTGAAACAGAGGAGCAGGGAGATACGGGCTGTTTGTCTGGTCCGCAGCGGCTCGTCTCCCCAGCCCTCCCCTGTGATTTTTTGGCATTTGTGTCATGCACATTGTTCTCTGCCCCAGTGCCCAGCACCGAGGGCCTCCTGATATAGCCCGTAATTAGAAGCAGCTCAAGGATTTAATGAAGAGGCGCTCACTTGATGGCAGCAGCGCTTGAGACATTGCCAGTGGCTCCGACTTCAAAGCTGGAGATATGGCTCCTCAGCAAAGGCCGGGGAAAAGCTGCAACGAGATAACAAGTCATGGCTTTCTTTTGATTTGTGGCATGCCAGGGCACTTACTATATAGGTTTGCAGCCAGCAAGGGCATGCAAATGGTTGATCAGTGTGGCATTGCGCTACTGGGCAATGAGTATCAGCAACAGAGCCCAGTAATGATCCAAGTGGGAGGCGAGATAAGATAGGCTGCGTGAATTTCCTCCCCAGTCAGTAACTACCAGGATCGTTCGCTATCATCTACTTTAGAGCGCGCTGCTGCCTTCCAGAAACAAACTCTGGAGGAGCGTTCTGATCAGCCAAAAAGGCTTAGAGGGGGAGGATGTGTTTCAAAGTCATGTTCAACTCTCTTCTATTGCTGCAAACCTTAAAAAAAAAAAAAACATGGTAGTTCCTCCGGAAAAGTTAAATGACATTTGCAATGTGTGAATGAATATTAACGACCCTCACACTGTTTGCTCGTAAGGCAGGTAAGCTCAGCGCTGGTAAAGTGCAGTGTTAAACGGCGCTGTGTGCTGGTTTGTGAGGATTAATGAAGCAAATAATGCCCTCAGCTGCTCTGCTGAAGGGTTCCCACCCCCTCATTCATTTCATATTAACTACAGTATATTCCTCCAACTTCATCCCGCTGATAAGATACTTTCTTTTTCACTTTGAGGTGCCCTCAACTTGCATTTAGCTCTTTCCTAATTCCCTCTTACATAAGATCTTTCCATAGGGTACATACTGCTCACTTGTATACACGCAGACTTTTAGAGCACACTGAGGGAGGATTTAAAAAGATCAGCCGTCTTTTTATTTTTTTTTTCCCCCGAATTATAAATCTCCAGATCTGATTACAAGTGTGCGTCCTAATCTTAAAAGAGGAACAAAAAGAAGGGAACGACACAAGATTTCTCCTCCATTTCACGGCGTTTTCACCACGTTTCAGTGACGCAGTCATTATCATTCCCCCCCGTCCCCCCCGTCCCCCCGGATTGTCCCTGTCACCAGAGAAAGACCGCTCTGGGTTTCCAGAAACTTTGAAGGCACAAAGTTTGTCGAAAAGAAAAGATACTAAATCTTCAAACGCAGACTTACACTACATCCAACATGATTAGGTTCAAAGAATGAAAAGTTGCAGTAGACTTTGGTAGTTCGCTTCTTTTCTCATCTCTCACCTCAAAGCAGGTCTCCAGTAACCTTCTTCCCTTTAGAGGATCCTGCACCCCGGCTTCAGTCCTCGGCTGTTTTAATCTTTGGCATCGTTTTAAAGCAGATGTGTGATGTCAAATGGATTCATGCGCAGCTCTTCGTCGAGGCTTTTTCGTTCTCCCGTCTGAGTGATGTAGATGCTTAGAGTTTAGCCACTGCTGTAGTCAGTCTCTATAAGATTGTCACACTAACATGTTTTATTCTCTACTGTCCATTGCAACGTGATATTGAGCTTATCCTGAACGTCCCTGTACATTAGCAATGACTGTTTCGCTGCATGCTTGCATACAAAGCCCTTTAACTTTCAAAGTAGCAATAACTAAGTTTGTTGATTCATGTTTTGATCGTTAAAATGGCCGTCACAGTTTCCAGAGACGGAGGCCATGTCTGTAATTCACAGTATTAAAACATGTAGCAAGACAAATACAAGCTGTAGATCTTTGCATCTGAGCTGAACGGACCGTCAGTCATCAAAAGTGTTGATGATAAATCCCTGTCCACTGACCGAACAATTAATGAGTAACCCTGTCATGTTTTCTTTGTCCTCTGTGTTAAGATAAATGTGGGCTGTGCACCTTTCAATGTGCGTGTGACATTTGAATAAAAGCTCCGTGGTCGACTTTTCACATTTTGACTCTGCGTCCGGCTGACAGACGACGCTCATAATGGATTTACAGAAACTGCAAATTAAAAACCAGGTTAACGACATTAATTTGTTTTCCACGTACATGGCGGCGGGAGGTGGGGGCGTGCGTCTTCGCGCTTGGCTGCAGGTTGCACGTGGCTAAAAATATCTTTCCTTGGACACTTCATCAGGATAAAAACAAAAAAGCACTTTTGCATGCATTATCTTGCTAAATTATATTAATATTTGAATCTCATACTATCTCTGGCAGGAGAGGCAATTATTTTGTGGTGATGGAGTGTCACAGCTAAATGAATAACCAGTTGTCACAGCACACCACCGAGGACAGGGGGCATCGCTGTGTGAATATAAAGCCCAATATATCCGCAATTAATTTCTACCCTCCGCTCCCCTCCAAAGCGTAAATAACATTTATGTTCCACAGTTTCTATCATTCGAGCTTGCTCTACAGGGTTAGGTATATTATCAACTCATTACAATGGCGCGCACACACACACACACACACACACACACATACAAACACACACGTACACACAAGCTCCTTTATTCTCATTAATCTGCCAGTCTCCCTCAACGCTCGCTATCTTCGCCTAATCAGTATTTATGACCAAGGACTATCTGCTGTGATATAAGAAACTACACATACAATAAATTTCATATTGTCGGGGGCGGGGGGCTTTTTTTTTCCTGATGCTGCCGTTTAAAATAGTCCAGAAATAAAACTTTTCAACACGTTTACAGAGAAGAGTGACTTCAACAGTAGGCTCCAAATGTAAAACCAGTGCAAAACCTCAAAGGGTACTTGGAACTCAGCACACAATAGGTGTCCAAAATTATGATGCATCAGCCCATCACAGTTCATTTGTAGCGTTTCTCCACCCGAGCCATCTCTCACCTGCTTTGTTAGTCTTTAAGTCACGCTCTACCGAATGGACTAAGCAGCAGAGGGAGTTTCGGTTTTTCAGTTTCCATTTCAGTTTTGACACTGTGAGTTAATTGGTCTAAATTAGTATAATTTTCTCTGCAGTGCACCACATCAGAAACTCTGATCTTATACACTCTCACGGTCAAACTCTCAAAGCCTGCTTCTTTTAATACTGTCCTCCTTTTGTTTCCTGGTCCATGAAGGCATCGCTGGCCTTCAGGCTGCCCATGTGTTTGTTCATGCGGCTTGTAGAGCAAGGAGAAGTGCAGATTAAAGTCCTCCACTTTCTCAATTTTAAAAAAAATCACAGGCAGAGAAAGGTGGAGAGGGATACAGAAGAGATGCCCTTTCTCTGTGTGTGTGTGTGTGTGTGTGTGTGTGTGTGCAGCATGTGTTTGCTCGTGTGCTGTTCAAGGACTCACGGAGCCGTTCGCCCGTGTTGCTCTTTCAGACAGAACACCTGGCCTTTTCAGCCCGATGAAACCAGCACACGCGCTGCAGCACATCCTCTGCTTTCAACACTTTTAAGGTCAAAACATACGAGGCCACAGCTCTATATGTTCACACGATTAGATGGACAGATAGAAAGATAGACAGATTCAGGGATTATTCAGTAACTACTCAGTATTATGTATTACTACTTGATCAATTTACAGATATTTAATATATTTTTTATGTCCTATGTTGCTTAATTCTCCCTGTCCTCATGTCTATCAGCATGTTGTGACTATATAGTCTTAAAATCATGAGAGAAGCCAAATTAAAGTGTGATTATTAAATAAAAATCAGTCAAATAACAGCACCACACCCCAATAAACCAAACAGCAAACACATGTAAGTCGTTTGTCTTTGCCTTCTGAAACGGCACAAATGAAAAACTAAAGCTGCAAAACTGCAAACGACAGAAATGTAATGCAGCGCGAGCAGCCAAATGGTTTCAGTGTGTGATGCTCGGACTCATAAACTACCGTATCCTGTTTAATGTGAGGAGATTGAGGCTTGAGTGAAACTGACTACGTGGTCGTTAAAGGGTCAATTTAGGCATTTAGGCAACAGGCTTTTAAAAGCACCTGACCTGTGGTTTGTCTGGAGTTAAACAGCAGGATGTACACTTCCCAAACGATGGTGTTACAGGTCTAGAAAGTACAATGTGACTCTGACAGATGGTGTGAGGTGCATGTGTGTGTGTGTGTGTGTGTAGGTGCAGCGCTTTATTGTTTAACAGCTGCAGGTATATGACACACCCTGATGTGTTTCATCAGCTACAGATAACTAACACCTTATTCCATAAAAGGCTGAGCTATATTAAGATTTTGTACGTTGTTTATGCGTCACACCTGCGTCCGTGTGGTAGGGGATTAAAAACGGCTTCGGTGCAGCAAAGAGCAAAACAGGAAACAGCTTCACTATACTGACAAAAAATAATAATAATCACAGTGAAGCAGGAGTGAAAGGAAACATGTTTAGTTCATGCCAGACAATCAAATGTGACAGTCTACTATTAATAAAGGTATTCATGGCCCCCGTCTCTGCATTTAAATGGGTCTGGAGAAACAAAAATGAATATTATAAATTATAAAAAAAAGTGAAGAGGGGAGAGAAAAATAAAAATGCCTCTTTCGTTTCAATCTTCTAATAGTTTTTTTTTTAAATGCAATTTTCATTTCAAGCTTTTTCCATTTCGTATATTTGTTTAAACCTTCATTTCCAGTCCATCACTCCATGCCGCGCGTGTGTCCTCTAACTCAGAACAATTTGTCGTCTGTTTTATTTTTCTCTTTCACAGGTGATTTTGACCTGATTAGCACACTGTAAAGAGGATGAATCTTCATTCTGGGTTCAATGATCCACCATTATTCAGCGTGCCGTGATGTTATTGGATGATAAAAAACAAACCTAGACCTCTCTCCCCCCAAGGTTGTCTCCCTCGGCCTAATGAAATGTCTCTCACAGAAAACTCAGAGAGCTGTGGACAATGAAAGAGGTCTTCACACTGCAGTAGGTCCACAACAGACTCAGGGTCACAGTTTAAGTCCTTGCATGTTGATTTTGATTGACTGCGCGTCTGAGAGGAACATTTGTGTCCTTTTAAAATGAAAACAGATGGTACCCATTCTTACTCCTCCTGCACTGCTAAACCTGAAGGACATTGGAGGGTAATAATGACAGATCTGCCAAATGCCTGAGACACTGGCACAGCTGACCTCCGCTGGAAAGACGTTGCATAATAATTGAAATTATTTAGCGGCTGAAGTGAGAGGCTTTAGCGCAAACCAGTTTTTTTAGAATTTGACGAGGGTAAATCCTGATGAAATGTGCGCTCTGTCCCTAATCCTCTTCAATCATCAACAGCTGTCCCGGGTTATGGATGTGACTGTTGCTTAACCTGCAGAGAGAGCGGCCTTTGATCTGGATTTGGCTCTGCCTGAACTAACCTCATCCCTTCCCGCCACCATCTGCCATACTTTTATCACTGTACATACTTTTTATTATGAGTACATTTGGAAAGCTAAACGGCATCAGGACGAGGTTGTATTCCTTTCTGAGCCCTCATTTGTGTTTTAAGCTTTGCTTTAAGCGCACGCACACACACACACACATACACTCAGACACACGAGCGCTGCTTGTTGCTGTATTCACACTTACCCCCACTGCGTGCAACCACAGTCATCACCTTCCATACGTCAGTTACAGAGCAGTATCATGGATGCCAGTTCTTGCAACCTGCAGGGAAATAGGAACAGGTTTGCTGTTTGATCTAATTATATTGGTCTGACACAGTGTATATGTGTGTGAAGGTCAAGGCTTGAATCCACCCGTAAGACCTTAAGGTGCAAATTTACATGCGGGGAATATAAATATGAGCATTACCCTGTCGTATTTATATCCCTTC
Organism: Datnioides undecimradiatus; assembly: GCA_008933995.1. Classification (NCBI taxonomy): domain Eukaryota; kingdom Metazoa; phylum Chordata; class Actinopteri; order Lobotiformes; family Datnioididae; genus Datnioides; species Datnioides undecimradiatus. The sequence goes on from WARS01000060.1 coordinate 4,175,201, forward strand.
TCAAGAAGCGTTTAAAAAAAAGCCTCATGATGCATTCTGCTTTCGGTTTTCACTGTTTTACATTCAGCTCAAATAATTCTGCTATTAAACTAAAAGCTTCTCACTGGAGCTGTGCAATTTTCCCAAAGGACTATCTTTTTTGTTCCCGTATTGTCTCTTGTGCCACTTTGACAGTGCTCATAAATATAAGATGGTGTATTCAAGTTGGGTAGTTTCCACCTCCTGATTTATCGGCGGTGCCTAGTGGATGAGAATTATAAAAAGATCAGGAAGACGAACGATAATTAACATAAGTGCAGGTCTAACTTTTTAACTTAATGGATTCAAACACGTACAGAGGTCAAATGCTTTCTTGCTTGTCTGTGATTCACACATAATTTCAACCCCAACAGCACTGATGCTGATTAGCTCAGTGCCAGATTTTTGTCAATTCTTCACCTTCTCGTGTTCTGCAACTATGCTATGTTTAGTTTACATGAAACTGACATAAAAAATGTCTTTTTAACCCTTTTAGATCATGTCCACCATCACACTGTGCAGCTATTTAACAACTCGGGCCAAAAATTCCAAAAAAAAATCTATTTATTTGTTATATTATATTGAAATAAAATCATTTGTTCTTACTGTAAAAGAAAATATGACACAGCGTGAACCACCGATTTCAACCCGTTACATCCACCTGACAATCAATCTTCAACTTTTAGCGCAGCTAGCTAGCAACAAATGCAGTCAAATCAAATTCCTCCAAATGTTATGTCCCGCCTGCCAGTATCACTCAGAAATATGTCATGATACAGAAGCAACACACTCTGCAAATCTTCAGCTGTACTTAGGAAGGTTTAAGAATGGTTGTGGGTACAGTTTGTTAAAAAAAGGCTAATGCTAATGCTAATTGTTGATATATACAACTGACTCTCCAACACCACACAAACTAACGTGTGCACTGGGTTTAAATCATGAGGTGCAGAATCGTCCCGGTCGCTGCAGACCATTTTCATCGAGAGTTTGTTATGATGTGAACGTTCTCGCATGCATTCACCAAATCATCTCTTGGTGATTTATGATCCAAGATGTTACTATCGGCAAAAAGACAGATACAGAAAATACAGTTCAAATATGCGAAGAGTTTTGTTTTCAGCACCTCATTCAAATCTTTCTCTACTGTCAGGCGCTCAGCGGGCTAGTGCACAGAACAGAGAAGAACCCATCAAGTGAGGTGAAATCTAATATTGTTTCCCTGAAAATATAAACATAAGATGAACAAAATATTAGAAAAATGTTTCAATATTATGGAGTTAAGTCACCCAAGGGGGTTCATCTCAACTTGAACTGGACATTTTAAATACTAAAGTGTTGCTCGGGGATCAGCTACAACATTTTTCTTATGTTTAATCGACTCTAAAAGTTATCGTGCTGATTCCCTGAACAAATGCAGGCCTGTCTGAGCACTTTACAAGGAGGAACTGACAGAGCAATCAGATAAATCAGCTCATTTTCAAGAAACTTGACTCTCAGTCGGGGCAAAAGATCAGAAACAACCAAAGTACAAAAATGTCTCATGTATGTTCAACACACAGAGCAGGATAACACAAAAATACCGTCTTTAAAACGCCCAATTGCGTGTGCAGATAAAACAGGGTTACAGCACAGCATATAAAGGAGTTTCTACTCGTGTTGCACCTGAACCGGGGAACAGTAAATCAACCCTCCTAGGGAAGAGTTTCGTACTCGGAGTGAATGGGCTGCTTTGTGAAGTCTAAAATAGACCCGGCCTTGCGGAGAACCTGCCGGTCAAAGATAGCCGTCAGTGGGGCGATGTGTGGAGAGCGACGACACACACACACACCTCTGGACGTGACCAAGAGGAAATGGAAATGTTCACTAGCAGCGGCGTGAACAGTGGGCAATGAAAGCGGAGATGAAAAAGTGTCACTGGCTCAGATCCATAAAAATCTAGCTGCTCATACTAATAACTGCTTGTTTGCATGATTTATTCACACTGAAACAATGATAATTCATTGTCGATGTTGGGATTGAGCTTAAGATGAAATCCAGCCTGACCCAGTGTTAATTTTATGTCATTTGAGCGATTTATTTAATGATACTGTTAAAGGAGAGGATCTGTTAAGAGGTGAAAAGAGCTCCCACAGAGAGCGGGTGTGTAAAACAGGATGTAAGAGATTATGTTAAAGACTGGTGATTTAAGTGTACTGAACTGTTTGAGCAGGCTGCACCACAGCACAGGGACCTGAGCAGAGAATGATAAGTCCAATTTGGCCATACAAAGCTCTGGTTCTGGACACCTCCCAGGTGTGAAACCTGCCTCCCAGTGCAATTAATTTTCCAGCACATACACTACAACACATTCTGCAGCTTACGTAGCTAAATCAGTTTGAGTTAAAGCTGTATCGAGCAACGTTTTTCTTAAAATTAAACGAAATGATTCAACTGACAAGCACAAATCCAGCACGCACCTCTGTGCAGCTTTCAGCCACTTTCAGCTCATTATCCCAGTCCAGTAAACCACAAGTGATGGTTCACACCAGCAGGATCGCAAACCAGAGCTCAAACTGCAATGAAAATCCAACTTTTGGACTCATGCAGTGCTGCTCTCCTTCTGATGGATGCGTGAGCTGGCAAGTGTTTGCTAACAAGACAGCCATAGGACCTTGATTGGCTCATATTAGTCTTGTGGTTGGCTTGCAGCTTACTGCAGCTCTAGCTTGTTCCCACTGTGCAAAAAAGCAGAATAACTTGTCCTCCACACAAGGTTATTTACGCAGCTCTGAAGGTCTCCACTGCCTCCTATAGCCATGTTTATCTTGTTCAGCTCTCTGGAGATCAGCCTCTAGTGAGTCTCCAGACTACAGCAGGCCTCTCTGAGGCATATTAACAAGATGGAAACAAGCAGAGACGACTCTTCTGGACCATTCATCTCTCGCTCTGGCATGTCGGCAGATGGAAAGGAATGGGCACATCATACTTGTGCCACCAGCATTGCACCCATGGGGATGCAAACATAGTGACTGTCAAACTTTGAAGGATAGAAGTCTTATAGTGAAATAAAGGCGACTGTTTCTGCCAAGATTATCTCCAAGTATTGATATTTACGTTTCACTAAACTGTAAAGTGTTTGCATGTTTCTGTTTCTGTGCATGTATTCCAGCTGTCAATCCACAAGGTCACCTCATGGATAGTATTAAACTATCGTGAATGTCTAAAAGAATGGGGTTTTTTGAGTGTTGACAAAAACGATGTCCCATACGCTCATAAAAACATCTAAAACTGCGTTTACGGAAACAGTTTCTTTCAGGATTTTGTTATTCAGTCTGGGCGTGCCATACAGGAGTGTTGCAGGGGCATTAAAATTACAATACACTGGCCTTGGAGCAGTGTACATGAGGCCACAATAGATCAATTTCGCCTGCCAAAGCATGTTTGACATGGACTGTCACTCACATGGCCTCAAATAATGTTTTCCATCCCACAGACAACTTGTACCTGTCAAAACAAGGCAAACTAAAGTTCAACAAATGTTGTAAAATATTAAACTGAAATACAAAATCCCTGCAGGCAAATCACTGCCAGACTGAAATCAAGCAAACAGGCAAATTTGACTCATCAATCAGTGATCCAATCCGATGAATTTCAAACAAATATATTAAAATATAGAGAGAAAATGAGTCATTTTGAATTTTATTAATATAAATGAGCAGATTTATGGAATAGTTTGTGACAAAGGGACTTGGTCCAAGTGCAGACCTCTGCGGGACATCACATATAAAGAGACAGGTAAACCAAACAGCTGAAACCAAAAGTGCTAAAGCTGTTCTAAGAAAGGTTTCTGGCCAAAGATTCAAACAAGCAAGACGGTGGGCTGCTGCACCACCAAGCTACAGCCCCTTCAGTCTGAGGAAAAAATGTGATTTTTCCCTACGCTGTTCTCGTATGTCTGGGTTTGTCAAAACAACTTTGGTTTCATTTGTTACTGGGTTAGAGGGTGTTGTGGTAATTAGCCCATTACTCATTTGCTTCAGGAGCTACTAATCAGCGTAACTCTACCTCAAACAGACCCCCTGCTGCCAGAGCCTTAGCTCCAATTTCCATTCCTCTGTTAACTCAGCCTTTTGTGTTATTGTTCAGATAGCGCTGCGCGTTTCTATGCAGGTGGAGTTTTATATAGCACAATTTTCAAATCAACAGTGCTTTTGTTCCCATCGTGAGGGCCCGATTCTTATTCTGAAATCCTCAAACAAAGAAACTGTTGGCTTATCAGAATCATTAATCTTAATAATTAGCCTTGACCTACAACCCGCCTTTTGCTTTGTGTTATAAACCCATATTCATATCTCCCCGTGCTTTGTCACCATGCAGCGTGGTAGATTGCTATCAGAATAACTTCATATGCAGTGTGACAAATGTAATTGATACATCTTTTTGTCTTAAATTGATGGGTTAATTTCAAGGTCATGCAACGCGAAGGGCCCTGTCGCTCGTTCACTCGCATCTTGCAGAGGACGCACTAATTTCAAGTGGTCAGAGGAGCAGAAGTGTTTGATGTGTGATGATTAGAAAACACTTTGTAACATCTTAAAGCTGCAGATCAGGAGAGGAGGGGAAGGGAGGGAGGAAAGTGTTTCAGATGATGAAGACATATAAGAGCGCTCTGAGAGGTTCTGCATCTTCTCTGATCTTTAACCGCCATCATCATAAACACAAGTTTAAAGTGTGTCCTGATTTCAAGTTATCTTAAACAATCTTTATTCTGCTGCAGCGTTTACCTCCAATAGGCTGATAAAGATAAATTATAAGTTAATTTATTTAACAAAATCAGTATTTTCTGCATTTGTAGAAAACAGTGTAGTTGCTCCCTGAAGCTGTTTTAAAATTCAATGAGATTTTTGTCTATCTGCTTCTTTTTCAGCACTCTCCTCATTCACATTCATATTCTTGCTCGCCTTCACACCTGAGCTCTCTGGTACAAGTAAGGCTTTACACTGTCATCCTGCAGCTTGGGGAAGAAAAAAGAAAAAAAAAAAACCTTCTGCCTTGCAATTTATATCTTCAATTGTCTGATAGTCATGCACTAACTAAAACTGAGAGATTGAGAGTGTGACTTAATTTATGAATCAATAAACTTGCTCTAGGCACACTGGTTATACAGAGGACTGCAGCTTTGTTATGAGCTATTCACGTCCATGCTCAGTTTACTGTAACTCTAATTTAGCTATGCAGTGTACAGCGGTAATCCTGGTTAAAAGACCTCCTCATTTGCTTTTTCAATCAGCTTAACATCCATATTCTCTGATCTTATTATCTGCATCCCATATTTTCATTCATGCACTTCATGTACATTTGATGTAAGTGACCCAAGATTAGGAATGGAGTTGGAGGGGAGCATCATGTATGGTAGACTAACATTTTATATAAAGTAGTGGATCTATATTGTCTGTGTTACTGCTATAATCTAGAAATTGTTTCACTGCTGGCATAATAATAATGTTATTAACATGAAAAACTACTTTTAAAGGAATTAAATATATTGAAATTATTGGTTTTTATTATTATCATTATTATTATTATTATTATTATTATTTTTCCCTACTTCTGTCATACGACACGCTCACCAAAAGGTATTACTGTAAGAACCCACTCGGCAGGGTCCATCTGCCTGCAGGCAGCTTTTTGTGTTTTAATTAAAACCTCCTCTGGTCATCTGAAGAGAGTAAATAATCAGAGGCGATTGTGCCTCTCGCCACACTCCACTGTCTGCCTAACTGACTGGAGCATAGGTTTGTGGGAGAAGGATTGGGTTAGCTTCTGGGGAGAGCTTGAAGTGAGCTGATCCACCATTAGAGTGTGAAACTCCCCTGCTGGCTTTAGAAGCAGCTGTAAAAGGTCTTTGGATTTATGATGATTCATATTTTGGATTCTGGGATTGACAAGAAACTTGAAACAGGTCAGAAGCATCAAAATGTTCACAGAACTTTGTCAGACCGTTCCTGCATTATAATCCACACTTAGTTCTCCATTCTGACGATGATATTTTGCCAAATTAAAGTCAGATATTCTGCTTTTGTCTTCACACGAGGGGTGGAAACTGCTGTCACTCTCCTTCCTGTGGACAAAAGGGAAGCTATATCAATATTTTCCTTTTTATTCACTTTCTTTGAAGTTAAATGTTGTCAGACACCAACGTATTTCTTTAGAAATTATCTTGGAAGCAGTTTCATAGGAAAGTTGGGGATACATTGCGTTTTTACATCTGGGAGCTGCCTGAAACAATCTCAGTCCTGCTTTTGAAGCATATAGCGCTTTGCTCAATAAAGTAGTCACAGAGATAGTGCTGAGGAAGCCTCGATTGAGTTTTGAGCCAGTTTGAGCAGACAAATCTGCAACTTTCTAGTCACAAGCCATCACTGATAAACTTCTACTCTGCATAAAATACACTCTTTTTAATATCTCTCACCAGCAATGTTATGCCAGTGTGTGTTCTCAGACACCCGACTTTCTTGTATTTACTTTTCAGTCCTGAAAGTCTTTGTGTCTTTGAAGATGCTCCTCCTTCCACTGAAAACGTCCAACGCCCGCAAGGAGTAAAGTCAAGGGTTCAAAGCTGAGCAGTTCAACTGTATCAGCACAACTTACAGCTGGCACCAGAGATAAAATTTAGGATGCAGGGCAATTGGCGCTCAGTCTACAGTGACAGCGGTGGCTTGACGCCTGGCGTCCCAGAGTCCTCCTTTGTACTTCCAGCAGAAAGGCTTCCTCCAAGCCACTGAGGGAGAACAACAAAATGATGTTGTGTAACGTCAGGATATATTGTTGTGGCAGAAAGGAGTGAGAATGAATCCATGGATTTGTTGATGAACTAATCTGACTTTTCTGTAAGTTTATTGTATTTTGCGGAATTGGATTGTACTTGTCAGAAGCCGCCGACGTATTCACATAAATGTAATGAGCAAAACTGCCTCGAGTCCAAATTAGGCACGACTTACTGAGAGCAATGGCCTCATTTAACTGAGACCACAATGGCAGAACGGGTGGTGGAAAGGTTGGGAGCCTTATTAATAATATCTGGAAATCTAAATAAGTTTTCAGTGTTCATTTTAACACAAAATATAAAGTGCACAGAATGAGTACACCTAAAGAGTTAAGCCACAAAACAAATCAAATTTGCAAGTACGTTTATTCTTAATAACTATGACTATCATTCAGTCAAGAAGTTCCAGGAGTTTATGGTTAATTATCCATCCACCTCCAGTAAGATAAAAATAAACATAAAAGATAACTTCCATCAACCTGTACTGAAAGTGTTTATAAGACAAGAAACTTTATTTCTGCAGAAAAACAGATAGGTGTCACAACATCTTGTTACCATATACATCTACTTGTCATCTTAGTGAAAGGTGCTCATGTTTCATTGTGAGTGTGCCAGCCCCTCTTGACAGTCCGTCGTCTATGCCTGGATGCTGTCTCTTTATGACACATTGTTTAGAGTTGGCTGCATCATGTATCCGCAGTCACTCATAATAATTAATTATTTTCCAAACTCACCCTGCATCGTGACAAAGGAGAGCTGTATCTCCCCCTACTGCTTTTCACTGTAAAAGCACCACTGCAGAATCAAATCAGGAGAGGCAGTATGCAGTCTTATGTGTTTAGTGGTGCACCCAGACCCCTGGGCACTTGATAGATTAAATATGACTCATTATTTAGTCCAGTCATAACTTCTAAACAATTAAATAATGTAGACTGGTTCATAAACAAAGCTAAATGCTCACAAAATCACCAGTTCAGAGTAAATAAATAAAAAAATCACAATATACTATATTCTAACCACGTATGCATGTGTTAAGCATAAACATATTGTGGTTCCCTGTAGATTACAGAACATGTTCTAATTCTCTTAGCGTGCGCTCATTTATATTCATGACCACGGATAATTTCACTTCCTCAGCACATGACAAAAGCAGAAACGAAAGCAGATTTCCTGTGTGATTCCACAAGGTCATGGGTCTTAATTGTGCTATACCTATTGTGAATTTAAAAAATATAGCAGCAGCTATGTATAGCAAATGTAGCTTGAATGATAATGAAAAAGAGCTGGAAGCTGGATGATGTCTGCATGTTAATCTGTAGGCCTATAGTGTACCTCTGTCTAATATACTCTTTGTTTTATATTTAAAAAATGAATTAATTGTTTTAGCTGTTTTAGCTAATTAACAACTCAAAGAAACAAGTAACTGTAGCCCTTTGTGGATTTTCGTTTGCCTACATGAAACTTTGACTGATTTAGCATCCTTATATACACAAAACACTCCAATCGTAGCCATAAATGGAAAACAAAAGTAATCAGGTACTGAAAAAGTAAATAATGTGGCAAAAAGATTAGATTAGATTTTTCTTAATGAAAGAATTTGGACTCGCTGCTCCCTTTTGTATTTTTGTAAGAACCCAACATATCAGCAGTTTTGCACATCAGTAACAACTACAGGCAGACTTTTCATAGACATCTCTTTGGCCCTGCATTGTTTTGACCCTATTCTCTTTTAAGCTTTTCATTTTTACAGGTTTGTTAATTAATTGAAGGTGTTTCCTCTTAACTTAACTGCAGCAGTTTGTAAACGACAACCGTATTTGGAAAAACTTAACATGAGGAGAACTCTCAATGCAACTTTCAAACCAGGAAATCAGCATTTCCTATCGACATGAACGCAACGCAATGCCACGTCAGCTGATCGGAGGAGCAGAGCACCACACAACTCACGTGATTCCGGTTACCATGTGACAGTTCGGGACCAGCACGTCAACATGGCTGCAGCACCACAGTGAGTTGAGCGTTTTGGTTTTTGACAGTGCTTGACTAGAATATGTATTTCTTTTATGTCAGATCATTTTAGAGTCGCGTTAGCTTTTATTTATAGCACACCGCAACATAAACATGTCGCTTAGCTAAGCGCGCGAGCTTGTCTGGTAATAAAGCTGTTGCTAGGCAGATGTACCGTTACGCAGGTTTCTGTCAATCTGCGTGACTACTGAGCTAAATACCAAAATGTTTTATTTAGTTAACTGTCTATACTAGTCACATTTGGAGATGCAACATTAACTGTATTTGTAAAATTAAAAACTCATTTAAATCGTTCTGTAACCTGAAAAATTAATGAAACTCAAAGCCGCGTTAAATGATATTAAACGTATCTTGAACTTTGAAAAACCTAAGTAATAATGTCTGCCACTACTTTGCAAGAAAGCATTGCTTTCACAACTCGTCGCTGCCCCTAATTAAAGCACCTGCTTTAAAAGGAGACCCCTCATCAGTGTTTGATCTGAAACTTGTTTTAGATACTGTACCGGAGAAATAATTATGTGTAACAGTCATTCTCTTATTTTCTTATTATTATTATTTTCTCACTTTTGATTAAAGGGGTAAAAACTATTCATCTTGGGATTCCCAAATTGGGAGCCAAAGTGCTAATCTACCAGTGAATTATGAATCCATTGCCAAAAACTGCTCCACCGTGCTTGTTACTGTAGCTGACACTGTCCCCTCTCGGTAGTTAATGTAATGCCATTAGTGCACTTATGGATACAATCTTTTTGTGATAAAAATAAAAATATACAATGTCCATTTAGGAAACTAATGCAGAGTTTGAGGGATTTCTCCAGATTGTCACTTCTCAAGGACGTCTGCCAAATCTGTGGCAAATACGTACTGAAAGCCATCAGTGCAGTTACGTGTTGTTCATCTCGTGAACTTGAAAATGTTTTTTCAAGAGATTAAAGCTCACTAGAATCTGCTGTGGTAATCATAAAGTTGTCAGCAATCAGCAGACATAAGATGAGACTGGGGCAAACGTCAGCACGCCTTGGGACATTATATAACCCAGTGCAGTACCAGAAACTCCGAACATTGCGTAATCAGTATCTCACTGACACGATCTTAGAATAAAAACACATTTTACAAAGGAGTTTGTGCCAGCAGGGTATTTGGCTTACAGTGGGGTAAACTACTGTGTCTGCCCTCTTCAATAACATACTTTATCACCACANTAGTGAATGCCAGGATTGGGCTGCTGGAAGATCATCTGAGGCAATGAAAATGCAGAAAATTATACTCTTCACCTCCAAATATTTGAACACAAACTCTGAAACGTGATCATAAACCAACAAACCTTAGGTTCTTAGATTAACTTGGCCATGTAAATAAATGCTGGAAGTATCTGGAGGTCATTCGTTACTCACATAAACGTCCAGGATCTCATTGGTGGGCCCCTCAGCAAGGAAGGACTCCCCAGCTGTGCTACTGATTTCATTGGGTCGGCGGTAGGTGAACATAGTCCCTCCTCCCTCATACTTCCCTGGTCGGTCAATAGCCCAGTTTCCGTTAATGATGGATCGCCCTGATCGACTTCGGAGAGCTGGGAGAGACGGAGAGAACGACCGCACAATCACCACTGACAGTCCTGAACTCAAACGAAAAGGAAAATACTGCCACAACCTCTTCCATATAATTATTGTTTAATGTAAAACCATTTAGGCATAATGAGAACTGTAAGACACTGACACTGACTTCCTCCACCCAAAAATGCAATTACACTTAACAGAATAAACGCTCTCACGTGCATTTTGAACGCAAGGTCTTTTACAAACGTGACAATCTGTTTGTGCTGGCAAATCTTTCATGCAAATCCTGTAACGAAATCTCCCAAGATGTTTTCCACTGATTTCATGGATTAAGTACAAGAGGCCATTAGAAAAGCATTACAAGTGTAACATTAGACAGCCTTGTAAAAGAGTGTTTGGACAACTAAAAGCACATTAGAGATGCGCAGTGTAGAACAGAGGCCTATTGAGGGAAAGTCAGGGACGTGGTGAGGATACAGTGGGTGGCTCCTGCCTGTATCCTGTCTCATATTCTTGTTTGCAGATATTTCCATTTCAGGAAAAAATGTTGTTGCCTGGAATTTTTTATATCGTCCTAATCAATCCAAAAATAGCATTTTAAGATGATTTCTATTTATTTGATCTGCAGGGTTTGTTTGTTCGACATTTCCTTACATCGTAAAAGTGAAAGTAGCCCATTCTCCGAGCATTGGTTCAAGTGTGTGCAGCATGTGTGTGTGAGACTGATTCAGTAGATGTTGCATGTAACTGTGTGCGTGTGTGTGTGTGTATGGTAGCACATGACTCTGTGTTCAAATTAAAGAAAGCAGAGCGCGCTTGGCCTCCGAGTGGCTGGGATTTGAAAGGTAGCCGCTGAATCCAACTTCGGAGTCCTTTTTTTACAGAGTGGTGAAATTCCTCACCTTAATTAAAAAGGATGGTGAGGCTTTAGGGGCAAGATCCTCTAATGAAAGCGTGTTTATGCACTTTCCTCAAGGGAAGCGGCTGTTGGGGGAGTTGAGAGAGGAGGTGGTGGTGGGGAATCAGGGCCGTTCCCCTCTTCCTCCGAACCAACTGCTGAGTCGATGCACGGCTCTCATTAAACAATGTCTGACATTCCTGTAGTCACTTCTGAAAATAACACACCACGCCGTCCCACAAAGACGGCAATTATCTGTGTAGTGCGTTTCACTCACGGGCTCCAATGAAAGGTTTGCACCAGAGCAGTGGGTGGTAATATACGCTGCATGCTGGAGAAATCCCGAAAAAGTGACACCACCCCCTGGTTGATCTCCCTTCACAGACATATCTAATTAATTTTACAAGCAGCTGCTCCCTGCACAGCTGGAACAAGGATTATCAAACGCCAACTGATCAAATGACAAACTTACATTTTATTGTTTAATTATTTCCACCGTGACCTTCACTTTATTTATTTTTTCCAGCAGTGTTATACTTTTAATCTGTAACATTATACCAACTGTGGTGGATGGAGATTTCCATTTCATCTGCATGTGTTTTGAGCTGGAGTGAAGGCAGCAGACTGCATGTGATGAAACTGTAAACCTTGTTGGAAACTGGAACTGTCTATTCGCCGAAAGGCAGCTTAATTATCTGCGACAGAACACGAGCACTCCAAGCAAACGCTGCGAGGCCTGTAGGAAATATTTCAAGCTGAAATATAAAAATAACAAATGTTCAGAGCAGAAGATCAAAGTGAGACACCAGTCAATACCGGTGCCTCTGTGATTAGGACTTCTCCAGACATTTCTGGCATTCAGCTTTCTGGTCTGGACCCTGTTATTTAATAAAAACTCGACAGAAGAATGCAACTTCAAGATCTTCCAATCTTCTCCAGTTTTCAAACATTGCTGCTCAGACATCTAGCAACAAAGACCCTGTTCTCAGGCAAACACAAGACGCCAAAAGACTATTATTAATACACTCACATGCAGCTATGAAATGATCTTTGCTGGATTTCTCCCATAATGTATTTTACTCTGCCAGCTCACATGGAAATGATGACTGTGTTAAAGCAAAATATGCACAGCACTGATATTTGGCACCTATCAGCTCTGACCTCAGAGCAGAAACACCTTCGCATGGACTCAGAGCCTACAGGTGGACGCTGGGGTGAAAGGGGGAGAGCTTCTGCACTGCTATACTAAAAGTAGAGGCAGTGGCAGGGCAAGCAGCAAGCTGTGACATCACTGATGCTTTTAGTTGATGTGGCAGCAGGCAGAGCGCATATGTTTGGTTGGAGCGCTGACACCTCAAAGCACACCAACATAATGAAAAGGATGTTTTCGATCTTCATCAAAGGGTAAAACCGTTTTTTGTTCATCCAGATGTCCCAACAACAACTTCATTAGCTCCGGTTTCTATGTTGTGAAACTAAAAACATGTCCGTAAACACTGTGAAAGCTAGTATTAATGTTTTGTTTTGTTCCCCACCTAGGTAGTTCCTGCTCTTCACCATCTCCGTGACGTTGATCTTGGTGGCTCCCTCCGGGATCTCCACTATCTTGTGGTAGCCGATCTTGGATAAACTGTGTTTAAACACTCCAGAGACGAGCCTGCAGGTGGTGTTGTCGCCTCCACACACGCCGCACTTGTCCATCACTTTTCCTGAACCGAGGTACTCATCGCAGCCTGGACTCTGCGAGAAAAGAGGAGGCAAAAGGAAGTTTAAATGAAAAAGCGTGGAAGGAAAAGCATTACAGAGGGAAACAGCTGTGGACTAAGTGCCAAAGCGTGCACTAAGAGTGTTCAGTAACATAGTTGTTTTAGATTGACTGGATGTGTGCAAGTAAATAAGCTATTCTTGGTCAAATAAAAAGAGTTAATTAGGCATAAAAGATTGTGCTAACAAAGCTCAGCCAAGTGCTATAAACTCACATCATTAACAACAATAGTGGAGAAGCTAATTAGCAGGGATCTTGTTACGTTCCAGATGGCACTATTTTGACTTTACGTCTTTGAATTTCCTTCCTAAATCTCTTGGGTGTGAGTTTTCTGTGTCACTCCGGCGGTAGTGATTTACAGGAAACCTGGGCACAGTAAAAATAGAGCAGTTAACATCAGCAGTCCATAAATTCACTCAAACCACCAGTAAAAGCAACTCGCGCGGGCAAACAGGTGGTGGAGCAGTCAAAACTGGACCCAGTGAGCTACCGTACGCTCAAGACGCCCTGGGCTGTGGTTACTACACTGCCAGGGTACGTCCCAGTCAGACCACAGTCACCAACAGGGGAAACCAACAGAGTGGGCATCATGTGTGGGAGGGGGGCTTTCTGGGATTGGACGGCAGCCAAACTCCAGACCCTCTAGTGAGTTTGCAGCTTTCAGTGTGGATCCCCTGATTAAAGCTGACATATTCCTCCCTAAGAAACACATTTCCCTCAGAGCTGATGCACGAACACCATGGCAACATTCATGAAAAGACGTGGTAACTTAAGTATAACGACTTCCTGTTGAGCTTCACCTGTGGTCCTGAGGTGGCCAACCAAACTAAAGATGAATGACATAAATAAATTTACAGGAAGTGTATAATAAGTCATAAAAAATGCGGTCATCTCAGTGTTTAACCATATGTGAGCAGCCATAAGTCAGCGGCACTCCAGGACAGATGTAAGGAAATGGAGAGGGCGCGGTGAGGTGAAGAAAGGTACACTGAAGGGATGAAAAGCGGCATGAAGGGAGGCAAAGCAGGAGAGATGGAAGGAGAAATGGAGGCCAGGGGCGGGCTGAGGCAGTTTGGGTGAACTCAAGAGGAGAGTCTGGCCCTCTCCCACTCCTAGCAGCTCACTCAAAACACCACCTGGGCCAAAACAAACACGCAACGCCTCCTTCCACACAGGAAATAAGTGATGAGAGAAAAGAGCAGCAAACTCTGAGCACCGGAGGAAAAAAAAAAAACAAAAAACTTCCAAACGCTTCTGTGGTCAGTGAGGAATTATGTTGCAGTACAGCGTGGGGTTGAATAAAGCCGGGATAAAAATCACTAAACACAACACGATAACATTCGGGGAGGAAACCGCAGCCTCTCCCGACCTCAATTTACAGATGAGTGAAAGTAAAGCAACGCTGAATGCTACGAAGGAGTACACAACGTATGGCAAAACACATTTTGTTGACAAGCTTCATTAAGTCCACAGTGGAAAACAAATAAAGTCAGTCAAGGAGGACGTTTAGTGACATGATTACCAATGAATATCTCCTCTGCGTCTCTGCGTTTTCACCAGAAATCCCTTCTCACTAAAGCAGCGCAGTCACAGCAGCTTAGGCAGCGTTTGCCTGAAAAAGGGAAAAATGTTCCTCTCGTAAAACAGATGCTGACATGGTGAGAGGTTATCTGTGGCCATCTGGATGGGAAAACGTCTGAATCAAAACATATTAACGTAGGAGTGGAGACTAAGCAGTGAAATTTATTGACCCCCGAAATCTGAATTGTTAAGGTAACATCGTATGACTGTGGATTTAAAAACACACAGGCATACGGGAAGAGCCAGGAGGTTTTACGCCTACGACGCATTAGAGAGTTACGGGACTACTTGATATGTAGTGATTTGGACAGATGCACCGTTAAAATCTCCAAACTGTCAAGACAGACCTCTCCGCCTCATGGTAGCCTGCGGCACAAAACACCAAGATCCTAATCTGTCCCTGAATAATCCTCCAAATGGTCACAGCTGTCCTCCTGGCCCTCTCCTACAAAACGACCTGTGAACCCATCAAACCGAGGTGTTGCTGGTGTCAGGACACGCGAACGCAGCCTCAGCTCAGAAAAAGCCTCGTTAACTCCTCCCAGGTGAACGTTTTAAACGTTTTCGTTTTGAGTCGTGGTCCACTTTCGTTCTGAGTTTTGTTCACCCTCTCTCTGTGGGTGGTTTGTGCCGTCTGGTGTGGGAAATCGCCCTGTTTTCAGTGGAATTACAACAGGATTTTAAAAATGTCGCTAAAGCCCACCTTCATCTGGAAATGGTTACGTGCGTCGAGACGGACCAGTCGACTCCCAGTCAACTCCTGAACACTGAAAACAACATAATCTTAAAGTAAATCCTGACGGTATCGTCCCACAGAATGCAGCTGGGTTAAACTCATCATATTGCAGAGTTTTTGTAACGAGTGGGAATTCACACATAGCCAACGGCAAAAGTCAAAGGGGATTTTTTCCAAAACCAGAAAACACAACAAGAGGACATGTAGAATTAGACACAGACGTCCTGAGAGGTGAGTTTCAGTCTCTCTCTTAACGACTTTAAATCAACGATGGCAGCTCTTCCAGTCTCTTTGCAGCCTTAATGTTTGAATACTGAAAACAAATGAGAGCGCACACTAAACTTTTGGTGTCTGGACCCTCAGTGCTGACCTACAGTGGTCAGCGTCACGGTTGTTAGCCGCCAAGTGAACCGTGAACTGTGAGAGCTGTAAGACAAATGCTAACTGTAACACATAAAATGAGCGCGCTTGGTCCGGCAACAAATTAAAAAAACAAGTCATTTCTACTCATTTCTGGGGTCATGTGAATTCGGGGACCTTATATTTTCCTTTCCTCTTGAACCCAAGACTTAACTTCCTCTATTTCAAGGCTTAAGGCACAGCTACTATCATGCTACTCCCAAATGCCTCTGTTCGCCATGTGAGCGGCGCTAAATATATTCACAAAGATTTGTTTTTGAATAGAAAAAATATTTTAAAGCAGGATAAAAATTGTTTGTGGCCGTTTGGGGGCAGCGGAAACAACCTACACCCTTTCTGGCATCAGAAAAGCATTGGCCTATGCACATTCTCAAACAATGGGGAACATTACTGTTGATCTTGTTACATGAATACAAATGTAAACGCAATGCTCACTGTCCTTTGAGCTCTGTTTTGGTCTCCGCCGACTCAAGTGACTTGGGTGACCAGCTAGTGGTGACTCTGACAGTCTACCACTGGGTTCAGGGCAGTAAATGTATAGTATAGGAGCTCGTCGCTGAAAACCTCTGTGGAGCTTAGGGGAACAGCAAGGAAGGGAGGGAGGATCCTCTGCGTGTTCATCGTCATGAGGGCCACCTTTTAAAAATGTAAACAGATGAATAACATCTCTCATCGTTGCACATTGTCACACCGTTACAAGTAGTGCATTACAAAGGCCTCTTGATCCGTCTGTTAGAGGGTAATTGTAGAAATTATTCACAGTTTGCTGTCTCGCTTGTGCACAGAGCGTCTCTCCTCTGGTATAGAGATTTAGAAGCACCGAGTTGCTGTCTAAACCAATATCAGAGAAGTTCAGGGGGGGAAAGAGTGGCAAATATCAGACATTTGTATCATTCCTTAACACTTAACATGCGCAATGTCTAGATATAAAGTTGCACAGGCGCTAAATCTCTTCCCGACAGCTCTGGCATAATGTTTCAGTTGCCCAGCAATAACAGTGCTTTCATCCATGTAGGAGGCCTGGTTTGTGGCTCCACACGAGGAATGCAAATACGAATAAAAGCTAATGCTCAGAGTGATATCACGTTTAAATTAACAACAGCGGTAGACGCGACACGCAGGAGTTTAACTCATCTGTGCTGTGGTAAATTAAGTTTGAGATGTGTTGGGGAACAGCCTCCAAGTGTTGGTGCTGGAACGTCTCCGAGCAGAGGAGTGTGCGAGCGTGTTTGTGTACCTTAGATGAACTCTTGTTATTTCTTGCAGCGGTTCAAATCTTTTCTGAGGTTTTGTCAGACAAAGCTATTTGCCGGGTGAAGAGGGAGATCATCAGGCGCCGCAGCTCTCTTGTCAGACTGCATCAAAGCATGAAAGATATTTAATGCTGCTTTATTCTGTGATGATCGTCGTTTATGCAGCCTTATTCCCATTTTCTCTGCTCACACTGCATCAGTAACAGGCTGATAAGCGACAGCGGTGGGTTTCCTCGAACAAGCCAACAAAGCACGTCACAAAGAGGAGTCTGCAAAGGGGAGGAACCAGTTTCCGTGTCTAACATGTGTAAGTTGTCGGCCATCATTCAGGGCGCTCAGACTGAATAATCTGCGACTGACAGACACATCGAGCACAAGGCTGGCAGGCCGACGGCAGCAGGTGCTCCCGGCTGGACCACGGAGCGATGCTGCGTCCTCTGCATCAGCAGCTGTTAAGGGCCAAAATCACAAACTACACCAAACTATGTGTAGTAACTCACTGCACAAGGCACAACCTGTATCACTCTGCCACCTGGGTGATGCATTTTAGTTTTATGGTTCAACATAACTCAAACTTGCCTAGTTATAACGACACTACACATGCAAAGACTATACTAACAATCCTAACACAGTAACTCATGCCTCCTGTCTAAGTCATGGTGTAAGTCACTAGAAGGCAGGCAAATGTAAAGTGTGTGTGACTTGCTGCCTCCCTCTTGTGTCCAGAGCAGCGTGCCAGACTTGACTCTGTCCTCACCAGAGGTCCCCACTATGTTAATGTTTGCACCCAGTGACTTTAAGATCAACAAAGCGTGAATGCACTGTGTGTCCCGGCAGCTCCTGATAGCACCTTCACATTAGAAACTAGCATCGCTAACGCGCCAAATGCTTAAAAAGGGCAATGAAACTGAGAAGGTTATGAATAAAAGGATGTTTTCTTAGTCTGGAGATGGTGAAATGGTTGAGCTCCCCTTCCCCCTCCTCTGACTCTGAATCCACATGAATCCACGTTGGCTGCGGATCCAGATCCCACCAGAACCTTTTAACCTGTGTCTTTGGCAGCTTCCCTCTCGGCTTCTTCAACTGACCGCAAGAAGCAAAACAAAATAACAATACTGTGAGACGCGGACTGCTGTCTCCCTCAAAACATGTTCTCACTGTCTTCAGACGCACCAGTTACACTTCTGTAAAGAAAACAACAAATGTGATTTATCTCATTCACATTAGGCAAAGCTAATGGCACAGCTCCTCATTGTAAACCTCTGGGAATAAAGGCATGCTATGATCCGCACTCCTACTGTAAAAAAACAAAACAAAAACGCATGCATGCCGGGGTGGAAGAGGTGCAGTATTTTAAAACATATTTATGAGCCGGGGGTTAAAGGGGGCTGTTTGGTGAACACACCGGGGATTTCCACAGCTCTTCACACATAGAAAAGTTGTAATGTTCTTTGGCAACGGGCCAGTGAAGTTATCATTACTTGGTCAGCTGTGACACACCAGCTCATCTGGAAATGCAATACAGGCCCTAACTCGGCTTCCAGGTTGAGCGTACAGAGGCAACATCATCCCAGTGACAAAGAATTTATAGTGGAAGTGACCTGAAGACCCGACGCTGTGCCTGGAAATGACATTATTGAGATCTTACAAATGTCTCAGACTAAAAAATGGGGTAAGTTTTGATTAAAAAAGGGTTTTAGAATTAGTTTCAGATTTGGATGAAATAAAATTACGGTAAGGCATGGCACACGCCCACTCTCTTTCATATGAAGCACACATTGTGGTTGCCAAGGCTACCAGCATCTGCCTCCCACATGCTGGGATGCTGCGGATCTTTAACTGGTTTTAACGAGTGCAGGAAGGCAACGCCGCCTCTACTTCAGTCAGCACTTCAAACACATCTGTGTCTGCGAAAGCCACACTGCCCTCTTCAACTTCACACGTGATGTTTTCACTAATAAACTGTCTGAGCCGCCGACTGTCCCTGACTTACTGTCACATCCTGTGTGAAACACACACTGTCGAGTGCAGAACATTCAAGAACACTCTTCTCTCTGAGGACCAGACTGGATGTGATTGAGGGCACATCTATTGGTTTTGATTTTCTAAATCTGGAACCTTAACACTCAGCACTGAAACAGATCGGAGGTCGGGATATGTTTTAAGACCAAACTCCGACAGCAAAGATGTAAGTATCTGCATCAGAATAAAGTGACAATCTGTCCTCACATACTACTGCAGCATGCTTGATATCCTGTACTGCTTCATTATTTCGCTGTACTCTACATGAATCATCGGACATGCAGCTTCTGACTGGAGCCTTTCACCACAGTGTCTTGTATCCATTGAGTGCATATTCAAGAGCCCGATGGCAAAATCATCCTTTTAAGAGAAGCCACCTGGAAACATGAAAAAGTCAAACAGAGTCAGTGTTTTTAACCAACTCACGGAGCTAATGTTGATCCCTTAATCTTGATCAGATAGCTAACCATAGCTGCTAGAATCTGCAGGCAACAGCACTGTGAATCAATTGACGCCACCTAGAAATGACACACCTGCCTTTGTCTACCTGTTTAACATCAAACACCAGTTGCTTAAACAGTTACAAAGAGTTAAGCAGTGAATTAGCTGCTGTTATCTCGATATACGTGGCGTACAGCTACGACTTATGATCATCAATGTAAACAATGGTTTTGTCTGACACTCTAAATGCATCTAATACACAATCACAACAATCAAAGGCAAATCATGAGATAAAGCCTGTCACTGCAGGTGGCTCCGAGAGGAATCAAACCATGACTCTGGCCCTGTTACGCACGTACAATATGGAAGATGTGACTTCATAAATAGCTCAATAGTTGCAGATTTATTCAATTTGCTCCTCGACCTCAGATTTCACTTCTGGCTCCAATATAATGGGAATGCTAACTGCAAGACTAACGATGGTTTGCGACCACAAATAGAAACACAAGTTCGCTCGGCTTTCCACTCTCCACAACACAGCATTTCACGAAATCATGGCAACATTTGTCAAACCGACATGGGAACGCAGACAAGCGGGGATTATTTACTGTAGACGAGCCGGGGACAAAACGAGTGGCGGTTGTTGCTCCAACCAGTTCCTACCGCTAAAATAGGCAAATAAGCAAGTTTCCCAAATGTATTATAGTGTTGTAAAACTCATTTTGCAGGAGTCGCAAGATTAAAACCTGATTATCATATCCACAGATTATCCTGCAACCTGAAAGCATTTGTAGCCAGGAGGTGAAGAGAGACGTACGGTAGGCGTGAGTGGCAGGACCTCTGATCCCGGCAGTAAAAAGAGGCCTCATCCACACCACAAACTGCCCTCACAGCCTGGGGCAAAGGCCAGAGCGTCTTCGTTAAAGGCTCCCCTGCTTGTAAAACCCTCAGAAATAGCATTGAGCGCGGTGAATCTACAGCCATAAAAAACCCATAGGGTTTCTCCTGACATGGCCGCTCTGATTTGGACGCACTGTTTTGGGAACAGAGCGAGCGAGTTGGTCTCTGCTGGGCATCGACGCTGCAAGCTAATGAGTTTCACTACCACATCCACAAAGAGACGTCCCAGCGTGCTGGATCATCGTGTTAAGCAATCAGCACGATACTTCAAACATTTTCATGATTTCATAACAATCATACATGATTCCTTTCAGATGTTAAATATAGCATATGTTGCATTGCTTCTACTCTGGATGTAAAACATGGCTGAATACTATGGATTTTTATATTCTCTCAAATTTCTGTTTCACACGAGATCGGTTCAGTCCGATCAGATGAACATCACTCTGGAGAATGACACACTGCAGGCTTTTTGTCTTACGCTCTCCGTGCGTAGCTTCTATAACAAATAAAACACATGCTTTTACCTCAGACAGTGCCACTCATTTCTGTCTTCAGTACTTTTCCAAATATTGGGTTTAACAGGGTCACCAAAACATGTTTCAAGGAAAATATATATTATTTTATATGTACGTATTATATATTGTGAAGTATTCTTAGCATTTTATACAGCTTACAGGGATTTTAAAGTAAAGTAAAACAGAAAACTGACCTGGGAGAGAGAGATAGAGAAAGAAAACCCCAACGTCTTCATAGAAAATACACATGAACAAGATGCAACTCGGTCACTCGCCTGTCAGCTTGTCGAGGCAGATGGTTGGACCTCACAGGGTGGGACAGAGACACCACATTAATCATTCATCCTGAATGTCCGCTACTTGTGGACTTCTGATGCCGGCATTTTAGACGTAATTCTTTGAAATATTCATGATGACCTCTGTCCGCTGGAAGCATCGACAGATTCCATCATTTCCATAAACTTGATAGCTATGCAGTTTAGAGTCATATAAACCTGGCACAGGCACCATCATCAAGACTTTGGCACACCACAAGTTTGCATTAACAACCTCAGGCACCTCACACCAGCCCCATTAATCATCAGCAAACACAGGTGAGCTCAAACTATCCGAGCTGAGCCACAGGCAGCGACAGGCTAATTCAGGCCTGCAGTCTATCCCTAATAGAGTTCCAAGCACATCTTTATAGTCCCAGGACAGGCCTGACTCACCGAGCCTTCCACTAGGAGGGAAATCTAATCCCACAAGTAGCCTGTGAATGTGCTGTGGAAAAATAAACTGCTCAGAGAGCAAGCAGAGCCACAGTGAAAACAGCCATACTGTAAATACTTCCACTCAGTAGATGGACCGCAGGATCAGGGGGCCGCACTGACAGCCCAAGTTATGGAGTGACACTGTCCAGTGCTGCTTACAAGCACTATAAAACGTGATTGAACCAAGCTTAACTGAAAATTTAGACGTCTTAATCGGGTCTAGTTCGACCACCAGATCCAGTAAATAGACGGGTTTTCTCTCGGTTTCATGCACACATTGACCTCACTGCCAACAGGGAGTCCAAAACAAACTTACACTGAGCAACGCATCGTGCAATGCACCTCTTACAGCCAGAGCATTAGCATCAATCACTCTCTCCCAGGTTCCTCCAGGACCCAGCAGAGGTGGAGCGGGTCCTACCTGTGAGCGTGGCTTCCCCTGCACACGCATGTGGAGGCAGACGAGCAGCAGGAGAGCCAGTCCTGACAGCATTCTCTCATGTGGACACAGTAATGCTCGACCAGTCACTCAGGCTTCCACACGAGTCAGTGGCTGCTCCCGTCAGCCTCTTCCTTGCCTCTGCAGCTCTGAGAATGCCAAAAAAAAACCCTCTCACTACAGAGCTGATCTCTACGAGCTCCCCTTGTAAACTGAGCTGGGGGAGGTGCAGCTAAGGGAGGTAGAGGGGACCGTGGGCTTTTTTAGAGGAGGGAGAGTGAGAGGTAGAAAATGAATAAGGGAGGGAGGTGGGAGGGAAAAGGAGGCAGAGAGGAGAGTGTGGCAGCTACTGCTGACAGTAAATTGGAGCCCGGAGAGGAAGTTTGAGGGAATATTTTCAATGTGACAGAAAAAGTACGAGAGGAAGGAAATTCTTGCGGGGCTGAAATGAATGTGTAAGCAAAACCGCCGCGGTCAAAATTGTGTGGAAATAATTGGCAGGTGGGCATGCCATCTTTGAGGGATGCCAGCGAATAGGAATTACAGAATTACACACTTCTTAATACTACAACAACACAAACCAGTAAGAAAATCCAGGCATGATAATAAAGTTCCAAGGTCTCATGGACATCCTGAAGTGGAAACAGCCCCAAATGAAAAACATATTTTTGTTGTTTCTGCTCACTCTCAAGATACAGAAACAACAACCCCAAAACAATACGATCCCTTAGCCCCCTTTAAGCAACCCCCCCCCCCCGCCACCAAATACCTAATTACAAGCCACGTTGCAACGCTGCAAGCCCAACGGCTGCAGCCAACAAGACCCGGCTCATCATATGGTTTTCCTATTGCGCCTCCATTGTTTCCACAACATTAAACCCTAATTCACCGGGATGTACTGAGGTGAGGAGTACACTCTTCATCCTCGTATCTGACATTTGGTTTTTTCACAAAATTATATAGGCAGACCGGGCACATCGGGGACATCCCTGCGGCTGGACCTGCTTCTACACAAAAGAGACTTCTGCGAGCAACGGGGCTGGAACAAGCGCGGGATAATTGAAAACTTTCGTGTTTTGAAGTGGCGCGTTGAGACCGCAGCGGGCTGCTGCGGCAAAGTCTACTGTACGCACTGAAAAGCTGCGTCTCAGATGGTTGAGCACCAGGGCACACATGGTGGGAATACACGAAGAGCAGCGGGAGCAAGGGAGACAGACAGATGGACTGACAAGATGATCTGATTCAAAGCAAAAAGAAACAAAACTGATAAAACAATGAGATTTTGAATCCTTGCAACTAATCAAGCCCTGACTTTGACATGCTATTTGTGCAATGTTCTAATATATAGTTAATAGCCTTGGACACCTCACTAAACGACATTTGCTGGGTTTTAATAGGATTGACAGGGCAACCGACAACTTACTTTACTTTACATTTCTCAGTAACATTCAAATACAACGATGATTTAGCCATTTGGGTTTCACATGGTTTGGTCAGCTCACAGAGTGGTTCATTAATGATTAGTCACGCTTGGTCACAGCTGTTTGGTGAGTTTAATTTAATTCGCAGTTCTCGTGATGCACAAATTCACACACATTGTGAATTTACTGTTCAACAGAATGTTTTGATCCACGCTGCACTGCTGACTTCGGAGAATTGTGCTTAGGTCGGCGGTTTATTTGCCCCAGCCAGCTGACTGAAACACACCTTGTTCACTCTTTACTTGCCTGGTAATGATATGAATGTTGGTACGACGCCTCTCCAAATGCTCGGTAAAGCTGCTGCACAGAGCGGTCGGAGAGGAGAGAAACAAATACCTGCACACCTGCAGGTGGCTTGGCTTATGTTGGAGCAGTGTCACCTGAGACTCACACGCACACACACACACTCTGAGGCACATATACACACAAATATGAACACCTGCCTGGCCTCATTAGTCCTGCCAGTAGCATGTGTCTTCCTCCAAACTAAACAGAAATACAGTGAAACTGTGAATGGCTCACTCACTCGGCTTTGTTTTCATAGTCAAAAGCCTCATCTGACTCTCTCTCTCTTTGACTCACACGCACACACACACACACACACACCCTCAATAAAACAGCATGTACAATATGCACAGTAAGCTGCGCAGCCACAACAATCCTTTCAGTCAACACAGCACAGCTGCAGATGTGTCGGAAGGAAATCGCTCTTTGCAGCAGTGCATCAGTTGCGACGAACCTACAGCCATCATCTCCTGCTCCCCTGATCTGCCTCCAATCTGGACGGATCTCATTATGGAGGCATAGCGCCCAGAGGTCGGGCGGGGCCAGACTGACTCTCCAGTGCACCCCGGGGTCTTTGTTTCCTTCAACAAGTGGGTCAGACCCTAAGCAACCTTGGCTCCAGGCGCCTGATTCCTCCAGTCTCCAACCCACACACGTCAGAGTCACGCTCTACAGCAGGTGGGCTCAACACTACTGTGCACTGTCAGGATCCGATGTACACACACTCATACAATAGCTGCTTTCAGCTCCTGTGCTTATCCTCTGTCACGTTTCCAGCCTGTCTTGGCATTTGCTGTTTGGAAGGACGTTTAATTCCAGCGCTCATTAGCAGAAACATGACTGCAGACATTTTTAGCAGGTGTGGCCTCGGAGGGAAACCCTCTACCTGGCAGCTGTAATGCCTCTATCATTAATCTACTTTACATCATGCTTCATACATGCTCGCACTGAAGGATGAGAAAAGAGGACACAGGGCCCCCTGAGTTTTGC
Organism: Datnioides undecimradiatus; assembly: GCA_008933995.1. NCBI lineage: Eukaryota > Metazoa > Chordata > Actinopteri > Lobotiformes > Datnioididae > Datnioides > Datnioides undecimradiatus. Next base: position 4,200,089 of record WARS01000060.1, read on the forward strand.
ACAGCAGTGCAAACATACTTTCACATGTCGGCGGCCATGTTTGCAATTTCTAACAAATCTCTTTTGCTGTTCACTCACGTTCAAACACCTCCATACGTTTTCTCCACTGTCTCTAAACAGTTTACCACGTAAATCTGTTAACTAGTGCAGTAAAAGTTTAGAAAAAGCAGAAAGTAAGAAGAGAAAACACAAGATTTTTTTGTGCATCTGGGATACATATTAGTCAGCAAGGCCAGGCATGTAGGTCCCATGATTGTTTCCTCTGAGCGATGTATTTGACTGGGAAAGGCAGGAGTGGAGCGGAGGGCGGCGGGTTAATGAATAAAGCAGGTCGAGAGGGGATTTGGCCTGGGAGGGGCAAGGTGTGGCTGAGGGAAGCTGCTGTTTCTATTTGTCCCGTGCTGCTATCGAAAAAACAGCTGATGGCGGATGGCACGGCCCGCAAAAGGGATGTGCAATAGTTACCTTGCATCAGAGGGCCATCCTGAGTCAAGTGCACAGGTGATGTGTGTTTGGTTTGATTTCAAGCAAACGCTGCAGCTGCTCTGCTCTGTTTTAGCAGGATTGCTAGCGTCACACCGACTGGCAAAATTTCAATCAAAGGCCTTTTCTCGCATTACCACTTTATTCCTCTGGAGGTGAATCTCTGCTACTTCTTTCCTGGTCTATTCAATCGCTGCTGCCTTCCCAAAACTGTTAATATCTCTACACACTCCCGAGGTCGCTGGTTGCAGTTCTTTAAATATCATTGCAATCCTGTCATTTTGTCTCTCAGACAGATATTCGCACCACCTCACCATCTCTACCCTGACCTCCAGGATGCGAGACTTAACTGAGAGCTTCCATCACCACTGACAAAGCCGAGCCACAAACATTTAGCTTGACATTTTATAAGAGGTGCCATCAAAATGTTTTCAGATGGTCTCTGCTGCTCCCGAATGCAGCACGGCCCAGTAACTAGGAAGCGGTTTTGAATCAGTATATTGAGTTATGTTGCACAATCACCAGTGCGACAGGAGTTACAGGCCGTTACCGTGACTACAGCTGTGTTACTGCCCATGCACACCGTCATCATGAACCTCAAACTTCAGCAAAGAGCAAACATCTTGTGAAGGATCATCACTGGTTTGTCCTTGAAACTAATGAGCAGTCTTAGCAGTGAGAAACCCGATAGTGTCAGGGAGGAAAGTCAGTGTCAGCTCCCGAGGACGTGCTGGTTGCTTTCTCCTGCACTTGCATGGTTGTTCACCATGAATTTGTCCACCAGGGTCACAGGATTGGACTGTCAATGAATTAAATGAATCGCTCTCAACAGCTCACTGCAAACCTTGTTGACCGTTTCTACGTCTTTGACAAAGTTTCACTGTGCAGCTTGACGGGAAGCAGCTGGGGTTGCAGCGACTTGTCGATCATGTTGCTAACAAGTGAGAAGATAGATAGAACCTTTTAACTGACAGGCATTTTTCTTAAAATATGTAAAATTAATGAATAAAGGCTTTAAAATTCATATCACTGATCACAAACTATGGCCTGCAGACCCTTTCCTTACACAATAATCTGCTTAACAAGAAGCTTTTGTGAAGCACAAAACTGGGACTTGACAAGACAATGAGGAAACCGATCAGATAAGTTGCGTGTCACCTCATTTATTTCTGTGTTTAATGTCTTTATACACCCGCAGAAGGCCTTGTGTCAATAAAGCTGTTAGGCGCCATCAGATAAGAGTATAATTTACAAAGGGGATTGACCCTGAGCAGCAGCCTAAGTCACGGACGCCTTCTCACTAACAGATAAACACATTTACAACCTCATACTTCACGCTCACATAGAAACACGCATGATCAGCGGAGACTGCGCACACAAGCACAGCCTCAATATTCTCAAGCACCTACAATTACAACCACACGTCTGCACAAAGCACAGCATCCACACACACACACACGCACACACACACACACACGCACCAATGTTTCTTATCTTATTCTCAAATGACCCCTAATTCCCAGCAGCCGGCGAGCGCTGACCACACATTGAGAGCTGCGGATCTCCGACATTCCAAACAAACCGGCGAGGCATAAAACGTGCTCAACTGTCTCTCCCATTGACAGCCACCCAGATAGCAGCCAATCACTGTCAACAGCCGTCTGTCTGGGGAGGACCTGTGTGACCGCTGAGTGCTAAAAATACAGCCCCCCGTATCCGTATAGTATCCCCTCGTAAATCTGTCTCTGAGACCGGACACTGGGATTCACTGCCCTCTGTCCTTGACACACACACACGATCACACACACTTCACCGCACAGCTCAACCTGTTGTGTGTCAGCCGCCCAGTTCACTACACATCAACTGATCATCCATCCGTCTTATGGGTCATCTATCGCTGTCTTGAAGCAGGGCCACACTGTGACAAAGCAGTATTGAGAATATAAAGCCTTTCACACACTAATTTAACTTTAATCCAGACATGATCTAGTGGACACAGTCGTGCTGCAGAACTAGGATATGTAGTAGCAGCGTATGGATCTGATCGTGCAAATACTTTATTTCTGCTGACACCAATATTTGAAGGTGCCGGCCCAGCTGTTGTTGTGCTGAACGGCCAAAATACGGTCAGGAAATGGAAGTTCAACACAGAGCTGCACACTGGCTGGCTTTTACTCTTCCCGTAGCCCTTTATTTGTCCTGTGTGGTACTATGAAAATATATAAAAGAGGCAAAAAAAGCAAACAGACAAGCATTCATTTCAAAATGAGTTGTGTATGTTAGCGAAGAGGATTAAGAGCAAAGGAAAGTAAGGTAGCAGAGAATATTCGAGCGGTTATTTAGAAGAAAATAACAGATACAATGCAAAAGACGGGAAATGAACAGGGGAACACCAGGTGTGTTGGAAATCCATCAAATGGTGATCCCATCAAATGCAAACACTTTGCTTTTTCACAGCTTGAAAGAGGCCCCACTCACGAGGTTAAACACTCCCCTGTCTCCTGCAGAAAAGACTTTATGAGCTGCCAAGGAGGTGCGCCGGTGCAGAACAAGTGTCTGACCCTCGAAACCCAGAGCTCTCAAAACTACCGGAGCAGCACGGGTCACGGGCCAATGTGGGCCAGTGAGAGCCAGCGGGGTGGACAGGAGGGTCCATCAAGATCCAGGAAGCTTAGGCCAAACTAAGACATCAATCTGTCATCTCCTTCACATCTTAACTTCTCAGCCTCCGTTTGTCTTAACTGTCCTCCAACTGGAATTCACATATTCAAGCCCTCTTGACAGCCCAGACAAGTGTCATTACACAGGATACTGTATAGCTCCAGAGCACGCTGCTCTCTCAACGTACCTGACCCATGACTATCTCTATTCCAGGATCGACTAAGCATCATATGAAAAGCTATAGTTTGAGCAATATATATATATATATAAATTAAAATTATGTTTTCTTTATATAACAGAGAATGCACGAGGCATTGCTTGCACTTGCAAAGTGACTCTAGAGAGTTCTGCTGTGAAGCAAGTTTGATTTAGCAAGCCTTAGTGTCTGCGGCCATGCCAGCGGCTCTGTATGTGCTTCGAGCTAAATGCTAATATCAGCATGCTAACAACGACGATGCCAACGCAATGCTGATTTTTGCATAATGTTTACCATGGTCGCAATCTAAGCTTAGCACGCTAAACGTAGCTAGTGGTCATTGCATTGGCAGATATATGCTCATAAGGCAATGCACGAGATGCATTTAAATTCTGATTTCATGTTGCTGCTAACTGTAATGTCAGCAGACCATCAAAGTAATTTCAATTCAACCTCAGGGGGAACGTCAATGCCTGTACCAAATTGCAGGGCAATCCATCTGATAGGTACTGAGATATTTCATTCTCAAATCAGTGGAATTGTACGATCTGCATTGCCAAACCCAGAGACACACACAAAAAACTCATATATTTAGAAATTAATGCAGCATAGGTTGAAATCCTTCAATCAACACACAACAAAATTGTTACTGTATATGTCCAATAACTGAAGACAGGCTCTGTAGCGGGTAATGATGGGCAACACCCTGTGAGTGTGCAGCTGGGGCTTGTTGCGACAGAAACGGGATTGACGTATCTCCACCAGCCTTCGCCTGGCAGGCTGTATATCAGAGCACTCATCCCCCTTTTAACAAGTCTGCCTGTCCACCACAGATGCATAAACCAGATGCCGCTGTCAGACAGGAGAGAAGCGAGGAGTGGCCTCGGATGTTGCCTGATGAGTTTGGGCCTGAGCCGCGCGCTCTGGGTGCTGGGAAACATGCCAGTCAGAGAGAGGTCGGACGTAGCCTCAATCTATCTGTCATCTTTATTAAGAGAGGACCATACGTCAAGGTCCATGCTGAGATCTGTCAGTTCGATGCTGCACTTCTTATCAGCTGAATCAAAACATTTGGGGCTTATTTTACTTTTGGCACATTTGTCACACGCATGCATCAGCCCGATTTTGACTTTCACAACCGCTTTTCCTGTTGTTTTATCATCGTCTCCCACCTAACCGTGAAGAGCATCAGGAAGTAGCCTCAAATCCACGGCTGGGTCTAGAATAGTGCATGCTAGATAGATTTTTACCCTCAGCTGGGCCCACCGCCGCCGCCAGCAGAGAAGTGTGTGGTCAGTGATCGCCCTTTAAAAATACACACACCCTTCTCAAATGCCCGTCCTTGGTATAAAGAGAGAGAAGTCGCAGCTGAAAGGAATTCCCACCATAAAGGGATCTTTCTTTCACTGTTCATCTGAAATGAGTAACTGCATTCAAAGGGGGTTTTCGGTGCCTCAGAGCTGCCTTTTTCCAACGTGTTTGTGCACACGTGTGACTCATAAGAAATGCTCAGCGTTTCCACTTTTTAAAAAAATCAAGCGGTGAACCTAAAGAAACTGATCAAAGGACGGGAGGAAATCAAATAAACTCGAGGTAACGAACAAAAATCGTGGTCATTCGTAATCCTGTAATGTCACAGTAGCAACAGACAGTTTGTAACACGTGATACGATGGAGTAAAAATAACAATTAATGTTATATACAAGCAAATTTACAGATCACATTAAAGATCACACTTTGAAGATGCTGAATCTGTAAAAACACCCACACAATCGCAACAAGGAACAATCTCATGGAAACAAAACGACAATAATTTGAGTTTCTTTTGGATTTTATGAGGACGAAAAGGCAGCGCACTGACTGACTGTCCAAACTCATGTATGTCATCAGCTGTGTGCTGAGACTGCAGAGCTACTCAGCAGTTTTGAAGCCGAGGGAGGACAAATCATGATGGAAAACAAAGTCCCAGCAGGACACACAGAGAGAGCTGAGCGTCCTGAACAGTGAGCAACTGTTTGACTTATTTACACTCTCTTATATCCAGGATGTGGACTGTCTGTCAACTCAAGTTTAGCCCTAGAGTACATTTAAACAGAGCTTAAGCTGAACAAAGTGCTCAAAGAAGATTAAAATATAAAGTGAAAAGGAAAAGAAACACAAACAGGAACATACCAATGATGATAAAATACAAACAACAAGTTAAAAGACTAGTGGGCAAATAATGAATAAAGTGAATAAAAATGTGTCTTCAGCTTTGATTTAAAAACACAGATCCATCTGGCAACATCTGGTTTCACAACTGAGGAGCAGCAACTCAGGAAGCTCTGTCAGCTTTTAGTTTTGGTCATGATCATCGGACATAAAAGACAGAGTCAGTGTTAGACCTTACAGACCTGAGCCATTTAAAAGCCATGAAACTAATCAGCAGGGTACTTCACTGAACCATAAGACAATGAAGAGAGGCCGCAGCTGGGCTGACGAGCTGGTTCTTGCGCATGTGCATGTGAGTTAGTGAAGACAGAGGAATTGTTTTGTAACAAGGGGGTTAATTATGTTCAATGCTGCATAGGGAATTGGTATGCCATGCAGCCTTTGAAGCCACTGCAGGAGATGTTGTAGGACAACCCTGTGTTTTAATGAGAGGTACAAGTGTGAATCATCAGAGGAGATGTTACAATACACCTCCTAATAACGTTTCCAAGAAGGAACATGCACAGGCAAAATGATCTGTGAGTAAGCGCAGGCACTAGAAAAGAATGAAAAACATTGACAGGTCATTTAAATCTGTGCACGACGACACGGAAAGAACAACAGCCTGAAATCTGCAACGTTCTTTTACTCAACTTTCCAGATTTTTGGATCAGCAAAGCCTTTGTTGTGAGCTAGTCAAACTGCCAGCAACCACATCGGCAAATCCTCGCTCCGTACCACATCAGACAGTTCAGGACCAGCGCTGAGGTGTCAATAAGCGTGGCATCAACCCAAGGCAGGGAGGCGAGGATGACATCATGCCAGTCTGATTTGGCTCATTAGTTTTGGTCGTAAAACCTGATAGGCTTCAGTCTCTCTATCGGGCCAATTTGAGGGAGTCGCCGCATCACATTCAGAAACATGAGATGGAGACCTGCACCGAGGGCCAGGGGTCAAATGGACAGAGCCGGGTTGTTATTCATGCAGCCTGAAAGTTGTCACCGGGGGGAGATATCAGTGACCACACAAGCTGCAGTCAGTGTGGTAGGAGACGGTGTCCCAGCCGCAGTGCATCTCCGCAGCAGACACCACCACCACCACCACCTCTCTGGTTTCACCGACAAGTTAAAATAACAGCATAATTGCGCCACATTTCCCTCTAAAGCGAGAGTCCGGTCCAAATGTTTTGAATCAATATTTCATTATCATGATTAAGTATCTAAAAATCAGTTCACTGCCATAACCTGCGTATGAAAGCCAAAAACTAAATTACCTCCAGACACGACGGCAAAGTTAAATAACTGCAGTGAGCTGTTGCGTAGAGTTTAATGTAGGTTCAACCGCAGTCGCTAATTAAGCAGAAACACCATAAAAGCCAATATATTCGCTTATCCTGGACATAAGGGCACTGACATATGCTTTTCCGATATGTGCCGATATGTACACTGGTGTTTTTCCCAGTGTATGATGCCGAGAAATTGCTTTTTGTGTCAATATGTTGCTTTTACTATGAAGTAAATAATATCTGACTGACATATATTTTTCAATAAAGTTATCTGTTTAAGAAAGCAGCCTTTTGAGGACCTTTGCATAGTCATGTCGGTGCAAAATTGCTGCACAATCCAAATAGAAACTGTCTAATTTAGTATAAGCAATCTCAAATATCAGCTGCCATATGGGTCATCTCTCTCAAAAATCCCATATCAGATGTGCTCTAATCAACTCCCATCTGTAAATTGCCATAATATGTTCCTTATGGGTGCTTTCAATCACTGTGCAGCAGCCTGTTAATCTGAATAAGGACAAGCGGGCTAAACAAAAAAGGAAACTATCAGCATATACTATATTTTATACATATACTATATTTTCTAACAGATATACGCACACAGTCAAGTAACTGGCAGTGCAGCGTCTTTAATGTGATCTGAGCCTCCAGCATCCCCGTGCAATGCATCAACACGCTCTGACCTGCCGCATCTGCTCCGTTTGGAATAATTAAAAAAGAAATGACTTTATGATCTGGCTCTGAATCAGAGGCATTACAGTGGCTGGTACAGTAGGAGAGAGTGTGTCTCCTGTCAGTGTCTCAGGAACAGTGAAACAGCTTGTACAGTAGCTGTGTGTTAGATGTTGCTGATCGATCTGATTTACATATTAAAGGCACAACTCAAGATGTTTTCTGGCTTTTGCACGCTTTTAGTATTTTATTATTTAAAACAATCTTTTATTCATTCACTTGCTTCAGTAAAGTTTTATTTCACTTCTGTTTTACATGTGTGCACATGTTTGATATCGCCTTGTGTTCATTTATCATTAATTGTTATTTATAGTGGTGCCTTTGCTGCTGACGTCTCTTTGCTCATTATCATTTACCTGTTCCACTTTGGTTTGTTCAGCACTTTAGTTGTTTTTAAACGTGCAATATGAATAAAATGATTTGTATCTATTTCGCTTTAACTTCAAATATGCAACAAAAATAGTTTGAGGCAGGTGAAAGCTGGATATTTAAGCACAAGGGCTGTACAGGGGGGTATTGCTAAAACAACTACACAAACACGGATCAAGTTTCATAATTTTTCCATGACAGTTTTCCCAAATGAGCCAAAATATAATACCCATCCAGTCTGTTGTTGTTGCTGTCCGTCAGGTCAGAAAGTCTGGTTTCCAACTACAGCGGAGAAACAACTTAAAACCGCAGTTTTATGTGATGCATGTGTGAAACATGTTGTAAAATACAATCTGGTGTATACTTGCAAAGGGACCTGCTTGTAAAATTCACTCATACAGCTTGACAGCTTTTCAAAACACAGATATATGATATATGATATGAGATCCCCACTTTTCCAATGCTAGAGACCATCGGTTTAATACATATAGCGGACCTGCAGCCAGAGCCACATCAAAACAGTTCACTAAGACCACATGGATCCTGCAGCAGCCAAACTGTAGGCTAACTGTTAGCCACTGACAGGCTAACTTTAGCTAACAGCTGAATGATGTTATAACATGTCAGGGTGCAATACAATGTCCAAATGTGTCTAAAATGTGATTGAATATTAATATGAAACCCTCCTCGATGTTGTCATTCAAGTGTCTCGTTGTCTTGATGTTGTACTTTAGTGTAGCAGTTGCTAGCTAATGTCAGGATGCTAACAGGCCCTTGGGTTCATGTTGACATGCTAAAATTTGCTACGTTCACCGTCTTGGTTTGGTCTGTTAGCATGCTAACTTTTGCTAATGATTCTTATTTTCGCAAGTCATAAAACAAAAAAGTGGACAAACTTTGATTTTTGAGTTTATTTCTCCATTTTAATTCATCACATACTATCGTATTTTGACACTTGAAGTATGAAGTATCATGTTAGGTCAAGCAGAGTCCACCGAACCAGCTGACCGTCAGCTGATCCGAACCAGCGCGAATGATGACTGACACTTCAAACAATCTGTTCGAGCTGCCAGCTCCTCATTCTTCCCCGTGGTTCCTTCCTGCTCCATGCTGCTGCTGATGAATAGCTGTGCAAGCTACTCCCTCTACCAGGCCAACCTCCCCCCTGTTACGGTCTTTTTCATATCAATATGCTTGCTGCGACATCCTTTGCTTTGAGCATTATGTGCAGTGTATATTCCATATGTTATGGTGTATACCTGCAGGTATGCACTTACCCCTGGAGGGGAGAGCAGCAGAACATGTAGCTCCAACTTCAAAAGTCTATCAAATCCCACAATAATATTTAATTTCAATGACGAGAGCGGTTCTGATTTAAATTCAATTATCCAGATGTTTTTACATTATCTCTTGGCTTGTAGCAGTGGAGGAGGAGGAGGGGAGGGGAGGTGGAAGAGAGGGGGGTCTCCTGCTCAAATGGCTGGACCAGCTGAGAAAATCTCTGTGGGGAGAGTGATGAGAAAAAATCTCCCCTCCCTGAAAAACTGCTGATGAGATTGAATCCTCAAATGCTCAAAGTCTGAGGCAGGAAAGTGAATGATTAACACTTGCAGATCAATACTTTCGGTGCAACTGCTTGATTTAGACTCATAAATCACAATTAAGGTTCCGTGATAAATAAAAATTCAACCCCACCCAAGTGAGGGATCGGCATGTCGTGCGTGTTAACGGTGGAAATGTGATCAAGGCCAAAATGAGAGATCAGAGGGCTTTCTATCTTGATTAAATCTTAATATTGCAGATTACGGCGCATGGGAAATACACGGGGTTAACAGAGCGAGGTCAGCACGACCCACTGGAAACAGCATATTTCTTCGAGTTAAACCCTGATCAAAAGAACGTTAAAGTGAATCCAGCACATTGAACACATAGCCAGCCATAAGCTGGCCCACACAGCGACCGCTGTCTCTCCAACTCTGAGCTCACAGGTGTGTTTTCGTGGTGTGTATTAAAATACAGGGTCAGAAGTACAAATATGTCCTACATCGAGATCCCAGATCTCCTGCTTTGGCCCAAGGGGGTGAAAGCTTCCTCCTGACCTCCACTTCACTCCTCCACATCATATACGGCACCAAACGGCGCTCACTCTGATGCAGTGCTGCCCTCTGCTGGTCACAAACATCGCTGCATCAGAACGGCTGCCTCGAGTAAAGACAGTCTTCTGCCACTTCAGTCCAGCTTTCATCCACCTTTTATAACCAAGTGGCTAGGATTATAGCGTTTAACATGGATCAAACAGAAATAGTCATTGTCAAACCATATTCAAAGATCTGAGCAGGGATAATTTAATATTTGTGCCATTATTCATTATTCCTAATGCAAGGTAGATAAAATAAGTGATCTTTTGATTTTCACTATTAAGTCCCCATTTAGTATAACACTAATACCTCCCACCTTTAAATATTGTTCACTTTCTCCTGTTTACTGTGCTTCGGTTGGTAGGTATTTAAAAATGAATGACAACGGGATCTAAAAACAAAGCCAGCTAATAAAAACAAACCCTGAGGCAGCTCATGCGAGACTGAATTATTTTTAAGCACACAAATGCACAAACACCACGGATCTGGTACAAACAGGGAAAGTTACGGGGTAAAGTAGGCAGAGAAGCTTCCCCGTGACTAACAAGCATCCTGGCTCAAATCCACGAATGAATAAAGCTCGTAGATTGATGAGGCCTTGGCAGCAAACGGCCTCAATGAAGCTGCGTAATGGCCCCAAAAAAAAACAGAAAAGAAAAGTATGACTGAGCTGAAAAACCAGCTCTCACTGTAAAAAAGCAAATAAAGTTGTATGATGCTGGTGATCGGAGAAGAAAAGAGAGAAATACAGAATAAATGCAGTGGCCTACCGTACACTTTCCTGCCACGCAGAGAGACGTTTCATTCTGCCCACATGGCGTCCCGTCGATCACCCTCTCCGACTGCCGCACGTAGAACCTGAACCCCACGGCCCGGCAGTTCAGCTCGCAGTGCTGATCCCCAGGGACTGAGAGGAGATTCAGGAGATTGGCACATCCAGAAAATTCAAAATTACACACATTAGTATCGGCACACACTGATAAATCACACCAGAATAGCAAGAGTGGTGCACAAAAGAAAATACAAGTCAAACAATGGATCAATCTACAATTTTATATCTTTTGCCTTAAATATACCTACATCAGGTGTATTAGGTGCACACTACGTCACAGATTAACTCTAAATTCAAAACCTAATAACTATGTTAAACAGCTGAACTGTATTACTAATGCAAACAACATCTAACCCCGGGGCTACAGTGTGTGTTTCAGTGCAGATTAATGGCGTTCACACATTCAGGACAATTTATAGAGTGTTGGATTCATTTCATAACAGCATACAATTCATAGTAAAATCCAGCAGACTGCATCTTAAAAATGCAAAACATTGTTGGAAATCAGCTGTTGCCTGTTTCATTTCATCCGCCGTACAGGATCCTGACCCTCTGTTCTGTACATTGTGCTCAGGTGCTTTATCAATCACGGCCCAAAACGGCCTGAAAGCGAAGTATTCCTTAAACAGATGTACAAGAGTGTGTTTAAGCGCCGCTCAGGATGGGTGTCAAATAATCCGGAGTCTCCCTCAAACATTTACCTGAGGTTATTTAAACTTTACATCTGCGTTACGCTTCAGTCGAGGCTGCAGCACAAAGACCGGATCTCAAAATACACATCTGCCTGACAGGATATTAATTTGGAGGCTGTTATTTCCATTAGCGTTGTCAGACGAAATGTCATTTCAGGGGGTGTTTTGACTGTTGCCTGGATACGCCAGGTGAGTGAGGTCAGAGGAGTTTGTATGACTGAACATCTATCAATGAGCCTGCCGACAGGTGTCATACTGCAGCGGTTACATCACTGCACACCTCAGTTCATACGGGACGCAGGTCAGGCAGGTGAAGATGTAACTGACAGCGGAAATGAGATTAAGTATGAAATGTGTGAGTTTCTTCTGACCTGAATTTGATCTGATGTGTCCATGACATGTGATTTTTGTACATTCATTGTGCTCCGAGGGTGAATCGTACTGACTTTGGTTAAGAAACATCTATCACACTGCTATAAACATCATGTGTCATAGCGAAAGCTGTGCCCCACATTGTCTCTTGAGTTTGTCTTTAGTCTGTCTGTGTGTCTGTGATGAGTCCTTGCTGCACTCCTGCCACCAATCACTGCTCCCAGCGTGCACACCTGCCTCCAATCACCACCTCCCTGCAGTATATCTGCCACAGCTCTGCTCCCACTAATCACTACATCAGCTACTGTGGTTGCTTCCTGTTCCAGGCTTTTCTTGTGCTTTGTTTTAGCCTCCATTCACTGGTAATGAAGCTTAATAAGCCTTCTAACTTCACCTTAACTCTGTGTCCGTGTGCTGCACTTGGGTCCAACTTGCTAGACATCGTAACATCATGTCCCCTTTGAAATGAACTGCAAACACTTTGGTGGCTATAAACAAATCAAACTGATCTAGTTCACACTAAGATAAATAACCTGGTCAATATAACCTAGTAAGCACTGACATGTTCCTATTTTAAATTTGAGCTATGGTTTAAAAGACTGACTTTTGTTTTCACAGCTAGCATGCTAATTTTAGCATTTAGTGGTAGCTCAAAGCACGGCCGTACCTTAATACTTTAGAGCTCTCATAGAGCAGGTAGCATGGCTGTATATTAGCCTTTTTAAATATATGTTTGCTTATTTATTTATATAATACGTACCCTCATTGAAAGGTTCCCACTCGTACAGTCGGCCCATGAAAGGTTGGTTGTTGTATGAGGAACACTGAACAGCCCTGATGTGTCTGCTGGATGGAGGACAGGCCTGAGGAAGGACCAGACACACACACACACAAATTTATTGTCCACAGACAGGGACAATCCTTACACCACCTCTCATTTCTCACTGTTTTGCGCCGTAGCCACTGACTGACTGCTGCAGCCCACCTTCTGTGCTTTAAATGTTTTAACTCTGTGGTCGTACCTCAGGCTTTCTTAGTATTTACAGAGACCCTACCTCCCTGACATCTCCCCATATCGCCTTTGTCTAAACAAGCTGCCACTGTGCTTTACTTTGCTTAAATATCGGTGTCATCACACCCCAGAGACAATATACAGAACCAGACTCCGTTTGAATTCACTTTAATGCACAGGGTGGATGCCACAGCCTTGAATCAGATAAGCAAATCCCATCCACAGGCTTCTGCTGAGCTGAGGTTTTAGGGCGGCAGCTCTACTAACAATTTCCTTTTTATGGTTCCAGCAGAAAATACTTAGTGCAAATATTAGAAAATAACATCTTTTTTACTCCAAAATAAAGCAAAAAAAAATCTAAAGTCTGCTGCCGGTCGATGGTTCCAGATGAGTTTTATGATAAAGGAACATGATATCTTGTGCAACCGTGTGGATCCTTAATGTGTTTTGTACGTAGAGCAGTAAAATAAAGCTCTACGCAAATCAACAATCGACAAAATAGCAAAGAGGATCAAGTGGAAGTTAAGAAGTCGTCTGTGCTACCTGCCAGGCAGCACTTTGTTCTTGTTTTGTCTGTAGGCTCTAAGGCCTAGTGCTATAAATGATCATCTACTCCATAAACGTGCCACTCCTGTGTAATAGTTGCTGATAAGTGTTCAAACTAGTTTGAGGAGGTGTGTGAAATCACTGAATGATTGTTGAGCTATTTTCAGTTTCAAACCCTGCGGTGTAAACTGAGCCTGTCAGACGCGGTCTGGCTGTGCAAGTTGCGCTGTGGCAGAAAGGGAAATGTCTTCAGAAATGTATTATGGTTTCATCTTTTGCTCCAACATAAATACTTAAAAAAACTATATGGAGTCTTTATTTTTTGCACCGTCTGATTTATCAACCAAAAACGCAAAGAGTCTGTAACAAATCACAACAATGAGAATGAAAATCAGTATCGTTCATCCATTAAATGCTTGTGCAAGGTGCAGATTTGCATACATTACTGTTGCAGATCCTGTGGTGAGCATGCTCCCCTAAGCAGAAGGAAGTGGGCAGGGGGTTATAGGGCCTCTCTGGGTGCTGCTGGCTGCCTGATTGAACTTCCTGCTGGACCTGGGCCTGGTTGGCTGAACCGGGCTGGTAGAGGGGTGCCCAGACTTGGTTATTTTGGGGCTGCTGAACCCTGGGCTGCGTGTAGGGTCTGCTGTAGCGATGGGGGTTGTTGGGGAGGTCAAGGTTGTTTGACCTGTGGCCACCTTGGCCCCTTGCTGTGGGTTGGTAGGCATCGGCCGCAGCAGAGCGTCTCTGCCTGTGGGGGCGAGCCGTCCCAGAGCCCTGACCTGTGTCCGTCTGCAGGGGAGCAACATACGGAGCTCTCCCGTAGCCGTACCTCCCTGGGATGATGTGAGTGACCCTCCTGAAGACAAAAACAACAACTCAGTCAGCTAGTTATCGCCGCTATCTCTAGACCAACACATGTCCCTACTAACTAGCCTTAAACTGAATCTATTTACCTATCATTGGTGTAAATCTAGTAAATATTATCTGCCCCCTAAATCCAAAGAGAGTTTGTACAGCAGTATATTTGGATCAGTATCTTCTTTAGCTAAATTTCTTCTTTTGCTGAGGAAACCATCATTGTCCTTCATCTGTATTACGACTTTTCAGAGGCGTCCAGATCCCAGTAGCAGAATTCAGGGAGCTTTTGTGGGTTTTTTTGGCCCCGCAGATTCCAACTCAAACAGCCCCCCCATTACTCAGCTGTCAGTGCTATTTGTTTAAAGGCAAGCACAACAGGAAGGAGGTCACAAAGCTGCCAAGCACAAGCCGAGCCTTTGACTCCATCCATAAAAGACTGGCTCTCTGCTGAAGGGCAGTCAGATGGCCCACAGTGATGGCTCCAAAGACCGGGCTGCTCAGCATGCAGCGCAGCCGTACAGGCTCTTTAAGGACCTGCAGATCTCGGCAAAGACAAGAGCTGCAGTACTGAAAACAAAAGATCTTCATTGACCATCATGATAGTCAAATATATACATATTTTGACATTTTTTCCTCATTATGTCTTCAGATTATAATTATGGATTATAATTAAATCATTAAACCATATTAAACCATGTAATGACCCCTTGTGCCCTGAATGGAAGCATCTGACTTTGTTTGTTTCTTCATTTATTTATTTTTTGCTTTTTCTTTTGTCATTTATCTATATCTAAATAACTCCTTTAAAACCTCTTTTAGCACCTCCCAACACTCTGCACTATATGATGCAGTACCTGCGCCCACTGGGCCGGGTCTTCTCCTCCCGCAGCTCACCACGCCCGCTGCTGTTGGATGTCCCGCCTGTGTCGCGGTGCAGAGGAACCGTTGGCCGCAGGGCTGAAATGACATGGCCCGGTTGTTGGGGGCGAACCCCAGCTCTTCTGGGGGGGTACTGGGACGGAGAGTAAACAGGAAGGCAGGGCCTGCTCTGCTCTTGTACCCCTCTTCCACAGGTCCGGGAGCAGCTTGACCAGGACCCCCATGCGCCCCAGGAGCCCTGAATTTCTCCACGCTCTGCCCTGAACTCCTGTTGCGGCTCTGCCCTCTGAGCAACCTGAATGGTGAGGATACAACCACGATTAGTGCCACCACAGAGTGCAAAGAAGCTGGATAGTGCCACATGAAGTGAATGCCAAGGATTGACGGAAAGCCTCCGTCAATGGGAATCTCCTCAGATCATAGCCTTATCAAAGGTATAAAAGCTCAAGTCAATGACCTCATCTCATCAACATGACTATCCTGCCCCTCTGCCTCCCACAACTGTCCATAAAACAGACCTCTGTTCACGGTTATAAAGCCCTGATTTGGCCGATTAGTGGGTGTCTGTTAGTGGCCTGTCCCCCATTGGCTACCTGTGGTTCTCACTGTTGACTCTATCCCTCTGTTCAACTTTGCCAGGGCCGTATTAGCAGTGATCACTGCACTCTCTGTTTGAGGAACCTGCCAGGAGAAGCCCTGTGCCAAGCCGGCTTTATCCGTGGAGCCGCGTGGAAATCCAGCTCTTTAAGGAGCACTTTGTCTCCATTCACAGCAACCTCTCTGGGCAAACACATGGCCGTAGTAAAAGCTCAGCTGTCTTTGACTTTTAGTGGATGGAAAGAGAATACAGAAGCAGCGGGGAGAGTTGGCAGGAATCTCTTCTCCTGTCAATCAGCCCGGGCAGCTATTCAGAGGGACCTCAGACACCCCACCACCACCAACACCACTACCACCACCTCTTCTTCTAATCTGCCTCAGCCTTTGTAACTCGACGCCACTGTCGTCTCCCCCGGGTCAGCTGTGGGTCACGCAGCTCGGCGGAAACACGCGGAGCCGACTCGCAGCGAACACCTCAAACCTGACTGGACGGCTGATCTGTCACTCATCTTCGCCTCCACGTGGTTCCTGCAGCTCCGGAGGTCAAGAGGTGGTTTGCTGACAGCTGACATAAGCCGTCTCCGTTTCACTGCAATCACCAGAACTTTTCACCCATGCTTCCATTACAAGTTAACAGATTAGCACCCCGGTCGGGTTCCCCCTGGGAATACTCTCACTGTTTACTTATACTGGGAGACGGGAAGCAGGAATGAAAGTTTACAACTTCGGGTGGCATTTGGCAACGCTAACACGACGCTATCATGCATCGTGTCAGCTTCCACCGGGTGATGGTTTCCCAAGCCTGTGCCAAGCCACGCGATTAGACCAACAGATAAAACAACAAAAGGAAAGATTCCTGGAAATATTCAAGGGAGGTCTACCACCACCTTGTGCACGAGTGTGTCAAACAGATCGCACATGTTCAGACACAGATTGATTGTTTTGTTTTGTTTTCTTTCCAGTTGCACCACCTGCTCCGCAACTGCTGCTCACCTTCCTGTGGTCTGCTGCGTGTTGGCAGTCCAGGAGGTCTGAGCGCAGCAACAGGAGGAGGACAGAAACTCTGCAGAAAACAGAAAGTAACAGTGGGAGTTTTACTCAAATGGCATTACTGGATTATGAGCAAGACACAGAGCTGTTAAAATAGCTACATTGAGAGACTGACATCAAAATACACACAGACACACACTGATCTGCACTTAAATACAAATGAAGACAGTAACTTTTAAAGAAATATGCAATGTGTAACTAAAACAATCACTCCAATTACCTGAGAATCCAGAAACAGAATCCCCGCATCGCTGCTGGGTCCTTAAAGTTGAACACTTAAGTGAAAACAGAGAAGTTTACATTAGCATACGGCTGACATTTACAACACAAATGCTGCCTGTGTGGCCAGCGGTTCTCCGTCTAATCGCCGTCCATCTGCAGAACACAATCTCCTTGTTTTTTTTTGGTCTGTAGTTGAGTCCAAAAACAGCTAATAAGTGAATCAAAATGTCTGCGCGCCATAAATATCCCACATATGTCAACATCCTGCACACTCTGCCCTCAGGACACTGACTCAGGGAAAAATTAAATGACTTCTACCCACTTGACCATGTGTGTTGACCTCTCTGACCTCTGGCTCCTAATGAGGGAGCCCCCCTGCTGAAAAACTGCGACCCCATTAGACAGCAGGTCTGAGGTCCAGCCAGGGAGAGACTTTCACCCCTCACCCCCAGACCGTATAACTCAACCCCACTTTGCACCTTGTCTAAATTAAGTGCATTGAATCAGACAGGATGGTCCGAAAACTCCTGCACACCGGAGCGCGCCAACCGGGACAAAACCACGCAGACTGCACCGTTTATAGAGTTTACACCATTTAAACATAATGATCATTGTCATCACAGAGAAGTGATCACCCCGCATGTCATGTCCCGCCGTACCTGTGCGCTTAGTTTGCTGATGCTCGTATGGTGAAGTATTTTCCACTTCACTGCACTTTCTGACCGGTGGATCCTACGCTGCAGCGTTCACGGATCCATTTCCAAGCGCAGGTATCCTCATGGTCGAAACATAAATCCAGGTGGAACTGCAGGGTTTCCCTCCGGAGGCTTTGCGCGAAGCCATTTAAGTCAGTAAATCCGCACCGCGAGTTGTGAATCAGATCCTGGCGCGGGAGAAACTCCGGACATTGGCCATCATGGTGATTCCGGAGGTTCTGCTTTTACGCGCTGAGACACGGAATGACAGAAAGCTGGAAACCTCCAAGGCGGGTAGAAAGTAACCTCTGCTGCGCCCCCTGCTGCAACAACCACTCTGTCTAATGTGTGTGTGTGTGTCATGTAAATATGTAGGTGTGTGTTCTCCCACGACTGGCGCGCACGGGTGTGTTGGAGATGCATGTTTTTCACCCGCTCATCTCTCATCTCTCTCACACTGAAATGTCCAAATTGGAGGCACAAAGCAGGTAAATGATCTCATTTACCAACTGAAACGAAGCCAAAGCTCATAGCCGCACCTGGCAAACCTGTTGGTTCAAATACCCAGAAATCCTTAAGGCATCAGACAACTGCACGATTTCTCCCATGTTCGACTTTAACATAGTCTGCATGTGTTACTTTTAAATCTTTAACCTCTAAAACATTGTTTACGTGTAGAATTAGCAGCATAAACTCTGTTGTGTGTTATACACAACCAAATGTATCCCTACTAACCCTCACACCATGCAAACCATGCGGAATCAAGAGTATTTGAGTAGTTGATGACACTTTTTACAGTTGCTGCTTGGCTGATGAGGTGGGTTACTGCTCACCTCAGTGATCAGTGGCTCCAAACAGGACCCTGAGTGCACTGAAGAAGAAGACAGACATCTGGTGGACAGATCAGAGCAGCTCTATTGTTTCCACATGGACAGAAAAAACTACGGACGAGATGGAGGGACATTCATAGCGGTGCACGTAGTGTTTGACTGTGCTGTGTATTGATACAGGGGTTACGATTCAATATACTGCAATGTACTTTGATACTGGTACCAAGGCATGATAGCATGATAAAAAAAAATGCCATCATGTGCATAAAAAAATACTTTTTTTAGGCAAAAGATCTGCAACATTTTGTGCAAACTGAACAAAAGCATTAGCATTTGCCTAATTTATACATGTAAACTATTAATTAAATATCGAATATCATGATTCTGAAGTGTACTGTTGTTTTGTTGTCTTATGCATAAACAGCGTACAGTAAGATTGGAGTGAAATTTGTTATGAAGGTGAAATCCCTGAAATTCACTTTCTTACATTCTTGAGCTGACACAGGCTCGGTGCGCCGCTCTCTTTAGCCCGTTCGTTTGATTTGACAGAACAAAACAGACCTGTGCATGGTTCAGTGGCCTACACCGCACTATGTGACGTACAGTATGCAGCTCATTACAGCCATTGTCTGCAAACACACCGGCTTTACAATGGCTTCATTATGTAGCCAAACATAACCCGTAAATACTGTGACATGTATCGGTGTGTCAGTATGTCGGCACTGTTCCATGCTCCATGAGCCACAGTGTGCACGTATATACGTCTCTGTGTATGCATCTGCAGGAGAGCTGCGCCTGTTGTTGCCACTGTCCTCACTGGTGCGTAGATCTTGACGCTGCTCAGGAATTTGCCTTTAACCCCAATGTTTCCAAACCCTTCACAGGCAAACAAGCCCCCAATTAAAGCGCCGTTAATGAACTACTGTTCCGGATGACCCACTGAAGGCCTCCCCAGACGAGATCTGGAGAGGGGAGTCGCTCTCGTCTGGCACTGGACAAAAATATGCATTGACTTGCCACTGGACACGCGCTACACTGGAAAAACTGTCCACTGACACTGAAACTGAGTTAAACATTGTGAAACTTTGCTTCAGACTTTGCAAGAATAAGCGGATTCATATAACTTGTTTGCTCAGACGGTTCTTCTGTTTTTAAAGCTATAAAACAGTCAGATTACCATTCTGGTTACCAAGACTATGTTGTCTGACTGACATAAAAAACATTTTGTTTGTTGCTCGGATTTTAATGTTACCCCCCCCCCCCAAAAAACAACAAACTGAAGTTACAGTTTCAGGCGGTTACTTTTTGCAGTGCATGGCTAACAATAAACAATGCGCTCGGTTCATTCCAGGAGAATCTAATAGTTGCTCCTGTGAGGTGGAACGAATTGGCAGCCTCGTCTCCAGACCAGACTGAAGTCGAGCACATCAACACTGCAGCCTCCAAACCAGCACTTAGGTTTATTGCTTGTCATTCACCCAAACACAGATTGTGAAGATAATATCGCCTGACTGTAGTCTTTTGTTAATGCAATGGTGCTGCTGTGCTTCACTCGCTCTGTCCGCTATTACCCTAAACTCCTCTATGAATTTATTATTACAGCGTCACTCTGTTACAACGGCTCTAACTACAAAACGTCTGAAAAGTTTGATAGAGCAAGTCCAGGCTGGTTCCCTGGAGGTTATCTAAAAAAAAATGTGGGAAATGTAGAAATTATAAATTGTTACTATAAACGGTTTATATTGTGTAACAAGATGACTCCTGGGCCCCAGCTGTGTAGAATGCCTCAATGTGTATTCACTGTGGCACAGGTATGAAACAATAAGTAAAACAATAAACTGATGGCTTTGCATCTCTTACCAAGTGAGAACAGAGAGTGGGTGCATTCAAGTCAGAAGCATTTGTTTCCTAATCGTGGGCATCAAATCTCCAGAGTGATCTCCATATCTGACTTTGGGAGCTCTGACTGACATTTGGATTGAAGGTCATCGAGCGTCGAGCGATGGAGACACCTGACATCACCCTCTTAATCCTCGAGCCTCAACTGCAGCAGCTAAATTCACGGCACAGTGGTTCTCATGCGCTCAGAGTTATCACGGCCTGGAGTGCTGCCTTCACTCCCTGCCAAAAAAACGGGAAAAATAAATACTATTTTTAATTTGAGCAACAGATTGATTTGAAGGGAATTACTCACCAAGACATATGGACTTCATGTTAATGTGTTGAACCCTCTTAACCTCAGAAATCACTGCACTGTCCTGACTTCGAAACTGATTTCAGGCATTGAGGCACTGCTGTCGCTCTCTGTCTCTGCGCCTGCACGCCGTCACTATCACGGAGTTCTGCCAGTCCTTCGGGACCAAACCGCTCTCACAACGTTGACAGCTGGAGTCCCACAAAACGATTAAATGTGTCAGCACAAAGCAATGTTGTTTATCAGAGCCGCTCAAAATAAACTTGCTGTAGGTTTTTGATAGAAGCCCGAGCGGTTTCTTGTCAAAGCAGAAGACGTGTTCGCAGGAAGCAGCAGGAATGCTTCATATAGACCACGTCAATGCAATTTAGTGGAAGACAGATAGATAAATTGCTGATAGGAACAATCAATCATGAGCAAAATCTAAAGTTCTTATGTTTAAGTTTATGTTTACTGTACATGTCTTGATGAAATATAGGGAGCACTGAATTACAGACGGCTTTTACACAACTAAACAATCTAAAAGTGTGATTTGAGTTGAACTTTCTTGAGATAATATAGAAGAACTGTACTCTGAGAAGAGACCCCTTAACACACAACTTGCTGTCTTTGTCTTCTTCAAGTCAAATACCTGCGAGCAAGGCTCTGATCTCCAGTGGACTGGATGATGTCGGACAGCAGCACTTGTCAACTGCTTGCTTGCTGTGTGTGTGGAGGTGTTTGACACTCCATCCACCCTGCAGACACTCCTCCAGGTCGGTGCCGTGTTCTCCGCCAACACGCCTGATTAAATAAGGGTTCAAAAATGCGTCTTGGGATGGTTTGAGTGAGGGGAGCAGGAACAGGTGGTGAGAAACTGGTGAAGCCCCTTCGCCTTCGGGGACATTCCAGTTTGAGTTCACACTACCCAGAGGACCCCTTCATGGTTTCTGGACCTCCTAGCACACACACACACACAAACATGCCTCAGGGGAGATCAATGGTTTATGAGGTGTTGATAATGTAAGCACTTTAGAAGTGGACATAAATGTACAGGAAGAGGAACACACTTGGCCAAACAACTGATGTGAACAGACGCTGATTAAAGACAGACATGACCACTTCACCAGCCATGCAGACCATGTACACACACTGAGTGTTAATACAGAATCTTTTAATACTAACATACAATACAGAAAATCAGTGGTAAACAAAGAAAAATCCACGTCCTTGTTTGTGCCCTTCTTTTTTAATGTCAGGCGGGAGAGAGTGAGAGAACGATGCATGAAACGAGAGTTAAGACAGAAAAATCATTCTAGCCTCGACAAAAGAGACGCGGGACACTTTCAGCTGATGACGGTGAAGACGGGGGTCAGTCGGAAGGCTTTTAAAGTGCAGAGGGTGCTCCGTAGGGCAATGCACCGTGAGTCCATAAAAGTCCCTTTAACTTTCTTCAAGTATGTTGCAGCTCCAAGCACTGAAGAGTCAGTGTGTTTGTCAGTGAAAATCTACATTCAGTCAAGATGCTTTTGATAAATTCTTCAGGTACCATTAAAACTGTCTACATCCATCTTAAGAAAGAGCTTCCCACACACGAGGGAAATACACCCTTCAGTTTCCAAAGACTTCAATAACTGATAGTCCGTGATAAGTCACTAAGTGATGATGTGTTAGGGTGAGAGGGGTTGAGATGAAGCTCCAGAGGCTACCGGGCAACCTATGTCCGTGTGTGTGTGTGTGTGTGTGTGTCTCTAAGAGTGAACCTTTGGTCCTCTTCACTTGGTCTCAGAGAGCTTTGCAAGGCTGGCTTGGCGGAAGGCTGCTCGGTCCCTCATCTCCAACACACAGTCCCTCACCATCTCCGCAAACATGGAGGGCCAGAGCTTGTGCAGAGCCTCGCCCTTCAGGTTAGTGTCCGACGCCCTTTGGACCAACTCCTGGAGGTACTGCTCTATCATGGCAGCGCGCTCCGATGACTCCACAGTGCCCTCCTGTGAGGAGGACAAGAGAATATCATTCATGTTGATTCAGCTGTCATCTCTTCTGCATTAAGGTGAGGCGAAATGAAACGTGCATCCAGCACAACATCTGCATTGTGATTGTGATTGTGATTTGGTGATTTGACTTTGACACTATTCGCAGCACCCTTCAAACACTTGGTAGTCCCATTATGTAACCGTGTAACGCACCGTCTGAGATGTGCCTGGGACGTCTTCTGAAATCTGAATCTCTTCTGAAAGGTGCCAGAGAAAACAACCGGCGTACCCTCGTGATCTGATACTCTGTCTCCACTCTTTTACAATGCAGGTTTTACATTCCTGAGATTTGGTCTCCGGGATTTACCTGGAACTGATCTGTGACGTGAAGTTCGGCAGTGACATATATTTTGATGTTTGCCCCTGCTGAAGTTTGAGGTCCGTGGTGACAATGCCTGTAACTCCGGTCCTGCCGGAGACCGGAGATCTGTATAGTGACTTCCAACAGTTGAAGCTAGCATCTGCTGCTTGCTCATCACCAGGCCGTGTAACACTTACGAACGGCAGACACGATCATTTATCAATCAGCCATATTGGCTCTTCTTAGGCAAACGGATTGAGGAGGGAGTAAAACTAGTTGCAGTTTCTCAAACTATTGGCTTTTGTCAAAAAAAGATCTAAAACCAGAGCTGACCTCGGGGCTCTCTGCGCTGCAGTCTCTGCTCGGGTAGTTGAACAGCGCTCTGCTCAAGCCTTCTCCCAGGAGCTTCCCGTTGTCTCGCAGCTCCTCCGGACTCAGCCCTGCCCGCCGGCCACGCCCCTCCAACAGGAACTGCAGCTGCCGCTTTCTACAGAGTGAAGACAGACAAGAGTGAGTTGGACACACAGTGAAGAGACACACAGACACCTGGGGAGAAACAGTGGCAGAGAGTGAGTGACGTTAAGGTAATGCAAGGGTGTTCTCATGTCCATCAGATAGCACCGTCCTGCTTTAGTACAGTGAAGTGAGTTTCTCAAAAAAAAAAAATTCATTTGCTGAGGAAATCCGTCAGAACTGACAGCAGTCCGTGTCAGTGTCAATGCTAATGCCAGTGTTTCAATTTCACTGTTATCACTCAGCAGCAGGATGTGTACACTCGTAAGAGCAGCAGAGGACTGTTCAAAATGATGTAAACTACATCAAGTGATGCAGCACTGCACCAACATGTCCCGCAGGTCAGTGCCAGGATGCTGAAACAGACTTTTCAGTGGAGGCTGGAGGCAAACATTCCTCTTGAGATAAGATTTGTAAAGTGCGTGCGAGCATGCGTGCGTGCGTACGTACGTGTGCGCGCATGCGTGCGTGGGTGTCAGTCACGTATCATTGCCGGCTTAAGAAGTAAAACTAGCCGAGGGAAGGTACCTCTTTTTATGTGCCATGTGTGTTTGCATGTTACTGTCAGTATCGCGACGGCATCACAGAAACTTAGAGCTGCGTATCCATCAAAAAAGTTGTAATTGAGTGTAAACGTCCCTGGAGAGAACAGCTGTTGTGATCAGGTTGTAACAAAGTCAGACTCACTCCAGCGGTTCCTGTGCGGAGAATGCCTGACGTGTGATGAAAACCTTTCTGCCCTCGGAGCCAAAAATGAACCTAACACTTCAGCCGCTAACTGAGTTTTACAAACGCAACGCAAATGAAATCTATTTTAAGATCTTCATGCAGTATTGCTGTGTTTCGTAAGATACAAGGTTGTGATGCAACACGGGCCTTAAGCATTACAGAGGCACATTGTAACAGGGTCTCCACTTTGATATCTTCCCTTCGGTGAGACCCCCAGTGATGAAATATGTTGATGAGAAGAAGGAATGAGTGAGGGGACGAGGTCAGTGGTTTGCAGTTATCCTGTTTCCCTTTTCCCAGTGTTTTTTAATCCAGAAAATACGTTTTAAATGAAACACGGTCTCCAGCAGGAAGGTCAAATCTAACAGCATTTAGTGTATCAAATGGATATATTCACTCCAGGGGCAACGATTGTGCACGCGGATAACAGTGATTAAGATTTCAGCGCTGATGTGAAAATAATCTTCGCCCCTGGGCTGTTGTGTGAAAATGATCTGAAACAGCGTATGAACGAGGGTGAACTGCAGCCGGGAGCGAGTTGTCTTAAAGTTTACCAGTTCAGCATCGTTTTGAAAGGACAACTGAGGATCACTGAGCCATACTGCTCGACTGTATTCGTGTATTTTTGTTTCTATTTAACTGAGGACGCATTTTCTTTTTTTCCAGACAACGAAAATTCACAACTAAACCTGCACATTACACATTTCCCTTATTATGTCCACTAAAATTATTCAAACAGCTTCATGTAATGCAGTTTTCTTAACAAGCCAGATGATCCGACCTGGCGATTTTCCAATCTTCGGGGGAATGGTAACAGTAAGAAACACAAAGTGTTCTTGTGCGTGACAAATTCAGCAGATTTATGCCTCGCGAGGATGTTTTTCATTAACAGAGAGTGACAGACCTCAAGAACTTTTGGCTGTGGAGAGAGAGGAATGTTTGTGTCAAAGTGCCAAGTACCCACCCTTACCCTGAGACGCACAGTCTAATTCCCCTGGCTCCTCGGTGCCAGGCACTGTCTCGCTGTCTCACACAAACCTGAACGCACACACACACACACACACACACACACACACACACACACACAAATGTATACACGCAAAACACAGGCATGCACATACATGTGCTGTGGCCTACACACTCACAAGCCGTAAGCTATAACTCACACATATCCACATTTAAGACTCAACACATTCTTGACATATCTACATGAACGACATACACTGCCCAGGACACACCTGCCATTAAACTGCAGTTAATGTTATGTTGCGGTTAAGAGTCTCACCTGGACTCCTCTAGCAGCAGGAGGAGCCGGCAACGTGGAGTTTCGGTGGCTGCTATATGACCCAGAGTCCCAAACACGCGCTCTGCTGCGATCACGTCATTCATGGTCACCTGAGGTAGACACGCAAACAAGGGAACTGACACGTGCAGCGAACAGGTGCTGGATTGGTTTGTACATCATACATCAAATCATCAAAGAGCCATCATCTATGGCTGGTGAAGGAGTCGTTTGATATTTCGATATATTTTGCAATAATGCAATAAATTCCTTATAATTACAGGTAAAATGTGCCCACCACCTGTCTTTTACAAATGCAGTTTAGACTACATTAATAGCTGAGCAGGTCCTCACCTCCTGGCCATTGATCCTCTGCAGGTTGAAGTGGTGGAGGCGGTAGATGACGAAGGAGCGCCACAGAGCCAGACTGACCACTGGATTGCCCTCTGGGTGGATGGTCAGCTGGTCCAGACGCCTCACCTGAGCCAGGGCCGCCAGCTGAGGCAGACGGCCGATGTTGGTTTCCAAGAAGATCAGGTGCTGCAGATAAAAGTAACATTAATCAACCGTGCAAATGACAGGGTGACCAGTGAGATGTTACTGGGAAAACCCCAGAGTTCAGGTTTAATGTGCAAACAATCTAAATCTGTATTTCTGTTTCTCTTTGTTTTTCCACGGCTGTGCCGAAGCAAGAAGAGTTTTATAATAAGAGCTGCGCTTTGTGTGCATTTCATGCCCTGCGCTGGGAACGACTGTTAAGTAAGAGTGAAATAAAAAAAACACTGTAATATCAGATATTATAGGCCCCAGGTTTAGTCTTCACCATGGACACTGACCGACCAATTTCCTTTAAATTCAGCGCTCTCGTTACCACAGCACCATTCTGCCACAAACTGGAAAAAAAATATTTTTTTATGCTGAAAGTTCAGAATTAACACACCTGGATTATGCAGCGATTTTAATTATCTGCCCTAGTTAGATGATGTTGGATGGCCTTTAAAAAAATAACCATTACACTGGGTTAATGTGGTGTTCTCCAATAAGAAACGGGTAAGCGGATAAGGGCAAAAGGTGAAGACAAACATTGACTATTTGAGCAGGTATTCACCAGCAAGCACCTCTGAAATCCTCACCCTGTGCGTCATGTGTTCGATTACACATGCAGCATTTATACCAATCACATCTAAAGATGAAATGAAAAATGCACATTACACTTCTTCTTCTTGAGAGATTCATTACTGCGTTGTTAGTTATGGTACCTGGCTAGCTCCCTCACCGATAGATTGGGGAACTTGACCCTTATTCTCGGCAGTGTCGGTACAATGGCGTCAAAGTTGATGTAGCGGAAGGTTATTACAGTGACAGCACCAGCAGTCTGAACTCCCCAGCCCCTCTCCAGGGCCTCCAGGGCTCCGAGTCCAAACAAACGGAGGGTGTCTCCATCCAGCTCTGCCAGGTGACTGTCGGAGAGGGACAAGCTCTGAACGCTGCCACTCCCTGCCTCCACAAGCCTGCAAAGTACACAAACACATGCAAAAACAGCCTTTGATGCGCTGAATGCACAGAATTTGTTGCCTTATGAAACCTGAAGAATATCTTTGGGCCAAATATGCTTTGCTTACATACGTTTGGAAAAAGTAGGCATTGTGTGAAAAGAAGGGAAAAGCAACATGGCTACAGAATACGTCGCGGTTTAGTCAATGTCCTGTTTGTCTTGCCTACTTGCTTTCTATTCTCCAACACGACAGCTGAAGTGCCCTTCCCTGATAAGAGAGTCGTGAGAGTGGAGAATCTGGGCGAGTCTCAAGGAGACATAATCTCCCTGCCCGAGCCCATGTGCTCAGCCCTCTGGGTCTGCTGACACTCAGGGGACTTTTCAGCATAGCCGGGCATCAGATGGCTACTGGCTGCACGCTACTCAACACTCATCATTTTGGGTTCAGCCCGCCAACAAACTAATCACCCCTATTCATATTTCACACCCTCCCAATCTCGCCGCAATAGAAAGCCACAGTGGTTAGAAGACTAATCCTTTGATTACAGAACTCAAATCCAAGATTCTTGTTGAGACCGATTTTTAGAGCGTGTGTGTTTGAGAAGTAAAGTGAGAGACTGAAAGGGCGAGAGTCATGGATGGAAAAAGAGAAAGAGAAGGAGATGAAAAAGGACCACAGACATACTGTAGACAGAGGGGTTCATACACGGGGAGACAAAATGAAGCCGGACTGTAACTGAAGCTTCTTTGAAAAGGCCACCATTGTTGCAGGCACAGTAAGGCTGATCCCTGAGGTGACTCCTCTCTGTTCTGGAGGACCAGTTCCTTCTGGGCAGCAACAAGGGGATCAAAGAATTGAAGAATTGGACAAATAACTAAACTATATCTTTAACTTCATCCTAAAAAGGTAAGGTATCCTACACAAAAAGCGCCTCTGCACCCTCTGATGCTCACAGGATAAGCTATATAAGTATTTTCCACTAATTGTTTTGTTCTCGATTTAAATACATTTCTTTGTATTTCCTTGTTCTTAGACAACATTAAACAAATCCATTCAGCTTATAAAAATCAACCAAATCAAACTGTAACTAGTCGCTTCATGCTTTATAGTAATATACTGTTCACAAGGGTTGCAACGGACCATTGTTTCAACGTCGATGAATCATTCTCTCCATTCATGTGTCACGTGTCGCCCTAGAAATGTCTGCAAAATGCTTTCTTGTTTAAACCAACAGCTGACAACCACACAACTGAGAGACAAGATCTTATGGATTCAAGTGACTGTGTAGAAAAGTGAAGACAGTGAGGATGTGAGGATCGTACTGTGGAAGAGAAATGTGACATGACACTGACATCAGGCTCCCAGTGGGTGATACTTTGGCCCCAAGTCACTTTAGTGACTCTTGTGTAAAACACAGGTGAGTGGTCAGGTGCCTCAGGAGACGTCAAGACCTGGACCTGTTTAGACCACGTCTGTCTGGGTTTGGGAAACTGTGTGTGTGTGCGTGTGTGTGTGGTGTGCCTGCATGTATCTATATACGTGTGATGTAACTCTGGGTCGTCTTTGAGGTAGTTTGTTTTGGAGTTGAGTCAGTTTTAATTAGTGTCGAATAGGTTTAAAGCAGAGCTGCAGTCTAACAAATGAAACCACAAGCCACTCTTGTCAGTAAACATAACAACTGGATAGATTGTGTAACGCAGTCTGAACCTTTCCCAGTAAACCAGGGACTGACAGGAAGTATCCCACCTAATCATTATATTTGTTTTCAGACACTTTACTCGCACAGGATACCTGAGGTGATCCTTCATGCACCCTATATGAAAGCCAGGCTCATGTTGATTTCTCTCAGTGGCCAACTGCCAACTCTAACTAAGGCCTCCAAACAGCGGATTCCTGCAGCTACAAAAGCAGGTGTAAGTACACAAATGTTAAACAATGAGTGTATTATTCTAGATAATGAAATGTGCACTCAAATAAAAGGAGCATTGATGAAGAGCAGATGTAATACTTCAGGTATTTAAAGCAGACCTGCTGATGTGTTTGTGTCCATTCACAGGCACACACGGACAGAAACATGGGACCTGCCCAGCAAGAGACGGGGAGGCGCCCGACACTGGGAGGCAGTTTAAGCGTCAGGATACACCACGCCTCCGAGATGCAGGATTGCCAAAGGCAGTAAATCAGGAGGGAGCTGGAGAGCGGTGCGGGAGATGAAGCGTAACATGTAGATAAGTCACGTAAAGAATGAGGGTAACTTCTGCGCGCCTGGAAGTGTGCCACCAGCACACTCTGCACTGTGTCACATATTGTTCCCCCATAATCACTGCTGAAAGCCTGCCAGGTGGCCCCGAATCCCCTTCTGACATGAACCCAGCAGCTAATGCTGAGGGAAGAGGCGAACAAGGCGGGGAAGACCCAATGAGGAATGTGTTACAGTTACACAGAGCCTGCTCTGGCCTATTAGATTTTAAATCTAATTCAATTAGGGCTATCTCACTTAATCCTGCAGGAGTTTTAAAAAGGACATCTGTCAACTCTCAACAACTTAATCCCCCCAAAGACGTGGCTTGTAGCGTACACATGTCTCCAATCGCCTAAATACAGCGTAACATTACTCTCCGAGCTGTCATTTCAAAAGAGCATTTCATCATTTCGCTCTGTTAAAAAGTGAAAACAAATGGCTCAAGTGGCAGTTACTGGTGCAGTGCAGATGTTGTGCTGATCGGGCGCTGAGTACTGCACACTGTTACTGTAAAGGGCGTCATCTGTGCGGTAGTTTTGCTTTTGCATGTCGCCTAAAGGAGCCACTCAAATTATGTGGATAACTCGTGTGGAAAAAGCACCTGTTCGGGTTTTCAGCACGACTCTTTATAGAATGAATGTATGAATAGTAAAAAGGCCTCTCCACCTCCCAACCTCACTATTCAATTTCTGTGTAATAACTCCTCCACCGCCACGCAGCCACACTCCCGTCTCTCAGTGGAGCTCAAATAAATCTTAAATCCGCACAGGGATAAACTTGGGCCTGCATCACAGTCACAGTTTGGCGGGGACATGTGCTATTGTCCCATAACTTATTGCAGGATCACACTGACACGATCACGCCAAGTATGTTGTCAACAATCACTTCAACCTCATTCTAATTTGTCACCAAACTTGGGCTGCTAATGCCATCCAGATATGACATCACGTTCATCTTTTTCTCTGTTTTTCATTATATTTCATTATATTCTGAAAGCGCCTTTGGATTTAACTGTTTTTAAAGGTTTCTCTGTCAACCTGAAAAAGATATTTTTTTAATTTTATATTTAACAATTTCAACTATGCCCATTATTAATTAACAGGGATATAAACCCTGATTGAGCAATGAGGATCAGTTTTGTAGCAGCAGATCTCAAAAAGGTCACGGTGAGTGAAATGGAATTAGCAGTTTATATGACGTTTGGAAGAAACTGAATTAGAGTTTTTTCTAAAGTGGGGTTTTTATGAGATTCATATCA
Source organism: Datnioides undecimradiatus (assembly GCA_008933995.1). Lineage (NCBI taxonomy): Eukaryota > Metazoa > Chordata > Actinopteri > Lobotiformes > Datnioididae > Datnioides > Datnioides undecimradiatus. The sequence goes on from WARS01000060.1 coordinate 4,230,760, forward strand.
TTAGTCGGTGTATTACCCACAAAAGAGGAGGGCCCCAGTGTGGCGAAGCAGCGTGAGTATTGACACAGAAGTAGATGAATCTGCTGCTGTGGACGGTATCAGCGGCAAAACGTATTTGAGCCACCTTACAGAAGTGCCAGCCATTAAAATCACAGGAGTTGCCTGCACTGCTTCCTCAAATTTAGACAATAACACGAACAAACCCACTGGCAGTAAATGAGCAGCTCCTGCATTCTGCGAGCTAAAATTACTGTTTTTGTTGAGGAAGTCTGGTGGATTCGAAGAGAGCGTGGATGAATGTAACAGGTTCAGTTTCCTGCAGGAACTGGCTCTCTGATGGCGAGGTAGCGTGGTGAAAATGTTCTGAAAGTGCTTTTTTCTTTAGGTGGCTCAACCGCCATCTACTGCTTGTGTGGCACTCAAGAAAGAGAAGCCAGTCCTCAGCCTGCTACTCAGGAAGACACACGAACACACACATGCCCTGCTCCTGCTCCCCAGGCTGCCACTAAGCAAATCCAGATGTGAGGATGTGCCATGTCCAGCTCCTGACCTAAATGGGAAACTGAGAATCTGTTGAGATCCTGGAGTAACAGGATTATGGATGACCTGTAACAAACCGTTCACCGTCTCTTCGGGGTGCAAAAGCATAAACCTCCTCCTGCTGTTAGTATTTCCTGGGAATTCACACCCCCAATGACCTGATATGTGATACGTCATGCACTGGTGAGGCAGCAGTGTTGATTCACAGGCCTGAAAAAACAGAGTTCATCCATCATCTGCCCATTCATGCTCTACGTTGGGGGAGGATCGCTGATTTTCATCAGCGTACAGTACTTCAACAGCTCTCTGAGGTCAGCTGGGCTACACTGCGTAGGCATTACAACTCTTAAATATACCCACTCACTGCGAAACAGAACACCCTTTAAGTTTCCCACCTACTGTACATATAACTAGGCCTTTTGAGGATTTTACCCTTTGACCTTTTCGTCACAGATCTTGCTTCTCTTTCAAGTTACTGGTTGTGCCGGGGTTTGTAAAGGCTATTGTTATTTTGTCATTCAATATAAGCTAAAGTAATACAACTCCCTGCTCATGAGAGTGGAGTAGATTGAATCGCGTGAGGCCAGTTTGTCACCATAACCTGTTAAGCCACATGACTGAAGTTATAATAGACCTTGTAAAGGAAAGGCATTGCCAATGGCGGGTTTGCGCTTCGGGGTCATTTTCACATCCTGGCGCAGGAAGGAAATGTTGTCTTTGAAACATGTAATAATAGTCGTTGAAGCAGCCCCCACTTTCATCTCAACCTCCCCCTCATAACTCATCCAGACCTGCATCACAATCTGTGTAGGAGAGCATATCACAGTCCCACTCTCACATTAGCACAGACCGTTGATTTAAAGCACTTCCAGCACCATGGTATAAACAGTGAAAGGAGAAAACTGTCTGCAGACATCTTAGACATGCGTGGACTGATTTTACCGGAGCTCGCAGACCCACGCCCCTGGAGTCAGTAAAGGGGTCACTTTGTTGCTCAAGAGCATTTCAAGGTGAGTTTGATGCCGTAGCTGTTGTAGGGATCAGATCTGTAACCAGGATGCCCTCACTGCAGCACAGAGATAGTACAGATTTAGATGATTCTGTTCTCTGAAAGTCCACTTATTGAAGGACTCCAGTATATAAACTGATACGCTTCAAATTGGCCGTTCATATATTTGTGTATATCAAATTAGGGCCTGTCTGTCCGTATCTTTTACTGTTATTTCCTCTAACACTGCCTCCCCATTCTGTCGATGTAATAGAGTTTTCCAGCTCCAGAGTTAAAACGCTGACAAGTAATACTAGAACTTACAGAACGGCTCATTACAACAGGGGAAATAGCTTTCATAAGTCCAACAGAACACATAAAATCTGTGATCAGGTTGTGTCTCATAAAGTAACTGGTCAATACAGATGACTTTACTCATCTACCAGGTGCTTATTTTGAATATTATGCAGATGCATGTGGCAGGGTAGGTGTACACACACATGCTTTTGGTGTCTTACTTGGGATCTCGTGGGCTGTTTGGACGGCTGTTGGTGCGGAGTCTGCTCTCCGTTCCCCCTGATGGTCGCTCCGGTCCTGAACCTGGGCTTACTCGTCTGATTAAAGAAAAATAAATAAATAAAAAAACATCAGAGCCCTCTCAGATGAAGGAAAAGCAGGCCTGTAAGGCCCGGCTTTGTATAGACAGTTTTAAAATCCAATCCAATTTTGAAATCAGCTGAGTCACAGACACAAGAAGAGACTCTGCCCTCTCTAATTACAAACATTCGTACATTACGGGATTAGAAATGACTGCATCATAAAAGACGCAGAAGTTTAAGATTACCTCATAAGTACACATACTTATCTCGCCTTCATGCATACTCCTCTCTCCAAATCTTCTCTATAAACACTTAAAAGATACATTTTCTTTCCTCCGTCACAGCTGTCAATAAAACTAAAAGGCTATTCCATCTTGATGTCTCTTTGTGGCTGTCATTCACGGCAAATGCCTCTACCATGTTGATTTGTCTCTCGTTGGCAACTGAACACAACTGTCAGGACTTATGCAAACATGACTGGTTTAGAATTATCAGGGCGCCCCACATGAGATTGAAAACCACTTTTACCACGTTAACCATCTTAGTTTACGTTGTTAGCGTGCTAACATTTTCTTATCAGCACTACAGTTAGCGGAGCACTGATTCAAGGAGTATAAACAATGCAGATCTAAATCTCACCAAACACAGCAACACCAAGATAGGGTGGAATATACTTTATTGTCCCCTGAGCCAAATTCGACTGTGGCAATGGAGCTGCACACAGCTGCAACTGTGAGGACACAATAATAAGTTACATACAATAAAGATAAATAAAGATTTCTGGAACGGCTTCGGATAAATCTGAACTTGAGTCACACGTAACACTGGTATCTTATCAGCCAGTGACTCTGTCTCCTGCTGAAGTGGCGTGTACCTGGGTTCATCTGGAGAAGGCTCCTGTGCCAGGCCATTGGTCTGGGCGGGGCTGTGGGCAGGGCTGTTCTCTGGACTCACTTCTTCTTTAGCACCATTAGCTGGTGGCAGCTCCAGGCAGGCCCTGACACCCTCCCACTGCTGCGCTGCATTACGGATGGCCAGACGCCGCTTCTCCTTGATGAAGGCAACACACACACACAGACACACACGCAGAGGACACAGAAGGTTTCAAGTGACAATTCTCTTGAGCAGAACACAGAGGGCATATCCTAAGCTAATGGGACCTCTCTTTCTATCAGGAAAACATACACCCTCCTGCCCTTCACAGCATGTCACGTCATAATTTAATACAACTGGATCTGAAATTGTATATGCATGCTTTTAACTGCTTCTGTTAATGCAGCATTCTCATTTAACTGTAGTTGGCTCTTTCAGCAGTAAAAGTGACATCCCAACGCTGCAAAAGAGAGACGATCTCAGCTCCTTCAATTGTTCTTTCCTGGCCAAGCTGTAGTTTCGATATGCTCAGTTATGGAATGTGCCACTCCCCGATGCAGGGGTGAGTCAGTATCAATTCATAGTGAATCCTTCGCCCTCACGAACTCTTGGCTGCACCATTCAATATAACATTTTCTCAACACCAAGGATTAGCGGGAGTTAGGTTACAGAGAGACAATGTGCTCCACACAGACGCCATCTCTCAGCAAGGGTAACCACTGCAGCGCAGACACAGCAGGATCACATCAATATATACCTTCACACGTACACACACACACACACACAAGCTGCAGAACAGATGTCTGTGCAAGATATAACAATTAAGACCATTTAAAAGAATTAATTATAACTTACAGGCCCATTATCAGACACAGACCACTGTGCATCTATCCCCATTCATTAACAACTGGGGAACCATAATTATGATACTGTGATGCTGGCTAATACTCTAAAACACTTTATAATATTCAGCTGATGTGAAAAACACTGTTAATCACATGTCACCATAAAAGCAATATGAGCTAGTTTCATAATGCTACAGTATGTTGCTCCATCCAGTACGTTGAACTTTGGCAACTAGTCAACTTCTTTATAACAAGAGTTACTAATGACACAACAACAAATGCATTTAACAGGGCATCAGGGGTTCAGAGAACTCTTGTTAATCTCAATCCTTACATGAAGGCTATCACATGTATTTGCTGTACAATTGTAGTGTAAATCCAGCCAGAGAAAGACAACAGGAGCAAATCAGATCAGAGTAGTACCTTATGAATGGTCTGCTTGTGACTCTCCCTCTTCTTCTCCTCCTCTTTTCGAGCCTGTACACCAGCCATGCGCCGATCCTCGTCCTGAAAAAGATAGCTTGTGCAATCAGGGTGTCGCTCCATTCATGAGTTCTGAATTATTCAAGAGAGAGGGGAACCACAAAAGACGCCGCCAGGAAGACTGTTCCCTACACCAGAACTGGTCCACTGTGGAGGATGGGAGAGATTCTCACACCAGCCGGCTGCATCACAGGATTATCTGTCTGATTTTCAGTCAGTCAGATCAACTGAGCCCAGCTGTTGGGGAAAGCCAAAACTCCCAGAATGCAATGCTGCCAACACAATCTGAGTGTGCCAGTGCAGAGCTGGGGGTTATTCAGCCTGTCTGTGGCGAGCTAGCACAGACGATGCTTTAGTCTGATCAATAGGGGCAAAATGCTAGCCCCACTGGAGTCAAGGCACGGATGTCAGCTTGTGGAGACACACTACGACGCCATCCTTGTTTGTCACTACTTTAAAATAGTTTTGTGGAAACAGCTTCTCGTGGGGAAAATGACCAGAGTAGCACATGCTAATCTGTAAAAGTGATCAATATCTCATTGATTGCAAAGGATGCCATTTTTCAGCAGTAACTGTCTTTGTTTCAGCAGCCTCCATGCGATCTGCCAAGCCAGTTAGTCAGTCAACTACAATTTACAGTTTAATAGACATTTTATAAAACATTGATTTTAGTTTATTTAGTTATTTCATGAAAGTTGTTTACTTTCCCACAAACGCAATAGCTGCCTCTAATACAGAAGCTCCATTTGCCAAATTAAACATATTTGTGGGTACGTATTACAATCTTTGTATGTTTTATTGGTCAATAAAATATAATGACTACATATAAGCCAACTGATAATATCTTGTGTCAGAGACAGCTCCAAGCCACTGAATGTGTCTGTTTATCTAGCTTTTGAAATAAATAAATAACTAATAACATTTATTTAGAAGTAAATAAAGATTCCAGTTCTGGCACATACAGTATGTCCCCAGAGGAAAGAGAGGCAGCATTTATTAATTCAGCCAAAAGCAGAACAGTAGCACTGAGTCGCTTTATTTTCAGTAGTAACTCTCATTTCATTCATAAATAATGGCCAATCGCCCAGCAAGTCAGCCAAAGATTTTATCTCAGTCTGATCGCACATCTGCTGACAGCGTAGTGCACTGGGGGCAAGTTTTTTTTCTAAATCCATAGAAGTGGGTAATATCGCCCCTGGCGATATCACGACACCGTTTGAGATGGAAGATGGAAACTCCTGGGCTGATGCTGTTGTTGTCAAATCAAAACTTTGCATTTCCCAAAAGTAAACTTTCTCAAAATAAAATGCCATTCCTGTTTTCAGGAATGACAGCTACAGACAGCAGTTTGTTGGAGGGGTTTGATGGGCCCTGAAGGGCCCCTGATCATGAAACTTGCTAAACCAGTTCAGGGCCATATGCACCATGAAATTCAAGTAAAAACATGAAAATTGTTGAAATCGGAGTCATGGGGTTGTTTTTTTTCATAGTATCCACAGTATGTTCTGAGGGCAAGGTGTGTGGCACTTACAGATTCCTTCAAAGTACAAGCTCAGACCTGGGTGCTCCCTGCTTGACAGCCTCTGAGAGCACACTGATATTTCACTGTTTCACTTTGCTGGCATGTTCTAAAAATACAATGACTTCAAGTGAATGCTTGAGAGTAATCATTGTTTTGTTAGAGTGGGTAGATATTGGTTGCGCTGTAAATGCTTAGCTTGACTTTATTCACTGATGCATTTTTACAGCCGAGAACATGACGAATGCTGCAACAATGCAGAAGAACAAAGACAAATAATACAGCATTGTCAAAATGTACAGGAGTATGGAGACGCCCTGGTGACAGTGAATGGGAGACTGCCTATATGAGTTCATCCTAAGTTTGTTTTGAACTGTGAAATCATCAAGTTTATCATCAGTCAAGTTTATGTCAAGACCGAGTCAAGAGTCAACATGCACAGTGCTGTCAGGACCATATGCTTAGAGAGTAACACAAAGGTTTGGGCCATTAACTAAACATCAAAATATGACATGCAACACAGGCTTGTGTAAATACGAGGCAAGTCACAGTCATGACTTGAGGATTTTGTAGGTTTAAGTTTGTCATAACTCTACATGAGTCACCCTTTCTGCTGTTTCACATGTTTGATAATGGCCATATGTCTGTCTTCAATGTGGAGAAACTAGGAAGAAGTTATAATCAGTTATAATCAGCAGGATTTGGCCCAGGTCCAGTTTTCTTCTTATAAAACAGAGTTAACAGTTTAGCCTTACTGTGATGCGCTTCATGTCCAGCTGTCTCAGATGAAGCACACAGCGCAGGACGGCCTGCTTGTACCATGTCTCCAGGGCTACAGGATTCCCATCCAGGGTGAGCTCAGAAAGGGAGCGTGACTCTCCAAGGCAGCCTAGCTGATCAAAACTAGACACAAAGACAGAACATTTTGAGCAAGATTAACAGCTAAAGCTACACAAACACGCAAATGCTTTCAGTACAAACGGAGGTACACCAAATGCTTTATAATGATACAGAGACATGATGACCTAACTCAGTATTCGGAATCCTGAGTCATCCGATGGGTAAGTTCAACAAAACAACTTCCCCCATCTATGTTTTGATTCCTGAACCCTTAATTTAGGCCTGTAGTGACAGTATGGAGCCAAGCTAAAACACGACATGAAAAAGTGGTAATTTAGCAGACACACTGGCAGCCTGACATTACTCAGGGGGCAATGATGAGAGAAGAATCTGCTACACTGTTGCCCTTTTCACCCTGTGGCAAAGGGAGACATGAAAGAGCACAGTCATGCTATGTGAGGCAGTGGAGCTTCTATTGTTGCTAATATTATGATAATAACCTTGATGAATCATTTGCCTGGAACTGCTGTTGGACCTGCTACGCTGCATCGTGACTGATGCTAGCCCGAGGTTGCTTAGGATGCAAAAGAGGGTCGGATAATAAACCTCTGATGAACTATTAAAGAAAGTACAGCTGGTGCTTCAGCAAGTGCAAAGCAACATTTTCCAATTCACATTTCATATTTGAGAAGTTTGGCCTTGTTTTCTCCCATCTCTGAATGACAGTAGGGACAGCTCGGCCTCTTGTGATGCACTGAATGTGTGGTGTGGTGATGCTGTGACCCCGAGGCCATCATCAGTCTAATACATGCATGCAGTATCCAGTAACCCTGGACAGTTTTACTGGTTATTGATCCATGATACAGGCACAATACAAGCATCATTTGATATAATTACCTGTAACAGAAACCTGTTTATTTTTATGTTGTGTTTGTTTTGGAAATAATGAAAAGGGCGTTTTTCAGAGTAATTAAAATGACCACTTGAGAGTTCTCAATGGTGCTTGACTGCACCTCATGCATTTTGCATAATTGTTGCAATCATAATCACAGTGACCAATGTCCCCTTGGGTATTGTTACTATAATAAAACCGCTCAATAACAGTTGCAGTAATGAAAAGCGAACATGCTCCTGTACCTGGCTGTTATCAAAGTTCCAGTGAATTAATATCAAAAAGTGACTTAAGTGAATACATTTAAATATTATGATATTTGCGTGTCATGTGTAGCGTGGGGTGTGGCTGAAAACTGTATAATTCACCTACCACTGTCACTATGCGCTATGTATATATCTAAATTAATTAAATTAATTAAGTTAAAAATGCAATATCACTATAAGTGAAATAATGACGGCAATGATTAACGAGGACTTGTTTTGCACCACCATCCTTTACTGGGCAAACCCACTGCACCACGTAGACAAGTGTGATCTGTCCTTCTACCTAGCAACAGAGCACGACTGTTCTCCTATCAGACTGCTATGGTCAGCATTCGTTCAAAAGAGTAGTTTGAATTAAAATGTCTTTGCCAAAATGTCCCAATTATGACAAATAAAATGAGTTATGACAAATAAAAATAGAAAGCATAATATTATACATATATTATAGACATTAGTTAAATAACCACATTACACTTAGAATATCCTACAATGTTTCAGAGCAGCTTAACAGTGCCAACTGGTTTTTGTTGTGGTGTTTGTTTCCTATTTTGTTGTCGCTGTAACGCTGCAACACTGTGTTAGATACAGATCATAAACAAGAGCATCAGGGCTTGCTTGAGACGTCAGGTCAGATCTATCACTGAACAAGGTGACTGTGATGAAGGAGGCTGATGACCACTGTCCCACAATGAATCCCACAATACAAGCTCCTCCCCCAGGAAAAAACAAAGCAATTTTGAAGCAGCCTTGTTCAGTGAGAAGGCCACTTTAACCAGTTAACTCTCTGACATCTTGATTGCTGGGCTCAAAGAGAGAGAAGCAAAGACACAAAAACTAAATCCAGATATTGGAAAAAGTGTGTAAAGCGGGTTGACATTTGCACTAAGCAACAAAACACACCTGTCATTCATCCATACACACCCTTACCTAGCAAGGCTGCTCTTGAATTCACTCAACCTTCTAATCTGTCATTAATTTTCCCTGGAAGAGAGAGATACCTCCTCTCAGTCTGTTTCTCTGTGGTCTGACAAACTTTAAACTATTGGCACACCCATTTCTTAGGTAACAGCATGCTAATTATGAACAATAAAGAACATCCACGTTGTTGTTTTCTAGGTTACAAAAACTGCCCAGCACAGCAAACCTGTGTGTGTGTGTGTGTGTGTGTGTGTGTGTGTGTGTGTGTGTGTGTGTGTGTGTGTATGTGTGTGTGTGTGTGTGTGTGTGTTTTTTTTGTAGTCTGCCTGCAGCTTGTTGGCCAGGCCCAGCAAAGAGCCAAGGGAGTGGACGTGGGACTGTCCAGCTACTATCCCGGTCCCTGCCCTGTGGGGAGGAGGGAGTTAAGCGGAATGAGCTCTTACCTGGTAATGTTGTTGCAGCTGAGAAAGAGGCGCTGCAAGCAGGGCAGGCGGTCCACCTCAGTCTAGAAAGATAAAGAGATAGAGGGAGAGGGAGGAGAGAGAGATGGAGGGATGTGAAGAGGAGAAGGTGCTCAGGAAAAGGGCACTGCATCGTCACTGTCGTCAGAGCTCTGTATCCCTCTCCATTCCCTCAGTCACCTTGCAGCTCTCAGCTCCAGCATACAGCATCCCCATCCACCCTGCGCATGCACACACACACACACACACATACAGCACGCTGCCTTGTCTGCACATGGAGAGGAGGGGCAGGAGAGAGAGAGAGCATGAGGTGGAAGGGGGAGGGGAGAGAGAGAGAAGTGTGTGCTGCGCTAATGCAGAGACTCCCTGCTGCAGGAGGCTAGCTCGAAATGCTCACTGGAACACATACACATCCAGCCGCGTACGCACTCTGAACAGTGAGCTACTGTACCTCATCACGCAAGAACAATAGCTGGAGTGAAATTCGGTGCAAACAGAATGGGATGGGGGTTGTTTCCTCATCAGGCAGGCTTAACATCAAATCAATGCAGAATTTAGCAAGGGGGTGGGGTGAGGAGCAGCAGCTGGCCACCTGGCAAGCTGAGGGGGATACACAGGGAACGTAGGCAATGTCACAACCAAGCTAATCAGATGGCGGTGTGGGAGGAAATCACGTCCAGTAGTGTCAAGGTCTGCGCTCTGTCTGCGTGTGTGTCTGGATGGCCGGTGCGTTGCACATGCTGGAAGCAAAATGACACTCCCAGCAGCAATCTGAATGAGCTGCGTCAGCGTCCGCCCATATTGCAGCCACCGCCTCGCAGCCTCCTACAGAACTGTTGCCAGTGTTCATTCAAATGAGTGCTCAACCTAGCATTGAGGCTATGCTAGCTCTTCTGCAGAGACCAGTACAGCACTGCAGTCTCGTCATTTAGTAAATTCCTACAACCCGCATCCACACAACCATTTAAATATAGTACACAGTTACTCATCCCTGTTTCATCCATTCCAATGGCCAAAATGCTCTCGCATAGCACGGCATGCAACATCAGGAGCTGGGGAGAGCCTTCCTCCGTTTTAACTGTGCTCTGTGGAAATGATGAAATGAAATCAGTTTACCTGTGGACCTCCAGTGAAAGTTCAAGTTACGTTTTTTCTCATTATATGTGAGCCACGTGATTCTTACAGAGAGCTAACACACAATGAAAGGAAGACTTTTCACCATCTTTTTTGGTCTCACCGCATTAAACTGTATAATTACACCTATTATGATCCCTTCTCACCATTGCAAGATATTGCGCTAACTATTTAACATGTGGCTGTCTGATGTGGATGTCTTTGAGCACATTGTGAAACTACAAACAGAGTGACTCAAAGGATTCACGCTAGAAACCATCAGCTAAGAAACCATTCATCCAACACGCCTCAACATGAGATCGGACCATTCAAAGACAGTTACTCACACCTTACCATCTTAGTGATAAGAGCTGGAGCAGAGGGAAGCAGGACAGTCTCCAGACCAAGACAAACTACAGCGCCTCCCACGACTGTCTATGAGCATTCATCAAAGATTATCTGTTTTGTTAAAAGCTGCTTTACAGTGTGACTTCATCACGCTGCTCCTTCCTCTGCTCTTTAGTTTAGCAGATATAAAAAGAGGCAGAGAGAAGTACTGTTTCTGCATAATTACTGACAAACCTGAACAAGTCACTTCGCACTGTGGCAGCAATTAGGTTTTAAAACTCTACACTAACCACAATGCACCCGTCCAACACAAAATGGTGAATCAAAGTATGTGAGGGACTTCATTTTTTGAAGTATAGAAAGACAAAGTATGATTATGACAACAGCAAATTATGCATGTTGAACAAATGTATTGATTTTTGTTTTATTGGGTGCGTAATGCTTTACTCTGCACCTCAGCAGGACATACGTGCGTTCTCTCTCCTTCTTTTGAAAAAACTGCAAGTCATGCTAACCAGTGCTAGCTTAATCTGACCCTCCACTACACCAGAGTCTGTGTCTGTGCCAGTCCTGTGTGGATGCTGGTGAAGCGGCAGCCACTGCACGCTGTCTGAGACTAAATTTAGAAGCCGTGTCTCAGACAGAATGATGTCATCACTGAGCTGATGTGCTGCATAACAATCGCCCACCAATGTGGTCTCTTTTTCAAAGAAACCCGTCCGATCAGAACCAATCAGCTGACAGGATCTGAAGTGTGGTTGGGTACAGTTGCGATGTGTGTGTGTGTGCGTGTGTGCTGGTATGCCTGCGGGTGTGTATTTATTTGTCTGTGTGCCTGTGCCTTCACCTCTTTATCGCAGCTCCACCCTCCTCTCACTGACAGTTTGCGTGTCTTCATGTTCACACTCATATTGAGCTCTGGCAGAGGCATTACTCCGCAAACACACCACTACCTCTCATCACAGCTGTCTCTGTTGCATGCAGAAAACACACCACAAAGAGCACCAAAAGCAAACACACGGTTACACGTGGATGGTAAGGATGATTGGGGGGCGCGGGGGAGTGTTGGGTTGATGGGTTTGTGGCTGCTCTTTGAACAGCAGAGACTGGAGGTGTGAGCTTAGCTGACACACATCTGGCCTCAGGTTTTGTGTGCTACGTCTGCAGATGCTGTGCATTATAAATACACAGGAAGACAACAAATCTGGTGTTAAGTGTTCCCTTCTGTGTTGTTTTTGCTCAGCACTTCAGAGAGATAGGTTGTCAGTCAATAGTTGATTGACTGATTAGTTAAAAACTTACTTTCAGTGCTTGGTGCCCTTAAACTTTACATTCTGAGGACTTTGGTATTACAAAGTAAAAATCCTAATTTTTGTTTTATTGACCCTGTTTTTGATGATTATAGGGCGTTTCCACTGTGCATTCAGGCAGCATTACGTATTTATGTATTAGTTCAAAACAAGGTGGAACTGATCTACTGTACATAATATAAGTGGAGGGGAAATTATGGATTCAGGTGATGTGAAATGACACATTTAGAGCTGACTAATCTGCAGCAGCGATACCTTACAGCATTGTAAATCACGGTTGCTTGACTCATTACTGGCCCCACAAGAAGACAAGCCTGTAAGAAAACGTCCTGTTAATCCACAAAGCCGGTCTGCCTCCGGGTGATGCCTTTTCGCTTTGTCTGCTTTAGCCCTGCTCATGCTGACTACTCTGCACTTCCAAACAAACCGCTGCCGACGCTGCCAAAAAAATGGAAAATGCATCACTTAATGACTGGCACAGGATTTCTCAATGGGAGGACCCACCTGAGAGCAAGTGTAAACAGCAATGGTTTTATGAAATGATTCTGCTGAATCACTGCTGTCTGATCCGCTACTGCGCTGCGAGCATTAGAGTTTAACAAAGTGTGTATGAGAATGCAACAGATTTAAGTATATACAGTGTATATGAAGCTACAACTATGAATAGAAAGGTGGATTACAGCATTTTAAAAGTGAGCAAAACAACTGCACTAGAATATACAACAACAACAACACACCGGATGATACAGGTTGTCAAAAATACATGTGTTTGGATGACCTAGATACTTGTTGTCTCAATGCATGCATATGCAACATATATTGCTTATATAATATGTACTGCCTAGTATTTAAGCAAGTCTTAAATTTAATTACAAGTCGCTCACAACATTTTTTCCTCATCCAGAATACCACTTTTCATCTGCCTCGAATGAAAGGGAAAACCTGGACACCTGGAGGACGGTTATTTACTTAGTGCCTGATACAAGCACTTGGCAGCAAACACCACTAATGACAGAGGCTGGAGAATCTGCTGAGGGGCAGCATTTTTCCTCTTCTGTGTATCAAATAAAACATTGCAGCCGATAATTAGGACTGGAAGTGGTTCTCGATCAGGACTTGCAGGCAGAGGACTGGGTGACTGATGGGAAGGGGGTTCGTACAGCACAGCGTTGGATTTTGTTTGTATTTTCTACCCCAAAAAGCAGGAAAGGGCTTAGGGGATTTGCATACAAATGAAGGGGCCTGCTTTGGCATGCACTGCTCTGTTTATCAGATTAAAACTATAGAAACCAAGGGGAGTGAGTGTCCGTGTTTAGAATATCCAGTTTCTCTTTCAGCGCGCCAGAAAGTTGGTGGGAGGTTGTGGGTAATGAGCTACGTCTCCCTAGGTAACCCCATCGAGATACATTTCACCACAGACTTTGTGACAAAGATTCTATTGATGTCATTTCTGTGTTTGTTATTTTGTGACAATAAAAACTGCTACATGTGATCCCATAACAGAGGAAACAGGAACCATCCAACAGGATGCGGTCTAAAGGACTGACAATCAGATGAAAGATGAAGCACGCTACTAGCGCTTTAATCCTACGAGAAACATTTTCCTACAGAGCAGTTGTCAGTGTGCATGATTGTGTTTATTTGTTCAATAAAATGCAGAAAAAAAACTGTTTGACTTTACCATTGGCAACCTCAGTGGAACTTTACCAGTTGTCAACACATGTGTATGATGCATTAATTGTAGGTGCACTGGGCAAACTTAGCACAGTTGCCTCAGTGCACACGGTCACACCTCTGTGTGCTTCCATCCTGCAGCAGCCTAAACAAAAGTTCCCAAGTCTACATCTACTTAGACCTTAATTGCTACTACAACTACTACTTATTAGGATATCTTGTAACGCGTGTTAATAATTTTTCTAATTCCCTCATGCAAACTTGAGTCTTTGTTTAAAATGAGTCTGTATTCGCTGTGAACCGTTGGTGCTTTTCTTCCATATATGAAGCAGAATAGTGAATAGGAGAGAGGCTTCTCACCACCGCAGAGATGCAGTTGTGTCGTAGGTTGAGCTCAGTCAAACAGTCCAGGCCCTGCAGCTTTTCTACTCTGGAGATGCTGTTTCCTGCCAGGTTCAACACTCGCAGTTCACTCAGGTGAGACATGTTTTCCATCCTGCAGATCTGGATGAAAGCACAGTGGGACAAAGAGAATGTGACCAAGATGGAAACCAGCATTTATATAATATACATGTATAGAAACAGACGGGGAGGTAAGGAACATTTGGAATTAGGAATTGTGTATTTAGTGAATGTCAGATAGGTCACAGTGATTTTTGTTTCTTTAGCCTGGAAACAGTTAAACGTTTGCAAGACGCCTGAGGCAGCACCTTATATTTAATGACACTCAAACCAAAATGACATTTCCACTGCTCTAATGTGCCTCAGAGTGAAACATTTCACAGCAACAATTTGTTTCACTTGTGGACATCCCAAATGACGGATACGCAGCCTGTCACATCAAGCCGTGACTCCCGTTTGACCTCCAAAATTATAACAAGAAACACGTAGTTCAGGGTCAGTCGATGGTGAAACGATACCCAGTTCTCTCCCCTCGTCTCTCTGGGACAGAATACTTAGGGGCCCCGTCATACTGACACTTAAAATACTTCAGAAGAATTCCTGGTGGCTGTTGCCCTGAGAATGATGTGTTTACCCCCTGCAGTTCACACTGTACATGTGAGGATAAGGGTAAAAGGGCAGCACGGGTTCAAGAGCACTGTCAAAGTACAATACTCAAAGATCTGTGCAGTTCAAATGATAAACAGGTCGACTGGAATAGCTTAGAATTAAAAATGAAAAGTAGTTAAAGGTTAGATCACATGGTACTCCCGGATGGTTTGAGAGAGCTCATGGGCTCATACATGTAAAAGATGCTTTAAAGTCATTGCCCAGACCCACAGAGAAACACTGTAACATGACAATGATGTGAAAGGATGTAAATAACTATAAGGTGTTGTGCAATACGATGCCTGAAGATAAATAAAAAGTTTTTAAAAAAAAAACAGGAAATAACAAGACACAAAGGAAAACAACCAAAGAATAAGAAGTGCATGGAAGGTTAACACAGATGTCAAACAGATCTGAAGTGCTTTCTCTGTGCCAGTTTAACAATTTCTGCAGTTGATCTTTTTCTTCTTTGAGAAAAGAAAGCGTGCTGTTGTTTCTGACTATAGGGCATAGAGATATGCACTGGCAATGTCCAATAAATGATCAGATGCCGTTCCAAATCAAAAACCAGGGAGGATAAACTGCTCCTTTTGTTTGGGGCGCATGAAAATACAATCACGGCATCAAATGTGTCGCTTTTACACTGCTGGCTCTGTTTTTTTTCCCCAAGTGTGCTGACAGTGGGTGGGCGTACACTAACAGGTGGCAGCATTGTTGAGAGATAATGACAATAAACTGAGTACATCAAGTCCACCGCGAACACAACCATTAAGGAGTCTCATCTGGGGACGGATGAACAGAGTGAGATCATTATGCTGCATTCAAAGGCCTTGACAATAGCAGTATTGTGGTGTCACAGCTGACATGAATACTTTCAGTCAACACACAATCATCACGCACCAACAGGACAATGGTACCTCAAAGGTTAGAGAGGCAGGCCTGTGACAGGTTCTGGGTTCAAATATCAAGATGGAAAATGCATGAATGTAAAGCAGTCAGCGGGTGTGGAAAACACAGCGACACTGAATAAATTAAAGTGAGAAGTGAGAAGTGAAAGTGTGAAAGTGAAAAAACACCCACGCAAGGTTAAAATTATCTCAGGCCCAGACTTGGGCTTCCCTGACCTGAGCGGGGCAGGCGTCTGCACATGAGACCTCTGCAATCATGAAGACAAAGTATCTCTACATACGCTGAAGCAGATTTTTGGTTTCATTTGTGAATACTTGAGGAGCTTGTGTTACACGCCATGAGTTAGGTGTTTTCCAGTGTTGTAGGTAAAGCATCCTGAGTGATGAGATGGTTTGTACGGAATAAACTTTTGACCTGTGCTACGCTAGTTAGATTTCATTTGAGATATGGAGGCAGGATGTGACAGCGTAGAGGATTTTTGTTATGTTATGTGCGTGGTATTTGTTAGATTCTAGTGTAAGAATCTTTAAAATGTGAATTTGAAAAGGATGAGCAGGACAGAGGCCTGTTCTCGTCTGGAGAGGTGAGATGCCAGCTCTTCACATGTTCCTTGTAAACAACGCGGTAACCACATCTTAAACATTTCATATAATGTCAAAGAAGATGACAGAAACACAGATGATCTTATGTTACGGGTGTTCAGCAAAGCCTTGAGCTTCACCCTGAACCACAGTACTTTGCTTACCACACATGACAGATATTGTCACACTTAATCAAAATCCTCATCTTGAAACGACGGAAATTATTCCTACCCGGGACATGAGCTAAAGCAACTTCTTTAACTGCGATACTTTGTCTTTGTTTTACAGACCCTGTAGGGCATTCTTCAGCGGAGTATTCCGAACAGTTGCGCCTGAGTGGAAAGCTTCACCGCCTAACTAATGATTGGCTATCCAACAATGTCAGGTCACACTGTAACCCCACCACTTGGTCACTGAGACCAAATGTGGGTTGGATGAGCGCTCCCAAAGAGAATATCTCCTTTTGAATAGTTTCAGCAAAGTGGAAATGAAACAACATCCTGTTACAGAAATATGTGGTAAAAGGATAGGTTGGGAGTGATGTGAGGCTCCCTGCTAGAAGAGGAGAGGAAGAAAGGATGACAGTGATGTACTGCTTGTGGTAAAAGTGTGCACACAAAAGGAAAGAGGACACACAACATGTGTTCCATGGCCAGCAGTGACTAAACAACAACCTGACTGGGTAGAATAACCATGACTTCAACATAATTTGAATTCATTCATCCAATAGTTCCTGCACTGACTTCCCTTACTTCATCGTCTTGTATTGTCATTGTGCAGCAATTCAAATTACATTTGGGTGGCCAGGTCTCTGGCGAGCTTGGGAAACTGTGAGTAAAGGTGATATTAGGTGCACAAAACACGGGGAGGGGGTGAAGATAGTGAGTGAAAAGCAACCTGTCCCGGTCAGAATAATAGATTTCTCATCTGCTCCCCTACAGGCGCCTGCCAACAAAAGGCTACCTCACACAATGTGCTCTCATTACCAACAAGGTGCAGCGCAAAATACTCTATTTATTAATTCATTCTAAAGCCCTCCACCGTTCACCTGTCACATGATCACAATTGTGTAAATCAACTGTATGTTGGGATGTAGTTAGGACACACAATGAGCAGACGGAGCGTGAGGCGATAAAGTATCCTCTGTCGGGAAAAATAACGTAACACTGTAGCAGTCATTGAATAGTAATTGGGACGCTTGCTCATGCAAAGAGCACTCAACATCAGAGAGGGAGGGAGTCTTACCAGGGCTCTGGAGTAGCTCTCTGAGGCGGGGCGTAGGCGGCATACTGGCAAAACACTAATTTGACCAAAGGAAGCCTTTCTATTGTATCTCCCGTTTCCAGGAGCGGCTAAAATCCTCATCTGACATCAGCTGATTTCTCAGGCTTTTTAAGATCAGTGAGTCAACGTCTTATTGTGGAGGTGGAACAAACAGCGCCCGAAATAGATTTAGACTCAAATTAACCAAAGAACTGCATAATCCGCTGCAGCTCGTAACCATTCCCAATGCAGAAAACATAGAGACAGTTGTGCCTGTTGAATAAATTATGCTGGGGTCACTGAGGAAATGGATGTGGGAGTAGACCCTTGACAAGAGCTTGTGGGTTGTGATGGTTTTCAGTCCTTTGTTCTGTAATAGTGCTGGGAACTAAAGCAAATGCTGAAGTAAAGTCCCTAAAAACTGTGGTAGGTAAAAAAAAAAAAAAAGTGACTACATCCGATATCATGTTGAAAAAGAATTTAATTTAATTTAATCTACAAAATAAAGCTGTGCTACTTAAAAGATTTCAGACAGTAACAAGTGGACAGTTTGGCTCTATTGTCCACTCTGAATAGATCATTTTATAGGCCAGCGGACTAAGATGAATAGTTCACAAGGACATGAATTCTCATGCCTGGCCTCCTACTGTCATGTCTGTTTGACTCTAGCATTCAGAGAGCTGCATCTCACGTAGCGCACAACTTGTTAGCCACAGTGCTGATCTCCAGCGTTAGTACATGCAACTAAATGACCTAGGCTCACACACACACACAATCGCATGCTTGTAGGTGGGAGGATAGTTAAGGAACAGTACCTGATTGTCATGCAAATCCAGGATATTCAGTTTGGACAGGCTTTCCAGGCAGCATATTCTCTGTAATCTGAAACGTATCAACAGTAGGCTTTTTACAGTGTATATCAATTAATGTCAATACTTCTTTTAATAGTGTATTAGTGCAGCCTACTATAAGTGGCCAAAATCATGGTAAAATGGGAAAATGTCTGTGTGTTGGGGAGTGGGGTGTCTACCAAACAGGTACCAGGTGGAGAACAGCCAACTAGCCAACAAGTGTATTAAAAGGTTACATTTCCCAAAGAAACAGAACATACAGTAGTGTACAGTGACTTACTGTTCAGGCCTGTCCTTATGGATTTAGATTGAATTACATGTATGTATCACCTATGATGGTTTGTGACTTTAGAATTAAACTATGCAGCTGCTGGAAAACCACAACTCTGATTCTTACCATGTAGCAGCAGTTAATGTATAAAATGTATTAAATGTTATATGCAAAGAACTGGATGTCTTGAATGACCTAAAGTGCATTCATCTACCTACCTCAGAATGCAGCTGACCATCTGTTAAGTTTTATGACACGCTGCATTTCACATTAAACCAGAGATCTCAAATGTTAGAGTCAACAGTATCCCCACTGATGTCCATGCAGCCCACAAGATTTCTTTTGCTACCACAAAAATGAACTGTGTACATGAACAGGAGCAATTGAGGCAAATCTGACATGTTGTTGTGTTTTCTTATGAATTCAACTGACGCCATGAACCAACCTGTTCTTCCCCAGCATAAGGATCCTCAGGGAGTGCAGAGACCCAATGCCAGTCATTTCAGAGATGTGATTGTCATACAGGTTCAGGAAAACAAGCTGTTGCAGATGTGACAGATGCTGGATCACTGTGATTTGATTGTGCTGGAGGTTGAGAAGCTGTAGTCCACCCATATTGCCCAGCTGGGGGCACTCCTCCAGACAGCGCCTGCAAAATGTCATTTTGTCAATTGTCATTTTATTTCTGACCAGCATTTGATTTTAATGACAACTGTATATCAACTTCAAACCATTCACTCAATGATGCAAATGACAAATCTGGTATTTTACTATAAATATTGCAGTTCTCTCAGCAGGCACTTTGTGTTGGAGACAGGCTGTGGGAATCTTAAGGGAGTTTGCTGCCCCCTTGTGGCACTCTGAAGCATGTGCCAGTTTAGGCAAAACTCTTACCCTCTCGAACAAATTCTGTACCAGCCAGACTGAGTTCATAAAACCAAGGCACACAGATGACACGAGACAAGAATATGGAAGACACAGCAAGTCAAGATACATTGAACTGCCCTTACATGTCAAATATATGTCCAGTTAACAGATTTTATCTAGACAGATTAAATTCTACTCCGTTAGAAAATCAACCAGAGGTACCTGTCCAAGTCGATTCGGTGATAACTGGAAGCTGAACTGTCACAAGGTAATCGAGAGAAGGGAAAACCAGGGATTGCATTGTACTTATATCCTCCAGAACTACCTGACATAAACAACACACAAAATATCATAGCGCAATGTACATAACCAGTGTACAATCTGTGATAATATTTGTCAGTGATGTTGCCATATTTACCTGCTGGTTTGGGGAAGTTTAAGGCATTACGGTAATAAGTGATCCCAACACTGTGGCTTGGTCTCCTAGATTTGTCTCTAGCTTCTTGTGCAGCGTGTGAAACTGTATCTATACCACCTGCTAGTGGTACTACATTATGTGCAGAGGAATGCATAGAGTCACTGGCAAATGGGGGCACTGATGGTGTCTGGACAAGTCCTCCTTGACTGCCTGCATACAACCTGTTTTCTACATAGGGGATGGTATTGTGAAACAAAGAGTAAAAACAGTCCATAAGATTATTGAATTACTTTATGAATATACCATAAAGTGCTGAGCCACATAAAAATCTCCTGAGCAATTGGTGCATGAGTAGACTGGGTCAAGCTTACCTGAACTGGAATGATTAACTGTCTGTGCGGTATTCGTGTATTTGTCTTTTGCAAGATCTTGGGAGTCAGTCTGTAAGGAGGTAAACATGATAAATTGTCAAGCATGGGGAGATCTGGGCACTTAAGAGCATAGCTTCTCTTTCAGAGTGTCCTTCGTCATTACTCACCTTCCTCTGGACTGCTTCCGGCACTAGCGATTTGACAGTAGTCATGTGCAACTTACAGCTGTTGACCTGCAACATACGAACAAGACAAAAAAAAAACCCAAACTACCGAGCTTAAACTTTTCATCATAAAACTGTGAAGCAATATTAAAAGTCTGTCAAAAGTTGCGTTTACCATAGGCGTGAGAAACACCCATCCATCGCTGACACCGGTGCTGTGTTTGTGAGATCGCATCGCTTTGCTCTCTGCCCGCTCCTGCTCCATTTAAGCTAACGTTTGCTAAAGTTAACAGCTAGGGTCAACATTGAACGTTAAACAAAAGCTCCGTGACTAAGCTAACGACAGAAATTTCAAAAGAACTACACGAATTCATGTGCTACAGCATATTTATTCTCCGAACGTTACATTTGTTGCCGCAAAACCGATATTCATCTTTACTTCAGGCGCTGCAAACTTCCTGGGAGACAAGCACCATTACCATGGCAACGACGGCGTTGCCTGGTTACGCTCACTTCCCGTGTCACTTAAAAGTACTCCGTAGGGAAACTAACTCTAATTTGTTTTATTTCGCTATATTTGGGCTTAGCTTCCTTTGCAGTTTATCAGTTATTTGCTAATATTTTATTGTAGAAACGAAATGTGTCGTTATCTAGATTTAGAGATTTCAGTTTATATTTTGTGCAGTTTCTGAATATTTTTTAAAATCACAAAACATGACAGAGAGCAATAAGACCAGGTAGTAATAGTATAGTATAGTGGTATACGTAGTCTGCTTTATGGACTGTGCTTGTATGTACAGGAACTAGGCAGGACAGGGGTCAGGTGAGTGCCACCAGTTAAACAAGTCAAGGTTAAATATCAGCCAATCACGCTTGCCCTCCCAGAAAACACCTACTGCAGAGTAAATGCAGTTGAAAAACAAATCGTCAGATGTAGCCTTCAAAGTAGCCTAAGTAAACACTTGTAGCCTCACACTGTAGTAAGTCACACAGACTTTTGAGGGGTGGGTGCGCTCATCTTTTTTTCTGCAAAACAGCTGAACTAGAGTAATTATATCACATTTGCAAGAAAATCATATGTGCAAAAGGTTTGCATTTAATGCACTTATTCAGTCAGACAAAAAATAATAATCCCAGTAAAGGCAGTATGGTAAAGACAAAAGGACCTGTCAGCAGGTACTGCAACACCACAACATCTTGGTAAAACCTGTATGCCAGGCAAAGCAGTGTATTTGCAGGGATGCAAATTACACATAATAGTATTGCACTTTTCCCCATCATTATTCTAAACATCATCAAAAGAAAACACTTACAGCAAGTCATTACTTGTGCCTGCACCTGTGAACATTTCATTTCAACTTGTCCTGTGTTTCTATTTACTGCAGGTAAAATGGATGTAATACCTAAGAAAGCGATTGCTATGATAATGACCGCAGGGACATTGAAAACAGACCTGTCTCACAATTAACATTTTGTCATTACAGGAAAAAGGTGCAACAAATAACACTAATGATGATGTTAGGTGTGTCAGTAAGCCGTGGCAGTGAGTCACTTGCATTTCTTGGATATCTTGCAATTATTTTATGCTGATTAGCCTCCTGTTCACTATATCTAAAAATCCAACCTGACTGAGCGTCTGGTGCATCTGACTGTAGGAAAATCCAAACACCCCCTATGTAAATATCG
Source organism: Datnioides undecimradiatus (assembly GCA_008933995.1). Taxonomy (NCBI): domain Eukaryota; kingdom Metazoa; phylum Chordata; class Actinopteri; order Lobotiformes; family Datnioididae; genus Datnioides; species Datnioides undecimradiatus. Next base: position 4,252,860 of record WARS01000060.1, read on the forward strand.
GACTATTTTCCAGAATATCGTTATTGCTACACAACAATTTGTGCATTATTATAAATTGTGCACTACATAAACACATATTGAATAAACTAATGACCAGATTGTAATCATTCAGGATTACATCTGTGTTAGGCAATCTATAGTGTGAGAGAGATGAGTATATGAAAGGCCAGGAGATGATATGCTTACATATATATGTTGCTGTAAAGTAAATCTTGTGAATTCTTTGCCGTGTCATGGGTGGAAAACATTGTCTTTCTCAACAGTTCTGGTGTTTTTTTTCTGTGGTGTATTTAAAGTATAACCGCGGTGACTACCCTTTTAATCCCAGTCAGTAACTCCACAGAACACCAAATGTGATTAAATAGATTGTGTTGTGTATTTTCAGCCTTTTTACTCTGGCAGTAATAAGCGGTTGCTCAGAGAACACAAGTCCAGATTCATCAAAGGGACATCCCACACACTGCCTGTCAGAGTCTATTCACGAAGCGCAGGCTGACAAATATTATGGGAGTTGATCATCAACAGTTTGTATGACAGGCCATATTGAAAAAGTACAATGTAAATCCCAGCTGTATATAGACAGATCTACATATGTAGCAAAGCCACATCATGAAAGATTCCTGAGACAAACACAGACACAGAGACCATAAATGTGTTTAAATGTCAGTCAAGCCCCCCCCCCCCGGCTTGACTGACAGAGGACACATAGATGCAGAAACGGGGACATTATTTGTAAACATAGTCTCACGTTAAAAAAAAAATATGACAGAAAAATTACAGTAGTAGGTGATGAAGTACGCATATCTGCTGCTTTCCACCATCTGGTAGTGAGTGTGTGTATGCATGTGTGCATGAGTGAGTGTGCACTCTGGTTTTTCCTGTCAGTCAGTTCATTTTTATTTATTTTTTAAATTTTTGTTTATCCAGAGGGGCTGAAAAGATTTATGACGTTCGCAGTCAGAGGGAGAAACGGATTACGTGACAGTTCTGGGTTAATGATTTCAAGCTTCAGTTCATCATTTATGCAACACCTTGTCTCTTTCACTAGGAGGAACCTGGATGGTTGTAACACTGGGTTTAAGTATGACGTTGATTATGTTCACACACTGATAGATTCAGGTAATAGTTTCAATTTAGAGCTCACGTGGGCGATGGGAAACCATTTCTCCAGTGACCTAGAGCCTACCTGGTGTGTCTTATAACAAAGTCGATGTCCAAAAAAAGATGTGAGAAGCTTATAGAAATTAGCCAAAAGATGAAAAAATAAGAGTTGTTGTTAAACGAACTAAAATTTTGGTTTACTTAACGCACCTTTTAACTGACCTCCCTTTAGTTTCAAATGATTACATCCATGCTCACATGATCACATGCCTTAAGAGCAGTCTATTTGGATGGTTGCAGGAGATGGGGGTTGCAAACATTTGCACACAGGGTTACAACCATCCCCCATTTATTCCAGTATTCCTCAAACATGGAAGTAAGAAACTGACAGGGAAGGGGAAAACAGATTGGTTGCCAGGGCCCCTTCTATCTGCCATGTCACATCACGTTAATAATAACAAGCTTGGTGAAGACAAAGAGAGGAGGGCTTCTGCGTGTGAAAAAAATGCAAGCGTGGTTCTCAATAGACTGAATTCAAAATAAATATTTCACTCGTTTCACACTGTGGGTCTTATGTCAGCAAATTATTAACCACTGTGCCACGTGCTTACAACAACTGCAGCAGCAATGCAAGTGGCATGGCAGGTTTTAACAATGGAGCACAAAGGGAACTGGAGGTGCTGTACATTAAAGGATTCATTCATCATGAGCAATGATGGGTAGGTCCATTACATATAAACTTCTCTTAACAATGTAGATGTCATATAATTATTTATGTTACATTAAACTACTTTTTGCTCACTATAGGCTCAGAGTCTGCAGCTATCCCAGCGGCTCTTTTGCACAGCAATGCTAGGAACTACATGCTAACATGAGCATGACAACATGCTCAGGATGCTAATGTGCCATGGTATAAGCATCTAAGTTTGGCATGTTGGCATGCTAAGATATGGCAATTAGTACAACACACAAAGTACAGTGGAGGACGGAATGTGGTTTATGTTGCATGTGACGAAGACCAAATTAAACATCTCACAAAGTTCTTGGCAAACCATTTAATGCTGAGATATTTCACTCCAAGCTTGTGAACCTCTCAGAGAATCTATTCATTTTTAGACTGTTTGTAAATCCATATATCATATTTTATGCTAAATACATTACGTGAGTTAATGTCAAAGACAAATGTTTTGAAGACTGTCAGACTTTCAGGTCACGTTCTACTCTCTGGTTATGAGAATTGTGTCAATATGATGAGAGTCATCGCAGATGCATAAATAAAATGAAGGGTTTATTTATTTAAACCAGTGTTTCTGTGTAATTTAAGGGTTCACATCTGCAGCCCAAACCCTGCTGGTGTCTTCATAAGAAAAGAAAATCCTGAAACACAAAAGAGACAAGAGAAAGGGGGAGAAGACAAAAAGGGAAAAATCATCTGCAGAGGAATCCTTTAGTAGAGAGATTCTCTCTTGAGGACAGTGGCGCAATAGGTGCAAGAAGTGAGAAAATAGTAATTATGAAGAATAAGGAAGCTGTCTTGTGGTGCAAATGAGAAGAAAATGCCTGGAAATGTTGAAATGGCACTGTAAGAGATCATATACACTGAGTTTCCAGCTATTTGCACACATAGATACGTGCAATTAAATCCAGCACACCGTTCCTGCAGCACATCCTGTCTTCATAATCGAGACGAAGATGAAGAAGATGTTGGTGCAACCCTGTGAGTATTTTGCAGACTTTAGTGTGTGGTGCTGTTGAATTGTGTTTTCTGAAAAGAGCCCATGTTTTTTGTGGCATAACAGTGGACAAAATAATAGACGCATCTTTCAGAGAGCACATTTTTGTGGATGTCTTTGTGCAAATTGTGGACAGATGGCTGAAAGAGGGCTGAAGAAGGCCGTGTGCCTCAAACTGGGACAGGCGTACGTGAAGAGAGGAAGTGGCCGGCAAGAACATGCACAGGTGCTTAAGGTGCAGTCCCGACTTCCTTGACAGTTCGTATTACAGTTTCACAATTGTGATCTTTATTGAGTGAATCAGGAAATTTCTGTTGGTGTAAATTTGATCGAGCGTGGCAGAGTAAGATGGAACAAAGCTGTTGATCCTGCTGATAGACTTTTCCACTTCATCTGAGAAAGTAAATCCTCAAAAAAGCAACTAAACGCCTCCGTTTATTTGTTGCCAATCTCCTCCTTACCCCCCTCCTCCCTCTTTCTCTCACTCATTGTCTCTCTCCCCCCATGTTGCATTGTACACAAACTGGAGCACTGTGTGGCATGTGGTGCAGAGAATGAGTCAGACTGCCCACCAGCTGTGAGCATGGCTTGCCAGTGGGGAGGAGTAAAGATATTTCACGCAGGGCAGGCAACAGCCAACGACATAGGTGTGGGTGATTTACAGGGCTATTAGGATGGGGGCCAGAAACAAGCTACAGGAACAGACTTGAGGCATAGCCTACAGAGTTATAGTCAGATCACTAATACTAATAATTCTCCCAGCTGGACATCTCCATGTGCTCTTGGGCTCATTTCTGGAAATGAATGGAGGTCCCTCAGACAAAAATAACAACGAATAAACAAAAACCATAGTTTACTTTCACTTTTATTTTAGTGAGGTCTCACTGGTCTCTTAGGCCAAGTGCAGGGTCACAGCTATACCGCTGCAGACACTAAGGTCATGTCCTCAGTATTGTTTCTGGGATTACAGGAAAAATTACACTTGGTCATTTTTAATGAATGATTTTGATGTCTTGAATATTAAATATTCGCAGTAATGTAAATGAAAGAAAATGTGTTTCTCCTCTTTCCAGTAGCGTGGAGACACATTTGAAACTGTATTTAGACCACGTGTTGGGAGATTAACTTCAAAGAAATATGATAAAACTGTTTCGTGAATATATAAAATGTGGGTATGCAAACATCTTAAATATAATTTGTCTGACTTTTGGGGTGTCAGTGGTGATTAGGATTTTTTTTTTTAAATCTTGGCTAAATCACCAAACTAAATCTTCAGGAATGTGCACATTTTAATTAGACATCTAAACATAATTTTTAATTAAAATTGAGTTTTGATGCCCTACTAATGTTTTGCAGTTCGCAGTCTCTGACTCGACTTCCACGAATTATCTAGTATTAACCTGTGCGTTTCCCCTTTCCTCCGGGCACACGCACCACTTGACTCATGCGTGCAACCAGCAGCTGAAAGCATATTATCCAATTAGCGGCGTTAGAGAAGGGGTCGTCCTTGGCACGGCAATTTCCCAATTAGAAGGGAACACGTGAATTTGCTTCCCTACTTAGAGCCATGTCAACGGGACATTCGTGTCTCTACAGAAAAAAGACAACTTTATGTCTGCGTGTGTGAAAAAAAAGAGAGAACGAGAAATATGCACGCCTTGGTGAACGCCTTCATGCGCTGCCTCTCCTTCCTCCTGCCTCCCTCTTGGCTTTGTGTCAGCTTTTGCTTGTGGGTTGGGAGCGAGCGCGAGGAGACGCTGCCGCGGCCCAATCCCAGAGCTCGTTTCAAAAGCAGAAAGCCTCTTACATATGAGGAAGTAGCAGCAGTGGCAGCAGCAGCAGTAGAAGACCGAGGAGGCTCCAGTCCGTCGGTCTCACCAGGTCCAGGCTGCGTCTCGCTGGCTGCTACAAGCCCCGCTGCTCCTCAGGGCCCTCCGTCGGGTCGGATCTGGATCGGGGGTCTCTGGCGAGCCGTGGAGCGCGTCTTCGGAGCCCCCTGGGTCCTTCTCCGCCATCACTGGTGCCCGAAGAATCGTCGAGCAGCTTTACGCACCCCGTATCCTGTCTGTGCCTTCGAGTCGAGCAAGATTCAAAGCTTCCAGGGAGGCGCTGCTGCTGCTGCTACAGCCGAGGAAGAGAAGCGAGCGGGTGGAGGCGCTTTGACTTATTCGAGGAACATGAGTGGGTCCGTGGGGATCCCCAGTCCGAACCCGGCGGAGTACGCCTCAGATGCGTCAGCGGAGCAAGGCATCGATGAGGTAATCACCGTGGATCAGCACTCGCAGGAGATGGGGACGGTGACGATAACAGTGGCCATTCAAGCGGCGGAGGACGAGGAACCCGAGGAAGTGTCATCCAATAATATTGACTTTCTTGGCGGCAGCTGTAGTGAGGACGAAATAGGAAGACATGACAAATCAAGGTTTGAGTCATTGCCTACTTTTAATTGTCTTTACGGGCTAATAACCAGTGATGCTTGGGGCAACGAGGACTGTAAACACTAAATATAAATCAATTATGTCATTAATTTGTTAATGAGCTGTTTTCCAGGCCTCGACAGACTTTAACTTTAATACACTTGTAAAAATATATTTAGTTTAGTTAATTTTACTTGAGTGTGCCCCCGTGGACAGGGTTCATTGGGGTTAAATGAAGAAGCGCTTTCCTCTTCAAGGTTATTCGAGCGTTTATTCCTGCGTCGGGGTTTTATAGCCTCCTGCATTGGCCCGCAACTTCAGTTTGGTGAAGTGCCAGCACATGAGCGCGTGTGGGCACCGTTGGACCGCACAGTTTCACTGACTGGAACGCCTGCTGTGTAGAAAGATGCTGCACAAAATAGCGCCGTAATCCCGTCAGGTGTATCGCGGTGACGACAAGGGGCAGCAGGTGGCAACATCACAGTGTACGAGGGCGACAAGGGATGCTCGCAGCGTGGGGATCCGGAGCGCTCGCAGACTTTTACCTGAGGGATATTAGTATTTCCTGGGTGGGACGGGTGGGACGTGTGGGAAGTGTTTAACCACCTGTAGGGAGCATCGGCGCTGTATAAGCAGACACCTGAGGAGAGACAGAGCGACAGAAGGATAAAGGATGCCACCTTCACTTTAATCTAATTCCCCTGCGTCATGGCCTGCTATTTTTATCCTCTTGGCCTATAAGTTGTCTACTCGGACTACGTGCGCAAACAGTGAGTCAGTGACAGAAGGCCAAAGGGGAAAATAAATCACCGCACCGAGCATTTCAGTTTGCCTGCAGGTCACACCTTAATGTCTCTTTGGCATGAAGAGCAGCCTGCAACACCTGTGCAAGCCCGCGCATCGTGGCACGTTTTTTTCCCACACGGGGTGTATTTTAAGATCTATAAACACCCGATGGGAAGTCTGCTCGGAGCTGATGGAGGAAAGTGCAGATTTCAGCTGTCTGTATCTGTGCTTCCGTGTGACTCCTAGACCTGTTTTACATTCCTGCAACATTACTTCAGACTGCATCGCTTAATAGCCGCTGGAGAGTGAACTTCATCGTAGCTTAAGTTGAAAACGATTCCAGTATCCTCTGCAACACCGCTGCATTTTCTTTAAATTCCTGCACAGTCATGTATGTGCTGACAGTGACAGTATTCTCTTCTGAAAGCTCAGCTCGTGGTCGCCTTTTTTTTTTTTTTTTATCTGAAGTCCTGGGGAAGCTGTGGGCTCGTGCCAGCTGTGCGGTCAGCCGGCTGGAAAGCTGTTGACTGAGGGTGTGCGAAGGAGGGGAGGAGGCTGGAGGAGGTGATGAGTCATCCACAAAATTTCATTCAGACCCTCGCACTAATCCGCAAAGCGACCTACCCGCCTGCGCTGCTCCACCACAGCTTTAGCCAGGTGTCTGACTGTGATCAAACTGTGCCTCTGCTATGCAGCGTTGTTCCCAGTTTTTGTAGATTGTGTGAAGTTGATTTGGTGGGCTACCATATTCTGTGTGGGAGGGAGAGCCTGTGACTCTGCGCCCTTCAGATGGAGAGGTCTTGGCAGTTTCAGGACACTGTGGTGCCGAGGTCTGGCACTGAGGCATGGTGACTGTGGCTGGAGACACAGCTTGTCAGCTGCTGCAAGGAAAATTGCAGAGGGAAATGGCAGGATGGTGATGTACTCCTGCCAACAACTTGTAAGCCTCTGGCTTATTGTATTAATGAAAGTGAAATGTGTAACAGTTGTAATATTGGCAGTTGAGGATATGAAACACTCTGCTGTTACAGTGACATACTAGAGAAGGATCTCTGCTGACCATGATGCATGTTGTCTTCCCACACGCAGCGGTGCTGGGACCAGTGGAGGGGAGCTGGAGGAGGAGAGCTGGCAGCCCCCGGATCCAGAGCTCATCCAGAAGTTGGTCGTTCAGATCGAGTACTACCTGTCCGATGAGAACCTGGAGCACGATGCCTTCCTGCTCAAACATGTCAGACGCAACAAACTTGGGTTTGTCAGCGTCAAGTTGCTTACTTCATTCAAAAAGGTAAAAGCTGTTGCAAAGCACTTGGGTATAATCTGGAAAATGTTTGGAAATCATTTCAAATCTGTTTCTAATTGAAGTAACGGTCCATTTATGACTTATGTGCTTTTAATTTTATTCCTGAGCTGATGGTAAACTGAAAATAATATCTAGCCACAAATTACACACGCCATTTAAACCAAAATGTACAAATGGAGTTAAATTGAGGCTGAGGGGAAAAATCAGATTTTAAAATGCGAACCCGGATAAACCGCCAAGGCAATTTTTTAATTTCCAGTGACGCGGAGGCTGAGAAATTTAGGACTGAATAATAATGACTGGCTGTTTCTAGTGTCAACATGACTGGCTGTTGGGGATGCAATGAGATTCTCACATTGATTCACAGCAGCTGGTGCTACTTTGGGCTCATGCATGTGGATTTTTTTTTCTGTCTGTTTATGCCACAAGTAATGAGTCCCCGTGCACACACTCATTTTTAATATAAACAAGCAATTAAATATGAGCTTGATAACGCTGAGGCGATGCATTTTAAACATGGGCAAATTATACAGCGTTGAATTGAATAATACAGTGAAGCCAGGACGTTTGCGTGGCTTGAATCCGTCATGATGCCATCAGGACTGATTCGTTATTGTTTGTCTTTTTTTTTTTTAAAACTGTCGCCTCATAACTTTAAAAGAGAAGCTGTTGAAGGGATTCAATTTATGACCTAATGGTTATGAGCTGGCCCTCTTAATCCACCTAACATCTCACCCATTGTAACACAAGCGTTGTCTCTTTGCAGGTGAAACACTTGACTCGCGACTGGAGAACAACTGCTTACGCTCTGAGACACTCGAAGATACTCGAGCTCAACGATGAGGGGCGTAAGGTGCGGCGCAAATCCGCAGTGCCAGTCTTTGCCAGCGAGTCATTGCCTAGTCGCATGCTGCTGTTAAGTGATTTGCAGAGGTGGCCAGAGCTGGCTGCTCTCACTAAGGATAATGGAGGCAGTGAGGGAGGAGCCACTCAGCAGGAGCAGCTGATGAAGCTGTTGCTGAAAGCCTTTGGGACCTACGGCGCAATCGCCTCTGTCAGAGTCCTGAAGCCCGGGAAGGACCTACCTGCTGACCTAAAGAGGCTGAGCGGCCGCTACACTCAGCTCGGCACTGAGGAGTGTGCCATTGTGGAGTTTGAGGAGGTGGAGGCTGCTGTTAAAGCCAATGAAGCTGTGGGGAGCGAGGATGGAGGGGCCAGTACTTTGGGGTTGAAAGTTGTCCTGATTGGCACCAAGCCACCCAAGAAGAAGGTCCCCAAAGAACGGCCGCGTGAGGAGGGAGGGATGCGCAAAAGTCGCTCGCTCAACAGCAGAGTACGAGAGCTTCAGTACCACGGAGACGACTCGGCCTGCAGCTCCTCAGACACTGAGAGCACCCCTACTTCTCCTAGGCTGGGTAGGAAGTCCCAGTCTTGCAATAAGCTCAGCCCCACCACTGCAGGCATCAGCTTCCAGAACAATCACCTGAGTCCTGGTATGTCCCCGCGTAACAGTCCCTGGTCGAGTCCCCGTGCCAGCCCCTGTTCTCAGCGCAAATCTCCTCATTCCCACAAGTCTCCATTAGCCAGCGAGGGCAGACTGAGCCCTGAGCCTGGGCGTCGCTGGGCAGACTACTCCTCAGACAGTAGCCTCACCCCTTCAGGGAGCCCATGGGTTCAGCGGCGCAAGCAGGTGGCGTCTCAGGAGAGCAGCCCGGTCGGCAGCCCGATGCTGGGCAGAAAGATCCAGAACGCCGACGGCCTCCCGCCGGGCGTAATGAGGCTGCCACGGGGTCCCGACGGTACCCGGGGCTTTCACTGTGTCGCTATTGGCGAGAGGGGAAAGACTGCTGCCACTCAGACTTGATATGTGGAGCATCCTTATGCATTCCTTATCCCCCAGAAGTCAAACGATAGATTGGAAACTTGAGCTGTTCTTGGCCATGCCGCTCTGCCCCAACCCCACATTTCTGAGACTGTGTAGATATATTTTTGTTGAGTGCATCAGTTTTCAGTCTTTGTTATATTTTTATACGATGTTATGAGTTACCATGGTAACATTAGTAATTTGCTAATGGAAATTTGAGTGAATGTAAATTGATTATTGATTTTGAAATGGACCGTGTCACATCCATTGCTGTCTAAACGTGTTCTACATGGGGTGGGCTGTAGAGGAAATATCACTTAACTTTTTCTTTTTCTTTTTTTTAAATTGAAAAGTGTCCTCTGTCTTGTGTGTAAAAGCTCACATCATTGTCTGTGGATGGTGTATAAATGTGTAAGTGGCATAGGCACATGGACTTGATAGAGATATCACCATATGCCTTTTCTGTATTTGTCTACTGTGAGATCCCCTTTTTTTTTTTTTATTTTACAAGCTATTTAAACTGAGGCCATAATTGCTCCACTGCCATAAAGGTTGGACAGCTAAACATGGACATGATATTATTTTTTTTATTTTTATTTTATTTTTTTTGGTTTGGGTTTTTTTTAGGTTTTTATTTTTGCCTTTTTTTAATTTCAGACTGCTTTGGCACTTAGTTGAAAGGGAAGTCATTTTCTAGCCCTGTAAATGTTAATTTGTTCGGCAGGTAGCTGCTTTATTTATTTTTTTTAGCCTTTTTTTTTATTTTTCTTTTCGTGGCGTCTGTTTCCATCAGTCTAAGCTCACAGTGAGGTTTGAGGGATCAAGTCAGGCAGGATATATGCTCCTACATCTGAGCTGGGGTATTTGTACAGTGCGATTCCTATTGTACAAATAAATCACTAAAATCGCAATTGGCCTGACTTTCTCTTTTGTTTGTGACACATTTAGAGGTGGTCGTGATGGTCCGGAACAACCACGATGCAATAGTTTTTCAGATTTCAATATGTAAGTGAGACTTAAGTGAGATATCGTTGCTGTGCCAAGACTGTAGAGGCTTTTCAGGCTTGGAAAGCAGAATTGGCACGCTGGTGTATTTTGAAATGGATTGCACAGATGGGAGGATGATAAGAGTTGATGGATTATAAGCTATATCAGCCCTGAATGAGAAACATAACATTGACAAAATGGTGGAGCAGACCAGTTGCTTAAGCAAGTTATTCAAATTTGCCTTATCTTGGTATGCGCAACACCGAGGCACACTCTGATTTTGTTTTAGTTTTACGGTGCTGAATGTAGTGTTAATGTCTGCAGATCCTCCAGATTGAGTTCACCTCCTCCAGTAAATATGTGGAAGAGGCCTGTTTTAGGTTTAAACATCTGGACATCCCCATTTATCCAGTCTCAGCCGTGTCTGGTCACATGGAGGCGTGTGAGTGAACAGCAATTTTCAAAGTCTCACCACAGAAGTGGGTAGTATCATTGTTGTTTGGAATACAGTGCGTTCCTGTCTAGCTTTTTGCTTTATGTCCGAAGTTGTCATCTTACTGGAAAAGTAAATCAGGTGCTGCAGTTCTCTCGCTGACCGCAGCCGGCTTTCTCCGGATTTGTCCTGCATGTCGAACGCAGGATTAAGCGTGCACGATGGACTCGAGGCTCAGTTTTGGAAGACCGTCTCTGTTTCAAAGTCATTCTCGTGCCATCTTGCAAACACTCGTCCAGATGTGAGCCAGTTGCAGCACTTGCACAGTCACTCAACCCTCATGCCTCCTTCAGTGTGCATAGACTTCTGGGCGGTGGCTCACTGATGCTCTCCTCACACAGACATTTAGGTTTTGGGGGTTGTTTTCTTTTTTGAAACCCTTAGACAGATATTCAGTCTTTGCAGTATCCTTTCACACATTAGGTTAGCTTATCTCCAAACCACTAATTATGTGCCTTTGACGACATTATTGGCTGCACTCGTGCCGATTTTATATGTCATAGCAAAGGTCTCTTACACAATCAGCCCTTTTGTGTTTTCCATTTGTTCTTCATTTAGTTCACACCGTAGCGCCCTGGTCCCGTCTGCTGATTAGTGTCCGAAAAAAATTAATTACTCCATTGTGATTCAGCGGTGCGTTAGAAAACAAAATGAAAAGGTCCGAGGGTGGTGAATACTTTTTTTTATAGGCACTGTAATTTCTGTCATGTCCTCAGGTGGTTTCAAATGCTCCTTAGCAACCGTCCAAGTGTGAGAGAAAGGAGCGCACAGTTGGATGCTTATAGAGACTTTTGAATTCATGCGGTTTCAGCACTCTGCTTATCCACTTTTTTTTTTTTTGTTGTATCTCCTGTAGGAGTGAGCATAATGGGAGAACACAATCTGCTGGGCAGTGTTGGATGCAGAGGGTCAGCACCGATGCTCCAAAATTCAGAGCTGCGATGAGACTAAGTGGGATTGCGTAAGAGATGGATGAATAAACTTTTGTTCTCCCCGCTGCATGATTAGCAATTCAAAATCAGGAAGTCGTGATACCGTCTGTCTTTGACAGACAATATGTTGGCTCAACCCCAAATGATGGTTTATTTTAACAGTGAGAATAATGACTGTTTGGGATAAGTACCACAAAATTAAACTATTATTCTCAGACGACGAAGTTCTATATAATCATCATTAAGGATAGTTTCATATTCACAGCAAAAGGGAATATCATTAAGACAGATAATAGCCAAACCAAATACCACTCTGGTCATTATTTATAATTGGGCAGTAGCCATTGATGCATGAATAAAAGTTATTTAGTGCAGTAATTTAGTTATTTATTCCAGACTTGATTTCTCCAAAACATAATAAGGAAGATGTGGCGGGCAGGTTACATGATGAAGAGCAGAACCTTCCAGCATTGTGTTTGAGCTGCAGCTACTGTAGAAGTTACCTCATTTCATGTCATTGTGCATCCGGCTGTGTGTTATACTGAAGTGTTCTTCCATCACAGTTTATATACTGTAAGCAGTTTGCTAATATTTGCATGCACATACTCACATTTATGTACAAATAGAAATACTATGCACTTGGACAGGTAACAGGAGTTTGCAGTGCAAATCTGCTGATGCCAAGACTTAATCACAGTGTGATTCAGACAAAGTGAGGTCATGCTGGGACAGCCAGCAGCAGCAATCATAGGGAGTATCTTGTGGATGCAGGGTGACAAAGCCTTTTGTCAATATTCAAATTACAGGTTTCCCAAAAGGTTAAAAAAAAAAAAATCCCCTCTGTCTTGCAGAATGTAGGTGAGCATTTCAAATCACCCCCTCAGCTCACAGTACGTGACAAACACTTGCATCAGACTGTGGGAGGGAGCTGCAGCGGCTGTGAGTGGGTGGCGTCAAATTTGAGGAACTAGAATTAGGGTGGAGTAAATTTACAACAGCGAAGCGGCCAATTGGAAGAGTCGACTCAAAAAGCAAGAACTTACTAGAAAGGAAATGATTTTTTTCCCTCTGTGATTCTGTCCCCCTCTCCCCAACTCCTCACATTATGTAACACAAGTGCACTTATATCTACATGAATTGTTGAATTCAATAGCGCTGTTAGCACATAACTGATTTACTGAAATACCCACGCAACTCTGTCACTCTCTATAAAACATGTTTATCCACTGGGTCATTTAGGAAGGGAGTGTTCCTCAGACACTACAGGCCCTGACCCCCTTCTTCTGTCACATGTCTGTGGGTAACATAGGCTTCTGGCACCGCTCACAGTGTTCAGTATGAGAAAAAGCACAGACATCTGTGAGAATGACCTCAGCTAATAATAGAGCTCTGAATTCCTATCAGGGGCTGAGAAGGAGAACAGCATTCAAGCAGATGAACTGAGCTCATGGCGCCACGAAACAGAGCACCTGTACTGCACGAGTGTCACCCGGCTGAGACGATGTCAACCTCTTTCTAAGCGTATCGGAAGAAACGGGCATAAGAGACGTTTTGTCGTGGATGATCATGGAGCAGAGGAAACAATGCTGCTTTCCTGTTAGAAATTAGCACAAGAAAGACCAAATTAGTCATTCAACTGCTGTTCTTTTGGATTTTTTCAAGTTCAATTTCTCAAGAACCATTCAGTGACTCCTCCAAAATAGAAACAATGGTGAAATGTTGTGTTTAGTCTCTGTATCGGATTACTTAAGTCACCCTTCCTCATCCCTTTAAACCCACTAGTCTTACTGCAAATTTGGAAAACACTGAGCAGACTGCACGCCCAAACAGTGTAGCCAACGAAACGCCACCATAATCTGTGGAAACAATTAGCCATCGTGTTTCGCAATTTTATTTACATAACTTAAAAAAATGCCATTTACAGTGTTCCAACAGATTAAAATGACCCTTATCTGAAAAACAGAAAACACATTTACATGAAGTGAGAGGTCTATCAGTGCCACACAGTTTTACAGTCCGTTAAGAGAGTGGAGGTTTTCTTTACAATGTTAATGATGATGATGAAATCAGGGAAAATACCAGTTGAAAGCACGACATATCTTCAGCATCTCCAACACGGGAAACCACAAGTGAGTGCAGTTTGCAAGTGAAACACATCTGAAGAGCTGTGATATATATATACAAATACCGTCAGAGATTATTTGTGCATTTCCCAAAAATGTGACTTCACGTTGCAGTGGTGAGAGAGATGACGGTCATACAACATATGAACCTTATCAGTGAACGTCATCATTTTCCAACATTTGATTTGAGCTTTTGAAAAGCCTTGTATCATTTAATAAGCCCTCAGGGCAGTGTTCTTACAGTTGTGGCCTGTACTGCTGACTCGATGTAGGGAAAAAGAAAGTAAAAATCGCTCGATTCACCCACAAGAACAACTATTTGTTGTCAATAACACCTGAACATATTCCCTTCTGCATATTCATGCTTAATTTCAGGACATAAATATTACCTTTCAGCTTGTCTATTGTGCCTGATGTCACCATAAAAAGCTCTGTAGCCATGGTTATACCATTTCACCCCCATTGATGCGTTTACCTTTGCAATGAGGGGAGGGGCAACACCCGGCTCCAAGGTGACAGGATGTCTGTGAAAGAACCGCTCCACAGGAAACCAGACCTATTTCTATACACCAGCATGACACAGCCTAACCACCAGTTAAGTCAAATCAACCAGCAACCAACATAATTACTGGCTCCTCATCCCCCTGCACAGCTCCATCTGCAGAATCTCAACAGGAGATGCACGCAGAATGATTGGGATTGATCTGATGGTTGTGTGGGTAGAGTCATCGTTGGTGTAATGCGGAAAACACTTCCTGCCTGATAGCAGATGGGATGAGGACGTGTTGCACAGCGAGCTTGGGCAGGCAAACGTGCTAAGAACACGGCATCTCAGATCTTAAATCTTAGAGAGTGAAGCGGTGTGAAGCGGAAGAGGGCACAAACCATCCAGCCATGTCTCCAGAGCTTTTTGCTTCAGATGTAGAGCGAACCGTCTGCAGGTCCCACATAACCGACCCCAATCAGAAGAACATCTATCAAAGTCCAAATGCCCAGGCCTCCAAAGCTGAATAGTTTGCCCAGACCCTCTCTCCACTGGCCCAGATAAAACCGATCTGCCCCGAAACCCCCAAGCGTAATGCTGCGAACAGACAGGAGAGAAAACACAGATGAAACAACAGAGATGCTATTAGAGCACACATCCTGATCTAAAAAGATTATTTTAGATTATTTCCAACATCTAAGCTGGTCATAAGTCTTGAAATACTAGTGGCAGGTTTACCTGAGCCCCAGTGCTGTTGACCATTTGTATCCACCGGTCCAGTTACAGAATAAACGCTTCTGGAAACGTCTTTTACCTACAGAAGAAAAAGAGATATGGTGGGGGGATTAGATTCAAAACAGATTTCAAAACGAATGAACAAAAACGAAAACCACAAACATGTTAGTATGAAAAAAGTCCTGTTTCTTAATCATTTCTTGTTGCATAATAATCTGACGTTACTTTTTTGTGTAACATTGTACATGGTGAGCTCACTAAGCACTTCAAAAAAGACTTTCTAAATGGCACAAACTAAAGGCAAGATGACGAAAGTCTGTTCAGCTGATGGCAAACTGATATCAAAAATACTTAAATCAACAGCTACTCTGACGAATATAATCTGCTTGAGTTCGATCTGGTAGAATGTAAGAGAGCAATATGTAAGCTTGTAGGACATAAAACTAATAGTCCTCCAAATGTTGTGGATAAGAACTGAAAACTGCATGGAAATAATTACTCTGGTGATATTTCTGGATGGCACAGCATTAGAAATGTCAGTGATCCACCATTTATGCACGTATTCAAATGCATCATCGCAGAACAACTGAATGCACTGAAATAGAAAGTTCTTCAAAGGTGCTGGGCATTTCTGTTTTTCAAACATGAAACAATATCTGGCAAACCCAATGAGGAAACAACAAAACAAGTAAATCACACGTGCCTGACTGACCAGTTACCCCAGTGAAAGTGAAGAAACCAAGCAGGTTTTGCAGCAGAGCCTGTATCGTACCTAAGCAATGTACGTGGTCTAACACGTCACAGGTGGCGTTGTAGCGCTTGCGTGGGCAGGACACCGTCATGCAGTTGGTGGAGTTTGAGCAGCGGTACTGGGACGGGTCCAGCTGCCAGCAGAACTGACAGCTTATGGTGAGAGAGAAGTTGGTTTGCTGCTGTCCCGACTCACCCTGCACACAAAACCAAATGACCAAAATGAGCATTACAGCATTAGCTTAAAAATCTGTCATTCTGGCTCCGGGCAGAACCATTCAGTGTGGGGAGATTTGGTTCAGATGACTTCTAGTTCCTATATGCACATCATGGCATGATTCATTTCCTTCAGTCAATAAGCTAAACATACAAATCATTTATGTGTAGTCTACGTTTATGTACCAAGATGAATAAATGTTGCTACTTACCACACAGTGAACCCCTTTTTTGGGTTTACAAGTGAAGGAGGCTGGTTTCCTGTAAGTGCAGTTGTGTTGGTAATTGCAGTTGATGCAATCGGCTGGCAGGCGACTGCACAAACCCCCACTAGGACACTTGGAAGTGTAGCTCTCTTCATCTGCAGGAGACACTGCAAAACAGCAAACATAAGGTTACGGCATTTCTCTTGTTTCACATAATCAACGTGATGTAACAAAAGCTTTGGTGCGAGTTAATTTTATAACTTTATGTCTGGGAACAGTAATGAGTGTGGCAATAGGCTTGTGACTACATCCTTCTGAATCTCTTGCCAAACTGGGAAAACAAGGCTGTGGGAGGTAAATGACTAACACTCTGCCCTCAACAAAAAGGCCATCAAAGAGTCCTTGAGCATGGCCATTCATTCCTGATTGCTCCATTAAGACTGCCTGCTGGCCAGCAATAGAAAGCTGTTTTTGCTTTGTTGAAAAGTTTTTAACTCTTCAAAGCCCAGAGAAGCACAAGGGCAATATTCTTTTTAAAATCAGGATAAAAATATATGTAATATAAATGTAGTTAAAAACCTAAAACATAGAAAATGCATTTAAAAATTGATTAACCCTATCTGAGCTATATGTTTCACCAGTCTCGTTCACATTATAAACAAATTTAGTTTACAACTCATGACGTCACTTGAGAACAAACATTTACAGCATGTCACCTCCTTCAAGTAGGAAAATGCCTAGAGTCACGTGCTTGCATGTATGATTGAGTTATTAACCTGGGACTGAGGTTATTTACTGCTCTTAATACTGCTGTTTTCATTGGAGTTACATGGAACGGCTAAATACAAAAGTGATTCCAATAATGTATTTGTGATCTTAGTGAAACAAATTGTTACAGGTTATGTTTTATATTTTGCTTGCTGCTATTACGCTATTCTCTAACAAACTTCCACTCTGTGGGAGTAATATAGATATATCTTATCTTACAGTCGGTATGATTAATGCTGGCTGGTGTGTTTACCTGAAGCTGCAGCTGGGACCACTGGGCTGGTGATGACAGGTCCATGCTGGGCATCTCTGGTGTAGGGGGGCTCCTGGCCAACATGAGGAGAGCTCAGGTAACCTGACAAGCAAAAGCACAATTAGACCCATAATGCAACACAACAAAAGACTCAAAGGCAACTCACTCATCTGCTATAATCATGAATATGTAACCTACTAGCTAGCACTCTACATTAAGCCTAACTAACATACTGTACATATTGTAGGAATGCTAATACCACCACATTAGCGTGTTACAATGCAGACCCATCAATAATATCAATATATGTTAGCAGTAAAGAGCAGGTGATTGTAATTAGAAATGCAAGACGCTGTTTTGGTAAAACATCATATGTAAAGCTAGCTAACACTTTCAGCAAGGCGTGACACCTCTTGCTTAGCAGAACAGGTTCTTAATGTAAGCTAAGTGTTAGCTCACGAAGGTTGTAAATGCAATGGTACGCACACAATGACGTTAGACAAACAGCTGTTCAATCAGCGCTACTCACTGTTTTCATTGCTAACACGCAAGCTAGCTTTCCGGCTAACCAGTTAATGCTAACGTTAGCACAGAGGGAGAAAGCTAACGTTAGTGCAGTAACGACACACTAGCCATCAAAATGAGCCAAGCGGCAGTCAATCCACAACTGACCCCGTGAACATACCGTGAACACACTGTAAGACCAGGTCCATAAACAACACGATAACTAATCCGTAGCTTTTGAAGCACCGTCCTCGGTCCGGTCTCCATATCTGACAGTTTGTGGCCATTGTTGCTGCAGTGCTAACCAAAGGTGCGTTCACGTCGTGTAGGACAAAGCGCATTTAGATATAGCTTTCCTTTATTGGTCCCACACCGGGGAAATTTCAGTGCCACAGCAGCAGGAAAAGCCAGAGGGACAGTGCACACGAGAAATATATAAAAAATATATAAAAAATATAAAATATAAAAAATATATAATTGAAGAAAAATATATACAGCAAATAAATATATACAAGAGACAGACAATAACTGGGTGAAATTGTAAATATATATAAATACCAGTAGAAATATATGTGTTTACAGTATATGTTATTGCACATGTTGATATGTTGAGAATTTCTGCAATTATCTGCAAGTCCGAGTGAAAAGGAAGTAAGAATTAAGACTATAGCACGATTTCAGCTGGTTATGTGATAACCAAAGACGTTACGATATCATGGAAGAGATATTTGGCTCATAGTAATGACTTACAATGCGTTTGTTATTCATATAAACTTCAAGTCAGATCCATTCACTTAGATAATTTACACTTCTGCATAAAATATCGCATCAGACATCGACCTCAAAATCTTTATAGTAATATTGAAAATAACTCCTTTGTTGAGACAATCTGCTTTTAATCCAGATAGATTTTCTACATTTGGTATATTTAAATTGTCTGTTGTACCCCACATTTACAATTTCAGATGATGACATCAAGCTGTTATAACAAAGTACATCACCAATGCAGTGTTTAAAAGTTGTGTGACTAGACTACAAAGAAAAATGTTTCATATTTCCCATATACATGAACGCAGCATAACAGGCAAGCAGCAGAACTTCCTTGTCCTCATCATGCCATTGTGGATGTATAATAAGACCTGTAAATCTAACATCTTATACATCCATACTTGCAATGTCAATCTGCATGCACAACACTCTGTTATCTGTATATTATAGACTGTTAACATCGACTTTTGCTTTTCCTTTAATGATGATCCTTTCTGGTCAGATTTAGTCTGATGTTTCTAGGCAATTAATCCTGCCGATGACAGCAACACTTTCCTCCAATTAGCGCCAGAGCTCTCATCTAGAAAGAAGAACCATGGAGAGATACATTTTACTGTGTGACACTGTGATCTCTGTCATTACGTACTGTACCAGGATGTGGCCCTATGTTGCCCAATAGTTAAAGACAATCTCTGCCACTGAAGGTTGCATTTCAGTTGGTAAACCCATTGGCTAACAACGTCCTCTCAGTTTCAGGTTACTGCTGTGAATGAACGAATTGAGCATAGCAAGTTCCCTTCAAAATAATCCTGCTGCATCACTGCAACATCATCATAATATTCTTGTGAAAACAATAATCTCTTCTGGTGTTAAAGTAAAAGAACAATCGCTCACATTTAGAAGATTTATTTTATTTCTGGGGCTTCACATGAAATCAGATATTGTGAAAAAAAAACAAAAAACTGTCAAATTCACATATTCTTCATTGTAACGATCACATTGTTTCTTTCTATAAATTAACCATCAAGTACCTTCCCTTCAGATGGACTTACATTGCTTTTACATAATTTAATGCCTACACCACATACAAAAACATTCCTTCATACATGATCACGTGAACATTTGGGAGCTGTATTGCAGCAGCTCATCAGTTCCTCTGTCTGATTTCTGTTCTACAAACTACACTTTCATTCCACCATCGTTACACGTGCCGTCCGTTGTCCCTTTACTGCTCATCTGACTGTAGTTGAGGTATTCATATGCAAGAGTCTGGACTGTCCTTTGTCTTGATCAGAACTCCTCCTCTGCATTTCGACAGCGGGATTGTTTGAGCAGGGTCAGGCGAGCCAGCACCTCTGCCACCGACAGTTCTCCGTGGACTTTGTTGTCTCTCGTGCGCACATTGACGCTGTTAGTCATCCTCTCCTTCTCTCCGACCACTGCCAAGGCATGAGAAGACACAACAGCTTGACATGGGCCAAGTCACAAACACACACACACACACACACACACACCACAGCTACCCTAACACATTCCCTGCTTTGTGCCACTGAATTCAACAACTGTGGGTAGTTAGTCAGCTTGGACATCCATTTGCTCTGTATTAAATCAATTAAGATTTAATTCAATTCAAATGGTAAGTTAACTCGGCAGTTAAACAAAGTCTACAGTAACTTATGTAATGTTTACCATGAAATCACAAACTCTTTACATTTCTGTTGTTCGAAGCTAAACAAGAAATCTGTGGTTGTAACTGCAGGTGGATTTTAAAAGTCTGAAGTGTGTGTAATGCAACTGTATCGTGATAAAACTGTAGCAGATATGATGAAAAATACAAAAAATGTTTGGTAGCATTGTAAAATTATACTTTTGGAGAACAGATTAAAACATGTGAAATGTTATGGTCCTTTAATTAAAATGGTTTTAGTTGCACAGTCTTTGCTTTGGTCCTTTAAACCTTTTTGCTACTGAAACCATATGAAAGCATACTTCCTCTGTCGACACTGTGGTTTGTAGTAGCGATTAAAAATAGACCCCCTTAAAATGAATGACTTGCTCAATCAGTATTTCAAGACAGGAAAACAATTTGAGCAGTCTTAAAAATGCAAAAACACCATTGTTAAAATAGGCTGTGCACGTTGTGGGAGTAAACAGTTAAACGTCATTCTGAATTCATTCTGTGATTGCAGACAAGCCTCAGAGCAGCACAAAGAAAAGGGGGTGAAAATGCTTTCTAATCAGCTGTCGGTGCTCCCAAATGTACACAGGTCGGTAAAGTTTTCTTACCAAGAATGAAGTTATATTGGGCCAACTGAGCGTTACGGATTTTCTTGTTTAGCAGGCAGCTGGAGTCCAGGTCAGAATCTGCCATGAAGCCGGCTTCTGTAAACTGCTTACACACCTGACACAAAGATAAACAGAAGCTTCATATACATCATGCCAAATAGTGTTAATCTTATGATGGCAGTTAAAAGTGGTCCAGGTGAAGAAGGGGAAGACTTACCCTCTTGGCGTAATCCTCACAGGAGGGGTTGACAGGCACTAACATCACCTGACGTGGAGAGAGCCACAGAGGCCTGGTGGGAGGACAGACGGACTATAATAAAGCACTTTACACAATGATAAACTGCTGTAAAGATCATAACTACCACCTACATTCCTCCCAGACACAAATAAATATGTGTTGTGATGTTATGATATGCTGAAATCACGTTAGAAAGCGAACCCTGTAAATTGGTTTGTAACACAAAATACAATTTTATCAGTTCAAGCGTCACAGAAAGTTTAATTTCATTAGAAAGCACCTCACCATTTCCCTGCATAGTTCTCTGTGAGAATGGCAATCATCCGCTCCACCGAGCCCAAGATGGCACGATGGATGATGACTGGTCGGGACTTGTCATCCCCATCCTTCCTGTAAGACATTGCATCAGAAGGAATGATGCAGGGTTCCTGAGACACGTGTTAACTTCCACCAGACCTCTCTGGCAAAAACAGTCATTTTACCTTGCAGAACATGAAAGCTGCTGATTTTCTGCTGATTCTGTTGATTTGTTTTTGTTTGTGTGACTCTAGTTAATCCCAATTAAATCAGTTATGATTTGGTGCCTTAAGCAGTTAGTTAAAATTCACCAAACGTCGTGCAATAACGGCAGAAAAATAAATTAGGTTGTATCGTGTTTTTGTCAAGAGGAGACAAGTTAGGGACATAAGTATGTTAAGCTTCCTGACAGAGCTAGCTAGCTGTCTAGCTATCTAGCTAGCTCCATATATGTACATGTTCATAGCCAGAACTGACCAGCTTAGCTTCACTTCCTATACCAGTACCCACACTGGGGTGTACCTACTGCGTGTTCTGTGTTCAGTACACTGACTGCAGATAAGCACCACATATAACTCCACTTAAAAAACCCAAACTTTATCCTGTTAGGTATCAAGAGCTACCTCAATCAATCCTAGCTCTACACGGCCACCTATTCCCCTTCCATATGCAATACTTGGCTGGACTAATGCACAAGCTGTAAATACCACTAACTGCCTGCTGCCTATTGCTGTATAGACTGTGAATTGTTTTCCCATGCTGGGTTTACAAAGTGAAGCTACCTGTGAGGTGATAAACCAGCTTGTCACCTGGTCAATGAGCTCAAATTTACATACAACTCTTCACCTCTTAAAAACACACGATTGAGAGCACAGTGCACAAGCTGAGACATCTTATTCAGGAGGGGATTAATATATAATCCTTGGTGCAGTAAAGCACACAGACTCAGCAGTGTGTCAATGTTTTGATTAGGTGACTCACCCCACAAAGGTCAGGTTGAAGCGGATAGGCAGCTGGAAGTCCAGCTGAATGGTTGCACACTGGTGGTAACGTCCAATCGCATCTTTGATCTTAATGTCAATCTGCAAGAGCACAGTAGAAATGACTTTCCAGGCCTTGGAGAATTTAATTGATTTTGAGTTTGGCTGGAAATATCATGAAAGATCTGACCTTGGGTCCATAAAAAGCACCATCTCCAGGGTTGAGTTTCCATGGCTCCCCAAACTCATTCAGGCTGTTCTCCAGTTGCTGTCAAGCACGAGGCATAGGTTAACATGGAATTTAAATCTAAACAATGGAAAGTGACTACTGTGGAGCAGGCCTGGTCATACTGCGGTACAGCAGCGCAGTCCACACAGTTCAGTCTTCACTTTGCACTGCCTAATGCACTATTTTTACATTTTAAGCGATGCCCTTTAGCAGCTGGGCATAATTAATAACAGAAATCATGTCACACATATGGGAAATGTCTTTTATTGACAACACACCTCCTACAGATATCCAGCGAACTTCACAATGACTCACAGATCTGATACTACTGTATGATCACACGGCAGGGAGCATGTTCTTTCATCAACGGAGGCGAGTCAGCGTCAACATGAGCATTTATTTACTACAAACCAGAGGTGCCCTTATTCTGCACTTATTATGCCACTACAGAAAGGTTGCATACTTGCATACTCATCAGATCTTCTGCTGAATATTTACCAGAACTCGCCTGGTACCTGGAATTAATTTTCCACCTTAAATCATGACTGTGATGCATGAGGAGGTTTCACCTTCTCAGCCTGGTTCCACACGGCGATGTCGCCCAGATACTTCTCTGGGCGAGTGGAGAGGTGAAGCTGGAAGGAGAATCCAAACACATCGTAAACGCAGCGCAGGAAGTCAAGACAGCCCTTCATCTCTGTCTCGATCTGTAGAAAAATAAATTATTCACAATTAAGGAAATGACTCATAATGAGTGGTTACTTGTTTTTCAAAACAGTTTTTTCATGTTCAAAGGCTCAAACATTGCGTGCATAACAGCTGAAAACTACTGATGTGGTCACCTGATCCATGGTGCAGAAAATGTGGGCGTCATCTTGCTGGAAACGTCTCACTCTGGTCAGCCCGGTTAACGTTCCTGACAGCTCATTTCTGTGGAGCACCCCGAAATCTGCCAGCCTCAGAGGAAGCTCCCTCCAGGAGCGAGGCCTGTGGCCGAACATCAGACTACAGGACAACCAGAGAGCAGGAAAATCAAACAGCTGCGACACACATTAAAAGCTCATATGAGCTTGTTTGATTTACAGCACTCGGGAAACATTTCAAATGTTTACACACTCTGAGCGCTCTAAATTTACCAGTGCCCGGGGCAGTTCATGGGCTTGAGTGCAAAGATGTCATCTTCCACAGGGAAGGAGAACATGTTTTCGCTGTAGTGTTGCCAATGACCAGATGTCTCCCACAGTTTGCTGTTGTAAATGTTGGGGGAGGCTACTTCCTGAAAGCCTCTTCTCCAGTACTCATCCTAGAAAAACAACAAAAACCACATAAACAAGTTGAACCTGCCAGTTGGCCTGAACAGGTACTTTTTTTCATGGTGTCTGGCACAAATATCGAGCTACTGCAATGGAAATCAGATCCTGTGGGCTTTATTTATCCATTTGTTTTCCTTAAGCAAAACATTTATTGTCCTGTTGAGCTGTTTAGCAGCCAACGGTAGAAGACTGGTGTTACTGGAGAGGTTTCAACCATGAATATGCGAAACAGGAAGACGCTTATAAGAAATAATACATGCTTATCCAGCTTCTCTTGGATAAAAACAATTTAACAATAACGTAATGTTACAAAACTTGAACTGACTGCCAGTCTCCGGCATGTTTAAACATGTGCAGCGATACGTTGTAGAGGGAAACGCATAGCTTGTTGCTCGTCGCCGCTTTTTTTCTTTACACAGTGATAACAGATTGAAGTGACGCGATAATGATCTTGCACAGTTTCTGTGCAATGTCTTGGCTTGGTCTGGTGTGTTGGTGTGTGATGTGAAAGTCGTCAAGATGTCAACACATCTCTTCAGATACGTCACAGAAACCAGTTCCTGTACAGTCACCGAACTTGGCACAGGAGTTTAAAAAGTCATCCCCGAAACTAAAGTTTGCCCAACTTTGGACAAGACTGCACTCTGCTCTTAACTGACAACTTCTGCTCAATCTAATTACCAAATGTGAACAGTTGGTGGCTTTCCAGACACTAGTGGGTTGTCTTTAAACTAGAAACCAAAAGAACTGTTTCAACCCATCTTTCCCTGCAGCCAATCCAACAAATTACGCGGCACCTTTGAGAAGACCGCTGAGCTGCCGACAAGCTCATTAGGCCCACAGTCTTGACATGTTTGGCTCTGACACTTCTGGCTTTATGATATTCAGTTCGTCACATGTTTGGTGTCTGACTGCAAAGCCTCCTGAAAAGCTCAGGCCATAAATTAAGACTTCATACGTCATTCAGGACCGGCCCGAGCTGTCCTGAGGCTTTGAACCGACAAAGCTGCACTAAACTATTCAGCTCACTGTTACACTTGCACCTTATCTTCGAGCTCCGAAGTGATTGCATGCTTTTCAGAAGTTAACGGCCAGTGGTCTGCATGTCAATGAGCTGGCAATCAGCACAAGTGCACTGGATATGTTAAGCATGGCCTCCATCTCTTGGACTCTGAGTGTTTTTGTCTCTTAGCATGTCTGGAGTACTTTTTCTTTTCTCTTAAAACACTCAAACACAGGTTCTGTTTGTGGATTTTGAATCTAATATTAGTTAGGGACAAAACTTCCTGAATGGAGCTCCCAGAAAACCTATTTTTAAATTGATAACAAAAACAGGCAACATAAGACAAACTGATTGCCAACCCATCACCATGTACACTTCACAAAAAAGAAACTAAAAAATTAAAATAGCAAATACAAACAATAGTGATGAAAGTCGTGACTCAGAATCCTCATTTACGTCTCCTGAGCTGCACTTACTCAATTTGGTGTTTCTAATGATATGATAATATATACAAATGAATATTAATATGTTGCTTTTAGGTTACAGGGAAGATTTAACACCGGTAAAACAGCCTTTAGAAGACGAAGATATACTCGTATGCAGAAAAAGGAAGAGGCACTTGTGAGGCATTTGGCCACCACTCCTACCCTGATGAACTCGGTGAGGGTGTTGTAGAGGTAGGCTCCGCGTGGCATGAAGAAGCAGCTGCCGGGGCTCAGATCATGGAAGAAGAACAGCTCCTGATCCTGTGAGGCAGACAAAGAAGGCCTTTTTAATGACTTCACATATCCTTATTATGTGCAGGTACACCAGGCAAGAACCCTCTCCTCACACACACAGCAGGGAGCGATCCAGTCATCGCGCAGCAGACCATCTGTCAGCAACCGCCGCCGAAAAAAGCTCAATGGACTCAAAAAAAGACCAAGGGGCTGGTGCGTCCCGGTGGCTGGAAACACTGTGAAGACATATCTTGTTCATCTCCGCCTTTAAAAGCTAAAATACATTACTGCAAGGGCGTCAGCAGGCCCTGTTATATCTGTAACAACCTTAAAATGTGATGAAATGATTAGTTTTAAGAGCAGTGATACAATTTGCCTCACTGTTCACGTGCCAAACCTCTCTCTCGCTTTCCAGCCACAGCAGTTAATGACTGAAGAAACAGACCTTAGCAGGGATTAACAGCAGAAATCCAACAGTCTGTCTTCCTTTTTACTGTCATTATCCAACAAAGACCAATAAAAATCCTGAGACTTACAAAGACATCAGCCACTGATTGACTTGCAGTGAAGAAAACGGACATAAATAATCAAAATGTGCTCCCTTTGGCCAACACACACGCCACAGTTTTGTCTTTATAATCTTTATAATAAAATAAAGTACATCTAAAAACTACATTTAACAGCCAGAATAACCAGCATCTTCTCGTAACTGAAGGGTAGATCAACTTTATCAGTTGCAATGTGCATCATTTTGGCTTGTACAAACAAGATAACAACACACTATATGGGGGAAACATTGTTCAAATTGGTTCAGATTGGCTGCCTGCCATTTTTGTTTGTCAATAGATGGATTTCTTTTATATTATTTATGACTCAAGAAGATGAGCTCAGGATTTAAAAAGGGGCGCTTGTGTGAAAATGCAATGCAACCTTTTGCGTTTCAGTCTGACAGAATGATTGTAACGCCGGTTAGGCGATGAGATGAAGCTAAGCCTCAATACTAACCTGACCAGGCCCAGGCTAGTCTGCAGGGATAGGTTTCCATGGTAACTTAGGCCTAGGTTATTTAAACCTCCCTTATGAAAGGAAATTTCTTGAAAACATGCCTGCTTTATAAAAACACCACGCTCAAATATTCAAACACCAGTGCTGTTATTTCCTCTCTACAGACGTCGGAACTGGTGAGGTATACCACGTTTGATCAATTTTATCACATCGATATGTCTGAGGCACAGCCGGATGCCTGCTGGTGCACCTGAGGGGGTGCTTTTGTTTATTCCATCATTGCGGTTTGATAAAACTGGACTGCGTAGAGCTAGACCCCCCCCAAAACGCTGTGCTTTTATTACGCGACATGCAAATGATAGGGGTCGGCTTCGGATCATGCCACAGAGCACCATCTTTAAAGCAACATGCCACTTTTGTCACCTCCCTCCAACTGGCATCAACAGCAATATCTTGACTCTCGCGTTTAATATGGAACTGTGTTGTTATTGGTGCTGATTAAGGTGCCGCCGTCTGTGTCTCCCATGCTGGGAAACCAGCTGGGGTGCTCAGATGACTCACAGTTGTCCCAGGCGTGCCAGTGTGAAGCAACACAGTGCCCTCAGCTGGTGCAAAGCAGCAACAGTTGATCTGTGGCAGAACATCATGGTTTTCGTGTCCACATTGTTCTGGCAAACCCTTTTGGACCCGAATCACTTTTCATAATACCAACTGGGTTACACCAGCAAGATAATTAGTTTGTACACTGTTGCATGTGTCGTTACATTTCATGTTTTCCTGTTTCTTTTCAGGGTTTCACCACATCTATAAAACCACAAACCAAACTGTCATGAGGAGAAACTCCTACAGAAAAAAAGCCTCAAAGGAGACATGTCAGCCATCACATAATACAATCACGAATGAAAATACTCTTTGTACTGGGTTTCAGTCTCCAGTTCTAGGCCTCAGCAGGCTGGGTGGGCTGGAACACGACTGCCTACAGTGACTCACTTTGCCAATCTTGCGATGGTCTCTGTTCTTGGCCTCCTCCTGAAAACGTTCCCACTCCTTCAGCATCTTTGAGTCTGGGAAAGAAATCCCATAGATCCTCTGTAGAGTCTCCATGTCAGAGCGGCCCTCCCAGTATGTTGAAGAGTTCTGGTGACAGACGTTAGCACAAATTTACCTTTCACCAATAAAATCAGGAGCTTCAAACTCACATAAGACCCATGTGTTTCCCCACATACCTTGTAGATCTTCAGGGCCTTGATCTTGCCTGTGTGTCTGACATGGGGCCCTCTGCACAAGTCAATCAAGGGCCCACATCTGACCAGAATTCATAAACAACACAACAGTTAGCTTCATAAAGTAGAGAGAGTTAATACTTCCTCTTCCTTCCTATGAGCAACTTACCTGTAGACTGTAGTTGTGGGTGTGGTGACTTTCTCATTCAGGATGCGGCACTTGAATTTGTTATACTGAAAGATGCAAACATCTTGGACTGGTTAGATCCTGGGCAGATGATCTTTGTACACACTGGTTTTTTTTGTTGATCTAAAGGTTTTACTGTGTTTTTCTGCAACATGAAACACATGCAAACATAATAATTAAATACTAGACAAGACTTGCTCTCACCTTAAACATCTTCAGCAGTGTTTCCTTGCTGATCTCGAGCCTCTCAAAGGGCTGTTTTTCCTTCATTACAGTCTTACACAATGTCTCCAGGTCCCCAAACTCAGTGCTCGACACTCCCCTAGAGACAGGAAACACGCATGGCTTGTCAAAGCGCTCACAATAAGGGCTGTTCCTTAAGTGTCATAGTGTATCTAACTGTGATGATGCTGAGTTTAAACAGTTTCAATAGGATAAAAACTGCTGTAAGCATTATTTATTTTTGGCCCACCAAATCAAAACCTGTGAATTCAATGATATTTTATCTGTGCGGGGCAGAGAAGACACTGATAATGAAAACACTCGCTCACTTCTGTCCATCCAGAAACATGTCGTAGTAGAAGCCATTCTCAATGGGGGGTCCGTAACACAAACAGCCTCCATAAAAGCGCTCCATAGATTCCCCCAGGATGTGAGCACTGGAGTGCCAATACACCTACAACACAAGATGAAGATATAGACATTAACCCTGTACCTTGGACAAAGTGCATGACTACTGGTGTTTTAACAAAGAGTTTACATATTAAGAGTTTTCATAAATGTTTATCAGTAATGTGGAAATCATGATTAAGTTGGTGAAGGCAATAATGAAACATTAAGAACAGTCTGATGAGTTAAAAATCACATAACTTCACTGTAAAACCTCTTTAAAACCAGAAAGGGCAACATTTATGTAATATCACAGTTTTAAGATACCCAAACTCTAAGAATTTGTCTCATATCACAATATTAATACTATATTGATACATTATCCAGCCCTACTTTGAGGTTTTTATTATATCAGACACTAATAAATATTACTGAAGAGAAAAAAAAAAAGTAATGTTCAACAATGATTATAAAACTCAAAAGATCTGCCACTGCAAAACTACATTTGCAAATAAAATAATCTGTAGTACAGCACATCTCTGAGGGTTTTAGTCACCAGCCGTGTGTGAAAAGGTTGTTGTTGTTGTTTTTTTAATTGATGAATTTCTATGCACTCACAGCCTGAGCATCCTCATCGTCAAAGCGCAAGATCTCAAGAGAGCAATCCTGCTCGAGAGGTCTGTCCAGGTCCCACAGCTCCCCATTCACCCGAGAAATCACGGCGTTGTCAGCCAGGCCTTGGCTGAAACGTCAAGTGCAAGATAGTTGTCTCAGAGAAGCTTGTTATAATCAAATGAGAGATATGGGGCAATAATTGGGGAAACGTCACATAGGGGGTCATGACTCAGTCAATTTTGCTTTTTGTGTGTAAATAATTAATCATATTGAATATTTTGGAAACCATTAATTCATTGCACAATTGCAGACTGAAAAATTAGTAGATTTGGGCAGCTGTGTAGGTATTAACCTGATATCACAAGCCAACTGGTATGGCGTGGTGAGCCAAGCCTTGCCCGCCACCTTACGTCCGTCTGGCAGCTCCACAGTTATGGGTTTGCTCTCTGCGGCTCTCTTCGCCAGCAGGGCATCACTCTCCCTCTTCAGCTCCTCATAGAGGCTGAGGCGCTCTGAGATGTATTCAGGCCAAGGCTTCAGCTACACCGGACCAGAAAGTCAAGATTAGAACAAAAAAGACATGTTTTTCTTTGCTTGTGATAAACAGAAATAGTATTACAGTGCAGTGTGTGAACAGCAGAGCAGGATAACATCATGGTACTGTGTTTCTTCAGTAATCACCTCTTTCACACCTCCACTTCCTTGTCCCTTTTCCTGCTTCTTCTCCTTCTTGTTGTTCCTGTCACCTGGTTTGGTATCTGGGGTGGTCACCTGTTCACAAAACAGAGAGGTGTGTATATGTGGTTAACCTCACAATGAGCTCTTGCCACTATTTCCTTATGAGTCACCGACTATTATTAATGCCAGCGAACAGTATTCAAAGTGTGCACAGGCTGTGACGCTGAGTGCTGCAGCTATTTCTGGAAACGGCAGCTATTCACTGGACAGAGGCCCACTACTCGTACCGGTGCAGCCCTAGTATTACAAATGAAGCCATTGAAACTGGGTGATTGACAGCAATTGTTCCAGTCTTTATAAGTACCTTATTATCAGCCTTGTTGTTTGTCTGCTGCACTTTACTGCTGTTTTTCTCTGGAGCTTTGCCACATTTCACCCCTTGTGGTCTTGTGTTGCCCTGCACCTCCTCCAGCTCCAGCTCCGCCTGCAGAGCCCGCCGGAGGTGCAGCAGCCGGTACCTAAGCTTCTCATTCTCCGTCCGCAGGCACTCGAGCTCCGGGGAAACATCCGCCGTGCCGGCTGCATCCAGACCCCTGCTTAATCCATCGCGAAGAGTGGAAATTTCCTTGGTCAGGAGATGAATTTGCTGCTCCTGGGAGGCCAAACGTGCAGCCAAGCATTCCGCCATCTTTAAATGACCACCATGCCCACAATGACAGCTAACTTCCGGCGAGGGTTTTTTCCAAAATAAATCCGTTGATACTATTACAGCTATTAGGTATGTTTTAAAATATAGTTCTACTGAAAATAGCTTGATATTTTACAGACACTACGCTTTGTTTAGGCGACGTAATGACGTAATTTCCTCCCGGAGTTTGCAGTAACGGAGGACCGACGCTGGACGGCAGTAACGTCTCTTCTGAGCTTATTTTAACGTCAGGTGATCGCAGCAGCGCAGCTCGCTACCAACCCTGTGTCAGTAATGTAAACACTGTGTGTTCGTTCGTGCTCGGTGGATTTGTTCGCCTACAGGTAAGTGTCCAGCGCCTTAAGTTGTATTTATGTCCAAACGTTAAAGGTATATTCGGTTGGTGTGTGGCTACATGCTAACATAGCTAACTGTACTTTCCGTGCGCAGCAAGTGCAACGTTAGCTAGCTAAAACTTACAGCTAACTCACTAACGGATGTGCACCATATTCATTTCATTCAACTGGGTGTTTACCGCTTCTCACGAAGAAACATTAGTTTCATGACCTTTAACAAGTGTTTGTTTAGTCATGAATTCGGGACACATGAAGCAAATAGTAAACAGTAAACTTTAAATGGTGAATAGCAGAATAAGAGCACCTTACACATGTAATGTTACAGTAAACTCTGTAAATGATTGGCAAACACAGTGGTGAAATAATTAACTTGTCTTATCCCTGTTATTAAGCAAAACAAGGCACCTTTAGTTTCCCCACCAGGTCAGAGGTTAGCATTACTATTCCGCAGCCCCACTCCCTGCAGAAGAGTGAAGATCAGGTCATTTGCCGGTTATGAACTGCATATTGATCTCACCTTGCAGCACAGACCTGGAAGGGAAATTTGATGCGGTCAGCATGGCTTCAACCTCCAGCTTTGCTCCACCAAAACTGGCAGACTTCATCCTCACAGAGCGACTGGGCAGTGGTACCTATGCCACAGTCTACAAAGCCTACAGAAAGGTGAGTTTGTGAAGGAGTAAGGAGAAACATCCCATAACTCTAAATGTTGCAGTAGCATTCATGTTTGTATAAGTTCAAGATTTGACTCTCGACAGATGTGATGTCACCCATGCTTGTTCTTTTTTTTTCTCTAAGCCCAGTGCTTTGACAGCCTGCGGTCTAGTTTTGCTGTTAAATCTGAAAGTGAAAGTTGAAGTTAAGCTCTTTGACTTTGCAGTTAGACAGTCGAGAGGTGGTGGCGGTAAAGGTGGTGGCGAAGAAGACTTTAAACAGGGCATCAACAGAAAACCTGCTCACAGAGATTGAAATCCTCAAGACTATGCGTCACCCCCATATAGTCCAGCTAAAAGACTTTCAGGTAAGCTCATTTTACATTTTAGATTTGTAGTAGCTGGTGCAAAGGATGTATCTGATATAAGCAGAGTTTTTTATATGTCGATTTAGGGGTTGTGACTTTATTGGACTGCATAGTAGGAAAACATCACTCTCTTACTTGATATGGTTATGGATTTCAGTGTCCACTAGATAATCAGAATATGAATATAATCTGCATGTGAATCTAAACAGTATTTCCCTGAGTGTCTGAATTCTTCCCTTTCATCAGTGGGATGCTGAGAATATTTACCTGATCCTGGAGTGGTGTTCTGGTGGAGATCTCTCCCGTTTCATTCGCAGTCGCAGGATTTTACCTGAGAGGGTGGCCCGGCGCTTCCTGCAACAGATAGGTGAGTCACTGCCAGGGAGGGTTAGGATCTGTTTGTAAATAAATACTCGTATGTTGTTGAAAACAACATTTATATTCTTATTTAATGCAAGTTTTAGCTCAGTGCAAAGCTCAGGACTGCATGACGTGTGCTGAGTTTAGTATTATTTTGTTTCTGTCATTGCGAATTTACATTTGTGTCTGCTCAAACAGCCTGTGCCCTCCAGTTCCTTCATGAGCGAAACATCTCACACCTGGACTTGAAACCTCAGAACATTCTCCTCAGCGGCTCTGTTCTCAAACTTGCAGGTGACCTCACGCCCACTCACCCCATTACAGAATCAAGTAAACACCTTTTGATTTGCATGTGATTGAGATCATTTCAGCACAGTACTGTATTCTGCATTTTTCATTATGAACAGTTGTTAGGGCTGTACAGGAGTTTAGGGGGTTCTGCCCACTGGAATGCCTCCCATTGTGACTTCTTGTTAGTGACACTCCGACTTGCTGTCAGATTTTGGTTTTGCCCAGTACATGTCGCCGTGGGATGAGCAGAGTGTCCTGAGAGGTTCTCCTCTTTACATGGCTCCTGAGATGGTTTGCCGACGCCAGTATGACTCCAGAGTAGATCTCTGGTCCGTAGGAGTTATTCTTTATGGTGAGTCTTTTTTATAATTTTGAATATGGAACACCCTAAAAATGATTTCCATAATCCTCACTTAATCTGTTAATTGTAACGCTGCTTTGTCATATATCTAGATAAACACAACACGCTGCCATGCAAAAGAATATAGTGTATAGTATCTTGTGTTCTGTAGCAGGATGCCTTGTTATTAATAATTTCTTTTTTTTTTTTTTTTCAACAATCAAAATATTATCAGTGGTTTGGCCTTACACTCAGTCAGCCACAAACAATATTGTGCCACTAATCACAAAACAGCAGTCTAGTTTGCTCCTTTTTAGGTGCAGTGATCACACAATAGTAGTACATAGGTGCTCTACAGTAAATGCACTGTGTGAAGTGATAATGCACAGTACATAATGAGGGGAGTTCTTAAATAGCCAAATAGTGTGGTATGTAGTTCACAGAGTGAAGTAATAGCCAACATCATTCATGTCAACTATAAGGTAAATGTTAGAAATTATTAAATATAGTATGAGCATTTAAAGCATGCATGCTTCTTAACCTAATGCACAGTATGTGTATTTCTTTTTGTTATTAATGATCAATGCAGCTTCTCCTTTTGGAATACTAACATTGTTTGTGTACGTGTAGAGGCACTCTTTGGGCGAGCACCATTTGCATCGAGGTCATACGCTGAATTGGAGGAGAAGATCCGCAGTAACCAACCTATTGAGGTAGGGGTTTAGCAGTAAATCAGTTCCTCATTAACAAATGGTTGGACTGAGGCACTCAGCAGTCCTGCTGAGAAATATGAATGACTCACACTGGTGTTTTGAAATAGTGCTACATGTTCATCATTGATGGATGCACATGTTGAGCACACTCCAAATGTCAGGCAGTGCTTTGTGTCTGAGTTATTTTTAGATGACTTTCAAATGCACGAAGCGCTAAATTTCATTCTTCAATGTGTCAGATGTCATTCTCAGCACATTTAAATGTGACTTTAAATTTGTTTTCCAAAATGGATTTAATCATCCAAATATACATGCACACATTCCTTGGAATACTAACATAACATATCTTGTAATTAAACAAACATTTAGCAAAAATAAACAAAACATATTATCTTTGTGATTAATTTTTAATGCTGAAACGAAATAAGATCCAAAATGTTTATTCTACCCTGCCGTTTCACTCTGTAGAGCACAAAACAGTATCACTGGCTGTTCACTGATATGCCACTGTAACAGTTTATCCAAAACATATTCACATTCTCCTAATAGTTTTTACCTATTAGCCACTAGATGGCATGCTTTCACAGTGTACCTTTATCATTCTCAGATATAAACCATGTGAAAAGCTACAATCTGGGATATAAATAAAATAGTAGTGGTTTTAAATGGGATCATAGATTGTATTAAATCATGACCTGTGGGGAAACACACATTTGCAATGTCCAATTTATAAGTCAGTGGGTGTAATGGTGTATGTGTAACAACTCCATAATAAATATGGTTCAGATAATGAGATGTTTTAAAGATGTTTTAAGGTTTTACTTTGAGTTAAATATGTAGAAACAAAACAGTAACTGATTGGTGGAAACTGAACGTTGTGGTTGCATCGCACCCTCTGCATGCGGAAACCAAATGTTAATTGCCAGAACACAGTGTCAATTAAGGATAGCAGTACTTTTAATGATGGAGGGCTTTCAAAACACTTGAATTCTTGTGTCAGACATTCATCTTCAGCTCAATGGATTGCATTAGCATATGGTCCATTACCCAGTGAGAGTTTTAAGGTAATCTTTTGATAAAAAGTAGTGATGTGAGACTAGAAGGTCTCTGGTTACAATCTGCTGTCCTTTTCCCTCGGATTGTCCTGTGGATTGAGTGTAACATAATAAGGTCGTGTTTTGTGCATCAGCTGCCTCCTGGGGCCAGGGTATCCAAGGACTGCAGAGACCTTCTGCTGCGGCTGCTAGAGAGAAATCCAGATGCCCGGATCACCTTCGCAGAGTTCTTCACCCACCCTTTTGTGGATTTGGAGCACATGCCGAGTGTAGAGAGCCTTGTGAAAGCGGTAAGAGAATAAGAAGAAAGGGAAGTATGTCCTGGCATGCGCTTGTCTACTCTAGATGACCATGAATAATGTGTGTGTGATTGACTGAGCACATGTACGCATGTGTTGGTAGGTTTGTGCTCATGCCTGCCCCACATGTGCCTTCACGCATGACTCTGCATGCATGCATAAGCAATGGAGAGCTGTAGCAATTTGCACTGAGTGATGCCAGCTCCTATTTCCTCTCTTCAGAAAGAGCTGGTCCTGCAGGCCGTCCAGAAGGACCAGGAGGGGGAGAGGTCCGCCGCTCTCTCCCTTTACTGCAGTGCCCTTGAGCACTTTGTCCCCGCTATTCACTGTAAGAGCAACAACCACTCTCATATCCTGTCTGTGGCTTAAGCCCTTCAACAATGTGCCGCCTTTGTTCCAACACAATGAACTGGCAAAGTAAATGCACTAAATGTAAAACCAAAACATCTCTTCTCCCTGCGCTCTCCAGACGAGACTGACCGCCAACGTAAAGATGCCCTCAGGCAGAAGGTAGGCCTGAAATGTCCACGTTCACATTTGGATTACTTT
This sequence comes from Datnioides undecimradiatus, assembly GCA_008933995.1. Lineage (NCBI taxonomy): Eukaryota > Metazoa > Chordata > Actinopteri > Lobotiformes > Datnioididae > Datnioides > Datnioides undecimradiatus. The sequence goes on from WARS01000060.1 coordinate 4,288,337, forward strand.
CTTTTTTCAGTTGGTCTTTTTTTTCTCACACTGCAGCGGTTTTCACTTTGAATGAATTCTCCTCTATGAATACCATATGGCGTGCATGGAGAGCATATGGCATGGTTGAAATGATTAGGTTGAGTAAATGTAAGAGGACTTCCCACAGGTCAACCAGTATGTGTCCAGAGCCGAGGAGCTGAAAGCCCTGGTGGCCTCAGACAACAGACTGAGCTTTGAGGCGGCCCGGACCTCCAGGGATGTCCTCCGAGGTAAAGAACGCAGCTCAGCGCAGAGGCATTAGCCTTGTTTAGCTGGGAGCTGTATGACGGGGCAACTTGAGGAATGCAATGTGTGTTTTTTGTGTTTGATTTTAATCAAATTATGGGGGGTTTAATCCCTTTTCCCCTGTCTGATTATTATTCTTGTAAGTACATACATCTTCAAAAATATGCGCTTTAGAAATGGAAAATTGCATTAAACCAGTTTATGCAAAAAAGCAAAGATGATTGATGCTTTCTGCTTCTTCTTTAATAAATCCTGTGAGCAGAACTTAGTTTTCTTTTCCTCTGCCTCAGAGGTCAAGGTCAGCTAAACAATGGCAGTTCTGGGTTTCTAAGGGAGTTTGTGTTAAGCTCTGTTAGCCAGCTGCTCTAAACTAAATATAATGATTTCTTAAGTGTCTTAAGTCCACACTACTGATATTGAAGAGGACATGCAGACATATTTTTTAGTGAAATGCATCAATGCAGTGTTACAGAGCAGTAAAGTGGTGTTTTCTGTTTCCTGTCTACTCCAGAAATGTCCCGAGACCAACCACGGCTGCTGGCTGCGCTGAACATGGCCTCTACTGCCATTGCTAAGGTTAGAAGAGGGAACTGCTGGATGACGCCTCTCCTATAGAGATAGACACAAAGGCAGGGTGAAGCAGAAGTCATAAAGCAGAAGAAAACACAGCGGCAGGGTTCAAACCGATCCCCTTTCATGGATTGCTTTCCAAACCACATCTTTTAAGATCACTGGTGAACCAAAAACATCTATTTTGCGGTTTTGCTCGACTGACACTGTTTGCAAACCTTTTTACTTTGGTGTGTCTCTGCTGTTAACAGCCTAAATACCGTTAGAAGTGAAAAATAATGAGTTAACAAATTTTGCAGTGCCAACAGTGTTGAAGCAACATGGTATAAATCAATGTTTTTAACCTTCTGTTGTAGGAGGAGAGTGGACTGGATGATCATGAGGCTCTGGATGTGTACCAACAGTGCCTAGGAGAACTGCTGTTGGCGCTAGCAGGTAGATAAGCTCCTCCGTTTCCATACAAGATGGCTTTACTCAGTTATCCCGCCTTTGACTGCTGTTGTCTACTGAACCACTCCACTGGAGCCCAGTGAGCGTCTAAAGGAAGACATTCAAACCATAGTCCCACATCTGATCATTTCTCCACATTCTGAGACATTGCTGTAGCCTCAGGTGGCTGTGTGTGTGTTTGCACACATTTGTTATTAGGGAAACAGAATAAGAGTCACTCGGTGGAAAGTCAGCCAGACAGAAGGGCACATAGAGTGAACTAGAGAGCGGACACAATGAGTCGACTATGAGAGAAACTAATTTAGAGTTGAGGGTATGGCCATAAACCAAGACAGGTCAAGAAGTGTCTGAACAAAGACAATGATACTCAAGGGAAAGTCTGGAAATGAGACAAGATGATTTGGAAAGAGAGGAAAGATACAGAGAGACTTAACTGGAAACAGAACGAGAGTCCTTCAGGACGGAGACACTGAGAGAGAGCTGGATGTACGAAAGAGTCAGAGAAAGTCTCAAAGAGATGGAAAATAACTTCGAGAAAGTAATTTAGAAAGAGTTAAAGATGAGCTGACAGAGTGAAGCAATAGACTTGGAAAGAGACGGGGACACTTAATAAGCGACAGACAGACAAACAGACTGAGGAGCTACAGATGAGACTCCAGTGACTCTCTCTGTGGCCTGGCGTCCATTAGGCCCCGGCTCATGAGCTCATCTGGAAGATGGGCCTAATGGAAGAGGTGGGATAGAGTGATCCAGATGTGGCTTTGAGCCGGGATGAGACCCGGTGCCAGCGCCCTGTGTGTGGTATGAGATCCCTGCCATCTGCTTCCCATTCAGACAGCACACTTCACTTCTTTGTGTTATTACACACCAGAATCAAATAAAAACTATTATCTCTCTAATAAATAAGAGCTCTAATCGTAAAGCCAGCCGCACTGGAGGGTTCAGGGTTAAAAACTGATACTGTTCAACTTGAGTCGATAGAGTCTAGTTACACTTTAAGCCTCGTGGAGCCAAAGATTTAAGTAATCGACAAAAAAAACCTTGATTCATATGTGAGCGAGCGTTTTTATTTGATTTGGGCAGAACCTTGTTTTGTCTCTGGATCGATAACATACGATACACTGGTCCAACTAATCCCCTGCCAAACGAAGCGGTCTCTCCCTCCAACGTCAGGCAGCCGCGTTGTGTGGCACAGCAGATACCACCAGGGGGAATGTGGGGAGAAAACATTGGTTCTTTGTTTGGCTAAGAGCTCTTTGTTGCACAGCTTCCCAACATGCCTCGCCACCAGAGAGCTCTCCTCCTCCTCCCCCCTCTCTCCTCCCTCTCTGTCACTCTCCCCTCCAGGATGACTGACTGTGAAAACACAGGCCTACATTAGAACCATTTCCACCCTGGAGCCCCAAGTCTACACACCAGCGAAATCCAATCTAATAGTTGACCTCTTCTTGAACAAACAGGGCGATTAGGTAGTGGACTCTCTTTTTCCTTCCTTTCCTCATTATTCTGTGTCTTTTTCCCCTCCTCTCATGGTGAGCCAGCCGAGCCCCAGGGCCGTCGGAGAGAGCTGCTCCACAGCGAGGTGAGTAGTCGAGGAAGGACTTCTGGTTCAGTGCTCACAGCAGAAACGACAATCTGTCACTTCCAAAGAGCCCTCGGCTGATCACCTAGCACGGTGGGTGCTCCATCACGCGACCCACGAGCCCTTCCTGCAGCACTCACATGTGCATGTTTTTTGCGGTGACGGCCAAATAACGTAATCCATCATCTATATTACTGTCACATACACATAGATCACTGTCCAGTTTATAATTGGGTACTTAAAGGCAATATTTTTTTAATACCAAGAATAGATCACATGAGCAGCTGTATGAGATGAGAGTCACACATAGTGACGGTGACTTATCACCAGACTCCGCAGCAGTTCCCCTCAGCGCCTCACGGTTTTGTCTTTCACCTCAGTGGTTTGGTTTTGCTGCCCACAATTTTACTATTTGCTTTTGCTTTTATTTGCATCATTTTCAGCTGCAGTGCGCAGTGATTTTAAGCAAAACCGCTGTACAAATCGACTGTGTACTTGGAAAAGTTAGCAGCTAGTTGGTGAACAGAAAAGGAGCATGTAGGAGCTAAGAGGCCGGGTGTTTTTCACACGAGTTAAACCAAAGTAACTGCTGAAAGGAGAGTACCCTCCATTCATTAGATAGCCAGAAACATAACTTTAAATGAATCTTAACCCTGCTCCGTATCTGCCGGACGACACCTGTTAGCTGTCGAGTACACCATAATAACCCAAGAGGTAATATTGTGTCAGTCCTCATGTGGTCAATAAGAAAAGAGCTGCTGCAGGTTTAGACTCCCTCAACTAAAGACTGAACCTTTTATTATCATTGACAAGAAACTTAAATTAAAGTTGAAGTTAATTTGATTACAAATTAAATAGATATCTAAATGTGATAACCTTTATATAGCAGCATTTTTGTTTAGAGAGAAATGGGGGTTTGTCTCCTAATCAGTAAATTCAATAAATATCAAATAATAATCAGCATTAATAAAAGATAAGAATAAGTCAGGCCGTTTACCACCCATTGTCTTATTGCACTAATGAGACCTTTCCTGCAGACTACATACATTCTTTTGGACCCCAGCCCGAACACACTTGAATAAACCCTAAGTTTTGATGGTCTAGTAAATTTGCTGGCTCTAACTTTGATGAATCCGTACCCTAAATGTGTGCATTCATATTGTACATCGACAAACATGTGCAAAAGACCTGTGCATATCTGTTATTAATGCTCCAAACCCTTTTGTTTGTGTGCATTGTTTAGCCAGCAACTCAGGCAACAACAGACAACAGTATTTCACCAACAAACCCCAGAAGGGGAAGGGGATTTGAGTGGGCCTCATAGACCTCCCTATTTGAAGTTTTATGGGTGCTTGTCTTAAGTAAATTCAGATGCGGCTGTAATAATCTAACACAGCATTAGAGAGGCGGGGGCGGTGGGGTTCAATCGAAAGCATGTGTGCATGTGAGAACCCAGAGGAGCCAACACATGCCGCCATGACTGGCCTCCATGTGCGCGTGTATCCACTGTAGAGCACACTTTTGCCTGGCTTCTCATTGGCGAGCCACAGCTTTAATCTGGCCAGCGTTGCTGATATTGTGTCATTATGGCTGAGCGTACGCTGGGTGATGTTATCCCGTGACCTCTGTTTCAGTGTATGTACCTTTAAAGCTCTGCAAGTTATCGGTGCGCCCCGTTACCACCCTCAGCCATGTAGATTTCTTCCATATTTATTGTACTTGGTGATTAAAGGGATTGTGATTAAAGTGCTGTGGCTGCACAAGGTTGGGGTCAGCGCTGAATCCTAAAAACCTGTGGTCAGGATGATTATTTACTGCGTCAGACTGGTTTTTTAAAGGGGAAATCATGGAAGTCATCAGTTTAGGTCTCCCATGATTATGACCCTCAGATGTTACTGCAGTAATACCCAAGAGGGCTTGCTTTATGCTGTGCACCATAGTGGTGCTAGAACTAGGTATGAGGTGCAGCCAAGAGCCTTCACGATCACCAGAAAACTGATTACCACAGCAAAGAGCGCCCTTAAGCGTGATGACAGCAGTTACTGCCAGCACATGTGTACCATATGAAACGTCCTCAAAAAATAACAGAAGGAGCGAGAAGCTCATCAGCAGCGTATCAGTGTATAAAAGTTGTGTTTTGTGCCGCGCAAAGATGACGCAGTTTATGGTAAACAAGCTCAGAAGATGCGTCGGGGAAATTAACGTTTTAAAAAAGAGAAAGTTTGGAGTGAAAATCTCTGCACATACACCAGAAGACTTCATGAAAACACAGTGGTTTACAAAGGTTGGAGACCACAAGTTAAAATACTTCTGTTTGGCATTTGTTTCAACTGTAATACACAGTTTTTTTTCTAATTGTAAATGAGAAAATCAGCCAGTTTAACAGTTTGAGTACAAATTTCAGAACGTCAGCATTCGTTACGTCACACTTTTGTTTTCACGGCAGCATGCACCCGAGCTGACATGGACTCCACACGTTTGTGTAAAACATGATCCATGTTATCCCAGCATGATATGACAGAGAGCTTCTTGTGACGCTTACTCAGCCTTCAAGTGTCCCATAAATATGCAGTTCAGTCGAGTTCAGGTGTCCGTGGAGAGAGGTCAGGTCTTCCAGAGCTTTGAGTTGTTGTTGGTGTCCAGTGTGCTGCTGCTGTATGAATCCTCAAACCAGAGCGTGCAGCACGTTTCTGCAGAATGAAGCAGCGCTCCTCCTCGGTCAGGGTGGAGTCAATCAGGTGCATCAGCTACGATGTTTCACTTCTGATGATTTTCAAACTTGGATTCATCATGAAAAGGATTTGTTTGCAATCATCTACCATGTGGTGCTGGTATTTCTTAGCCCAGTTCAAGTGTTTGGTGAGAATTTCATTAGCTTAAGGAAGTATTTGCATCAACTGAAGTATTAGTCAAATTTAAAGCCATGAGCTATGAAAAACCCATTTTTATGTTATGTTATGGCAATCCATCTACGACTTGAGATATTTCAGTTTGTACCAAATTGTGGACCAGCCAACCAACCAACGTTTTATGTCTCTCACCAGATTAAAAGCCTCATGACCAGAGCTGAATACATTAAAAAGAACATCAAGGTAAGCATGAGCTCCTTCCTTCTACATCTTCATGGAGAACAAAGACAATGTTTGATTTCAGAAAGGGTAAAGGGATCAAATTGCCCCTAAACGCCTGAAAACTTTCTCATCTCTATATCAGCGTTCAGTGCTCAAGCTCATGTGTTTGTTTTATTAGTTTTGTGTGTTTACAGGTATGGGTTTTTATTTTTCAGATGGAGGAGACTCAGAGGGACGCGTCTCTGGATCGAGAACCTCTCGCGGACTCCGTCAGAAGCTGTGAGTTTTCCCTGCTGCCGTCGTATAAACTGCTCTCGTGCTCATCAGTGTGTGTTTCGGAGAACCTTGCAGCTGTGCTGATAAGAGCCAATGTGGAGGTTTGGTTCGGTGAAGTGTTGGGGGTCAACTGAGGAATGGACGCCTGAAGATGTAATGAAATGTCCTTTCATTAAAGGGTTTTCCACTTGTAAAATATGAGCCATTCTCTTGCTGTGCCGGCCGCCCCGCAGCACTGTCTGGCTCTTTGATTTCATTTCAGTGCAGCCCTGGGCCGCTCTGTCCTCTGCCCTCTTGTAAAGCCGACCTTGTGAAAGTGAAACTTGGTGCTAGCAAAAAGTTACACAGCAGAACGACAGCACACACACACACACACACACACACACACAGACTTCACATACTTGCGTGAAAATGGGCCTTCGTGTATGTTTCAACAGTATTAAAAGCAGTTTATCAATATTATAATATTTAACATGCGGGAACTTTGCTGTATATTAAACTTCTAACTTGTATAAAAAGCAATGTGTTATGGATGCACATTACATTTTAATGTACGTGAACTTCCCTCGCAGTAACCCACATATGCATCCTAATTCCCTGAGTTTTCTGGGCTGAGCTCCTGGATGGATAGTGGATACCTAAAGCCTAGACAATATCCTGTTCTCGGCAAGAAATTCCAGGGGAATTATGAATAAAAAAAAAAATAGGAAGGAACGGGGGGGGGGGGAACCAGTGACTCTAGAGACCGCTCAAGTTTCACGAAAACGTGGCTTCTTATTCTGCTGCTGTTATTTTAATAAAACCACGCTGCAGTCAGCCGCACCAGCTGGCACTGATCCAACAGCAGCTGTACAAGAGAGGGTCACAGCAACGCCCAAGTCTGTCTGGTGACCTTAGACTACATCAAAACACGCAGCAAAGAGAAACCATCACACTGTAACCCAGACAGAAGGTTTTTCTATAGGTAATAAAGTATAATGCTCAGACTTTACACGAAGGTGAATGAACTTCGTTCTGTACATTTCTGTGAAAGCGTTCTCCAACATCTGTTCTCTATATGTCTTGATGATGGCCCGCTTCTTCTGTAGTGTCAGAACTTATATTTCCCATACTGATTTTAGAGAGGAAACATTCACAGGTTACTGATTTGGTGACTGATACCTTTTCTGTGTGTCAGTTTTGCACCAACGTGACCATGCAGAGGTGTTCAGAAAGTTGCTCTTTAAAGCAAATGAAGAATACATTTCTGTTAATCATTCTTCATATAACAAACTATTACCACCAACATTTTTTTCTGCATCATATAATGATAATGGCACATATCCGAAACACATACGCCGACGATGATGTCCACAACAAATGAATGTCAGCTGTTTGGGCTCTTAACAGTAAGCATACAGCCCACTGAAAAAGCCATTGAAAGGCACTATGGACTGTTGCATGGATACATTACAGTTGCACTGCTCTCATGGTATCATCGAAAACAAGTTAATATGCAGTTTCAAATCTTATAATGGGAAATCTGTTTTGTTGTTGTTATTTAACAACACTGAGAATGTTAAACCCAAGGATTAGCCTTTCTTTGGACATTAAAGTGTTTGAAACAAACCTGGAAACTATTATTCTGGGTGATCTTGAATCCATCTTTGTAGAGGACGGATGTGGTCACTGATCCCGTAGAGTTGCCTTAGCTTTCGTGTTTCAAATATAGTAGTACGTTTAAAATAGGAACCGTGTTGTAATTTAGGAAAAGTGAAAGCTAACGCACATCAATCATTTGTGTTTTCTCAGCTTGCTGTTTGCAGTGAGCTTGACGGCCACCGTGGGAACTGGCAGTGATGCCCCGCAGAGCATCATCAGACTTCCTGTCAGTTTCCAGGTTGGACTCGGAGCCCTCGTCCGACCAGGTCCCCGTCGGGGCCAAATCAAACCTTCATCACACCTCACTTTAACCAACTCAGAGCGCTGTCCGGGTGGGATATTACAGTTTCCAGCCAAATGTGGTCAATGTTCTGGTTGTTGCTGGAAAGTTGATGATTTGGCTGGTTGAGAACTGGTGTTTACTCTTTTCAGGGGAAGGAAAAAAAAACATTTTGCTGGTAAAATACTGAAAGTAGCTCTTGAATTTTGAATTTGCACGCTGACGAATGTGAAAGTCAGTTCCCTGCTCCTCACACTGTGTTGTTGCACAAGCCTCAAATCCCTCCTCCTGGTGCAGCATTGATATGTAAATGCTGGACAGCTTGTATGACAATACCACACTGTCATGGTAAACGAGTTAAACTGACGCTGCTGCATTTAACGCAGGGCATTTGGCAGCATTAGCACCTAAAAACCGTGGAAAAACCTGAAAGTACAATCAAGTGGGAGCTGCGACGTTACGCAGCATCACATCAGTTTTGAACTGTAGCATTAAGTTTATTAAATCAAGGCCTCTGCAAACATGCACGTACCCCTCCACCCCTCTCTCCCCACTGCCTTTACTGTGGGTCAACCACAGGCTCACCATGCGCTCTCCGCTGATGGAGCCCTCTCCACCACTATGAGGGGAAAACTGGAGAGGTGCGGCCTCTGCCTTATTTACACTAGACTTGCATTTTCTTAGGTTTGGCACCGGCTGGGTATTTGAGGGATCCAGTGAGTTGCGGCGCTCAAGCAAAGCCCTCATAACTAGGCCTCTGTGAAACGGTAAAAAGCTTAACAGTCAGTGGCAGGCCGATAATCCTCGCTGTTGTAGGTCCACACGGACTGTTTTGATTTCAGAAAGGTAAAGCGTTTGAATACTCCAAAAGGGAGCTTTACTTTGTGAATATAATGTCAAGGCAACTGGAGTAAAGACCTGAAACAGGAGTCAAAGGAGAAAAGGTACAAATAAGTCTGCTGGCACCATTTCTACACTGCTGTGTTGTTTTGTTTTTTATGTGAACGTTTATACAGCTGTGATTTTTATATTTTACGTATTTATTAAATGAGAAATTCAGTGGAAAATAAAATGGCAGTTTCTGGAGTCTCTGTAGTCTGGACGTTTTTGTCAACAGCACAAGGCGAACGCTCGTCTCTCAGAGCCTATGGTATGGAAAGATTTATGTGCCGTCGTGGGAGCACCGCCGCTGGTCCCTCGCCATCGTCATCATCTGGAAGGCCGCTCTGCAGCAACAACTGGCTCACGTCCACAAGGGGAGGAGAGACGAGGGCGGGCATGGGAAAGTAAGGACATTTGATAATTATAAGATTCGTATAGAAGTCTGGAAAACTATGGAAACCGAATCAGAAAAAGTCCAGATCTCAAAAACCATCAGAATTTCAGAAAGATTATATAAGACATATCGTCTTTTATCTAAGTTCATGTCTTTCCCGCCATAGACCTAGTTCTTCTTACAGTGATAATATAGCTGTGGTGTGGCTGCTGCACTCTTTGCAGGTTTTTCCAGAAATGAGAGAGTGTTGGGAGGTAAAGTTTTTCAGAAACTCAACCGTTTTAGCAGCAACGCAGGATTAATGCCACCTGTGAAAACATTTACAAGGTTTTCTGCGGCTATGGATCTTTGCCAAGCGTGAGAAATAAACCCCGATGATGTCAAGAAGATGTCATCGTTGATATCTGGGCTTGTATAGTGCAGATTTGTAATGGAAAACTTGTTTGCGAACTGGGGGGTGTGGAGTTTGGCATGTCCAAAGTAAGTGCTGCTAAAAAACGTATTGTGAGGTCCTCAACTTTGAGACACTTGGTCTCGAAATCAGGACTGAAAACGATTAAATCATCAATGAATCTGTGGAGAATATGTCTAGTTCTCCCCAGAAGCCGTGGCGTACAGAGTGTGGCTGTAGTTGCCTTAGGTTTAACAAGTGGTTTTCAGATCTGCCCGGGATTCAAAGTCATGTTTGTTTTCTGCCCCACCAGCTGGCTAATCACATTCACCTGGCACGCCAGGTGTAAATCACTCCCAGACTGTATGGTTAGAGCAGGGAGCAGCGTGGCCTCCCGAGTCCTGGAGCGACAGGATGGAGAACCACCGGGCGCTGCGTCTGTGGCTGCGCTGCGGAGGGGGCTCTAATTGGCTCTCGGTGCCCGTGGTGTTGGCTCGGCTTCATTGCTTTAATCACGACGTGAGCATGTTGCTGCCAGGAAAACTTTGGATGCAATTTTGACCCTTGTGCTCGCTTTGTTGCTTGTTTGTGGGAGTCCTTCCCGTTTATATTACCCCCTAAAAGTGTAGAGATTATCCTTACAGTAATTCAACCCAGAGAGGAAGATTCTGAAATGGAAACCCACCGCCCTCATCCTCCAAGACAACCCCCACCCCCAGCCTCCTTTCCCTTACCACAATCTACGGCATTGTGGCTTTAATTTGCCTCCATCTCGCTCCAGCTCCAACAACACCACTTATTGCCCTTTCCCCCTGCAGGCTCCCTCTCTCTCTCTGGCTCTGTTGATGCTGCTAATGGGACAGCGGTCGAGTCGTATTGGCATCAACGTCGCCCTTAAAGAGGGGTCTCTATGTTCTGGACCTGAAGGAACTGGGTGCCCTTGACTCCAGCACCCCCTTGCACTGAAAACAGAGAGCAGGTCAGCCATTCACTGGAGCTCGATGGTTATCATGAATGGAACATTGTACCTATGAGAGACAAGAGCCTCCTAAATCCCTGGGTCACTCCCACTTTTGGATCGGCGTACAGAGAGTGGGGGTCGGGGGGGGGGGGTTGGAGGAGGGGTTTGTTTCAGAGAAATGTTGAATAAAGATAATTTAGAAAATGGGCTCCAGCACAGTGCTGCCTCTGTATCCCCCTGTTCCCTGCGCACACTCAACTCCCCCAAGGCTGCTCTGCTCGTGTTTGTTTTGATTTTGCTCCCAGATTTCGGGGGTGGGTGGGTGGGGGGGGGGCGTAGGGATGTTGGAGGACCGTAAGATGCATGGCAATGGTTAAGACAGATTGGACCAAAGACAATCTAACTAAACTAGAGGGAGTCATGCTATACTGTGACTGCAGGCCACTCTGCTTCTCTATCTCCCTGTTTTTATGACACAATAGACATTTGGAAGCGCTTGAGGATTCCTGTGGTTAAGGAAAAATCAGGAGAAGCTGTGCAGAAGTTCTCTCCGTGCTCCGTGAGATGTTGAAAGTTTCTACCTGCAACTCAAGTAACAAACTTCAAACTACTCATCACTGAGAATCATAGATGTTTATTTTGAACTAAATCTCTTCTTTTCGTGCTTAAAAACACTTTTTTCTTTACGCTTATCAATTTTTTAATCTTGCAGCTGCACTTTTTACCTTTTTGGATGTTAGATTTGCAGAACAGGTGCACACCTCACTAGCTGTAATGCTGAGTGAGTCTTTTACAGTTTGTTAATGACTTTGTAAATATCAAAGTAACGGTGGCTTGCTGTAAAACCACCATTAGAGTCTTGGTCATTGGATTGCCAATATGCTGGAAAGTGCATGGTACCGGCACAGTTGGACCACAGTGACAATGTTTTACTGACTGTCTCACCAGCTTCTTCTTCTAAATCACTGCAGTAATCACACTTGTTTGATTACAATATGAGCCTAAATTATGAGCAGAATCCTGATTTGTGTTTCTGCTCCGGCGTGGATTTATTGTGCAACGACTAGACACTTAAAATTCCTCACCAGGTTTCAGTTACACTGACCTAATCCCCTAAAAATTAGACGGTGAACCACAGCCACATGCGGCGCTTACTTTGGAGTCAACTTGCTGACTCGAGAATGACAGCAATAAACAATACCGTCGGCTTTTGGCTTTCAGATACTGTATTTAGCACCCTAACTTGTCTTATAAACCAAATCTAATCTGGGGAAATATCAGTGCAGTGTGTGTAAAATGCAGGCGAAGCTTATTAAAGCCACTTCTTTTACAATGAGGATTTACTGCACCTACTTCCCAAGCACCACCAAAGCATTTACCTCTGTCAACATATCATTTAGCACTTCCACAGGGTCATGAAAGTTCCCCCGAACCAGCGACTTTCGGTTCATGTGCAATATCAAAAATGCCAGACGGAGACCAGAGCTCCACTCACGCAACCACATGGATTCGAATTTAAGCAAAATAAGGCTTTTGAGAATTGTTACAGCCACTGTCTTGAGCTCTCTGTGGACAAATCACATCATCACACGACTTTAGCTCATAAACATTTTATTATAAAACTGCCCTCTCGCATGGAAGACACTGCTCTGAGGTGTTTACTGCTATGCTCCCACAAGATGAGATGAAAAATTGAAAACTCTAAATCAAGTCGGAGTCTGTGGACAAAATCTGAGCTACATTAGCGAGTTTATAAAGTATTAAATGCGAGTGACGTCGGCGGACACTGGCTTATTTTACTGCATATAACTGTAAAATATATACACACATTCTTCATATTCTAGCTTCATAACTTAACATTTATCGACATTTATTTTTTTCAAGACTTCAAAACGAAAGGATTAGTTCTGACACAGCTTCAAGTGGCGGAGACACAGACCGGCAGCTTCATTACAAGTGATCAATACTAACAAAAACATCGTGTTTACCTTCCCTTTTTATTGCTAAACAGAAGTGAGGCTGAAGGGCTGGTGGTGGAAACCCCAGGACTATCAGAAACACTGGCCCTGTTGCTGTTGCTGCTGCTGCTGCATGTTTCTGCAACACCCAGGTTTCAAAATACACAAATTAAAAACCTTGAAAGTACATTTTGTGAACCGAACCCAGTCTCTTCTTATAATTCAAGTTGTAACTGTATATGTGCATTTCTTTAGAAAGCACTTAAGTCACAATCCTGCACATTTATTGCATTGTTGCTGCAGTGCTGCGACACTGGAGAGCCAGTAACACAGAACATGATGTGATGTTTGGTCCCTTAGACCTAAATATCCAAAACCTTCTTCAGTGAACTTATTGCATCAACTGCCGCTTACAGCTTATTTAAGATCTTAAATCACATTCAGGTAACCCTCTTATCATGGGCAGCGTTGTGGACAAACTCCAGGCGGGATATGTTCACCCACTCACACCAGCAACAGCTTCTCCCGGCTTGTTGCTGCTTCACTGTGAAAGCTGTAATAAAGACAGGGGGTGTTTTAAAGGCGTGAAAGGTGGCAGGCGGCAGAGGGGAGGAAGGATAGGGGAAAGGGTTGGGGAGGGGGGTGTCTCAGGAAAAGTTCAATAAAACAATCTCACATGGGGGAGGGGCCCCAGACGGAGTGCTGGAGAGGCGCTTCAGTTAATTTCAGTACTTGATCCCACACCCTTGCCTGTCCTTTTGACTGTTCCCACAAATATTTGGAGTGTGGTTGCTGCAACAATGCTGAGGCCCCTGAAATGGAGAGCAGAGCAAACAGAGGCTGGATGGGTCCAATGTTTGTCTAAAGTCTTAATAAAGCCACACTCCAAGTACCATTGAGACCAAACAAACAGGAGCCGTTTAAAGGCACACGATATGGCAATGCCCCGCCAACAAAGTCCTGCGTGGTTCGCCTCCTCTGCTCGCCACCCGACCAGGCTTCACTTCAACTCAGCAACAGGTGAGCAGTTCACTCAGAGCGTGCCAAGGCCTTCTGTGTGATCAACACAACAAAAGCGGTTTTCCTGAGTGAGATGTGCACAAAGAGGGATGATTATGCAAATTGTACTGCTGTGGGAAGCCAACACAAATCACTACTGTGCTCACTGTCAACGTGTGACTAAAATGGGATGTCAGGGAGGCCTGAGGGAGAAAAGGTAGCCTCTCAAATCCAGCAGACCTGAGCTTGGGTCTTGGGCCTCTGAGCGAACCACTGATTCATACATTCAGAGACTTTTTTGCTCCTGCCATTAATAAATCCAGCAAATGTTTCAGGAACCCGTCGTCTCAGTACAATATCCGTGCTAGAGGAAGAAACAGGAGCATCGTGCAGCTGGATGACCTCTGGGGTGCAGAGGAATGATCAGAATACACCTCCTCTCTGTCGTTCTTAGGGTCATAGTCTTCATCCTCATACATGTCGTCCACGTCTGGCTGGTTTGGAATGTGGTCTATGGAGCAAAGTTTGCTCATGTTCTCCTTGACCACTTCGCAGAAAGGCCTCTCCACCCCGTCGCACACACAGTGATTCAGCAGCATGCCATTTGGGATGAAGAGCATCTGCTGAATGGTGGCTTTACATTTGGAGGAGCACTTCCTGCCGTTGAACAGCTGCCCGCAGTATGACAAGTAGGCCGTGAGGGAGGTGTGGCAGTTGCTGTCTTCCTCGCAGCGTTGCCGGGCCTCCATGCAACCTATCCCACCGGCATCGCTCGGGTGTCTGCGGGGGAGGCACGGCTCTATGGCTCGCTTGGCGCTCAGGCACTCCAGGTCCTGGGCGCAGTCGCAGGTCTCCAGGTCCGGCCCGCTGCGGGTGTGATTCAGCCTTATGAGCGCGTTGATGCAGTGGCTCGGACACTGCCTCCTCGTCCCTCTGATGTTACCCTCACAAGCTGCTAAGTATTGATTGTACGCGAGGTCGCACTCGGGCTCGTCGTGGCACCGAAGGAGCGCCTGCCAGCAGATTAGCTGGGCATCTAAGGCCACCAGCACCCATGGGAGAAGTGCCAGGGGGCTGCACCAACATTTCATGCTTGGATGGAGTTCTGGTTCGGTGACGTGCACTTTCTCCACCAGCACATTAGGATCAGGACAACCTACACATTGAAACTCACAGACTAAAGTTCACGAGTACTCCATACGTGCGTTTTGCAACCATCCACTTTATCTTAAAATAGAAAAAACAGAAACTCGGTCTTTGTTTAAATTATCCACAAACTTGCACAAAGCTTGAGTTTTCCTCCTCCCGGTCAGTGGGACACAGGATCTGACTCAGGGGAAATGACCACGCGTGGCTGCAAATAAAAAAAGACAGAGAAACAGCGCAGAAATAGTGATTCCGGGAAGCATGTCCGCTCAAACGTGGGAACTCATACTCCAAAAAACGCCGCCCGCGTCTGCTCCGTGCCACCGGTGCAGATCTGAGGTGGACACCGAAACGCGCCGCCGTACTATCCCAAGTTAACGAGCACTCTAACCGCAGTTATTGTCCACAGCTCAGTTTGTACACTTGAACTCATCTCTCTTGCCAGTCGACTCCTCTTCCCGGCTCTGCCACTTTTAACATCCATCCACGCATTTCGTTGTTGTTATTTTTTTTTTTTTTTTTTTAGTTGGAAGAGGTTTCTCTCTGTCGCATTTTGCCCCGCTATGCGCGTCTTTGTCCCTCTTCTTGCTGTTACGCTTCACGGTCCGCCGAGCATTTCCCCACAACACCCCTCCTTCTGTCGAAAAAAAAAGAAAGAAAAGTTTTCCTTCCCCCCTCTCTCTCTCTCCTCTCCCTCTCCCTCTCTCTCTCTCTCTCATTTACAATCCCGGCCACCGATTGGTCGTCATTGAGGAGTCAGCCGTGGGACCCATTTCCAGGCCTGCAGCGGCACGGCTCTGCGCTCAAACCTCTCTCAGCACATGACGAGATAGGCTGGATGAAAATGTTTATGATTTTCCTTGCATGAAAACCCCAGGATCTGTGTGGTCCCCTCTTCTCTTGTAGCAAAACACAAGTGGAAGAGTGGGAGCCAGGGGGAGGACGGGAGTGGAGTGGGGAGGGGGCAAGGCTTGCAAAACGCATTCCTTTGCAAGAAGCTCACATCTGCAACTTCACTGCTCCAATTTTCAACGCGGACAAACAAATCTGTTCCTTCTTAACCATAAACTGAGCGGAGGGAAACCTCTGCGACAACCGCCTCGTCGTTGAGGGTTTTCACTTAAAGATTCTCACTAATTGTCGCTCTTCTCTCGCCACCCCCCCCCCCCTCTCCCCGTCCTGCCTCTCATTCTGCAGAGTTTGTAAGCCCCGATTGATAGAAAAGAATGGGAGAGAATAGTATTTTCTGGCCCGTTTCACCCCAATTGTGTCAGATTGGCCATGCAGTGGCCCAGTGTCTTTCCAGGCTGCAGATTGTCCACGCACTGCGGCCTATCAATGGAGAGGGGTTTCAGCATCAATATATTTTACAGCTATCCCCTTTCACACCACACTTGAAAACTACCAATAGCCCAGGCTTTTCTGCCATTGAAATGGTAACTAACTTGATTTTTTTTTTTTTTTTTTGCTGCAGGTCTGCCCCCACTGAGAGGCTGTGCCAGTTTTTTTTTTTGCACAAGCTCCACCAAAAAAAACAGATGGATGCCCCCCGACCTGAGATCTGCTCTGGACTGCAATCTATGACGGATAGCTGTCGGTAATGCCGCTGCTCAGTCATGTGTAGCGTTAGACCGACAGGACACACGTGTATTTACTGAGGCTGGATGCACTGTATGTAACACAGTTGTGTTTTCATGGAGATGCATTATGTTATTTTATCCATCCTCTATATACCTTATACACCTACATACAATGGCCACTTTATTAGGCACACCTGTACAATCTAATGCAACTCAGGTAATCCATTAATTATATCTCTATGAATGTATATCTCAAAATGTGGTCATGGATAAGGGCGATGCTGTACCAATTTAATTATCTGTGGTCTCTATTCACAATCATGAGGGGGCATCATATTAGGGACACCTCTGAATACACTGTAGTCCAGCACAAACATGTAGTTAAATGAATTAATAACTATTTCTCTATGGGTTTTCAGCACACGTGGAGAGGTTGATTTATATTTTTTAATACGAACTAGCTGCAACATCCCTTTTCTAACATGTCAGTCATTAGCTATCAGCCTCTGTGTTCTGCAGCCTCTGTTTCGGATGCGTCCGTAGCCGCGTGTGTATTTTTGTCTCCACCTGCTGTTCTGGGTGCTGCAGAAAACGTGAGGCCTACTGTCAAATCACCTCACGCTGCACAGCGGCTGTCCACGTCTTTGGGGAAAAACAAAACAAAAAAACCAAACCCACGCAGAAAACAGAGGCAGCGGGGAGGGCGATTATCCTAAAAATCAGTTTATTGCAGTTAAAACTCAAAAATCACTTGAATACTTTCAGAGACAGAATGATAGAGATACCGTGAAACAAAGAAACAGCCAAAGGACGAGTAGAAACTGCGTGTCGTTGCAGCCATTTCCTGAAATATCAGTTCCACAGGATGACAACACAAATAAAAGCACAATTGTATATGATTATTATCAATATCATTATTATTATTATTGACTAATTTAATTATTATTTCAAGTCACACACACACTCATAAAAAGCAAACATTTTGCTTTATGGCTTCTGTTCCGACCATTATATATTATATATATCGTCTTATGATCAAACATGGCAGATCCTAGTATCTCTACGTATAAAAGGACTTATTGCAACTTTTCCTCTGCTTTATATATTATTGAGTACACTGTTCATCTATCACACGACAATGACCACTCTGGCTGAAAATGTAGTAGCGTGGCACAATCCGTCAGCTTTTTAAAAGAAAACAGTCAATCTCTCTTTTCTTTTTTTTGCTTACATTTCCTCTAAATTCAACATGTAAAGTCACCCAGAAGAGAACAACACGTTTTTTTTTTTTTGGCAGTAGATGCTATAAAGAGGAATCAAAGTGGGGAGAGATATGAGATCAAAAGCTGACATCTGACATCACCCTCACTGCTACATGAAGTCAAACACTGGCAAAGTGTAGCGTATATGGATTTAACACAACATCAACGACATCCCCTCCTGATTTTGGCCCGCGCCTTCACTTATGCTCGGCTGGGAAACGACACAGACAGAATACAGAGTTACGCAGTGCGCCCACGGCGACCGCGTGCTGTGTAACACTACGACCGGCGTCCTCAGCCGCGGGACGGGTTTGTTGTTCTGTTTTTTTGTTTTTTTTCTTCTTAACAAAGACAACCACTTGACATATCACGTCAGCTAAACGACACGAATCCACCAGCACAACAACGACGGCACCACTGAGACGCAGGGGTCAATGGAGGACGGAGGACGGAGGTGGGGGTCAAAGGTCATGTGCCGGCCGACGACACTACAAGACGCAGCGAGTTGATGGAGACACAGCTGTTGACGGCACGGGCAAACAGCAGATACATTTACATCTTATACAACATAAATATTTGTATGTGGGTTTATACTCAGGCCGCACTGACACAGTTTGACATACTGGTGCCATTCCCTTTGTATATTGGTCGAATAAAGGCTTTGGCATACAACTTCACTAACGCATCTACGTCTCTCTCATCCCAGCAGCTTCTGTTTTTAAACCTCCCGACGCAGCACAAACACAGATTTGCTGATAATGATGCAGAGGTTCGATTTGGGAGCGCAGCTGCTGACAAACTGCGCGTCCTGTAACAACACGCGCGGCGCAGCACATCTCCTCAGAGCATAAGACGCGGTCCCTGCCTGCTCACGGATCGCTTGTTGCTTTTAGTTAAACCAAAAGTACGATGTCTCTCCCGTAGAAACGAACAAATACACAAACAAACAAACAAGAGGGCCCGCCTTTGGAGGAAGCAGCTTACAGATGTTGGAGCTCTAGAGAAGGCAGCCTTGTACGGGCGTCCAAGGCACACTGAAGTACAGAAAAAGCTAGAAAACAAAAGATAAAAGCCTTTTCTAATGATATGTTCAGGACAAGATTAAAATGAAGAATAATGCAGCTCATAGGGAGATTTCATCAGGGCACCTGGGGGCCAACATTAGTAAGCTACTCATATCAAAAACCAGCCTCGGTTGTTAAATGAATATTGCACATTTTCAAGATTTTGTGCTTCTGCATGTGGAATATGAACAACCCCACTAATGGCTCCTTTACTTTATTTATTCCTAAAATAAAAGACCAAAGTCCCCAGATTCAACATAAAAACACACATATGGCCTCCTCACATGAGCCAGTGTCAGTCGTGTGTGTGTGTGTGTGTGTGTGTGTTTTCATTCAAACCAAGCAGCTGATCTCAGTGAACCTCTCTTTTTAAAGGCGCCCGTGTTCATGAGTGAAATCATCTGCTTCGATGCAATGAAAAACCTTCATGCACGCACGCACAAACGCACACACACACACACACACACACACACACACACACACACACACACACCTGAGACCTCTGCTGCAGAGTCATATTGTGTTACCACTGGTCACGTGAGGTACAGAGAGGGAGGGAGGTTCGGAAGGATTTACCGGCCGGACGTTTCTCAGAGGAGGAGCTGCTCTACAGGCAGAAACAGTCTCATTGGCTGAATCTCAGTGGGAGGAGCCAAAGAACTAGAGTCCTTCAGAGTGCAGGTCAGCTAATTTCAGTAAAAATATGAATGACATTCATGACTTTTAGGATATCTGAAGGTCTACGGTAAAGCTAACTATGACGCTATGGCTAGATTCCTTGCTTCTCAGTTAGTAAGACGAGCCCCAGGGTTCACAATATCTTTCTTTTCTGCAGGGCCTCTGACTAACTTTGCACAGCTAGAAAAACTGTTATTATGTGGCTCTGCCGACTGACATCCCACCCAAGCAATGTGGATATTTCTACCTCCAGAGCAGCTCTGCCTTTGAAAAACATTTGTACAAGTAAAACCCTAATCTTCTGGGACTCGGGGACGGCCAAATCACATGAGACTGCAGTTCTCCGTCTGCTTTTTGAGGTCTTCCAGTGTGGCCTGGGCTTTGTCTTTCAGCTGGTCGATGTCCACGTTCTGGATGTTGGACAGCTGGCCCAGCACCGACTGCTTGTGCGCTTCCTCCTGGTTGTCCTCAGCGATCATCTTGGCCAGCTCTGTGGGCAGCACCACGTCCTCCCCCGCCTGCTGGATCTGGGTCTCATCTACCTCGTTCTGAGGATACACAGATGCACGTGCGTCAGCAGTGACACACCGGATCAGACGGTGTGGTTTATAGAAATAAAACACTGCAAGAATATGTGGGTTTGTTTGTTAATATTTTACCTTTGGTAGTCTGTACTTTTCCCGGAAATGACTTCTGACTGTGGCTCTCTCAGCTTTTTTCTGGGCAAAACTGGCTTCTCGTTCTTGCCTGTAAGAAAAGACGCAAAATAGTTTTACTCTTTATTCAATGCTCATTATCTCCTCATCACTACAGAGTGGAGAGCCAGCAGAAGGTGGAACTGCTGCAGGGCTGTGGGGGGCGAAAGCAGGAAGTGTGTGTGTGTGTGTGTGATATTTGTTGTGTTTAGGAGCCCCAGATGCAGCAATCAGTCAGTCCAGTGCTCCTCTGAGGGACTGCAGTTCTCCTGGGACGTGGAATACTAGAGGTAACCTACTAACTGCAGACGCGCCACCACTGTCAAACCATCCGTGTCTTTGATTTACCTCACTGTAGCTAGTTTTGCAGTGTGCTTCCATTGCTCCACTTAATGCCAGACGTTTAGGACATTTTCAACTTTTAAGGCTTGAAACTCAAAAAGCTTCATGCAAAATGAGCAACTTGAGGCAAAACCGTCTCAGAAATGAAAGATGACACTTCGTCTGACCCTGCAGACATCGGACGCTCAGGCATCTCTGAAATCGTGCGCATCTGTCTTGGAGAAACCAAATGTTGGGAGCCGTCCAGTGTTTATGTCTGTTCTATCAGCCAGTTTCTAAAAAAATAAAATCTCAATCCGGCCTACAGTACATGATGCCTCCAGCAGAGGGCAGGAAACAGGCTGCTGGCAGTGCTCTCTTCACTCAGCGTCACTGGAATATTTATGGCTTCAGTGTAGTTCATTATTGTCCCCATTACATTGCTAAAATTGCTCAAATGCTTCTAACATCAGGAGTCAACAACATGACATAATGCTCCACAAACTTGCGCTGTAAGGCCTGAGGCCGAACAGAGCGTGAATACGGCGAGAAAAGACCATGTTTTTATTAAAGTCGGTGAAATACAGAAGGTGTTTCGAACACAATCAGCGTCCTGGATGATGAAGCCAAAGAGGCAGAGGTTACGCTGTACGCCCAGAGAGATCACATCAGCAGCAGCATCTAAAACCAGGGGGACTCTGGAGGACCACGGGCGGCGTTTGCAAAGTGTGTGTACGCAATGTGTCAGGGGAAGGTCGTCTTTATCTGGAGATGCAGCGCGCTTGGTGCCGTCCGTGTGAGCCCCAGTTCAGTTTGCATTAACGTGAGCGGACCAAACACCGAATGGCACACAGGCCCATGCAGCGCTCACTTGCAGCCAATGAGTAGAGGGGCTTTGTGTCTTCTCCTCTCAAGGGCATCAGATGACCAGGGTTGTCACTGTGGCCCCGGTGCTGAGGGTGATAAAATGTCTACATGTGACATGTCAGTGAGATCAACCCCCCCCCCCTCCCTACTCTCCGCCACCTCACACCCTCCCCAGTTGCATTCTGCTTTAATCTGAGCAGCATGGGCTTCTCGGTGATCTATGCTCATGTTTAGCACCTCTGACTAATAACTCACTTCCACTGAAGGTCACATTACGACGGCAGAGCGTTAAGCATCTCGTCTTGCCTCCTGTAGAGCTCGGCGGGCTGAGCTGAGTGTTAGTGCTGCCGGAGTTCGGACTTCACTTCCCACTTGTGCTTAAAATGTCTGCACGTGCTTCTTAGAGGCACTTTGGATGAAAGTCTTTATCAAATGTGTTTATTATGATGAGCCAGTGTTTGGAAACAACTGGATAATTCTATTTTTATTATTCAGCGCAGATGGGAGCATGCAGCGCTGCTTTAGATGCATGAAATACCTACAATTTCCCCTAAAACTAATTCTTTACTCCACATTATTAATCTATATTAACTTGTTAACTGATCAGGACAGTGAACGCCTCATATGGGATGTGGAGTCCTGCTCTAAGGGAACCATCAGTCATGAGCTACTGTCTGCAGGGTGAACTCTGTTTACCAAATGACCTTGTTGTTACCTTTGTAATGGCTCTGGAGATAAACATCACAACAGAACATGTAAATTAGGAAGAATCCACATTTAAAGGAGTCACTTTTGCAGGTGAGATGCAGAGCACATCAGTGGTGGGTTATATTTTTAGAAAAGTCAACCAAAAAAAAAAAAACAAAAATTCAGAGGTGTTACCATCAAATTCAATGTATCCACGTTTAAAGGGTGGAAGACATTTCTTATAATGTAAATTAATCGAGTAGTAACTTATTTATGAGTGATTAAAGGCGGCTAAGAGAGAAGAAAAGCTACAACTATTTAGTAGTTTGCACTTTTGTTTGTGCTCTGATAATATCCAAATTGAGGTTTTTTTACTTTACCCACTTTATTTACCGCACCGTCTGATTCATTATGCAGCCGCACGCACGGTAACAAGAACATGTCTCGCCTCAGGCACGGATCCCTGTAGACATATCCGTGGAAGAATAGTTCCAGGAATCCCAAATTAAAAGCGACGCTACGCAATTTGCCGAAGCTAAGAGACAGAGGGCTCCCTGGGCGAGAGGAGCAGCTGTGTGTAGAGCGCTCATGTTATTGCATTGATGCGTAAAAAAGCGCACGGCGCACTGGGAGCGCTCTGCTCTTTACAACGCAAAAACGCACTGTGTAAATGTGCCATGCTTCCGCCTGCTCTCCCGACACACACGTCAGGTTTTCATTGCAACTTTACATTCACAAGCGTCAATCATTCCCTTACTTCTCTTCCTCTAACTGTTGCTGATACTGTTCAAATTCCTCTTGAGTCATCCCCTGCGCGGCCGCCTCTGATTTCTCCCCTTCGGGTTTCTCCTCCGTCAGTCCGCCCGTCAGGTTCTTCAGCTGTCCTCCCACCATGTGTTTTACCATGAAAGCCATGGCTGCGCCTCGGAGAGTCCTCTGCTTGATCGGTTAAGAAGTTGAAGGCTTGACGCGCTCTTGAATAGAGCGGCGACGGTGGATAAATATCCGTCAAATTAACGTTAAACCAAACGTCTGGGAGTGTCGCACGCGAGCATATAACTTTGAAAAAGGCTCTGTGGGAGCGATCAAACCGGAAAAAGACAGAATTATTCCAGTGGCGCGTCGGAAGCTGGCAGTTTCAGCACCACTGGCCCTGGACAGCTCCGCGCCGTGAAGGATGGAGAGGAGTTGCTCAGTTATGAGTCAACAAGTTTGGCGCTGAACTCTACCAATCCTGTGACTCCGTCCGCAGCCACCACTCCCTCCGCCCAATCCCAGGCACCGCCGGACTGGGTGTGCGCTTGCATGGCGCGCGTCGGCATCGTGGGCTGCTCCCGTGATTCGCCGTCTGATTATAACTCACGATGGGATGGAGTCGGGCAGGACTCCGGGAGGGACAAACAACACGTGACGAGCCTCAGTGTCTCCTGGCTGTTTTGGTGCCTCTGTCTCTCTCAGGGTCATCTGCGCGCTGGAGCCTAACAGTTTGTCAACACACAAAGAGTTTCCTAATTGCAAATTAGTCAAATGGTCGTCTGTTAACCCACGGCGTGAGTTCGCTTTATTGGCCTAATCACTCAGAAATGACGAGTGGCTGTCTGCTTTAGTTGGGTTTGTTTGGTGCGCACGCAGAAGCTCATTCCGACAGGATGAGAAGACGCCGAAATGACGGAGCGCGGGTCGTGCAGTGCGCAAGTAAAGGCGTCTTCCAGCCTGAGCAGATGCTCATCATCCGCTCTTGTAAATATTCCTCGCCCCTAACATTCAGAAACCGGAGCTGACATCCGAAAATTAGAGGTTTTGTCTCCAGTTGCATCACCATAATATCCCTGCAGTGACTCATGCGTCTGTAGTACAAGTGAGCGTATGATATCAGTGTCTTTATGCTCATTAAGCCTCCTATAGGATTTTCTGTGCTGCTTCCTCTCATGTTTTCTTTGTGCGTTCTGATGGGGGTAGGCGGGTGAATAGTTCAACTTTCATCACCAGAAAAGATGATTTATTAAAAAGGCTGGGTGCCTGTGGATGGCTGCTGTGTGACGCAGTGTTCAGCTGGAAAGCCTCACTTCTAAAAATATGACCTGTGTGTGTGTGTGTGTGAGCAGTATTTTAAATCTCTCTCTCTCTCTCTGTGAGATTCTTGACATCCAAAGTGTGAAGAAGGAACTTTGATTACAAGTCAACAACTTCAGCATCCTGATCCGCGCAGCAGTCTGACACCCCAGCCTGGCCTACTTTCCCGGTCTCCGTGGATCAGGAGAGATGGAGCACGTCTCCGTGTCTCTCTGTCGCAGGCTTAGCGGGGCCCCGTTAGCCTCCACCTGGCTCGCTTTTAAACCTCTCCCCAACTTCAAAGCTGCCACCGGTGAATAGATGGAGACGTAACGCGGTGAATAAGATCAAAACTGTAATCTCTGTGAAATTTAATAAAGAGAAAGAATTTGCCTAACCAGCATGTTTGTACATGAAATTCTATCTCTTCGCTTTTGATATTCACACCCGCGCGATCTGTTCCCAGCCCAGGTCTCGCTCACTTCTTTCTGTGGATTATCACTGAGCGCTGACAACAGGTGCAGCAGCAGATACACAAGAAGGAGCTTTTAATCCAAGATGATGTAAATTACACGCGGAGACGCAGACGCAGAAATGGTGGAATTCACACGTCTCTGAGCGAGGAGGACTTCAGCCTTCACATGTCACGCTGTGACAGCTGAGCCTCACAGGGAGATCGTTTTGGGCCTGAAAGACGAGCGCTTCCAACAGAGGTGTGCAACAAACGTAAGAGCAAATTATCAACTGTTTTCACGCAGAAGAGACACAGAGACAGTCCTGGCTGCATGCTTCTGGATCACTGTTGGGCCTTTTCCATGTCATGGTCCCAAAAGCATTTATTCAGAAGGTGCCTATGTGATTATAAAAGGGGAAATTGTTTTAATATGAGGTTAAGTGAGACAGTAAGACAGGTCTGGGACATGTTTGTGGGAAATTCAGCAAAGTAGCGGCCACTTGTGAGACAAATGGTACAAAATAGTTATTTATCATGGCTGGACTTTCAGATGAAACTGCCTATCAAGCCTGTGCGGGCAGCAGACACAGATGTAATGTAGACAAAGGTACATTGCTTGGGTGAGAATAGGATTCAAAGGCATTTTTAACAGCCTGATACCCAATGTAGGGCTCTACAGGAATGATCGCACAACCATTGGCACAGTTAAATGTGTGTCGTTGCCTAAAAAGCCTCCAAACCTTTAATGCATTTACAATAGACACGAGTCAAGTGAATAAAAGTGTGTTTTCCATATTAAATTAGTGACCGTTACATCATTTGGTTCCTTTACATTGCACCTTCAACATATAATAACTTGCGGCTGCTGTCTATGAAGAAAATGTCACAATCAGTGAAATTGTTCCACGTCTGCAGAGGACGATGCAATCAGCTGTAAATAAATAAATAAGGTGATCTGACATTGAAATGAAACCCTCATGTCCAAACAGAATACAGGAAAACAACATTACCCACAGCGCCTGATTTAAAAATAGGCTCTTGTTAACGCTACCTGGCTCCTGCTTGTGCTCTGCTAATTTCACTGCCCACTCCGCTTCGAGTGATGTCTCGCTGTACTGTACTCAATAGTTATGATGTATGTTAAGCGCATATGAGGCATAAGCGCATGCAAAGCCTTCGCACAGATGTTTACATATAAAAGCCGCGCATGGCTGCACACGAACCTGACACGTGAGTTTCCCCTCACAGCGCGCAAACATCTGTCTTTTAACTGCGCAGGAGTGTCTCGTTGGTGGAGGAATGGGCCATCAAAGCGCAGATTGTGCGCGCAAGATAGTAAAAAAAAAAGGTTAGAGAATCATGACATGCTCTGGTTCGGCGTGAGGCAGGAGCGATCACGGTGTGAGTCAACACAACTGTAAGACTCACGCTGGCTCCCGCCCAGTCACACTTCCAGCCTGGTTACACTTGATCTTCCAGGATTAGGAGCCTGTGTGGGATTGGGAGAGATGGCTTTATGCACACCATCTCACACACACACACACACAGTCTCGCTGATCCTCAGCAGCCGAGGGTTACACCTTTGTTTATTTAGACATGGGATGACAAGGGATTAGACTCATCAAACAAAACGTGCCCAGCGGCAAACAATATGCACATTCAGGGAGTTTTTAAATTCACACAAGCGGAGACGACGCCATTAGCAAGTCACTGGGATGCCCGTCTTAAGGAAAGCAGCGTGTGAGTGGCAACCCCCCCCCCCCGTGAGATGACAAAATATCACGCTAATCCCATTAGAAGTGAAAAGTGCTCTGTGTGCTCGATGACAAAAATAGTCTTTGCATCAAAAAAGAGGTTGTTTGGAAAGGCTAACGATTTCTTTCTACCTGCCGTCAGATCCTGACCAGAGGCCGAACAGACAGGTGGGGTCACAGCAGCATGGCACCATATGGCGGTAAGCGAGTCACCCCAGCAGAGGTGGTTTGATGCCCTGCAGGCTGTCTGGGAGGTGTTGAATTACACCACATGTCAGTATGGAAACTGTCCCCGCAGCTAACATCAACTGCTTCCCCATGAGCTGAACACCGTGGCCCCGCAATGAAGCAAAAGAAGAGCGTTTAAACTTTTGAACTTGACATTTGAAGCTGCATTAAACTGGGTTGGAAAACAGTAGTTACCTGGACGTAACTCCAGTTCTATGAGTGTGTTTATATAGAGTAGGGTCTAACTGTAGCACAGCTTAGCTCTGATCTCTACTCTCCTTGTAAAATAGTGTCTAACAATGTATTTGGATCTTCTATTTGGTTTCTAGTTAGACTATAATCTGGTACAATAGTATCAGGTGAAGCTTTGCCTGCTGGTAGACATGACAGGTCTTCTGTGACGCAACAGGAAGTTGAATTAAAATCCATTTTAAAAGGTGGCAGAGTAAAAATTTAGAAGAGCAATGCATGCACTGGAGCTGCGCAGGGTTTGGGTGTTGAGTGAGTGCTACATTCATACTGGGCAGCGAGTGCAAAGATCTTGTCTGAGGTGCTGAGCTGGAGCATCGAGACAGCAAACCAATAGCGAAGCTCACCAGATGATTTACTTAAACATCTTCAGAAGCTTTAAATTGAATTGGTGGAGGCAGAAATCATGAGGTCAGATCATTTAAAAACAGTTTTTATATGGTCATATCTAAATGTATAGATATCACATGCAATAAGAGATAAGTGACAAGGCATGTTTTATGGTTATTTGGACGTAGTGACCCTTTAAAGTTGTATTAAAGCTGGTTTGAAACTGAGTTTGAGTAAAATTCGCTCTTTAGCTTCATTATCATCACACAGATTTAATGTTTTTCCTTATTTTCTCACATGCAGCTGCTCATATTAATACTGTATTATAGCATCAGAATGGATTTTACGCTGGATGTCCTTCCTGATACAACAACAAGGCTTTGGACTGCAACATTAGCGCTGCACTGGCCCGTGGAGGGTGAAGCTACGCTCAAATGAACAAGATACTGATATGAAAAGATTTTCTTCTTCCTTTCATGTTATTGATACCAAAATGATAAAGATATCCACAGTTAGGTCATTTAAAATGCTACAGCTAACAGTACAGATGCATTTTGTGACTTATGGGATGCAGTTTATTGTTTCACTGACGTTGCCTTGGTATCATATTGCTGATATCACAGTGGGTTGATATCCGGATGGAGACCTTAAAGGCAACGTATTAGTCATGCTGGCCTCTTGATGTATTCTGAATTCAACAAAGTATTTTTAGCTGAAGTATGTAATTTGTGTTTTCATTCAGATTTAACAAGTACACTTTCACAGAGGTGGGAGGCAGCGACTTCTTTCAACACACAGGAAAAAAAAAAAAACATTTACTGGAAGAAATTGATAGCTGAAAACAGGAAACCAGGCTGGGATTCAAATTACACGTTGGCATGGCTGAAAGTGTGAAAAGAAGCCGCTAAGAGACGCACTCGGCGACAGAATTCACAGCAGAGAAATGTGCGGATTTAAAAGTGAGAAAGATGAAACACAAATGTTCAGAGAATTGGCTGAAATAGGTTGTGAAATTGAGTGTGAACAGAAAAAAAAAAAAGGCCCAAAATGGTCAGAGACGTTGCAGAGCAGCCGCCTTCAGGATTGCAGTAACATCGTTTCGGGACTGTGAGGCGGAAATCAGGAGGACAAGTCATCACTGAAATAAACACGGTGTCTAAACTGTTGATGGGCAGGATCAGGAACCTACACAAAGGTCAGGGAGTTAAACACGGAGGCTCCGAATCATCTAACCAAGCCACAACGGTTGTGATGCGTTCAGGATCAACAGTTCCCGACTTGCCAGACGTGTTAGTAAACAGCATTTCCTCAACATGTTGAGAGACAACTTCATTTGGTTTCCGCTGCAGTGTACTTACTGTTGCAAATTAGGATGCAAACCCACTTACAACAACCCAAAACCCATCTCTTCATCTCCCGCTATATAAGTGCTATATAAAAGAAATGCACTGTTATCAGTATTGACAAATAACATAAATTACTTTTTTTAATTACTGGAATTAAATATGTTTGGTTGTCCACATACTTTTGGCCACGTCATGAATCTCTTTATCCCCCCTTTTTAAGCCTGTATTAACTCAAACTTCAAACTTCTTATCTTTCTGATCAGCCAATCATTAAATTAGTTTTTTTTTGCTTACCCACAATCCTACACTCACACTTCCTGCAATAAGACTCTCATTTACACCCACATCTCATTTACAGAGCCTCTGTAACATGGCGGTGTTGTTTAATCCACACACTGTGCATTAAGAGCTCTTTACTCGTACTTTCTGTAAAACTGCTGCCAACCTGTTAAAACCACTTTAAAGAAACCAGCCAACATCAAATGCAGCTCCTATCTCCATGTATGCACGGACTAGTCTTTAATATTAGCATGCTCCACTTCTGTGCATTCAAATGCGTGAACTTGTATTAGCGTAAGTAGCTCTGGCGGGGGTTTAAACCTTCTAAGCATTGCAGCTTTATTGCCACGCCGCACCCGCTGGGCTACAAAGTGGGCTAAGTCGCTGCACAGTGAGACAGTCTGCGATATCATCTGTGTGCTGGACGTCAAATGATTAAAAAGAAAATAATAAAATAAGGGGATTTTTATCCACATTTAATTAAGTGGTTAAAATGACACTTAGCTGCAGCGGGGAGAACAACTAGCAGTAGGGTGCGAAAATGAAACGTGATGACATAAATGAGAGAGATATTAGGATGTTATATAAGGAGAACTGTCATTTTATAAGACATACTTCTTCAGGAGACAGGACGGAGCCAAGAGAGGGACAGAAGATGGCGAGCGAGAAAGGTCAGGGGTCAGATGTGAGTCCACATTATGAGCATATGGCTGGCTGCAGAGCCCGCTCAGGCGCTGTGACGTCTCTGCTTGCTTAGCTTCTCCTTCTCTACACTTCTTTTACACCTCTCCTTCACTGCTCTCACACATTTTGCTTCACTCACTGCCTCTCCCCTCTTCTAACCTCTCCTTCTTATCCTCCCTAACCCTCACCCCCGCCCTCCCCTCCCTCAAATCCTTACCATCCTCCCAGCCTCCATCCTTCCATCCCTCCCCCGTCTTCCCTGCCTGATTTAGACCTCTTGCCTGAGAGGAACATCAGAGCACAATGGGTTAGTGCTGGCTGAGCTTAAATGGAATGAGAAAACCGGAAAATTCCCCTTTCATGAATAGATGCAAACAATCGGCAGCGTGAGGGTGAACGGAGGAGAGGAGGATGAGATAAAGCAAGCTGGGAAGTAAGAGGAGTCAGGCGAGGAGGAGAGAAATGGCTGCTGCAATGGCTGGAGATGGGGTGAAGGTCAGTGGAGAGGTGGCAGCAGGGAGCGTCGGAGAACGATGGAGGCTTTTTAATTCCCAAAGCCACTTTGACAGCAAATTGTTTCCTGACATTCGTGGCTTAATAATTTGCTGGCGTGTGAGGAGTTCTTTAAGGTGAAAGGTCCCGAATTTGCTTCCAGTGACGCTCACATAAGCTTTACGTGGATTCAGAAGCATCTCTTTCTTATTTCTCTGCACCCGGTTTCAGTTTTAAATGTTTGCACACGAGTAATTTCCACAAACTAATGCATCAAATGTGTTAAATATTCATCAGACCCTCCAACATGTGATACGCTGTGCTTGAAATAAACACGGGTCCTTTTCACGCACATTCAGTCAAATCTGCTAATGGTGATGCTTTTTTAGAGTAATTGTTTTACTTTTATAAAGAGGAAATAATAATGAGCTTCCTACAAGAAAGACCATGCTAATGTTAGCAAACTTTAGCAAGGTATTGCTCTGTAGCCGACGTCACTGAGCCAGTTTTCTGATTTTGTGCTTCATCCCATGTGCAACTTCACAGCACTTGTACCTGCAAACGTAGCAAAAGTTGAATATCATCATGTAACTGATGCTCCTGCAGGTTGGGCACAGATGATTTGTGCTCCTCAGATCTTGAGTTGAATTGAAAACTCACATCAAAGTGCTGCTAATTCACTTGGATGTTGATTTACACATTTTGCTCTTGTGTCATTGTAAAGCACTCTGAGCTGCGTCTGTAAGACACTGCGCTCTACAAATAAAGTTTAAATTTGAATTAGAGTCAGTGATTTCATCTGCACCACTCAGGTCCTCATTCAGGCAGCTGAACTGATCAAACTGTACCCTCAATGCATTGCAGTTCTAAATGCATTCATTACTGCACGATGTGTTTACCTCCTATGTCCCATGATGCAGCATGCCCCATCTCCTCTATGCATCCTGTCATCTTGTCGTGACCCTGAGGTCTGCCTGAAGCCTCACACTCCATCTGTTTCTTGTGTGTTAGAGAGTTACAGCTTCATTTCTCTCTCTCTCTCTCTCTCTCTCTCACACACACACACACACACACACACACACTGACAGATTGAGAAACAGTCACAGATGCACACAAACAAGCCTCAAAAACGTCTTCCGGAAACAAGCTACGTTAGCAACAGCAGCTACGACGGAGGTGTTGGTGCTCAGAGGATGTTCACATCTTCATCTGCTGTATTAATGCACACAAACACACACACACACACACACACACACAGATTTCCCCATCTCCCCACATGCGCAGCAGCCATGCCAGCATCATGCATCCTTTTTCTCCTTGTTACATAACTCCCCTCCCCCACAATGAGAAGTTATGACAGAAGTTATGACCCCGAGTCTGTAACACGCTCCTCACTCCTGTTTCTCCTGCAGACACACGCACATACACTCACACGCATGCACGCAGGCTTCGCTGTCACTGAAACGATGACGTCTCCCAGCACAGAGTCACATGCGGTTGAGTCACAGCAGAGCTCAGCTTGTTTTTACATTCAAATAAACACACAGTCTTGGTGTGTTTACACTGTGAGCACCAACTCCCACAGTCTGACCTCAGAAAACCCACACTCTGGCCTGTCTTTACCCTGGTCTGCTTCCCCCAAAATGAGCGAATTCTAGGATTCAAAGCAAACAAAAGGAGAAGAGGGCAGAGAAGAGAGCGTCTGCCCCGGGAATGAGAGCGAATTTCTGGATTTTCGTGACCCTTGCGGCAAAGACGCGCCGCCTGCACGCTCTGCGCAGGCTGCCACACTGACCCAGCTCCCGCCAAAATGTCCCCGCTGACCATGTGCGCATCTTTGTTTTTGCCTTTGCGTGCCGCCTCTCTTGTCTGTCCATCCGCTCGAAGTCTGTGAGCGCCGATGTTTACACGGTCCCAGCGGACGCAACCAATCTGAGAACAGCTGAACAGCTCCAAACACGAGGCCTTGTGGAGTCGGGACGGAGCAGAACGAGGGCATTTTCATGTGCTATAAATAGGTGTCTGACATTTATTTCCACTCAAGCAAATGGTGCTTTATGAGCTTGTTAACAGCAGCGTGCAAACTGTGTGATTTTACTCTCACTTGTGTTGGTGTGAAGCATTCTACTATATTCTGTTAATTTAAGACTTAATTGGGGAAAAAGCAGATTAAATACCCGCCTGCACGCCCTGAAACTATCACATTTATCAGATTTTAGCAAGATTTCTGTTCAATCCTTAAGTTTTGACAAAATCTTGTTGCCTCTTACTGTCAACCGACACTCAGAAATCAACATCCTGACATATGCTGCAACCAGGAGCATTGTCTCCCTCACTCTCACCCTCCCTCCCTCCCTCCCTGTCTCTCTCGTTGTACCTCCGTCAAACACACACACAGCTGACTTCCTGCGGAGCAGCGGCTCAGGACAAACTCCTCTAAGCTCGCCGTGCCTGATGACCTGGTCTGATCTCAGCCCTCACACATCACTGCCTCTGAATCCCAGTTATCCTTAGAGGCCTCATATCTGTAAACACCAAATATATACACACACAGTGATTTAGTGAGAGGCTGTGTTGCCCCCCCCCCATGTGAGGAGGGAGTATGAGTCAGTGTGTGTCCGTGTGCACGTGCAGCGGGGCGGTTGGAGGTGGGGCTAATCGTCCTCATCCTGTCACTTCCTCTGTTCCTCTGTCTGCTCAGGTTCTGGGACGACTGCGTGGATAAACAACAGACTTCAGACACAGATCAGGTTATCTGCCAACTGACACATGTATGAGCTTCTTCTGCACCTGATGAAATCACAAAAAGGACATTTGTTGGATGCATCAAAACACCAGACGTACAAGGAACAGAACAGAGGAGCAGCCCTCAATTCTCTGATTAGCACCGTGCAAAACAAAATTCAGAGGACAGGCCTCTGAAGAGCTTTAAAGAGGCTGGCAGAAAGCAGATTATTTATGTTATTTAACAATAAACTGATCACAGGAGATGTCAGGTGATGTGATAAGTCACTGAATGGTCCAATTATAAGAATTTCAACAAAAACACACCAGACTCGAGACGGCAGGTTTGCTTTTACTCGCACTGAGATTTGACTCTGAGCTGTTCTGTTGCCGCTCTTGAGTTTTTGTGCTCAGAGCAGAAGTAAAACACAATTAAATGTTGCACAGTAACAAGTCTGTGCTTCAGATAACTCGCACATCTCAAGGTCAATAGGTACTTTTTCAAAGACTATTATAAGCTCAAAGCTCAATAACTGACAGGACAAAGTGAGCAACGGTGCTGGGAACTCTCAGGAGCCCCTGGAGGTTTTCACTGTAACAATCACCGTTCTGTAATTTACTGGCAGTTTTACATCACCTTGAACAGCCTGTAGACGCTTCAAGATCTAGTTTAATACTTTTGAATAAAGGAAATGAACTCAAAACTCTCAGTTGATATTACACTGTGGTGCATATTAGTTTAAAACCAAGATTAAATAGAAAATGTCTTTTTAACCCTTTATAGCACATTCACTGTTGCGCTGTTTACCTATCTAACAATAAAGGTCAAAACAACTCAACTCATTTGTTCTCTTATATCAAAATCTGATGATTTGTTTTCTTCCTGTGAAGCAAAAATGTTTACATTAGCATGAACCACCCAATGATATAATGACATCTACCTGTCAATCAGTCTTTAACTCTTAGTGGCAAAGCTTCATTTGTTATACTATGCCAAAAGTGACATACGGTAGCATGTAATGGATACTAGAGGGGGCCACTTGCTTGAAATACTCCCCAAATGATGTGAATTGAAGCTTCAGTTAAAGCTTGGCTCTATAGCTCTACTGGTCTCTGATCTAATCCACCATTGCCTTAGTAACCCCACCTAACACACTGTAACTCACCATGTTTGTTATTACACCCCACAGCAATCAGCTGATCCTGTTTCACTCTGAGAAATACGTCAATGCGGGAGCTCCATGCTCTTTAAATGCTGCTTCTTCTGGACTTTAAGACCCCTAAGACACCTTGGTATGTTAAAATGTGTGTTTTCAGTAGCTTTATACAGCTTAAATCAGGTGTTAGTTTTGAATTTCTAAGTATAGTTTCAATGCGATGAGTCAGTTCAGCTCCACTGTCATGGGATGGAGGTAGGAATCTCAAAACCTGGACAAATAAAGAAAACCAAACAAAAGTATATGTTGGGTGACAGAGGCTCCTTTAAAAGTAGAAAGTGTGTTTTTCTGTAATTTAGGTGAAATGAACCTTTAAAATATTTGGATTCAAAACAACAAAATATTATAAAACTGAACTCTGCTCTTCTTCATCATTCGAGCCAGGTTGCTCCACAGCACACAGAGAAGTTACATAAGATCCTGAATATTGGTAAATGTCTCTACCCAAACACAACATGAGGCCGGCGCTGATGAAACCCACTGAAAACGTCTCGTATGCTCTACTGAATCAGGCCCTCGCCCCAAAGGCAAATTCATCATCTTCATCCCTGCTGGAGCGCTAACGTCCCTTCCTCTCCTCCCTCTTCCCACAATGTCAGACCTTTGCTCACCGAATTCAATTAACTCCGGCTCAATCAGAGCGTCTCCGCACGCGTCACGGATGAAGGTGAAGGTAAGGTGAGCTTCCAAACTAGGCCGTTGACGTCTCAGGAGTCAAGGCTGAATGCTGGAGCCATCAAACTTCCGGAGGCTGGACGGGATGTGGGATTTATGTGACAGGCTGCCCGAAGAGGTTAGCATTCCTGGGCGTCATGGACCTCGCCAAGGCAATGGCCTCCTTGCCACGTGACGTAGACGGCTGCACATAGGCTGCAGAGTCGTTTCCCCTTCCAGCCAGGGGAGAGTGTCCGTCACGGCTTGTCCCCGCTAACCATGCAACCTGTCACAGTCCAACACCACACACCTGGCTGACACATCACAGGAAACACAGCAGTTATATAAACATCAGAACAAGCCTTTGGTCAGGTTTAGCTGTGTAATTAAATTTAACTTGATACAAACCATACCAGCGATTATAAAAGAGTCACTCAGAAAACAAATCTCATTCAGCACCTTGTTGAGATTAAACCAGTGGCTACAAACCACTTGTTATGGGCCCTGTGCAATGTTTCAGATTTATTAGTTCAGACATGCTCCTGCAAACTCCACACCTAGGTTCATTTCAGTAACAGTTGCATGATAATTTTAAGAGATATATTAGATACATAGAGACATTTTAATATTTCATAAGCAATGCTGGTACGTGGGCCACACAGGGGGACATGGAGACACCAGGGGATGGACCCAAATGCAGACTCCGGACAACAGAGTGGAATTTTAAAGGGTGCAATTAATACAAAACAAAGATCTACTGGACACACACACACACACACACACACACACTCACACACACACTCACACACACACATGCACTCACACAAGCACACACAGACACACACCCTGGAGGGAAAGGCTAACAAGACACAGGTGCATGTAATGATCTAATCAACGCATGAGGCAAGTACACAAAGACGCATGAGGGGAAAATACTTTACAAAGCAAAACAGGAAATAAACAAAAACAGAGAATTAAGACTCAAACCGTAAGAAAAGCAAAGATTAAAGGAGCGTCTAAACAAAAATAAGAACATATTTGTGTAGCAGAACTTATTTTTTTGTCTTTTCTCTCACTTTAATCATCTCAAGACCCCGTTCGTTTCATCCTGTGAAGCTAACTGCGTATCTGCACTGTCTCCAACCAGCAACAGCAGCAAAACGCTACTTGATGCTACTGATGCCTCACTACTACTGTCACTAATGTCATATATAATAATATAAAGCCACAGAGGGTATTTCACTGAAGGAGAACATTTATTTTTAATACTTTTGGATATTTTAACAACTATCACACACATTTGCGGTCCCTGACTCTGTTAAGAGGCTCAAACTGCTGCAGGGCTGATGTTGCCTTGTGTCTACGCCACATTTTTACGTGTGATACACATTTTTACGTGCTTGAGGAAACAAAGCAGACATAGAAGCGCGTGTGCAACCGAGCTCCATGTGCAAAGTGATTGACAGACGGGTTTTCACAGCCTGTCTCGTCACGATTTCTCCTTCTTCTTTCCCTTTCTTGTCATTTTCCTTTCAACCCCTGCTCAGGTCTTAAGCTGGATATTCGACACATCTCCCGTCCTCCTCCTCCTGGACACAAGCTGTTCTTATTTCCAAAGACACAAAGGACATCAAGGTTTGATGGCTGAAGTAAAAAACCGCTACTGTTTCATGTGAATACACATCGATTTTGTCTAGTCCGTGTATAAAAGCTTTAAAATTTGTGGTAAAATAGAGTAACATCCCGTGGGACGCCGACAAAGACGTGATGTGTTTCACGACAAAAGCAATTACTTGTTTGAGATTGGTTTTCAAAAAAAGTCAAAGATGGACTGAAAACATATTTTTGACCGGTCAGCTGTTTGTTTAAATCCTGGACAATAACAAGAAACATTTTAAATCCTTCGCCTGTCTCTCCTGAGTCGGGGAAGCTTTACAACCTGACACTGAGTGGCTGAACACGGATCAATATGTGGCAGCAACATGGAGCGGGGTCAAGGTAAATGGTACTGTAATGTTGTTTGGATTTTGACTGATTCACTGTGAACACAAGTAAAGTGTGACCTTGAAATCAGTTAGGAGCCCCTCTTCATGTGCACCACAAACACCGTGGCCACGAATAATCATCTCCACTTGCCAGCGCAGAGTTAAAATGAACATTCTTGGGAGCCACGTGAGTCATGCATGATGTCGCTGCCCACGTCTGTGTGTGTGTGTGGGGGCTGATGAGTAATCCAGCTTGGACCGAGGCAGGAGGCGAGCCTTTGAAGCCAAATCTCAGCAGAGTGGGGATATATTGAAGCACAGACCGGGCTAAATACACACCGCTAATTTAAATATAATGCCAGTGAAGGCACAGTGAGTGAGTTAGTCACTTTGGTCAGAATTCAACTCTGTGATTTGATCCCATTCTTGGGGTTTCACACCTCAGTGTCTCAATGAAATAATAAGATAATAGGATAGTGGTTCATTAAAACAGGCAGCTGGGCAGGAACAAACCAGAACAAACCAGAACAAACCAGACTCTGGACTCACTTGACCAAACGTGGCGGGAATAATCTGCTGCAGAGCGGCTGCAAGAGCAAGGAAGCGGTGACGTAAAACTGGCCTCAGGCTGCGTGAACAACAAAAGGTTGGATGCAAATCTTACGTAAAATTGTATCAGTTGACTGAGGTCACGATCGGATGGACCGGGGGTCGGATGACAGCTGGTTCAAACCACCAAACAATCGACTGCACAGAGACACCGCACAGGACGAACGAGCACAAATCACAGCTTTACACAGAAAACAGTAGAGCTGAAACAATCAGCTGATTACTGATTAGTGGACTGACAATAAATCTGAATTATTTTGATAACTGATTAATCTTTTAAGCTCCTCCAATATTAAGATATCACACGTTTTTTTGTTTTCCATGATGGTAAACTGAATGTTTTGGGGTTTGACTTTTTTTTTAAAAACAAAGTTAATTTATATGTGACAACCTGAAACTTGTTTATGTCTGTTTTTCCACTATTTTCTGATATTTCAGAGACCAGAATATTAATTGAATAAATGGCAGATTATTATTAAGATGACGGTGTTGCAGGCAAGAAAATGAAGGCACGGTTAATTTAATTATACCATTACCCAAATTGGCAATAATAAAAGTGCTTTAAATCAGACAGAATGGCATTAACTATATATTTATAAGATAAATACAATGAAATAGAGTGTGCCATGAATAAACAGCATCGTAATAGTAAAATCTGTTCTATCTCTGTTTAACATCCAATCACTGATTTGTTGAATGCACTTGATCAGCACTTGTATGTCACCATGGTCACCTGATGATACTGTTGCATAAATCAGTGTGTCGTCTGCATAATAAGATACTAAACTAATTTGTTATTTTCTGTAATCTGAGCGACTGTGAACATGAAGACACTGAACAGACGAGGCCCTAGTACAGAACCCTGGGGAACTCCATGTTATTTTTGTTCACTCTGACGTGTAATTAACAGACACAAATTAGTCCCTGTCCTTCAAATCAGATTCAAACCAGTTAAACGCTGTGACAGAAAGAATAACCCAGCTTTTCAGCCTCTCTCTAGTGATACATAGTAGTCGACAGTGAAGTTTAATAATACGAAAAATGAAACTCTCCCACTGTCTGTATCTAAGTGGATGTCATTGGAGACCTTAATAAGAGCAGTCTCAGTGTGGTAGCGTGGTTGAAATCCTGACTGGAAAACGTCAAAACAATTTCTTAGGGAACTGAGAGAGTGTTGTCTGTAAAAATAGTAGGTTTTACTAATCGATCTATGAGGGAACTGCTTGTTTCATTTGCTGAATTTAGCAATTTAGATAAAAGTTCATGAGCTACTGACACAGAAGGGGTTTTCAGCCCATCAGCAGCAGCAAATAAGGCACCTACTTTATTATTGTTTTGATGCTCAAGAACTGAAAATGATAAATGCAAAGTCTTTCTTTACAGACGTCAAAATGGAGCCGCAGGTTTGTTTTTTACCTCCCGTGTTCAGCTTTTTTACTCTCTGTTATTAATTTGCACCAGCGCGGCATCTTCCTCATGGAGGAGATCAACAACACCAACAACAATCATGATTTTAGAAAAGACCCAAACAAGGGGGCACGTTGAAGAAGAAGTCTGAGTGAGTAATTGAGTAATCGAAGTGATATTATGATTAACTGTGGATGAGGTTGAGGGTGCGGGTGGCAGCCACTGTACCAGGAGGAGAAAGGGGAGACAGTTTGGGGGGCAGGGACCCCTTTTGTCCTTCTCTGCCCTTTTTATTGTTGTTGTTGTTATCAGCAAGGGTGTTGTTACAAAACGTGCTTGTTTGGGGTGGCAGCAGACAACTTTGCAGTGACTGGAGGGCGGGGTGAATTCAGCAGCGGCGTTAAGCAGCGCTCCCGTTTTATCAGTGAATCCCACGACGGGGTGAGGCAGGAGAGGGAGGGTGAGAGTGAAGGGAGGAGGAATTAAGAGACTGATCCGTGAGCTGTTTGTCATCATACTGACACTGAGTCTGTGATGTTTTGTGTTTGTGGCGCCGGGGCTGCTGTGTGTCAGGGTGCATCATCTCAGGCCCGGACGATGGATGTGGCAGACTGAACCAAAAATGGTTCATCAGCTCTCTAAACTCCAGATCGGCTCGGCTTCACACGAGACTTTAATGCCTCTTCACACATTTCACATCAAAACATCTCTGCTCATCATCTCTGGTTCACAGTCTTTGGTTAATCTTCAGGTAAGCACCCAACAGGTAGAAATCCAATTCTCATGACATGATAGAGATAGCTGCTCATTCAAACCTTTTTACATTTAATTCTTTAGGAGAACTTCTCTAGCACAGAATGTCCTCGGCTCAAGGGAGGCGAGGGACAAAGTGTTGTCCAGGGCTCAATTCTGTCTGTAGTACTCTAAAACTGGAGACATACTGTCTGTCTGACTGACGGAAACTAAATGATTTAGGTGTGATAGGAAACCTCCCAAAATGTGTTGTAATTTAACATTTAAGGGGAGAGAAGCCAGAGGAGCAGGATGGGGATACTGGTATCAGTGAGGTGTCTCATGTTCGTTCAGGTTGAAAATAGTCAGGATGTGAACAGAAGATTCTCAAAATGCTGTACAATAATTACAGTGGGCAGTCACCATCATTATATTTCACAAAGTAATGGGGATAGCCATAATTATGCAATTATGCAACATCTACCAAACGCACACACACACGAGAGGCAGTGGTGGTACCATGCTGCGATGATCAACAACATGATTTTAAATAGCTGCTTTTTTTTTTTTTAATGATCACATTATCACAGTTTCCACACAAAGCAGCCTATAATAAAGAGAGATAAGACCCACGAACCATGCAG
The DNA here is from genome assembly GCA_008933995.1 of Datnioides undecimradiatus. Lineage (NCBI taxonomy): Eukaryota > Metazoa > Chordata > Actinopteri > Lobotiformes > Datnioididae > Datnioides > Datnioides undecimradiatus. Next base: position 4,328,199 of record WARS01000060.1, read on the forward strand.
CACTGGAATACATCAACCATTATAAGCCACTGAGGCAGTGATCCATTAAACTGAGAACTCAAATGGACATAGTGAAAGGGTCAAGCACTGCCCTGAGCGCGTGGTTTCACCTTAAACCTACAGAATACGGCGGAGTCATGCACATGAACACAAGCTCTCATACAATCCCCAACAAAGAGCTACTGTACGTCGGCCTCTGTCTGGCAAATCGTGGAGAACGCGCGCACGCTAACAGCTTGCTTTGCTGCGGCTATGTGATTATACATGTCTGTTCACATGTGAGTTGCCACGATGCATCAACTTAATTAATGTGAATGTGCTGGGAGCAGCCCGGAGTCATTCCTGCCCACGGTGGAGAGGCTGTTACATCACTCACACACAGAGCAGAAAACACAGGAACACACACACAGCTATTTGGAGACACTTTCCTGCCTGCGTATGTAGAATAATGGTCTCGTTGTAATATCAGAGACAAATCCCTGTGCATTTCGTTGCACTTGGTGAGCCGCTCCTGCCTCTTTTCTCCTTTTATTTCCTTCTTCGAAGCAGCTCTGTGCCGTGGAGCTGCAGCTGCTGAGCCACACACTGACTTCTGGCTGCATTCATTAGCTCCTGTGTTTCTACGAGGGTCTGGCCAACAACCCTGCGCGGGCCTTCAGCCCTCATCTATGTCTGTCCTCCTCCCTCCCTCCCCGCCCTTCATACCAGGCTGCAGGAGCAAAGCTCAGACAGTGAGTGTGTGTGTGTGGTCCCCCCTATGGGTGCACAGGGGCGCTGGGTGGGCATAGGGAGGGGGTTCTGGGTACTCACAGAGCCAGTGGGCTCTTCTTTTAAATGCTGTTTTGTACAAACGTCTACTCAGAAACAAAGGAAAATCAGTCTTGGTGTTAAAGTTAGCAAGGTTTTTCAGAATAGCTGATGCGAGACTGAGTTTTATGCTTTTATAAAAATATATGTTACTGTAGGAGTGAGCTGATGTACTCTGTGACCTGAATGCAGACTCCTTAAATTACAAACATCGTCCCCTGAAAAGAACCCAAGAATGTAGCTGTGAACATACAGTTGTGACAGGCCCTTGACTACACGGTTTTATTTGCAGTCTCGGAGGCATTTCGTGAACCTTAACATTACTCACGGTTGGCTGCAGTTCCTCATGTGTCACAACAGTTTATGGTCTGTCCTCCGCGGATGCTCGCTAAGTCGCCGAAACAAAGCCTGGGTCATTTGTGAGAGTGGAAACACACAAAAGGCAGAACGTTAATTTTCATTTCCGAGACAGGAAATGTTCAGACGACCTCTCCTCTTCAGTTTATCGTCACATCTCTACAACTGTCACACCATGCATGTCAGTATGGAGCGAGTAACTCTTCGTGGCTACTCTGAGCTCTTGCGTGTTTGCCTTCCAGACATCACTGCGATTACATTCAGTAATTCCTGCCTATAAACCTCTGGATGCTAACAAACCTGCAGGAAATCACCGGTTTCTAGCCCTGCACGTTCTTACTGTTATAAATGATACACAAAGATGTCGTGCGCTCAGGCAGCCTGCCACCCGGGCCGCTGCTTGTCTATAAAAAGCCATAACAAACTCCTACTGCTGAATGACAGCAAGCATGACGAGTCTTCAGTGTCAGACTGTTGCTCTGACTCACACAGCAAGGATTCATCAAACCTCACATCATCTGCCAGACCTGTCGGGAGAGAAGATTCTTTCAAGCTGAACCAACAAACTTTGCACACTAGCGTCTCCAAATGGCAGCGAGACGTCCCTGGGAACTATTTGAACTTCAAAACCCAGAAATCCTGTAAGGTGATGTCAGTAAACCGTCCTCAGCCTGCTCGTGTTTACCAACCCAAACAGTTCGTGCTGCTTCATACAGCAGGATGCTTAAAAAAGCCCGAGACAAAAAGTAAATGTTTTACCCCTCCTGCACCAAAGTTAGTGCTTTTTTATGGGTTTTTCAAACACGTGTAAGCTGCTGTGTCACATCTGACATCATGTCCAACAACATGACCATGCTGCAAATGAGGGTTACAGCAGAAAGTAATGTGTCAGTGTTGCTAGTATTGCATCTTGCATGGTATGAAGCACAAAAGTGCCTGACTGTAAACAGCGGCGATGTTCCGGGGTTAATCAGCTGTTTACACACCAACGTCTGCACGCATCATAACATCGCGGCCAGAAAAAGGGCGAAAACGGGCACGTCTACCAATTACATCACTGCCGATCGGATCAGCTGGAGCTGGTAAACTCCAGCGACTACTGAAGAGACATTTGACATGGGTTTGTACACATTCACATTGACGACAAAAGCCAGATGTTAGCGGTTGTTAGTGGGGTTTTTGTGCAGAGTAAAAGGGGCTTTAGTCTGTGGGAGGACACGCCCGCTACAGGAGACGCCATCAACTCGAAACCAGGGTAGATTTCATTACCTCCTGTGGGCAAATCTCAAGCTCCCCCCTTAAACCTCAAACCTCACAGATTCAGCCAATCAGATTTCAGTGTGAGAGGCTGCTGCAGGCCCAAAGTGGTTAAAACAAAAATGGGACAGCAGTTAACAACAGAAGTGATGGTGATGCATTTTAACGTCAAACAGCAGTAGCTGGTTTTGAAAAGAGGAACAACTGCAGCAACGAGGTCACAGTGTTTGTGTAATTACTCTCATTGCCAGAAGGGGGAGACAGAAGTACAGCACTGTAGCTTTAAGGATGCAAAACAATAAAGCTTCACAGGACTGAAGCAGACTTGATACATCTCCCTGGATTTGTCATTATTAGCTTAGCATCTACTTCAGCATTGCACTTAATTAGCTGATTTATTATAAACATCAATTAGAAGATTTAAAGAAAGTGTCTGATGCAGCTTTATTTGCAATTTTGTGGTTCTTTATGTTAAAGTCTCTCCTGGTGCAGCTGAAATGTTGATTTTTTAGAGGGATAATGTAGGTACCTACGTGGAGTGCAGTCGTATCACAATGGTGGCTCCCGGGGCCTCAGGGCCCGTCACCCACTCCGTATTGGGATGTGTGTTGGCACAGTTCCCTCTCCCGCTGGCAACCAACAGGCCGCGGGCCCGGGGCAGGGGGAGGTGAAATGTCAAGAGCAAAATGCAAATTCATGCTGACAAGCGGTGCAGAAAACATGTTCTCTGCGACTCGGGGAACCTTGATATTTCACAAAGTCAAATGAACATGTCAGCCAACACTGCAGGGCAACTATTGGGTTATTTAAAGAGGAGGTTCAGAAAGCAGGCCGGTGTTACATCACAGGCAGCGGGAGCTGTTTACGTGCAGCTCAGCGGACAAGGCTAGCCTTTGTTGTCGTTGTTATGCTCCTTATCCAGTCTCCCTCTGTCTGTTAGACATCGCCAGCTCTCAGAGTGAGCCACAATGAGGGTGGGCCGATAGACGAGACAAGTACCGGTTCACATTAGTCCGTCGTCACTGCCACGCTCTCATCCGCCTGATCTACTGTCACACCCGGTCCTAATGCGGTGTCTATCTCCAGCACTGAGCTCCCAAAAACACTGTGTCTTATTTAGCAGCAGGAAACCTTCAGGACTTGAGAAGCAGACTCAACCACAAAGATTATTAATTGAGGCTGTTAAAATGGATTTCAGCGTGACAGGATGCTGATGATGTAACTACCTGCTGTTTTGCAGGTACATGAACCAGGAACGTTAGCTAACTGTTGCATCCTCTACTGATACTTAACATCATGAAACAATCTACTGTGATAATATGAAACTGCACCTGGTGTCTCTTGCATTGAATTATCATTGAGAGAACTTTACTGATGCTAGCATTTAGCTTAAATCACTGCTATGCTGACATACAGCTATAGAGATCTGCAAGATCTTCTTCAACTCTGTGAGTATGTCTACCTTCCTGCCTATCAGCCCAGCTAATGGCACTGTGGTTCTGAACATCACCAGGGTCTCGGTCAATGCTGCTGTGGACTTCAGCTTCTCCTTCAGGCTTGGATTCTAGCCAGCAAACGTCTGAGCTTTCTGCTGGCACACAGTATAAACCAGGTACAAAGCTGCAGTCAGAGTGCGATAGCCCTTGAGAAGAGCTGGATCTGGACTGGCAGGTGCTGTGCTAGATCTGCAAGATCCGCTGTCCATGCAGTCTGAGAGGTGTCAGATGGGGCATCAAACCCAGGGTCTCTATTTGGTCAAAACAAGAGAAAATGAGTGGGTATATTCCATAGTCTTTTGTGTTGATGTGCTTCCACTGCAGCTCGAATGTAATGCATTACTATTAAGAGTACAAAAGATGTTTCACTGAAAAGAATGCGTAATGAAACGTGTGTGTACCCAATGTAAAGTACAACTTTTATCTAACACGTGTCTGAATAAGCAGCAAGTTCATTATGCCTGCATTCAGTTCACAGCAGAGGATGCTGCCCCTTCAGTACAGGATGTGCTGGTGACGCACTCTGACTCTGTGACGTCTGAGGTCGCGCTCCTTTCATGTTTAAGTCTCGACTGGATCGATGCTGTGCTGATGAGCAGCTCTGTTTGTGAGGTCACGCCTTCTGCAGCTGACATGCGGAACGCGCTGAACTTTCAAACGTGATGCTGAGACGTCAGTATGTACGTCGCACAACTGAGGCTGTATCAGAGTAAATAGAGCATGCAGTAGAATAAACTCCATATGTTGCGTATGGCCAACAGGGTGGTGACTCAGACTGCTAAAGCTGCCAACACTTCACTGCTGTGACACAGCACAAGGGCCCTGCACAAGGACAAAAAAAGTGGCACCCCCGACTAAAAGTCTAACATCCCTGTCTGCGTAATCGTCCCCAAATAGAAGCTAATTGCAATGGGAAACAGAATATTTTTAGGCTGTTCAGCAAAGTGGCGAGCGGAGACAGAAGACGGGCCCGCGTGATGTGATGTGTCCACGTGAAAAGTTCTCTGTCACTGAGCCCATGTGCACATTTGACACAGCCAGCCGCAAGTTGGCCTGATAATGTCAATATCATTTCTTTCAGCTCCTGTCAGCTCCGACGCCCGCTCCCTGTCACCGAAACGGGCTGGAAATGGAGAACTCCCACACTCACTCAATCGCAGACGCCGGAGCTGTAAACAAACGCCTCAGTGTCAGTAACTCAGAGCTATCTACATTTTCTCCCAGGCAGCTTCACTGACCTGTGTTTAGAGGAATAGTTCAACATTTGTGAAAACCATAACAAGATACAGTGGAGTAATTAGTGAGCTTTACAGGTGCAGCTAGGTGCTATGCTAAGCTAAGCTCAGTGCCTGCTGGATATCACTTCATATTTAGCATTAGAACATGCGAGAGGTGTTGATCTCCTCATTAAACTCTTACGATATCTGAACGGGTATAAAACCTCCATCAAAGTTTATCAGAAAGTCTCTCCCGATAGGTGACAAATGACGAGTCCAGGCTCCAGGAAAAATGGTGAAATACACTCTGTACTGTACTGATGTGGTGATTCAGTGATGTAGAGACAAATGGTGTAAAAACATGCAGCGATTTAAGGTTTAATGGATTCACATATTGGCCTGAGAAACCTGGTAAAGTGTCATAACGACTCCATTGTGTGAAAGTGTGTGCCGAGGTGCAGCCGCTCCATGTTTGTGTCTTCCAGCTGCTCCAGTGTAACTGACTGGTTTGACTGGTGAGTTTCCAGGTGGAAATGGTTCATGTGTGCAAATGCAAAGCAGTGTTGTGTTAAAAAAAACAAAAAACACAACTACTGATGCTGACCAGCCCAGGCCAGGAACAGCACACGGATTCATGCGTCGTCCTCGGTGAGTCATGTGGCTTCAAGAGATCTGCCGTCATGTAACCCAGCAACAGCGCGCGAAGCCGAGGCTGACTGGAAGACCCGATGACCTGAAATCCGCCACCTCACCCTCATTCTGTCACACATGTAAATCTGTCAGGTCCAGCTTGACACGCAAGGCTACAATGCACATGCCAACTCCACAAAAACATGTGCAGCCCTCAGCATCTTCCTCGGACTCACGCTGGAAAATAAAATAAAAATGTGTTGGTGTAATCAGATTAATTCAGGAGCTAATTTGCTGCTGTTGCGCGTGCCTGGCTGCAGTCAGTAGCGCAGATCCATAACTTATCGAAAGCAGATTAACACATCAATCCTCCTGCTTGTGCCTGCTAAGAAGGCGGCGCTGTGTGGTTGTCAGGATTACTTAAGTGTGAACGAAAGACCGAGGCTTCCAGACGGCAGAGCTGTGCATTAACGCTCACTCCTGTCATCACAAGCTCTCATCACAGTGATACCTCAACTTGGGCTTAACATTTTTTAATATTTTGTAATAATTCATCATATTTCACTAAATTACAGTTTATTGTACTAGTAATGTAGAAATGAAGGAGAGGATATGGTGACATGTAGCCAAAACAAAGCATCCTTGAAGATGCAGCAGCGTCATTAAAGGATGCAGCAGCCTTTGACCTTTGACCCCTCCAGTGTGCACATCTCCCAAAATCTAATACTTGATATCTCTGGTGACTTCTTCCCAAAATGCAATTTAATCTGAGATTACAGCTGTGTCGCTGCTTTTCAGCTCCCTCGGGGAACTCAGACTGCATGGTGCCTCCCTGTGGTGACTTTTGGCAGTCAGGCTGCAGCCAAAACTGTTCCCCCGATCTGCTAATGAGCTGTACTTTCTGCCAGTGAGCCGAGGAGACAAACCGAACAGGAGTGGTGGAGGAGGGGGAGGCCTCTGCAGCGGGCCCGTCTCGAGCCGTCATAGCAGCATGGCAAATTGGAGCTAGCGTGATCGGTCCTGACAGCAGCACAGTCTCGGCCATGAGCACTAACTGCCTTGCTTACGTAACGGGCCCATTGTTACCGCCCGGTTACTGTCATTAAAATTCATAAGGAATCACATGAATTTACGCCTCGAACAACTGTTTGCTGCAGCAACAGAAGAAGACGATGTTGCAGGGTCAAAGTCGCAAAGATGAGATGAGAACGAGTTAAACACAACCGCAAACAAATAAATCCACAATTGCTGGTCGCACCCCAGCCTGTAAGTCACGGCACTGGGGGCGAGCGGGTGATCTCTGAAGAGCAGGGGAGGCTTCTTGTTAACTGCTCAGCTGACAGAACACTTACATTCCTTCACACCTATAAGGCCCTGCTGACACTTCACCACCTGTTCATGGCACTTCTGCTATCAAAAGAGGATCACAAGAGGATTATTTATAGTTGTACATCTGCGAAGAGATTGGGCTTTGACACAGATGCGAGGCACACTTGTTTCATCGGCTCATTTTGTCTCGTGATCCTCGCCACAGGCTGCTCACGCTGCGATGAAGAGCTAAATCAAGAGATGCATTTTGTCTTTTCAAGTCTTTAGATGCGATTTGACGGGGCAGGGAGGCTAAAAATGAGTCAGTGTTTTACAAATAACACAGAAACAGCAACACCTGTTGAGGAAACGCAGACGAGCGACAAAAGGAAAACTAAATACATGAGTCCATGAAGACCATTGAGAATGCAGATGTTTCTACAATTACTCAGTTAACATCCAATCATCGCTCTGCGGCGCGCAGAAACATCCCGAACAGGCTCAGCTGATTATGATTTTGTATCGAGATGGAAAGAGAAAAGGGTGTAAGTGACTTTGAGCGTGGGTTCATTGTTGGCGCGCAGATGGCAGGAGCTCCAGTCACTAAGACGCCCAACTGGTGTTTCAATAGGAACAGGGACTCAACCGACATCTGAATATAGATCTGCGGAGAGGACGTCACACACATGAGCAGCCGTGACCTTGATGCTTGTGCTTTCGTGTAACATGTAAGGAAAAACAGAGGAGCAGCTCCGACTGAGAGCATCAACGCAGGACGTGATCAAACCGTGAACGACAGTCTGTCAGAGAGTGGGGCAGTGTGCTGGTATGGTTTGAGTCCACTTGTTACTACAGAGGGAAGGGCCACTGCAATTCAATACAAAGTTGCTCTGAGATCACATTTATCCTATGATGAGACATTCCTGTCCCAGTGGGAGTGGTCTTTTCCAGGTGGACAGTCAGCAGATCTCAACACCTATGCGAGATATTGGACCAGCTCTGTATAATCAGCGCCATCCAAACACCAAATTAGGGAATATGTGTAGGAGGAGTCGTGTTTCATCCGTCAAACTTGTTAAATCAACAGCGTGGTACATTTAAGTTTTTCTAGTGGCCCTTGATGCTGGTTTTTCCTTTAATTTGTCACCCATCTGCAGCTGTAACAACAAATTAGGAAAAGGTATTTCACCATCTTGTTGGAGAAGCACTAACAGATCAGTTGCAGATGGAACTGCTGGTTCTGATTTTGAAACCTGGACAGACATCACCCCTCTTTCTCAACCTACTGGTGCCCGTGTTTCCTTGAGCAAGGCACTGAACTGATCTTTCACAAGTTAAGTGAACATCTTCAGCGTCTTGCTGTTGAATCCTTCTCTGCCGAATGTTCTTAACTATAGACTCCAGCTGATGTGCCCAATTAAAATCTTTTGCTATATCAGTGTGCAATTAGATCTGACACACACACACACACACACACACACACACACACACAGCTCTCAGATCTCATGCACACACAGACGCGCTGATATAAGGATGCAGGTGTTCCCACGTTGTTCAGATGGAATGATTTATTCATAATCATGATAGCATAATAAAACAATGAACATTGAAAGCACTGACAGTTGAACCCAAGGCCTCTCACACACAGCATGCACCACCCGACCCCAGCGTTCACAGAGACACTGAACAGTCCTAACGCCAAGAGACCCCTGGCTCCTCAAGGTCCTCCTTTTTTTACGTATTCGCTGCCCCAGTCAGTTTTTTTCCTTGTTCTGTTTTTTTTAATCCTTTAAATATATTTTGATATAAAAACAAGCCCACATATGATGAATCAACCATGTTTGTGAACTGCTTCTCCCCCTTCTCCTCCAGTTATTGTCCTGCCCCCCCCCACCCTAAACTTCTCTCTTCCTGTTCACGCTCTCTTCATGGACACTTAGAAAAAAAAATAAAATAAAACCCTGTCTGATGGGGTGATGATGGAGGTGGGGGAGACAGCACTAAAAAATGGTTTGATAACCTCCCTGAAAAAAAAGAAAGTAATAAAAAAGATTTCTTAAAAAAAGTAATTAAAAAAAAATCAAACCACAACAGTCCAATTGAAAGAAGTGCTGGAGGGAAGTCTGGAGCTCTGTAGACTGGAGGCACTTTGGCACAGAGCGAAGGCCCCACACCTGACACCACGCCGAGGGGAGGGAGGGAGGAAAGGAAGGATGAGGGACAGAAGGAAGGATGGAATGACAGAGAGCTGGGCTGAAGTCATGCAGAGCCACACGGTGATACAAAAATCCAGGAATGATGGAGAGACACGGGGAAGAAAAAAGAGCACCTGACAAACGTGGAGGAAAAGGCCAGCCTCCCCTTCAGTTAATGCCATGTTCGGGAGAGCAGGAGGGGAGGAAACAAATGAGAAAGAAAGGGGATCTTTAAGGGAGAGAAAAGGAGAAGAAGAAGAGGAGGAGATACTTGGACCAAGAGAAAAAGAGACAGAGAGAGCAGGTGAGCAGCGGCAGGTTTAGAAGGAGGAAAGAGCAGTGGCCCATCGAGAGAAGAGGAAACTGTCTGGCAAAAGCTATACAACACAAACAGGAAACAGTCCTTGTATGGAAGCAGAGGGCGGCTGGTGGACGTCTGAGGTTGGGGGAGGGGGGCACAGTATGGCAGTCCCACAGGACAACAGGCTAGGCAGGCAGGAGGAAGGTGCTATGGTCCCTCTCCTCCTCCTCCCACTCCTCCTCCAGCTGTGCTGGGCTGTGTCTCGCCCCCCTCCTCTCCCCCCTTCGGCCCCCGTGGGCCTCCTCTTCACAGGTAGAGCTCCTTGGCTCTGATATGCTGCAGCTTCTCCCTCAGCATGCGGAAGGAGGGCCGCACCGCGGAGTCCAGGGTCCAGCACTGCTTCATCAGGTCGTACACCACGGGCGGGCAGCCGTCTGGGGCGTCCATCTTGTATCCCTTCTCTACCCGGGGCACCACCTCTTTCAACGGCTGAGAGGCAGAGGCAAAGCAAACGTCAGCAGAGATTCTCTGCGTGAACATGTCGGTTGATATTCTGCTGACGCAACTGACAACGTGACTCAACTGCACCGCAACACGAAAATAACCCAACGTGTAAATATAACAACAGGTGAAGTGTGCAAAAATGATTAAATCTGTAATTTACAGAGCGTATTGGGTCACGTTCTCATCACCTGCTCCAGCAGTCTCAAAGCACAAATCGAATTATTTTGAGGTCAAGACATTTCATTAAGCTGAAAAATAAATAAATAAATAAAACAAACAAGTAAATACTGGTCCCAGCAATGAAGCCTGCCACCTGCTGGTGCACCTCAGACCTGGGTGAGCCACAGAAATCTGGTGTTCAGGTACTCACAATTCTGGGGTAAGGCACGCGCCCAAAGGAGTAGATCTCCCAAAGTAGAATTCCATAACTCCAGACGTCGGACTTGGTGGAAAACCTCTGTTTGATTTAAAAAAAAAAAAAGGAATCAAAACTGGGTCTCAGCTTGTTTAAGACACGTCAGCAGAAAACAGGAACAGAATGACAATAACCACAACTCTGATGGTACTTTAACCTCGCCTGAGTATTTATTTTAAAATGTTTGCAGGCAGCGTCGTGTTCGGCGAGTGTGTACGCGCAGATTTAAAAGATTATGAGAAGAAGCTGCTGCCATCAAACGACGCAGCCCTGAATGCATATAATGTTATACTTTGTCTGTTCTAAACATTTCTGTACCCTGAGGTTATTAAACATCACTAGATCATAAGTCTTGCATGAATTGGGTATGAATGGATGACTAATGCTCTTGGTTAGTGAGCCCAGTTGTATTCAAGAGCAACAAAGAGGCTTCATTGTACTTTTTGAAACTTGACCTCACAATGTGACCTTTTGTGTCCTCAAGGATAATCACAGCTACAGGAAACGTTGCAGACTGGAGACTGAGAGCGTTGGGGTGATGTGTGGCTGTCCTGAGTACATTTACAGTAAAGGTTTTACCATCAAACTGCCCATAAACGCAGTCTAGTTGCTGCTTCTTTGATCTTTTAGTCTCAAGACTGAAAAAGACAATGTTTATGAGAGATTTAGGAGCATATGAAATGAATCTTCAGTGATTAACAACTTTCAGATGATATCGATGCATCAATGTTTCTTTATGATAAAAATTGAGTAGTCCCAAATAAAAAGTCTGTCTTTTCTCACAAGGGAGGGAAAAACAGTGAATTATGATTATTAATTGTTATTATTCCAATACAAAAACTGTCCAGCTACTTTAATCTCAAGTTGGAAGAGGGTGAAACAGGGAGAAACGTCGTCTCTCACCTTCTCTCTTAGTGCTTCGGGGGAGGTCCATTTGACGGGCAGCTTGGCAGTGTCCTGTATGGACGAGGCCTCCTTGGTGAGGCCGAAGTCGCTGACCTTGGCGATGTTGTCATCAGACACAAGCACGTTACGAGCTGCCAGGTCTCTGTGGACGAAGTTGTTGGCCTCCAGGTACTCCATGGCTTCACACACATCGCTGAGTGATGCAGAGAGAGAGAGACAGCAGAGATGATGAGCAGGATGGCTGATGACCCACAGGTGTGCATTTACGCATTGATCTACGCGGACATATTTGTGGCTGTGGTTACGACTTTTATCATCCACTCTTGCCAGAACACTTCAAATGATGAATTATTGCAAAAAGAAGGTGATGAATCATAATATACGCCGCAAAACTCCTCCTCGCTCCTTTCCTTGATATATGTCTCGCAGTTAAACTCTAACTGCACTTCTCTAACAAGCTGATTCAAAGATCGCACGGCTCACGCTGGATCATTAAATACTTCCTGGTGTATTTATTCACAGTGATCTTGTGTGTTCACAATTATGTAATGGTTGCGCTTATTTTATATTGCGCTGGGCCACAGCATCAGCTCAATGGCTGTTCAATTAAAAATAAATCAAGACTTTAAGGCACTTGACTTGCAGATAAAGCAGCCATTTATCAAGGCAAACAACCTGCAGGATGCTTGCTTGTGTAAACAAATGGCTCTTTTATGTTCCCAGTCAAGAGCGTTGCACAGGTCTTTTGAAATTCTCTTCAAATCCTGACAGCTAAAGAGCAGCAGTTTAGCTCTAGACCCTGAGCTGTGCTGATTAAACATTTGTCTTTTGTGCAAATGCAGTGAGTGCTTGAGCAGAGGAAGAGGACTCACAGCGAGAACTTGAGTAAGCATTCTCCGCCGAGCACGGTCCGTCCCCGAGAGCGCAGGTAGTCCACTAGGCTGCCCTGTGGTGCAGATCAGGTCATTTACACAACACGTGGAGGACCACCAGTAGCTTCAGCACCCAAAAATGTTGCTGCATCATCAACATGGACTTGGATTTTTTGATGATACACAAACTATGTTTTTAAATATTACCATATTTCCCATAATTCATGTATTAAACACCCTAAGGTCTGTAAAAAAGGTTCAGTGGTTTTCTATGATGACAGGAAAACGTGCGTGACAGACCTTAGCCATGTACTCTGTGACGATGTAGAGACTGCCCCTCTCCTCCACAATTACCCCTAGCAACTGCACCAGGTTGTTGTGCCTCAGTTGCCTGAACAAAAATATAAGAGAAACAAAGCTAAGTTAAGTGTTAGCCTGCTGGGAAACATTAAGTTCTCCTGTGTGGTCACAACAACAACAACAACAAAAGGACCTCCAAAGATCTGGTGAAAATAGAAATAACTTCACATGGAAAACAAGTTTTAATTTGAACAGGATGTGTGTGTGTGTCTGCACACACACTGACGCAGGTTTTTACAGGCAGCATGAAGGACGAAGGAAAAGCTGGAGGATCTTACGTCATGACAGAGGCCTCGGCGATGAAAGCCTGCGCTGTGGCATCATTTTTGATACACTTGACCGCCACCTTGGTCCCTCTGTAGTCTCCGACCATCACATCTGACAAGGACGCAGACGCGGTGAAGGTTTATTGACATATCCTGAATGACCGTGGTCTCGGCTATTACGGCACTGATGTTTGAAATTAAATGACGCAGAGATCCTTGTGAAATCAATGTCTCACCTCCAAACTCCCCTTTCCCGATGGTCTGCAGGAGTTTCAGCTCCTTCCTGTTCAAGGCCCAGCCGCCTGGCAAGAGAGGACGCGTAACACTTAGCAGAATGACAATCATGCTCTAAGTCCAGCAACATCACTGTAAATCACCCACGATACTTTATTTGAAGACCAGCTTAACAATTCAGAAACATTCATAGTGAGTTTCACGCACATCTTCTGGTCAGAGCTAGAGTTCTTCTTTCTGGATAATGAATTTCTCATTTTGGAGGAAAGGTGTTGATTTATTTGAACATTCAACTTTTCCCAGTTTCCCCGTGTGAGGATTAGCCGGGTCAGATGGGTAAGTGAAGGGGAACAATGAGAGGCAGACTCAGAGTGACCTTGAGAACCTAGTGACCTAGTGAAGCCCAGCACTTGTCCCCAGACACAGAGATTAATTACCCTCTGTCGATTAACGCTATTAGGACTAGGACAATAGCGGATTCTTCGAGGAGTGCACGCCTTGTCTGTACACTGACGTGACATTAACACAAGCACAATAATATCCCCATGTGCATTGCTGTCCCAGCAGGGCAGAGTAATGAGCTCAGTGTGTCCTTACTCCTAGAGAACTCGTCTTGTGCTGCCACTGTTCCCTCCATCAGCTTGGGTTTGATCAGCCTGGTGCAAAGGCCATCGGCATCTTTGGTGTAATGCTGTGTACAGAGTCGGAGAAATGGAAAGCTTTGTTAATACATAAAGACAAACGTCAACATGTGTAAGTGCTGGAAACGTCTATAAAAGTCCGGGTTGTCATTTTCATTGCTGCAGTTTTATCTAATCTAATATTTCAAAGTCTACAGTATAAACTGTGATAGTTGACACTCACGCTCAGAGCTAGCTGGATGATCATGGACTGTTCATAGATTAAATCTGAAGGCTGAGTCTGTATACAAGTGTTTGATATGCAAAACAAGAGTGACGCTGATGCTTCCAGCTCCACTCTACAGTAGAACGTGGAGGTAGCGATGAAAAGATTCAAACTGCCTCAGAAGAGCTGATGCGAGGCGGGTTTCCATCGGTTTAACATGTACGAGAACACATGAGACCTTTAATCAACACGCGTTAATGTTAAAGAGGAGGACGATGTCTTTAGGGACAACAGAATTCCTGCCTCATTTGTTATGGATGGTTTTAATAATCAGTTATCACAGAGAACTAGCTTTACTGCACACAACCATTGTTAGAATAAACACAACTCAGTGAAACACAATGCATCCGTGCTGCAGTCATGCATCGATTGACAGGATCAGTCATTTGAAATGAATGAGGCTCTGCTGGAGATTGACAGCATGTGTCAGGCGTCTGAACAAAGGCTCTGAGTAGCTCCCATGCTGGGAGGTGCTGAAGGTGTGGAGCATTCACTGTGGGAACCAGCAGCAGAGGAGGAATCTGTGGGTGTGAGAGAGGTCACTGCATTTGATCCTTCACCTCCAGAAACACGCAAATGCAAACAAACCCCTTAACGTGTCTGCTCATTGTCATAAAATCAGGTGAGACATTAGGTGAAATTCCATTTATCTGCAGGTGTGTGAGACAAATGCCCAATCAGTGTCTTCCTGACAGACAGCCAAGGTCGTAGGAGTCAAACTTCTGCGCGCCCACCGCATTAATAAGACAATGGAAGAAGAAGCTACAGCACTAACAACAGAACCACTGTTACACAACTGCAGCATGGCTAATTGAGCACAGAGTGCATGTTACTGGGACGACCACCAGGGGGCGGCAGGGTGAAGGAGGGGGCCGTGCTCCAGTATAGTCATGGACACTGATGGATTCATTATGCAAAATAACAACTGCACCACTCTTCATACACACACAGGTGTATATATACAGCTACACATGTTTAGATTAAGATTTATTATTATGTGAGCATAATTTTTTTTAATATATATATTCTTGGCAAATGCTCTGAAAGCTCAATAATTCATGCTTGTTTAACACATTACAAGTACTTATGATGTGTTAAGCAATTACCTAAAATGTATTTTTAGGGCACAATGGTATTGGATAAATCAAGATCTCGCAGATGTGTAATTAAAGCAAAAGGGTGTAATCACAGGGTGAAAACACAAAGTGGACACTGTAGCTTAAAATAGTCATCATGCTGTTACACCCCTGTAAATACACTATATGGAGCCATATTTGCAGCATCTCTGCATACATGTGGCTACCAGGAATATCATCACTGTGGATGTTGATTGGCAGAAAGGGGGCCTGGCTCAGTCAGCAAGTACACTGTATAGACATGAATATATACTGTGTGTGTGTGTGTGTGTGTTTCTATATGATGCCTGCTGTGACAGGCTAATAAGAGCAGGGGAATGCTATGCAAGCCGGAAAAACACACAAGAATGTGAGGAATCCACTCACAGGCTATTATAGAGCGAAAGAGAAGACGCAGGGGAATGCAGGCGGGAGAGATGATAAAGATATAGAGAGATTTGAGGAGAGAGATGTAGGGAGGGGAAGCAAAGTAAGAGGTTGAGATGGATAAAGTGGAGGAAAGAAAGCAATATGCCAGGTATACACAAGAGGGAACACAAAGAGAGAAAGAGAAGGAGGGAGGTGAAAGGAAGTGGAGGCAGACCCAAGCCTGCAGGGTGAGAGATAGAGTGAGGAGGAGAGAGAGATAGAGCGATAGATTGAGAGAGAGAGAGAGAGAGAGGTAGAGATTGTGGGTAGCTGATAACAAGAATGCACCGGGGATGTAGATGGTCTCAGTGCCAGCTGGCACATTCCTGTCGTCCACTTCCAGCTCCCCGCAAGGCAAAGAGATGAGGTCCAATTAAAAGTGTGATAGACGCCAATCCAGCTCTTCTCTTTATCAGAAAGGATGAAAGGCCTCCCCTCCCTCCTCGCCTTTCTCTCCCCTACCCTCTGCCATCATGCCTCCTGTCTTCGCCTCTCGACACTCTGTCCTTCCTCTGAACCAGCTTTCAGATAACAGGCAGGGAGTGAGAGGATCAGACAGCTTTTTGAAGAATGTGAACATGTACTTGAGTCTGATTTTGGAGGGAAACTCCATGGGGACGCTGACTGTGTGGATGTGTGTGCGTGTGTGAGAGAGTCTTGTGTTTTCCACAGTTATGTAATCAATCATATTGCTGCATGTTCACAATGCAAGCAGACTTCACATTACTCATCGCAAAACACTGGCTTAAAATGGGAAGATGGACTCCAAATCTCAATCCTAATAACGTGAATATGTACAGAGAATGAACTTCACACCGGCCCACAGCTGCGACTGTGCAGCAGGATCACAAATCTCTCTTTAGCTGAGGAGTTCTCATTTAACAGACTGATTCACTTTTATATTCAATTTTATATGAAAAGAGTTTGTGGAGAACAAACAAACAAACAAAATAACAATCCTTCCAGGCCCAAAACCAATGACTGTTTTTTAACAACTTAATTAACTTTGAATTACTTGCATCTGTATATGATTTTCTTGATCTCCATGAATGTCAGTTGTTTTACCTGTTCATAGTCTAAAAACATACTGTGTTGGAGCAAATCCTCACAATTCAGATGCGGGAACGGGAACATTTGTCACTTCTGATTACAAATGACACTCCTGACCGTCTTATTGATTAACTGGCGACCTTTTGCAGCTCCTTGCATCTTTTTTAAGGCAGTAACAGTATGAACAGAATGTCAGTGGGCAAACTGACAAGCAAAAAAGTAGGAGCTTTATTGCTGCGCTCCCTCACCTCAACCAGTTGCATGAGGTTCTCGAAGTACTCCTCCTCGTCAATGGTGAGCTTCCCATTGTGATAGATGATGCGGTAGTGCTCCACCTTTCCGTCGCAGCTGACGCAGAGGGTGTAATCGCCGGGATAGTTGGTGCTTTCCCTCACCAGGAACAAGCCCGTCTCCGGAGGGTAGAGGAGCCGCTCGGCTTGCTCCCGGGTTATCTTCCCATGGAACCAGCTGCAAAGGAAGGAGGATGGGCAGAAAATGAGGGACAAGAGGGTGTGGAGAAGAGTGACAGGAGAAAGAGTTCGATTGGAGGAGGTAGTTGACAAAGAAAATGAGGAGTAGAAGGGAGAGAAAACTGGTCAAGGGACTGTTTGACACGCACAGACAATGCACACTCGTGTAACACTCATGGACGACTGAAGTCAGAACTGTGAACAGAAATGCCACACGCACCACTTCATGTTCAAAACCGGAAGTGTCGGAAGAGAATCAGATCCTCTAACTGTCCCTATAGCAATTCACACAGGTTTTCATTGTCTCGAAACTCAGTTTGCTCATTTGCAACTTGCAACCACATAGAGTGCTTCACTTCTATGTATCAGAGCCCACAGCTCTCAACTGAAATGAGAAGTGAAAAACAGGAGTGCTGCAGTAATGGAAAGCCGGCAGCAACACTTCCAGTCTGTTGAGCTCGGGCTGTGCAGGGGCGGGGCTGTCCTGACTCCTGGAGTCAGTGAGAAAGTACCTGAACCCAAACAACAGGAAACATGGTGCGCACACAGATACTCACACACACACACACACACACACACACAAAGCCTGAGGCAGAGTCGGAAACTAACATGCAGGGACTGCAATAACAGGAAAGTGAAAAAACGACTCAGACGACGTGGTGGGTGGGGCGGGACCGAATCACCCACTTCTGTCTGAGGTCAGGGAGATGGACTATTCAACATGTACTGGAGCAAAAAACAACTCAAGAGCTCTGCTAAGCTTAAACACTGTTCTGAGATCTGCTGGTTTGACATGCTCTGAAAACACATAAACCTCGTGCCCCTTTATTTAGAAGCTGGCTGTATAGCCCTGCTTCACCCTCACCATATGGCCTGGTAGATACATCTATAGGCTACTGATGGATGGATTAGACAGCTGCATTTCAGTGAGCGCGCTGTAGATTAGTATCCTGGTTTTGTCCTGTCTTGTCCTGGATTTGATCACATTTTGAAATATGGTGCATTCGTGACACACAGAAATCCCTGTTTTCATGATCATTACAGTATCAAGGTTTCTGGTGCAGGTGTACTGTTTCTTTAACAGCCTCTTGTTTCTGTACTGAATGAACACAGTTGGAGTTCTGGCTGTCTCCGGTTTGCTGGGTTTGGTTTATCCACCTGGTTATCAGTGGTGAAAAAGGAGAGTGACACATTTCGTGATCTGCACTGTCATATCAGACTTTCTTTTAATGTGTGTTGATCGTCAATACATCATTTACCACTTGTTTTAAAGGTCAAAGGTCAAATAGGGTGCAAATAGGGTAGTTTTCTCAGGAGCCTGGACAAGGTGTTAACATGACACAGTATTTTGGTTTCTCGGTCGGTGTGCTCCAGCCAGCGTGCATGGATCCTGCTTTCCGTCTTTACAAAGCTCTTCTATGCCAACACATTGATGTGCAAATGACTGATACCTGCGGTCTGTCGATATTCAAGTGCAATGTATTCCATAAAATACAGTTACACTTTGGCAAAGTCTACATTTTTATATAATTTCTCTTCTGCCTCCTGAGCTCAAACACGCCACATCGATTCATGTCACTCCTTTTGTGAAAGGTCGTATTGGCTGCAAGCGGTAGCAGCCCACAGGATCTCTCTATCCGTCTTGGCTGGTGGATGGGCGGTAATCAACAGCTATAATTGATTTAGCCCGTCTTCCTGTGGCCGCCTCCGTCACTCCCTCCTCCTCCTCCTCTTCATTCCCGGTCTCGTCAGACAGCAGAGACCCTTGTGGAAAAGAAGCTTAATATGGGTCGAGTTGATTAGATCAGTGGAGGCAGCTTCTCCGATGGACAGCAGCTCCTTAACTCCCACTAATCCGAAAGCAGGCGCCAAGCGTGGACGACCCAGAGACACACATAGCCCTTTGGTGGAAGCACACTAGTGGTTCTGTCCATGGCAATTAACTGCGGTTTTCAGAGATTACATCATATTTAAAGTTTAAAAAAGAGAAATGTGGTAAACAACTCTTGGTGGGGACAACAGGGAGGGTGGAAGTACAACAGCAGGGCTGAACACTGCAGCTTTCCTTAAGGGTGGTGCTGGTATGTGCAGTAGAGCTGAACCACATGGAGGCAGCAGAGAGGCCAAGCTGCTAGATGCCAGTGAGGGAGTCAAGGACTGTAACTACTGCTGAGAATCAATGGGTCAGGGTGAGCAAGGGGACAGAAGACCATAGCTGAACCCTTATGTAACCCAGAGGAGAGGGAGAGGTCTTCTCAGAGACATCTGTTAGTGATTCTCTCACACGCACACGCAGAAAAAAAATCCAACAAGTCCCTGTGGGTAACAGCTAATGGCTGGGCGACTTCTGATGACTTAAGCTTTTTGAGAAAAAACACTTAACTATGCAGCGATCTGAACGGCAGCAGTGAGGACATGAGGTCAGCAAGTGTAACCATGCAAAATATCTGGGAGTCTGTTCATTCCGTCAAGCAAAATCAAAGGACATTTCTCTCAAACAAAGGAAAATATTGAGGGATTGATTAGAATTTACTGAAAGGCACAATACAGTGGAAAATCGACTTCTTTTCAGACTAAATGAACGATTACGAAACCATCAGTGCGAGCGTTTCTTGGGAAAGTTAAATCTAATCAGAGCTCTGGCATGGCTGGAGCTACCATTTGTGGTGAGTAATCCAGGCTGTTGTTGTGTATTTCTAAAGCCCCGATGGCTGCACCAGGCCAATCTAAAGTTAACAATGAGGCTCCTCTTCAGACCACACACACACAAACACACACATTGCACACTAACATGCCAGAGCTGGATGACCCTATGACCATGTTCGAAATGGTGCAGACAGGCAGTATGAGTGGTGGCAAAAAGGGAGGTTAAAGCTTTCAGCAGCATTTGATGGAGTGAGACAAAAGAAGGTCAGAAGTCCATTTAAATGTTTCCTGCTGATGCTGCTGCTGCATACCACTAACTATATGCACAGTTGAACCGCTGCTGACGCCCATGCTGCTGAGAGCTCAAAGGTTTCATTCCCAGACTCTGCAGAGAGCACGCTCCCGTGCAGGTGTATGGGCTTCCTCCTGGGATTATGATGTAAAGATGGATCATCTTAGCCAAACAAGACAGCCTCAAATAGTCTCAAACCAAATGTGTCTTTCAGGGAAATAATGGGACTGAACCAAACCAATGACATCCTACAGATATAGTCAGTTTCAATGAGAGCAAAAAAAGAAAAGACATCAATCAAGATAACTGAGATAAATGTTTAAAGAGCTGGTGTGACTGCAGTGAATAGAGGGAACATATCTCCCAGTGATCACCCCTCCCAGCAGAGTGACTATCCCTCTTCTTCTAATCCCACATTTCCTCACATCACGCTGAAATTAACAACTGTCTACTAATCTGTTAAGTCTTAGCGCTTGTTTATTATCACTTGAGGGATACAGACAAAGGCTTGGCCTTTCAGATGACAACATCTCATAGCTATGCGATGATACTGTAGCAGCCTGTACGCTCTTGGCTTTCCGGCCTCTTTTCATTTGCATATGCCTCTCGTTATGTTTTTCTCTTTTTGAAATAGCTGCCGTTTCAAAGAGCACGATTCAAATGCAGTGCACAGCTGGTCCCGGCCTTGGTGGCAGGCAGACACAGACAAGAGACGACACAGTAGAAACTAAAAGACTGTAAGAGTTGGAATTTCCATCTTCTGATGCTTTGCCTGACTTTTGAAATCAACGCTACAGTTTCCCTCCCTGCAGGGAACAGAAGTGAACGCGGGGTACAACAGCTTGTTCACACACTTAGGAAGGAAAGAGCATATGTGACAAAGATGTAGAAGAAACATGACCTTTAAAATGTTGTTTTGAATATCATAATGTTGGCGTACTGTGCTTTGGCATTGCGTATGTTTCCGGTTAATCATGAATTCCACTGAATAAAACAGTTTACATTAATACACACATAGAGTTTTGAAGGGTTTCTCCTCCAATACGTCTCTGGTACTTACGGCATAAGACTGAGTTTCCCTCCTGACTTGACTCCTTCCCTTTTCTGGACATAGTTAGCCGGGATAGTGCCCTCTCTGCCCACCGTGTTCCTCGCTCTGTACCAGTTTGGATCCTGAAACGGTCAAATGCACCACAACACAACTTCAACATTGCTGCTAATAATCGAGGTCTGCAACCAAGGCGTTTTGTAGGTGAGGAGCATTTCTGTCTCTCTTGTTCCTGAGGTGGCAGCAGAGGTGAAGCAGTTAGAGACCTACAGTACATTATGCATAGTGGATGGTGGATGCGGGCTGTGAGGGCTGCTGTATATCTGAAGCACTGACAGGAGAGTGCCTCTAGGTAGAAAGAAACCCACTGACTGCCACACATATATTTGATGGAATGAAGTTTACTGGTACCCCGAGTTATTTGAAAGTTAATATGCTGTACATGTGGCTACGCATTTGTTTTCCAGCCTTTCTGACATACAGTTTATTTTGCTAATCACATGACCTCTCTTTTCATAAGCAGCATGTCTGTACCATTGAAGAGGAGCTTTGGTATTCTTCAGCTCCAAATTACTACTGGGGAAAACTAATTTTGAAACTAGTTCAGTATTGAGGGAGCAGTTAGCAAGGAAACAGGAAACAATGCACATTAAGGGGCAACTGCACACCGCCAATGTACATCCAGTAAAAGTGAGCGACCACTAACAGAACCACACTGTTGAAATTGATAATTAAACTACTAGTACTTTCACAATTTATCTGAATTGAAATACAAAAAATGCAAAACGTAATCTTAAGACAGCAGTCAGTTATCGTTTTATATGGTTTTTGAAACAATTCACTTATACTAAATTGCTGCTTTGGCTACTTTAAGCTAGAATAAAAAGGTGTCCTTAGCGCGTTGGTTTCTGTGACAGCTCTTCAGCTGTGCTGGTGTTGAGGTTGGTTGTGGGAAAGCAGAAAACCAGTATTGATTCTTCTGGAGGTGTCATGGCCTTCATTCATTTACATTAAGTGGGTTGATCATGGTCCTGTTTGTGTAACAAGCCCGTGGATTTAAGCTGACATACTCGTATCCTGTACAACTCCCCCCTTCCCCTGTACATTGGTTTCAGTAATCAGCATCTGAGAAACAAAACATTTAACATCATATAAGAAGTGGTTTAAGCTTTTCACTCTTTAATCGAATGATAATTTAGCCATGGCAGCAGCTTTGAAGTCTTATGTAGCCCAACATGAAACATATTCTGAGCCACCTGCCTACTCACCCTGGTGACTCCAATAATAGTCAGTACATCTCCTTTACAGAAAGGCAGGTCCTGTTCATTGGCAGTCTGGAAGTTGTACTTGGCTACACACTCTGTGCCAGTCGACCATGGTGCCTGCATCAGGAAACAGAGAGGAGGCAACGGTAATTGCAGCGATGTAAATCAGTTTCATATGATGAGTTGACAAGCTACGACACACAACATCAGAGACACAATGTTAACAAGGAGGGTGGACATGGTCATAAATAAGTAGACATTAAGTTTTACTACAGTGTTGTCACGCTGTGTTTCCGTCATTAACACCACAGCAACAAGGTTCAGGGTTTGTCTTTGTGGAGCTTGTATGTTCTTCCCATGTTTGCATATTGACAACAGAGAGTTTATCCTGTCCGTCCAGTTTGGAATAAAAATCAATGAAACTGCAACAAACGAGTGATAAACAACAACAGGTGTTCAAACACAAAACTAAGGACTAAATGGAAGTTTACATGGACCTTTTGTGACTTCCTCACATACGCCACCGCAGTTTATTAATGATACGTTAAAAAAAGAAATAATATTACATGGCTGGAGGCGTACTACAGTGGCTATATACCATTATTACCACTATAAATTTCAGCAAGCATTTTCCAAACACACGTGATGCATCTCCAAAGAATGGAATTGAGTTGATGTACTGTGGTGTGGCATAGTTTCCGGGCAATAATCTATCTCCCTGTGCACGTGCATGCTAACACCACCCACATCAAAGTCAGCCGGTAATGTACCCCAAGGTGGGTATATGAATCTTGGCAAAAAGGCTGCAGAGACTGCATCGCACATACAGGGCAGGGTGCAGGGACTGCAAATGAAGTGAAGCAAAGAAGAAATTGGTTTCAAGTGTTCAGGCTTCACAGCAAAAGAAACGGTTGTTAGGGTTTCATTTTGTGCTGTTTTGGGCTGATTGTTTTACCCACAAAAATTACCGTCAAAGAATCTACATACAGAAATACCTGAAAAACCCCCCAAGAACCAAAAAAACCCCAAAACCCAACACTGCATTTTGTAAAATCTTTAGTTATGTGAAATAAACTTAATTTTTGATTATTTAAAGTCCTTCGCATACATGAATGAAAGGTATTTCTGTTTGGTATGTCTGTCTGTTTCTTACCAACATTCAAACTGATACATTTAAATATGCGATTTTAAATCATTGTGACTGAATTTCACTGCTGTCTCGTTTAGTAATGGGGAATAACAAAGTAAATTACCAGTATTACAATAATACAGCTGTGTAGAAAAAGAAAACAATAAGAATATTTACTTTTTGTTACTGCATAAAGAGTGGACCACGTGCACAAAATAATCAGTTGTAATTTTACCACATTATTAGAACACAATTTTCTATTTAATAACGTGGTGACGCATCAGAACTGATACGCAACTGACTGAAATGTGATTTTGGACTGTTTCGCCTGCCAGCTGTTGACCTGTGTGAGGTAAATGACTGTTCTCTGTACGATGTCCACAGGGACAGTCTTCAGCGTCTATGTAAATCCATAAGATATTAATAAAAGCGTGTATAATGAGTAATGAAACATGTCTCACGGCGCTATGCACACCGGTTGGACAACTTTCTGAACACGTGTGTAGGTGTAGGGCATCTCAAATAATGTGTGGTTTCCGTGAGCCGTGCTGCCTTTTCTGCGGCACATATTAAATCAAATTGGTCTTACTGAAAATGCATAAATGCGCTCATTGTCAGTCACTGTGATTACCGTAAAAGTGCAGCTACATGCCTCAAACACAAATGTAAACTGCCAGAAAGGATAATGATGTGCAGCGAATGTCGTTTCCACTGTTCAGATCACACACTGGTGTGATCAAAAACGTGCCACAATAGAGCGAATGAGATGAAATGAGGAAGCCAGAGCACAAAGCAGCAGGTGTGAGCGAGCCGGTAAGGTGCTCGTACGAGCTGCTTTATTCCTGACAACACAAAGTACGGCTGAATGTGCCTGATGCAGTCTCAGCCAGAGCTACATAATGAGCTTGGACTCCTGGGCCAAAACTGCGATGGAGGGAAAACTTCACAGCGCTTGGTCACTTGAACCTAAGGACTTGTGCATGGATTGAAAGTATTGCTAAAACTTAAATAATTCAGGATTAACTCTAGTGTCCATATTCACTTGCATTTGCTTGCTCAAGGCATTCCCCCCCCCCACCTCGGGATGGCTGGTTGCTGATACATGCACCACGCTTACTGAGTTGTCAACCTTTTGGTCAAAGGCTGGTAAGATTACCACGGGGTCACGCTGTTGCCCTTCAAAATATTCTGTGTCAAGATCATTTCGTGACTACTTGACCTACAGAAACCCACCACACAGCCCTGGAAATGCAATCAATCTTAAGCCAGTATCAGGGTGGATCCATAATGCATTTATCCTGTTATGAACAATAGCGTTTTCTCTCGGGCTTTAAGAGCTCAAACGTGCTGAGCAATCTGACATGGATATTGATTGCGGAAATACAACATGAATTATAAATTGCAGCTTAGATTTGCTGTCATAACCGTAATCAAAACTTCAGAAAGCCTCTAAGAACCGAGCAGAGTAACAAAAGGAAAATAAATTTAGTGGATCGCAACCTGTCTCACATACAGGAAAATATCTCATCACCTCATTTTATGTGATCACACTTCATAAATTCCAGTGAGATTTAATGTGGTTAGTTGGATACCAGCCTTGGTTTTTTTCCTGTTAAATTCTAAAAGGGTGGTGTTTCTGAGAATTTTCACCTGACTGTGGTGAAGCGCTGTGGCGTGACAGATAAAAACAGCCCGGATCAATAAGGACATGTGAAGGCAGAGGATGCAGGAGTGAAAGTAATCCCCCTCTGAAGCTAGCGCTCGAGAAGCATTAGTTAAACCACTGAGACAGCCAGGTAATGTGAAACCACTAAAACTGAGCTGGACACTTTGATGGATGTGCGTGCAGCAGCTACGTGCATTAATACATGAGATATGGGCGGATTTCAGCACCTCAGTGTCCTGCACGGATTCCCTTGCATCATGATGTATGGTCCCATATGTATGTGTGTGTGCACGTGTTACTTGACCTTTATTGAGTCTTGTCACTGGTAAATTGATACATATCACAGGGGGGGTATTAAGGCTGAGCTGCATGTCCAAAATCACAGTGTATTTGAATATTGGTCTCCAAGAATATATATCGAGGTGTATTCTTTCCCATATCTCTATCTGCCATGATACTGCCTGCAACATACTGCTGAAACAATGTGTAAATAACACCCAATTTTAATAAATGATTACACCATAAGCAAAGCTTCTGCCACTTTGTTACACACTGTAGCTTCGAAACAGTGATGAACATTTTACTTATGTTATTTCATAGACCTAGTGGTTCATTAGCTTGATTGCTGGTTCACTGGGAATGGAAATAATCAGTTTCAGCTGCTTTCACAATTTGGTTTTTGACTGGCGGACTGCAGCTTTGAAGTAAACTGGGACGCTTCTGTTTTGGAAAGAGTTAGAGAGGAGACACTTTGATCAATAATGTAAAACACATTCAGCACAACACTGACTTGTGTCATTCTGAGTTGTTTTTATCCAGACTAGAGAGTGAACTTCACCGTCTGTATTAAACAACAACAATAAAAGCTGACAGCTGGTGATGGAGAATATTATCTCCAGGAAGGAACAGGTTATGAAATGACTGAAGACAGAGGAAGAGAGCTTTCATAAAGGGAGTGGAAAGATCATAGGGGTGAGGCAGTGATGCAGGGGTGATGAAGAAGATACCACCTGTGCTGCTTACGTCAATGGTCTTCAAGAGAACTGCACAATCATTTACAACATAGCTGACGTTCTTATATTCTTGCAAGAGATATCATTAACATCAGACTGTGCATTTATTTTTTCACCATAAACACATCATGCAATGGACACAATGTATCGGTTGCACAATGTACAATGTGTAATTTTCTGCCTACGGGTGTTTCTCAATGAAAACAACAAAAGATGCAGCTTGGTGATGCTGTAAAGTCGTGCTGCATCATAGCTTTTGTCTGCGTCACAGTTACAGGAGGCTTCTCATTGTGCAACGAGTGCTTCACTTACGTGCATCCCAGACATGATGAAGGGAATTGGGCAGCAGGTGTCCTCGGGCAGGTAGCGGTCACTGTTCAGCTAGTACCATCAGAGCTGTAACACAAAAAAAGTAAGAAATATAAACAACAACCTATTTCTCTACACATGCTTCTCGTACAGTGGAATGACCAACTCAAATGTTTGTTTGTCAAATCACCTGTAGTATTTCTCTTCTATATGTAAATTCTGCAGTTGCTATAAACTAAAACCGTTTAGATATATGTGCCGCAGTACAGATTTGGTGGTAGCAGTGCTAGACAAAGTGTTTTTGTGATTAAAACGCATAGGAGAATCATGACCTTTCGTATATCTTACTGCTTGTTCCTTCCTTTCCTTTTATGCCAAAACCAAAGCATGTTTGCATGCTAAGTAAAAAGTGGCTAGAGGCAGCATTATAGAGTTAGGATGCTAAGATGAGGAAATATGTCTTGTCTATGTGTGTAGAAGAGTGAAAACATTGGCTCCATCGCAATTAAGTTCCCAATGTCCCAGTGGGGACATTAAACATTAAACATAACTGAGCATATGTAAATACATGGTGCCAATGAAAGAGTGTAAAGAGATGTTAAGGCAATAATGAGAAAAATGGATTTCCAGTATGGGTGCTGATGAAAGACAGCTAAAAACATACACTGCTATCTGAAAGGGGACCGATAATCTGTGTTGTCTGGAATTATTATTCGCATTGGATGCAAAATCGGTGGAGGGCAGATCTTTGGTATTAGCCAAGTCTGTCGAGCATCTTTACAGCCAATTACTAGTCTTTTAAAGGTGACCTTGATATCGTGGCAGAAAGGAGAGAGGGAGCTGCAGAGACAGAGACAGAGAGGGGGAAAAAATACAGACATGAACCGAGACACAGATTCTCTCTTCACATACAGTTCACATCTAAAAAGAGTGTGTGTGTGCATAGAAGGACATGAGTATAAAATTATGTCTGAGCCCTTAAAAGTTTTTTTGTTTTTTTTTTAAGTTCTTAATAATTCTGCAATGCGGTGGTAAACAAGCGTGGAGGTGGAGCAGCAGCTACATAAGGCCTCCTGCAGTAGCCTCCATTCAAAGCATCTCACTTCCGACCAGCTAAGAGAACAGGAAGTTGAAATGGGGCAGGAGAAGGAGGAAGTAGCTGACGCACATTTTCCAGCGCTTCGTATGAGGCAGGGAGGGGCTGTAGTAGGAGTCCTGTGTGAGCATGGGTACTCTGGTCACAGCCTACCTTCAACCTGACTACATCCACTCTTAATGCCAGAATAGATCATAAAACACAGAACAAAATATTGTACAACTTGAGTATAATTCAAAGTCAATTATTACGGCTAAATAAAGTGTTCTACGACACATTTTACCCCTTTGTTTGGTTTGTCCTGCATGTGAGAGATGGCAACAACAGTAAGAGCCCACAGCTTTCACTCTCCTTCAGTCTGTTTCATAGAAAGTAACATTTTGTCCACGGAGTGGAAGCTGGTTGTTTTCCACTTGTAAAGTAACTTAAAGGTCTGTGTAATTTTAGAGCCATGAAAATGATGCATCTCCTTCAGAGGGCCTGGCTACTGGCTAGCACTCTCCCTAAGAGCATCTATGGCCAAGCTTCACAGGACTGCCATATAGCCTGTGTTGAAACAGGAAACAGCCTAATTGCAGACCATTGCAGATCTGTATGCAAAATGACAGAGCCAAATATATCCAAGGCCAGGCTGCTCGGCTGCACCCAGAGGGCACTTGCTTCTTTCCCTTTGCCATTCTTTACGTCTAGAGCAGAGCTGCTGGAACCGAGCAGCGTGGCTCACCAACCCACAGCCACACTAGTGAGCCAATAGAGGAGAGACAAGTGAGCGCTATTCTTATCTCTCTCCAGTGCTAAGGAATGCCTTGGAGCTATTCGAGAGCTTTAGCATCACACTGCTCACATTGCTCTTCTTGAGGTAGTCAAGTGGTGCTCAGATAGGGAGTGAAAATATTCTTATATTCAGTTTTCAATAGCAGTGCCAATGAGTGCATCCTTGTTGACAAGAATATGGTTCCAACACCCATACTGAAAATGAATGCACTGTGATACCATGCATGTTTGATGCTGAGAGAGAAGGTGTGAATAGTACTACTCCACCAGGTGTTGTGCCACTGCGGAGTGCAACATCACCTTTGCTGAATATCCATGCAGACACCTAAGGCTGTGTGCACACAATGGGAAAAAAAAGAAAAAAAAGAAAAAGAAGCAAGGGGCTGTGTGTGTTTGGGCGTGTTGCTACAGTTACTGGTCAGAAGACAAAACACGAGCCAGGAAGTTGAGTTTTCAAATCCCATTGTGTGCCAAGATGCTGCAGTTTCAGTTTCTGAACTGGATTTTATGACCGTGAAAAGTTGTTATCACAGCTATTATTTGGTTGTCTGTATAGATTCATGTCATATAAACAGTAAATTAGCAACGGTACATGGCACAAAGGTAGGCATAGGGGCGAGGTTTGTTTTGCTGGACTGCTTTTATGTTGCATTTTTTATGTAGTTCTCTTGCTGGTCTAAATACACCCTAGTAATCTGTATTCTAACAATGTTTCAGGACAAACTGGGTGTTTTGACTCTCAAATGCTGACATCTTTTGAATAAATGGTCTAACAACATGGCGCTTTGTATGTTACTGTCACATATCAAAGTATATTTTTTGGCATTCTAGCTCACTCCAGCTGCCAGATGTGACAAACATGAGTGGAAATCACTTCCTTCCCCGCTCCCCTCCTCCTAATTTCCTCCCTGTGTGCAACAGGAGCTGCCGGTGACAGTGTCATGGCAACACACTGGGAAGCGCTACATCAAAAGGCCCCTGTTACATCACTCAGAGTGCAGCGTTGCCTTTATCTTTGCTATGCTAGATGACAGTAATGTAACTACTGTTTGTGTCTTATGTGCCATTTTCATTATGACTAATATTGTGTTTTACATAAATTGTCTGCATGTTTCTTTGTGCTGCAACCTACTGCTCTGAACAGCTTTGATAAAAGAAAGAGACAATGTGAACGTGGGGCCCTGTTGCTCATCTTTCCATATATTTTATGCCTGCACGCTGGTTTCTCCACATTATTATTTCATTGCGCTGTGCCTCTAAGACATATTCATTATTCTCTGAGAATAAAGCAATCTTAACTTATGTTCTCACTACATCAACACCCAAAATCCTGAAATTATGCTGCTCTGCATAACTTGTAAGTCTCAGCATAACTGCATAGAGCATTAAAAACCATCCTGTATGAGAGGTATTCTGTCATTTGATTCATTTGGCTCTCTGCTTGTCATATCTGCTTCTTTTTCAGTTTTTTTTCATACACTGTCACTTTACTATTTTTTTCTCTTCGCTTTATGTAACTGTCATCTGTTAGAATTTAGAAATTATTTTGTTATTATAAAGTATGCCACAGACATACAAACAGTTCTGAAACTAGATGAGAGACTGATGTGATCCAGTGACAGTGCAGACAATGACTGAGTAATAACACATTCCCAGAAAGTCATTTAAGGTTAGTAGTGCCATGAAACATAAATAATCGAGATGTAAAAGTGTAAATCGTCATATTACAATAGCACGAATCAGTCGTCAGGTTCTTTGTCAATTTGTGTTTTGATGGATTTAAGAGCTTTTTGTCTTCACAGGTTTTGTTTTAGTTGCGAGTTACAATTTTGGACAATTAGTTTGCACTCCATCCATACTAATCCAGCTCTTACTGTCAGACTCTCGACCCGTGAAACACAATGCTGTTTGTACTGGATACCCACCATGTGCAAGCAGCTGCGAGAGTTTTCAGCTGATTGTTGCTCTGTCAGCTTTTTCTGGATAAGTAAAAGCGTGGACAGAAATCACCAGAGAGGGCTGGTTTTTAACAGAGACTGCTGTTGTCTGTTTCTAAAACTACTGTGGCAAAGCCTTGGGTTATGTAAACACAAGACTACCCCCAGCAGGCCCAATGCCATCCACAGATTACAGTCCTACTAGGATAGCATTTAACAGAGGTTATAACAGTCCACTTTTACTTGGGGTGACAGTTAGCTCAGTCCAGGTATATGGCTGTTTAAATCCGGATGCTGCTAATTGTCCCAAGGGAAATTCAATTTACTGAGCCTGCATTAAACAGCAGATCCCATCACACTCAACAAGGGAGGGCTTTATATACATTAATCAGTAAACAACATTCCCATGAAATTCCAAGTCTGGTTAGCCAAGTCGTGCCACACAAGAGCTCAGTTTGCTACACAGAGAGAACCATACAGAACGCTAAATGTTTTTACGTTTTAATGCAGCTGTGTGTTGGGTCTTTCTGGGCGCAGTTTTTAAGTTATGCCAGTCTAAATTATTAGCTGTTGTACGGTAAGGGTAAAATTCTAACCTCTAATCAATGCTTATGTTTTGCCAAACTTTTTTTTTTTTTTTAAACCTTCTACCACTTCCATGGTCACAACTATCAACCATGTGTATAACCATGACCTAGATACAACTGCTACATGTACATTGTGGTTAATGGACTTTGTCATCTTCTGTTTTTTATCTAATGAGTTTTCTGCAGTGATTGGCAGAGCTGGAATTAAATAGTGCTGTGTGATGAGGACAAAATCAAGTATCATGATATTTTTGACTTACTACCTTGATAATGATATTGCAACCATACCAGATAATTGTTAATGCTTTCAAAGACATCATGTCACTGATGATGAGCAATCATTGGTTTAGTGGAAATAATAACCATGCAGGTCAAAGGCAAATAATAGAACAGCTAGAAGAAGTCTGCTTTAAGTTTAGAAAAATCAGGTCACTTTACTGTCAAAAGATCATTTTTATGTCACATGACATAATGTGACTTAATATTTAGTCTCATATCACAGCATCAAAACAGCATCATCAAATACACGATACACTGATGGGGCCTACAGATAAATAAGCTTTTACACATGTGAACGTGGATAAGGCAGCATTCAACCTTTGAGTCACGTCATTTCAAAATAAAGGGTTTGTGACTGTCTTGTTTTGTTTCTATGGCTAATGGAGGAGACCAAAAATAACAACCACAGCATGTTCAGCTTACTTCAGGTGCAGACACAGAGATACACATCTGCTTCTGTACAGATCTGTCTGTGACTGACTGCTTTCCTGTATGGTCTGACTGCTTGGTTGCAGCTGGGAGGACAAAAACAGGCCCAGTTCTACTTCCCTCTGCAAATAACCACAACAAATTTATATACAGCATTGTTTAACTACATTTGGTACAGTATATATATAAGCTATTTTTAACCATGATATTATCCCTTGAAAAGGATTTAAGGCAGCATCCTAACTTTAATGCAGCTACGGCTATTGAATATTGACTCAAGTCTCAGTTTGTATGATAAATGTACTGACAGCTGAAGAAATGGAAATGTGACCTACTGGGTATGCAAATAAACAGTATAAGCTCACCGAAAAACAAAACACAACACAACACTCAGAGTGCCGGAGGCTCTGCAGAGTGGACATCATGGAACTGTCAACAACAAATGACTCGTGGCTGCAACGCATTTCCCCGTATGTAAAGTATGTGACACCAGGCCGTGATGAACCCATATGAGGTGAATCGTTCGGTGCTCTTAACACACGGCGAACAAATATGATGTCCTGGTTGGGTGATATGCAAATCAAGGCATGTGTACAAAAGTGAGGTCGCCATGTTTGATATGCAACAGCATTTGCATTTCACCTCTGTCACTGTTTCGCATTTACGTTACAGACATTCATCGGAGTCTGACATGTGATTAGTGAACATGACCTGGCATCTA
This sequence comes from Datnioides undecimradiatus, assembly GCA_008933995.1. NCBI lineage: Eukaryota > Metazoa > Chordata > Actinopteri > Lobotiformes > Datnioididae > Datnioides > Datnioides undecimradiatus. The sequence continues at coordinate 4,360,485 of WARS01000060.1, forward strand.
TTTTCAACAGATGTTTTTACATTAACCCTTCATCTATCGCTGCTGTTTAAACTTTAACTTTAACTTTAACAACGTGGAGATGTGTCTAAAATATATATTTATCCTGAACAAAACAAATTCAAATGGTAATTATAAAAATGGAAAAATAGTGTAACAATAAGGTCTACACACAGAAACCACTGATAATATTTAAAGCTTGTGACTAACCAGACTGTGACTTCATTAAACCTCACCATAGTGAAGACTGACAGGCTTGCCGGTGAATAGGAGAAGTAGCAGAACTCAGCTCCTGTTTGTGGCTGAGTAAAACCCACACCTACCTCTTGATATGGTAACCCAGCAACACACTAAGACAGAGACGTGCCCACCATGAGGATTGTATTGAATACAAAAAAATGAACATTGCATATGCTATACAATATAGCAGGGGTGTAGAGGGAGCTTATATCAAAGTGGCCACACACACAGACATGGTAGCATCTCCCTGTGCTGAGCTCTCTCCCTCCATCTGCAAGTGTGAGGAGGTGTGTGTGAGTGCCTCTCTGTGAGAGAAACCAGGAAGTGGGCTTCAATTAGTGCAAATGCAGAGAGATAATGTGTCCAGAGATGGAAGCTGAATCCCCAGACATGTAACAGGCCTCAGTGCCCTCATGTCCTTTTCATCTTGATGAGCTGCTTCCCACCACAGCGGGCGGTCACTGCTGGGCCTCTGCATGCTTCGATGATCACATGACTGACAGTGCTCAGTACAGGGATGAGGTAAAACCATGCAACACAGTTTCTCTACCAAAACAAAAACCACAAATCACCAAAATAAGGCAGTGTGTAAAAAAAAAAAAAAAAAGGAGGCCGATCCTCAAACCTTCTAGCGAATATGTAAGGTACAACAGGCAGGAGTGCTCAGGGTAGCTTCATGCAGACTGGAGACGTTGTGATAAAAACACCTGAAGCTACAAAAAGCTAAAGGGTGTTGCACCTGTACTGTGCCATAACAAGACAACGCATCACAATATCCAATACTCAGACATACTGCTTGCAAAGAGTGAAAAGTGGATAGAGAGTTAGGTATACCTGCCTACACTGTCCACAACTTCCTCTGACTGTACCCTCAACCACAGGGAACAAGTGGTGGCAGTCTCTATTGAAGAAAGTAGCGACCTGATTTGAGAACTGATACTACATTTCAGAGTGCTTAGTTTGTAGTGTGAAACGAGATATCCGGCAGCTTAAACTAAATTCAATCAGGCACTTCATTTTACATTCGCACAAAGGGTTGGGCACTATGCATTAGAGCATTAAGGGCCATATTGCAGACTGTTTTGTGGAAGTAGTTTTTTGTGGTTTTTGCATCAATCATGAAATGCCTTGATCTGTCTGGCAGTCAAAATACTGTAGATTCTGCTGGTGCAGTTTTGGTGCAGAGCAGGTAAAACGGCTCTGCAACTGAGTGCAAAAATGTCCAAGCTGGAGTGCCAATCAAGATAAAAGTTGACAACAATCTCTGGGCACATGCTGTGCTATTGATTTAGTCAGCGGGAATTTCTCACAAATTACACCTCGAGTCAAATCTTTCACATCAACGAAGACTGAAGGTACACTTTAAAAAGCTCAAATACTCTGGAGTATGGCTCGATTCTTGAGGTTATACCGGGGGAGGAAAGGGAAGTGGGGTAAACACTGTGGTACAAACAGGTGCGCTGAAGGGCCACTCACACATCTCAAATAGAGCTGAGGGACAGGAGAGAGCTGTAAGGAGAAGATCACGAAGTTAAGGAAGACTGTGGCTTACTCAATCATTACAACTGTGTGCCTGCCTCTGCCATCTGCCACATGAAACATTTTGAGCCATCATCACCTTTTTTTTTTTTTTTCCCTTTTAGCCGTGGTGCCGTTTCTCTGCGCCACTGACACTCTTTGCCCTGCTCTTCTCTTCACTTTGGCTCGGCAGCAACAGAAAGACAGATGCTGCCATGTGGGTTGAGGCTCTTTGCGGACTTTGAAACGCTTATTTATCTTTAAAATGATGCCCAACACAACCACAGACTGCACTATAGGGATCAGATATAAGTGCCTTGCTCAAGGGTATCTCTGTTAACTGGTGAGGGAGGAGAGGAATGCAAGATTAATGACATCTTCCAGACAGATTTACCACACAGCTTGGAGATTTGAGCTGACAGCCTTTAGTGCGCACACTATTGTTACGAGATCACTCTACTGAATCAAACATCCATTTGTCCTGCTCCTCCTAACCAACAGTAATGAGGTACAATAGCTTGAATCAGTCTGATTGTGTTAGATACACCATTTGTCACCAGCTGACTAAATGTGACCAGGAAAACCAACAAAGAGCACCGGGAAGGGATACTGGAATGCTGAACTAAGCAAGAGAAGAACATTTAATATATTAAAAAAAAAACAACACAAAACATAAACAAAAAAACACATTCTTTCATTGCAGTAGAGCAAAGCAAATCATGCGTGTGTCTACTTCACAGCTGTCATCCCCTATTTTTATCTAAGTGAATGAAAAATAGAGCAGCGTGACAGAAAAACCTCTCCCACCAAAGACAGACAGACAGGTGGGGAGACAGACAGCCCTCCTGCCTCCTTCCTTCCCATTCTCTCTCTCTCTCTCTCTCTCTTTCTGACGTAACAAGTGACAGGCTCGGGCTCACCACTGATGACAGATTACAAAAGCAGGGAGGCAGGAAGTGGAAGAAAGAAAGGAAGAGGGGGAGAGTACCCCCTTCTCCTCCCCCCTCGAGCTCTGGGAGGCTGCTGGACGGGAGAAAGCAGAGGGGAGGAAGGGTAGTGGTGACAGCTTATTGTTTGAGCTCTGTGTGCTGTGGTTCCAGCCTCAGCACACACTCATCCAGGCCTGGCTATTTATATCCTCTCAATATCCATGCAGGCGGAGGCAGGGTGCAGTCGTTTTCTTCATTGCATACATTACGGAGACGCTGCATTAAAGAGCCTTCCTGCTATGAGTGAGCACTGCTTGGACTCCTTTTGTTTCAGGATTTCCCTCTTTATATTTAGGTAATAATGGTTGATGTATCCAGCAGCGTGTGCTGGTTTAGCCTTTTAGAAGCAGATGTATACAAATAAATATGATGAAGCCTTATTCAATCAGTGAAAGCCACAAAAAATGTGTTTCCTCTTTATTATATAAAAAGGGGTAGTCCAGCAGTTTGGCAGTGAACTTTCATGAAACTGCAGCACTTGTTTGAGACAGATTAAACAGACTGATCCAACTCAAAGCAGCAGGGGCTGAGATCGTCTGTTATTCGGTCCCCTGAAAGAAACAAACTATAAAGATGCTGAAGTCTGCATTTCCCATGAGGCAACTTAACCGCATCTGTCAGGATCTTTCATTATCAGGCTAATTTTCTCAGAGCCGCAGAACAGGTTATACAACTGTTTTAATGGGCTGCAGAGTGAGCTTAGACACGAATAAATAAACATCATTGGTAAAACTCCTGGAGTGCCCCCTTAAAAATAAATTCATCAACACAACACGACTTAATTCTTGATGTCATGTAACACTGTGGAGCTGGAGTTATTCTTAAAAACTGAGAATGTAGCTGCAGAGTTGATTCAGACAAGACAACAAAAAAAAAGAAGCAAAAACCACAAAACAAAGGAAGACCAGCTTTAAGACAAAAAGGAACAAGTCATTCAACGCAAATCTATTCTTTTTAATGGTCATAGCACACAGACAAACCCACAAATTCATTAGTGGTTTAAGTGTCATGAGCTAAAATACTGACGATAACAAAAATGATAAAATGATGTGAGTCAAGTTTTTTTGGATGTATATTTTTTTACAGTAGCAGACACTGGCTAGTTCTACTGGCTTATCATTTATATATCAGGCAATTATTTGCAAATAACTGGATAATCAATAAATTATTTGCATAGTTTTTCAACCCATAATTCACTACAATATGGGGATGTCACCATCGTCCCTATTTTCACATTTAATGGAAATAAAAGATCAACTGAGAACTGAAACGGAGATACAGTAGCAGCAGCGCACGCGTGTTAATCGTTGTATTACTGGGTACCCTCTGGATTACAAAAACTACATCTAAGAAAGTCACGCAGCCACCACCGCACTGGCGATGGACACCCCTGACTGGAAGCAGAGAAAATCTTTTAGTAGAGAACACAGACCGCTCTGCTAATGATCCAATTTGCCACAAACTGTGGCGTTTGCGTTCTGTGACTCAGTGGCAGACCCACGAGGCTGGAGGAGAGAAGTTTTTGCAAATTACCTTGTAATTTGCAAAAACAAACAAGCACAAAAATACATCAATACCACATACTGCACTGGTGAGCTGCCCTAAGTCACCACGGAGAAATTCCTTCACCATGACAGCCCTGGTTACTGCATGTGAGATGAAGTGACAGTCTTGCTGCTGGACGTTTGCATGTGTCTGTGTTGAAATGCAGTTTGGAACAGAAGGACAGAATGACTGAAAACTCCGGCTAAGTGCAAAATGATATGTGGTGGGTTGGTGGAGGGGATGCAGTCGGAGAGCCACAGGGTTGTGGGATCTGGGAGGCCCTGTGGGCTTCTGAAGAGACATCTGTTTCGCAGGTGCACATACATACACACTCTACATCTTTTGCTTATTCTCTCAATGTTATTGAACACTCGCTGACAACATACACACAATCACGAAAGTACACACAAAATGCCTCCCGTCCTCTGGCCTATGCTGCCACTTACGTACATACATTCTTCAAGCATAGCCTAATGTATGCCGTCTCTCAAATGTGCACACACACATACAGAAGTGGCTTCAAACATCCCAGGGGGTGAGAGAGAAAGAGTGAGGAGGATGGGGGGAAGCTGCTTGCTGCTGCTTTCACTGCCTTTCGTCCTCCTTTGATGGAAACACATGACAAGTCCTCCATTCAGACCTGAGGAGGAGGAGATGAGGAGGCAAAGCATGGGGATGGAGACACAAAGAATGTCATTAGTGGCAGCCACAGCAGGGTGTTGGTACAATATGGCAGCAGCATTAGTGGTGACTGGAGCTCCAAATCTCTTAAATAAAAGAAGCATTCAGTGGCAGCAGCACTGATCCCATGGAGAAAAATCAGACTCAGTGGACTAAAAAGAAGGGAGAGGGAGGAGAGAGGCACATGGGGAGAAATGGGGACTGAGAGGGACCCAGCTAAAGGCAAAATCCAAATTGCAAAGAACACTGGAATACTATTTGCCTCAAATAGAGATTATACAGATTACCTGGGCAGAGGGTAATCCTAAGAAATTGACTATGTGCAGATCCAGCCTCTAAAAAAGAAGGTAGATGCAACAAACCAGGTTGTCTGAGGGAGAAGACAACTACAGATACGGTAAAACCTGTATGTTGCGCTGAAAAAAGAGATTTTTATTAAATAAACTCTTTAATCTGGCTGACTCTTACAGGAAAATGAAAAACAGACATAGGAGTCGCATAGACCACCTCATCCCTGCCAACCCACTGCATTAGTGAGACATTTGAACTCAACACAGCAAATTTCACCAAAAGGTGAGGAGTTTGCATTTCTACACAAAGGGATATGCAGATGATGCAGTGAGAAAGAGATGCTCACAGATGGATAGGACAGTTCAGGAGAGCAAGGGCATAGCAAAAGAGGAGTTAGAGGAATGTGGAGGAGTGGAGTGATGCAGATCACAGAGGACGGAGGATAGAGACAGACATGAAACTGTTGAGGACTGCCTGGTTTCTTGGCGGAGGACTGTGTCTGCTGGTCCTTAATATTAACAGCAGTCATCTGTCGGTTCCAATGCCAACCATGAATAATAGAGGCTCCACCCAGCTATGCCAGCACTCTGAATTATTAATTCACAACCACAGACTTGCATTAGCACACAGTGTGGGGCACTCTCCACTGTGAGGTGCAGGCACATTTGCCTGCTCTGACTGAACCACATGCATGCGCTCAAACGCAGGAAGTGAAAATGTGTGTGCGTGCCCATACAGTGTATGTGCACTGACATTTCACAGATGCACATTCTAGCATGCATATTCACACACTGACAGAAAGCAATTGTATTCTCTGAAAAACTCCTCTTTACATTTTGGGCGACAATTAATGTGGTGTGCGTCAGTGATGTTGGCTGTTCCTTAATTGTCAAAGCACCATTTCAAAGTCAATACCAATAAATGTATCAGTAATTAATCAATTGATTAACAACACACCATCTACACAGAAATCAATCAACACTAAAAAGGGGTCTTTATATTCATTTTTAAGTTCAATTGACTGAAAAATATTAATTCTCAGATACATGTATTTTAAAAATACAAGATTATAAGAGATAAAAGAGATTATTAACTGGCTATGCAACATCCAGCAAAGTAACCAGATTACTGTTTCAGTCACAATAGCACAACCCCAGAGACAACGTTAACTAGGTCATTAGTTTCTTTTCATAGGCTAGGTTAAGAAATGTACCCTAATTATCTGACAGAAGAGCTGCCTGACAGATGTAAATCAGTGCAATACCACTGTGACAGCAAGTTATGCTTTGCGTATATACTTGGTGTACGTGAAGGTCTCAGGGCTTGGTGTGTGTCTGCCTGAATGTGTGTGAGTCATTGATGAAACACTGCGGCATGTATTGTCACTTTTCTCCATATACAACATGCCCTAGTTTAATCCCTCATTAAAAATCCCACACACATACAACAAAGATTAACATGCAAGCACAATCATGTGCACACAGACATCTCTTACCCTTATCACTGGCTTTACATCTGCTGCAAGGAGAACTCTACCTGAGACAGCTTCTCCTACACTCCACATCTCTCTTGATCAAAGCAGAAAACAACACCGCTTCCCCGCACAGAAAGTCAACCAACACAGCCTGCCAGGCTGTCTCTAGAGTCAAGCAGGAAAACAAAACACAACATCAGCTGAAACACACAAAAACTGACACACACTGAGCATGCATTTGAATTGAAGTATTTGAATGTGTGTGTTTTGCAGCGAGTGTTGTGTAGGCTGAAAATTTGCATTTGGGTGCCACACTGAGAGTCAGTTTTCACCTGTGGAAGAGGACATTGGGTTACAAGGTGACGGTAATGGCGTGGGTGAAAAACCAAGGTAGATGGTGACACACAAACACAAGAGGTATCAAAGAGGAGAATTTCTCCTGATGCAGAGCCAACGTTTGCCGAGGCAGCAACTGCAAATCTTGCCCGAGGAGAGCAGTGCTCAGGGATTTCTTCAGTAAATTCAGTAAAGCCTCACACAGACTGTGTGGAATGATAACCCTGCTCACTTTCACAGCCCAGGGACAGGCACACAGCCTTAAGAGAAGTCTGTGCAAATAGGGCTGAGCAGCATGACCATAAATCTGTATCACAGGAACAATGTATATATGACTGACGTTATCCCTTGTAATTTCTATTGAACGTGGTTTTTATTGGGTCTGACAGTGAAGCTCGTGTGAAACCAGAATCTGTGTTTCTCCGGGACCCTTTTACAGTTATTCAAAACCTATTGGTAACAAACTAGTGATTATTTTTGGTGCTGAAAAAATGGTCATTTAATCAGTTAGCCATCTGAGAGAAAATAAATCAGCTAGTATTCAATCAATTATTGTGTGCCATTTAAAAAAAGAACAAAGTCAAACTTCATTCTCTCATTCCATGGGTATATTTCCTGTTATCCTTAGACCTCTGTGCAGGGGAACTGTTGGTTGGACAAAAAAAAGGACATCAGGTCTATTTATTGATTAATCCATTGTTGCAACCTACAAAACCTTAAAAATAGCAAGACATGTCTTGCATTGCCAGTAGCCTAAGGTTTAAGGTGCTTTGATGGCCTGTTTCTTTCTGATCAATAGTAAATTACATTCAGTTAACAGCCTGAACCAGAAGCCTGAACCAGTGACTGTTGTTTTGACAAAATTATGACTGAAACTATTAATTCTAAGTTACTGTTGAATAATTTTATCAATCCTCTTATTAATATATTTTTTATAATACATGGTGACAGAGGGTGGAGAGCCAGCAGAATAGAACAGCATGGGACACACAATGAAGACCTGAGAATGGTAAATGTACTTATATAGCACTTCTCTAGTCGTCTGAACACTCAAAGTGCTTCACACTACAACTCAGCATTCCCCCATTCACACAAAATGCAACTAAGAAAACGAGGAACTTTTGAACTCATTCACACCGATGACGCAGCATTAAGTGCAATTTGGGGTTCAGCGTCTTGTCCGAGGACACTTCGGCATGCAGCCTAGAGGAGCTGGGGATTGAACCGCCAAACTTCTGATAGGGGGCTGACCCGTTGTGCCTCTGAGCCACAGCCACCCCACAGAAAACATCCTGACCATGCACTGCATTTTAAAGTTAGACAAAACAGACACAGGCTCTTAATATACCAGAATAAAATTTGATGCATGTGCAGGATTGACCAACATCACACTATGCAATGTATACAATTATATGACCATCTATTTGTGACAAAGTTCCAGATTGGTCAATGAACATTGCTTTATGTAAGAATATAAACACACGGCTCACTTATTATTACAGTAATAACATTATAATGACAACATAAATCTCCTCTAATAACAGAGAATGCTCTGGTTGCTTAGCTGAGCTAAATATTTGACAACCATGAAAAAGATCTGCAATGCAACATTTATCCAAACCCTACCCCTGACTTAACACAACGAAGTTAACACTGAAACAAGTCGAAGAATACGCAGGGAGGGGTCTGTGTATCCTAAATGGTTGATACATTCCTGCTGTCCCAGGAGACTAAAGACGGAGCTTTGCAGAAAGTCGGGCAGCTTTATTTTCCTCTGTTGCTGACCCCACCGCGGCCTACTCACACACGCCTTCACATCAGCGATAACAGTTGCACGTGTGTGTGTGTGTGTGTTTGTGAGACCAAGCAATCATATAAGTGTCTGAATGGGTGTGAGTGGCTGTACTTGTGAGTGCATCAGTCTAGGTGAGAGAGCAGGTAAGAGACTGGAATGAGATGAGAGACCCTGTGTGAATGAAGTGTGATTGTAATTGTGATCGAGTGGGTGAGGGGAAAAATGAACACGTCAGTAATGCCACCATCATACAAAATGACTACAAACACTCAGCTACAGTGATCTCATTTCCTCAGTCGACTGAAACCATTTCTAGGAACCAGGAATTGAACTACCACACTCATGTTCAAAGACAAAAATAGATGTGATTACACTACATTAAAGAGCACAGTAGCTGTTTTACACAGGAAAGGCCAAGTATGTATTTAGCGTAGCTTCCACTGTCCGTTACAAATAAAAATCTGGTGGCCTGTACACCAATATTTCTGTGTCATATTATTAATATCTAAGTTATAAATGACCTTGCTACTGCATCCTGAGTGAATACGGGTTAGTAGAGAGCAAAGGCCAAATATTTGGGTGATGCTGAGGTAGTGAGTGTCTAATATATCAAAACCTAGATAAGCTTCCCAACAGATTCCAACGCATCCAGGTATCCTGACCAAGCAGCAACGACAAGGACACAATCCCTCACTGGCACATAGAGTATAGAGTATTACAATGCATTGTGACACACATCATATTAATGTCCCTGCCTATACCCAGCCCTAAACAGCATGGGATCTTATTTTACAGTTAAGCTGCAACTCTGAAACATGAGTGCAACATAAAGATAAGGACAATTTCCCCAAGCTTTCAAAATTCGAAGCAGTGATTGGAAGGATATGGGTATACCATGTGTCCTGTTGATGGCATTCCTGTGCTCTTGGCACAAAGCTCAGGCTCTCTGTGCATGCTTTCTGATAACATGGTAAAAGATAAGTCCTGAAGAGTTATCCATCTGCCCAGCTCTAAATCCTTCATTCTGTATGCATCTATCTATCCAGCTACCTACTGCCCATTAAGCCATGTGGCTCATCAGCAACGTGCCCAGATGTAGGTCACGGCCAACAATAAAGCATCTCTACGCTGCACAGATCTTCTGATTAAATCTCTCAATTGAAAACATTGGGGAAAATGTTGCTTTTATTAAAAAGATAGCCTGAAGGGAGTTCTACACACAGACAAGATCAAGTGAAATGTTCCTTTAATAGAGAAACCTGTATCAGAGTAGACCTAATTCAGGTCACTTAACTTTTCAGCAGTCTACGTGACATCATTAAAGCAGAGGCATTTACTGTATCTTTGAAGTGCATCGGATGAGACAATTGCACAAAACTCACTACGGAGTGCATCGAACGCAAGATAAAAGTGGAAGCAGTGGAGCCTTCCTGCTGTGGCAAGATTCATTGTCATCATCATCGACATCATCAGTGACTCATCCTTTAATCGTTTCAGGACACTCACAATAATGGCAGCAGAATTTAATATGTCTATAAAAGGAGAAAAATGGCACAAAATTTAGATTGACTGAGTTACTTGCTCTTCTATCACAGCATGTTTGCCGTAATATGAAGGGGTTCAGTGGACACAGGTGTTTTGTGCACAAAGACAGAGTGATCAGGCAATGGAGGTGAGGGAAACTACACATATAAATATAATCAGACATATTTGCATAAGTCTGTGCCTGCGTGCTGCTTAGCATGGTGCAAGAGAAAAGGACAGTCTTGATTATTAGCACTGTTGCACAGGAAAGTGCTTAAGGCTAGCATTTGGACCAACAAGTACACTTGTACTTGTTGTACTATTAAATTATTGTTTGTGTCATGAATATTTATTATTTTCCAATTAAATTAGTTACTATAGTAACTAATAGTTGCTAATAGTTGCTCTGAAATTTCCCTGGTGTGGGACTAATAAAGGAAATCTAATCTATTGTATACTATAGCATAGTAACAGTTACAATAGTAACTGTTACTATGCTATAGTTAACCACAAAAGTTGTTATCAGGATCTTATGCAGCTGGTAGACAATGACTGATAATCATCACGGGTTTGCTTTACAGTAATCAGACCAGCAAATCATAATGATGTGGGAAAGAGTTGAAAACTTTCTCAGTAGAAAATATTAGAGACAAACTGCTCATTCATTCAAAATCAGCAAGAAACATGAAAGATATAATTCATGGCACACGTAAAGCAGCGCTGCTGATCAAACACCTGGCTTAAGTAGGAATGGCCTTTATGCAAAGCTTTGGACCGAAGGTGGTTATTCCTCAGCTGAACTTCTCTCTATGTTGATACTGTTAGCTACCTAATCAAATTAGACACCTGAGCAAACAACACTGACCACGCATCGCAGTTTGTAGCTCTACAAAGCTATGAGACGGGCTCTTTAAAAGTACTCAAGTAAGACTTCAGCCAAGTCCTGGATTCTCCAATGACACATTATTCAATATGTACTAGATTCATATTATGTACAGATCTACATGGCATTTTTATTAAAACAGTGTTCAGGGTTGGTCTGGGTCCACTGCTTTACATGAGAATATAAATACTGAATGACTGGTACTGTATTATTACAATAACATCTTGAAATGCTTATAGCATTAATTACTTTATCAAACTGTTTGCTAATTTTACAGGAACACAAGTCTGTGTTTATTCCAAAACATCCTATGGCTGAAATCCTTTACCATACCTACATTAAAAACAATACTGCAGCAATCTGTTCAAAAATAAGCATACACTATCAATGCCCTGTCCCTTCTTTTAATGTTTCTTATTAGATTCAATCATACTGTAGTTGTGTAAACTGTGCAGGACTCACAGGCAGAATGTTAAACAAGCAACAGGGACATCTGTCAGACAAATTGTTTATTTTTCTCAATATTTTATTTCTTAAAATATACTGTGCTGAGAATTTAGCTATGCATGGCACACAGGCCTCAACAGTCTTCCTGTGCAGATATTTATGTTTGTTTACACTGTGTACATTTATTACAGACGTGGTTGCTGGGTTCAAACCTAAATGTAATAATGTAATAACATCAACATCGTTTTGTGACGTGATTCATTGTCTATTATATCCCTGTTTAAACACATTGACACATGAAAAACCTGCATGTGTGGTAAAATCAGCAAAGGTCTACATCACCATAGCTTCCCAGTAGACACCTATCTAAGCCTGGGCTGAATACAGCAAGACACCATGATGTAATCGACACTGAGACAATACTCTACTGACTGCAGACTAGTCTAGGAAGAACCCAAAATAAAAGAAACTGAAACAGTAAAGCTTTCACAATGTTATTTGAAATGTCCAAAGAACACTGAATGTGAGTTAAGTAGATGAGCCTCATATGTGCATCTCCTAAATGACAAGATGCTCCAGGCTTCAGCTTTTGTGCATGGATCCACTCAAAGGAGGAAGTGACCAACTGTTTCCCTCGGCTGAAATTTTTCCTTATGCTCATTAATTCAAATCAGCTCTCACACAACCCCAAAAAACACACTGATGTCATCCAGCTGATCTGTAATTTAAATAACAAACCACCGTGTCATGCTGGTTTGCACTGGAGGCAAGCTCCGGGTACAGGTGGTGGCAGTTAGTGCAGGGTAAGAAGGCATCATTTCAGAACTACTGACTAAGTAGTTTTGGCTGAATTTTGTCATGGGAGGTAAGAAATTCGTCACCGTGCTGTTTTTAAATTGTCACTTCAGGTATATGTTAATAAAACAATCTAGCTGCAGGCCACAGGAGGCAGCAGCATTGTCTGGGTGTCAACTGACAGATAAGCCTCCTTATGACCTAACAGCACAAAATACAGGTTTCTAATTATTCTGGTCATACTATTTGTGGTAAGTCACATATTGAAGGAACACAATATTGCAACATCAGCAATGTGTTCAAAGTGAACACAGATGGAGTCCCTAACCTCTTAATGGCACCACAGGCTCGGTAACAATACATGAATGGTGCAAAGAAAAAAATGATACGACTTTGTCTGCAATTGTACGTCGTAAGAAAAAGGGAAAATGGCTGATTATTTTACCCAGTGGGAAAAATTTGGAGGCTGTGGGCGTACTGAAAAGACGAGGCATGTGTCAGGCCTGCGGCTCGACTCATTGCCTACATTGTGCAGCTAGCCAGCAGGCGTGGCGGCAGAAGCCTCCCGGCCTTCAAGGAGCTGTCTGACTGACCAGCCGCTGCCCAGATGGAGTGGCCTCGCCGAGTTTGCACGCAAGATGGCAGCCACAATGGCACTATTCTACTGGGCAGCATGATCACTAGGAAGGAGGGTATGAGGGAAGACTGTCTCTATCATAGCTCAGCAGGTGCTAAATAGAGAAGATATAGGAATGACACAAAGCGGGACATAGTGGGTTTATATAGTACCTAAATGTCAGATGATGGTGTGCTGGTATGGTGCTGAAAGCTTGTGTTTCTAACTAATGTACTTGAAAAGAAAAAAAAGACTTAAAGCCGTGATGTATCAGAAGTTTTTGTGAAATAAACTGATCCTTATTTACTTAATCTATGACAGACAGCACTCATGTTTCACTGTTAAAGACTAAAACATTAAACAACCCCCAATGATTCTGATAATGGACTATCAATTTAAATCAGATTTTAAACAAAAGTACTGGATGTTATACTGGTTCTGTTTTCTTACATGTGAAAATATGATGTTTTTTGTTAACCAAAGACCAAATTGTACATATATCTTTGGGTTTTGGACCATAAGTTGAATTATAACAAATCTGAAGACATAACCTAAGGTTTCAAGAAACCTGAAAGAACTTCTGATGTTCTTAAACAACAAACAACTAATCGGTTGAATCGTAGTAATTAGCAGATTCACTGATGATTAAAACGTTCAGTAGTTGCAGGCTATATGGGAATCCAGACGCAAATAAATAAACAGTAGGGGTTGAAGATTCACTTCACACTACCAGCAATAATCTCATTAGAAGTATGATGAGCATATTCTTAACAGGAAACATCCAGATAAACATTCATGCTTGGTATCCACACATCATGAAGAATGTCTTGATTGCTTATCGGCTCAGAGTCATTTAAAACATCAGAAAGTACAGTTATATGATGCCCATATTCCAGTTCTACTCAGATTTAAAAAGAGGAAGCACTGCAGGTGCAGTGCAGGGCAGAATTTCCTGCCTATTTCACTTTCGGTCATGTTTCCTAAATAAGTAGCCCATGGCACTACTTTGCATCTTGCAATGTGTACAATACACCTGCATAACTCTGAATGAGACATACTGTATCAGACATTGTAAAATACATCATGGTGTGCACCGTGTGAGATTGGGTATGAAGACTCATGCACTGCAAACAGCTCAGCATATCATTTTATAGCTAGTACCACACAATACTCATCTGCTAAAATGAAAAGAGCCATGAAGCGATTGCTGTTGAATGTATCTTTGCAGAGTGATGTGGCTTATTCTTTGACATCTGTGATGTCCTGTTGCTTGTGAGTGTCAGTATACTGTTAAGCTCTGCACCAAAGTCACCATGATAAATCCCTCCTCTGTTATTGTACTTGCTGATTAAAAAGACAGTGGACAGTGAAGAGAAGGGGCTGGAGGGGAAGAACGGACTAAACGCGGTCATTGTGTTGAGGTCAGCAAGGCCTTGGACAGGCTTCAAATGTGCAATGAGATGGTCAGTGTACAGACAGAGGAGCCATTACTTCCCTGCTGAGCACATAAGCCTGGCTCAGAGCTTAACATAAGACAGTAACACAGCTCAGCTCCTCACAGCTTTAAGGATCGACCAGACAGCGATTCTCCCCCCTCCTCATAACTCATTGCTAAAAAGCAGGGAGCCGACATGAAGCTGGCCTTGCAGACATGTCCTGTCACCTCACGTCCTCATCAAGCTGCACCACGATTAGACAACTTCAATCTAGTCATCAGTCAGAGGGAACTATTGACAAAGAGGAGATAGGTTTAATCTGTGAGCCTTTGGATATAGAGCAGTACAGTCTTACTACTGAGACCAGGGCTGAGTCACGCTGTGTTTAGAAGGCTGGTACATTACACAGCATGCTGAAAGAAAACATTTTGTGCCTCAAATTTCATTGCACACAAATCACTTGAATTCTTGCACTAAAATGAAAAAGCATTAATTGCAAATGCTCTCAGCAGAGACCCTTGAGACACAGTGCTGGATAGTCTAGCATACCGGCAGCAGGTTAGCACTGACAGACGCAGCATATGGATTCCTAACATGTTGCAGTCTGGTTCAACAGATTCCTCTGGGGATAATGAATGCCAAGCCCTCACACCCCCACTTGCTCTAACCAATCTTGGTAACAGATTTCTCTAACAGAAAACCCAAAGCCATCAAGCTGCTTCATCAGCACTCTGCACTCACTGTAATCAACACAACAGTTAAGACAGGTGGGCATCAAAATGAGTCATTTAATTTAATGAATTATCTATCAAATCCTGGAGTCCACTTGCAAATGTCTCTATCCAGATAACAATGGAAAATCTAATTGCTGGTAAGCCTTGGACTCAAGGTAGTCAAGGTAGCAATCAGTTATTAAAATATACAACACAATCTGCAGGGATGGTGTTTTTGATTTTGAGCTGTAGCATGTCAGATAACAGACACACAGACATTGAGATAACACACCAATCATAAAATTTGTTTCATCAAAACAAACCAGGAGTGAGATCATGTGTGAATAGGCATGTTACAAAGCGAAGGAGTCTTCGCCTAAAGCACATGGAAATACTATATAAAGTAGCAAAGCACCACAGACACCACATTGTTTTAGTCAGTCAAGCCACAGCTTGCAAAGGTATGTACATTTCAACATTTCGGTCAGACAGTTACCATGAATTACTGAGTGAGGAACTAACAAACAGGATCAAAGCAGCAGGAACAACAGGCCTCATGCTGGTCTAATTCATGACATACCAACTACACTTAACTTGTTTTTAATGCATCCCATGATCTTTAACCTGCGTGTTAACAAGCAACCATGATCTCATGTTCTTGAGTAAGAAACTGGAGCTCTGCCTTCTCAAGTATGGTGTTCAATAGCTGTACCAGACCCCTGACCTCCCTGCAAAAGGAGTGCAAAAGAAGTGCTATTCTCTGTGGGATAAACACCATCATAACATATTTTTCCACCAAATTACCTGAAGCCATTATTAGCCATTTACTACTTAATAGCACTGTTCCTTCTCCTTAATTATATACAGTGACATGTGACCATCTAAATCAAATATCAAATGTCAAAGAATGTGACAAAGGAACACATTATATCAAAACAACATCAGTGAAGAGATACGAATCAGTGTTTTCTCAATGCAAGGGGCTGCACCTCAGCTCCAGCCCTGTGCTCTCGGACAGCGCGGAGGAGGCTAAGATTACTGGCTCCATTGTCGGACAGGACCATTCCTTCCTACAAACAAAGCAAATTCCAAAAGGCCCAAACCTTAGTATGAGCCCACAATTAAAAATGCAATTGCTTACTATTCCATAAATACACTAAGTGTCCCTTTACAGTCAGTACCACGACACACATTTTGCACGACATCCGCCTGTAACACAATGCTGCATGGGCTGTTTTCAGTCCCAGTTTCATCTCTGGGCTTCCCTACAACACTGGACCGCACGGTGTCAATGAATATTGGTGGAAAACAGAGAATAGAGTCAAAAGGTAGGGGGTCAAGACCACGAAGCGTTAGCCGCGACCAAGGCGTCCGACTCTGGAAAAAGGGGGGAGAAGAAGGGAAGGTGGGTGACAAGGAGGCTTTGGGCACCACCGCAAAATAAACGCCCTTAAACGCGAACATAATTGTGTCCGACATAAACTGAACAACAGAGACATCGTTAAACACTTGGCATGTTTTGTTTGTGTTTACATGTTTGCTTATTGTGTTTGTGCTTAATGTGACTGGGGGGCAACACGCCACAGGGGCAAAAACCTAGCATAAACCGTGTCCGATAATGGATCTCGTGACGTTACACTGTACGTTAACTAGCGGCTAAAGCTAGCGCTCGCCCCCCTTTAACGAAAACCGTTGGTCCTCGCGCGACACTTTATGGCTGTTAGTTAATGTGAAGTCCACCAGAGACAAATACAAAACACACAAAACCAACAATGGCATTCCCCGACGTGCCAGCCCGAAGCTTCCCGAGCTAAAAAGGACGCTGCAGCGGCGGCAGCAGCAGCACAACGAGACAAAACAGTGACTGCGCTCTGGGACAACTCACCCAAAAAGATACCACAGATGTTGCTGCAAATTAGCGATGAAGGCCCATTAGGATGACTCCTGTGGTCGGGGGGCATCCAGGTTGAGCGGCGTTAAGATTAGACAATCCCAAAACGTGGCTTAGCTTTGACGGTTGTCCGTACTCTGTCTGCATATGTGTGTATATTTGAGTGTGTGTGTATATGTGTCTGTGTGTGTGACGAAGCTCTGCGAGGCCTGCTGCCTGCTGGAGGAAATGGTCTCCGCTCAGTCAACGGAACGCGCATGCGCAGAGAGGAAATCGCACAGCCACAGGGCGAGCGGTCTGTGAGCACAACCGTGTGGCCAACAGGTGCGACTGTCAACTGATGGCTGACTTGTTACTGTGGGCGGTTTGCGCTGAGCTGCCCGCTTGCCTTTACGTGGTTAACCGTTAGAAAACCGCTGTATATGTACATGGTATATGCTAAAATTTGCCTTTGAACCCATTGTATCCAGGCCACGTGATAAATCAGTGCTGTACGCTCAAACTGGACTCTCACTCAGGTGTTTTTTAATTAACATCATCCCGAGGATAACTAATGCGAAAACTAAAATGAATTAAAGCAGCGTTATGGCAGCATTAGAATATACCGGTGTTAAAAACACACACGTTAGGTTACGTAGCACACTAAATATTTTTTCTATGTCTCTGTTATTAGCTGCAAGTTTCTGTAGGAATATACACTGTAATGTTGCCATTTTACAGTACCCCATTTTGAAATTCACATGCTGAGCATTCAGAAATATGTTTACCTAATTAGTATGAACCATAATAAGTATGAACAGAGACCAAAGTGCTTCTGGGTTCCTAAGAGGGAAATCATAGGTGTAACTGAAAATGCTCTGTTTCAAGTTCAATAAGCAAACATGCACAAGCCCATGGCCCTGGAAGTCGAACACCCAAACCTCATGGAGGCTTTCACAAATTGCATTTCACTTAAAGTACTTCTGAGCGTTTAACTACACAAAGCTGGCCTCACAGTCAAGTGTATGACAGTTTAATAAAAGAAAGCAATGGAGTAAAGCTATATAACACAGAGCAAACTATCAAACACGAAAGGGCTTTTTCACAGAAGACATTTTGTTGCATCACAGTAGGAACAGCACAGGTGTGCGTAATAAAAGCTGAATTTCATTTATCAGCTTCAGTTTCAGGGTCTCGGTATCGTGCATGCGGTCTTGCTGCTGCAGCTCGCTGTGCCACTTGAATAGAACAGAGAGCTCGTTAATGTTATTAATAACACCTGTGCTTTTCCTGCTACAAGTCCAAATGTCTGCAGCGAAAAAGAGCTGTAATAATGTGTAATTAAATTCACTGAAGTATGCGGTCCTGTGAAAAACTGTAGAGAAGTTTCACAAAAGAGTAAATCAGTATGCAGAATGTTGCCTAACTGAATGTCTATCCGGCGTCTCAAAACCTTAATTTACAAACAGAGTAAGAACTGCAATTGTGAAATAAATACAGTGGAGTAAAAAAAGATATTTCCATGTTAATTGTGTGGAGTTGTAGTACACAGGAGCATTGAGCGGATGCACAGTTGGCAGTGCGTTTCCAATCTTCATTTAGGTGTAACTGAAATGGTGCATTTTTTTCAATAGCCATGAGCCGGATGTCACACAGTTTACACACAGCGTTTGCATGATATTTTTTATTTCATTTGCATATAAATGAGCACCCACTGTCACCCGAGCATCTCATCTTCTGTCAGCAGATCCAGGCTGAATGTTGATCAGTGAGATATGTTGTTGCAGCTTCAAATGCTTCGCCTGGGGTCTCACATGCAAACCTAATGACAACACGTTTTTACATCATGTTTTCTACATTTTCCTCATCATCTTCGGCTATAAACATGCTTACAAATGCTACTTTGGACC
Organism: Datnioides undecimradiatus; assembly: GCA_008933995.1. NCBI lineage: Eukaryota > Metazoa > Chordata > Actinopteri > Lobotiformes > Datnioididae > Datnioides > Datnioides undecimradiatus. Next base: position 4,379,545 of record WARS01000060.1, read on the forward strand.
TACATCAGCAAAAAAAACCAAACAGATTCACATAAGTTAATCAAAATGTCAGGTATAAAATATATTAAAGATTTTCCAGTATATACTACACTGACACATCGAGAGATAGAAAACCCTCAGCACTAGATTCACCCTATTTTGTATTGCAGTGTTTGCTTCCCCCCCCCACACTCGTACCAGTAATTAATGTCACGATGGGACTCATCCTCAATCAAGCTTGTAAGGACTTTTTAAAACATATTTTCTTTATCACAGTCATGGTCAAATGTTTAATTTAGTCTTTGCTGCAATGGAGAAGAAATATTAGCATTGAGAAAGCACAGAAAAAGAGGCTGCAACGTCCTGTGTTTTCCTGGGTGGAGAGTCTCAGTCATATTTAATTTACATTAATATTCAGACCTCTTATATATAACTCTGTAGAAGAAGCAAAACATTTAGCTCAATCTACTCGGTCTTCAGTTTGCACAAGTGAATTTGGGATATTTCTGGTTTGGGAATTTCTATGAATTCTTGAGAAGCTCTCAATAGACTAAGTCTCTTGTTCCCCGCAGACTTTTAATTCTGTGACCAAAACCGATGACCCCTCCATCACTCTACTATCAGACGTGTTGTACATTAAAGGATTCAATAAATCCAAAGTGTTGAAATTTGTTAACTTGTAACATTGCTAAGCCTCGATGTGTCACTTATAAATTGAGACTTCGGTTTTTTTGACCCTCAGCTTTTGACTTCAAGTACTGTATTTTTGCTGTCTGAAAATAAGTTCGCGACAAGTTCAAGGACTCCAGAGCTCCTGAAAACACCACCTGCATAATTTCAAAGGTGCATAGCTGCCAGTTTAAAAAATAAGGCTGTTTTCTTTGTTCTTGTAAACCTGACATTTTGCTGTTCGGAGGTTTTAACAGAAGATCTCTATGCTGACCAAATGAGGGGAAGTTGGTTGGTGTGGTTATTTTCACTGAATGTGGCTGAGTCTAATGTGTCAAAATGGAAAATGTTCACTGCACCTGCAGTAACTAGCTCTAATCCTCAGAGATGAACCTGGTCCAAAATGTTTTTGGTCCTTGGAATGTGTGCTTCAAATTCCTGTCTGATCTGCAAGACTTCAAAAATACAGAAAATTAATCCTCTAGGGTGTCTGCTACCACTTTTAATTTTCAGTGTCAGTGGTTGTAAACTCAAGACACCCAACGGTGCAGAAAGAGTGCTATCAAATGTAATGCAGATGCAAATATATAGTTTCTCCGCAATGTTATTCCTGAGATGTACTCCAAAAATAAATACAAATATACATTCTGTGGAATATAACCTTTTCAGTGAAACATGCTACAACTATTAAAGACAAAACACACCTTTTTGAGTAAGCGCTAAAACTGCATTAATTCATGAGACAATGGACATGGACATCAACCTTGGTGCAGATGAACGACAGATTTGGGTTGGCAGACCGCTTTAGGCCGAGTTGTGCTCCGGGTCACAGAGCCAGGACCAGACTGCAATCTAAAAGGAGGAAACAGGAACTGTGTCTCTGCTGCTCTGACTGGTCACAGGGTCAGAGGTTACAGATAGACTCACAGTGGTCAGCATTTTGTAAACATACTCACATAGTCGCCGAGCCCTTATCAAAACACACCAAAGAACAGGAAACCTTTCCCTCTCAAAAACAAGAGGTGTCGCACGCAAAACGCAGCAACCCCCGGGAGTTTCCAGAGGGCGAGAGGAAAAACCATATGCTTTCAGGCATGTTATAGAGTCTGTAACAAAATATTGGTTTGCTCATTGAGTGGTTCTTCAGCTACTGCCAAGCACATAATGGCACGTTTGCCACAGCTGGAAAAGCAGACCACTCCCTTCTACTGTCCATTTGTAACTAAGTGCAATGTCAGAGGGGACTGTTATGCAGAGTGCAGAGGAATGACAAATTTACATCCAAAGGGCGAATGGTAGCGGATTCCAACTTCCTGGAAAACCAGTTTTGGGATGCCGATGTCGCAGAGGTAGACCCTGCTCTCTGCTGCAGCCAAAGGTAGCGGAAGTCCCAAAGAGAGGGTCCACTTCGCCTCGACAGTCTGATGCTGTTCACCGACTGCAGGATCGATACTCAATACTGGAGCCCGGTTCTGGTTGGCCCAGTCAGCGGCGGCTTTGTACCAGGACTGCTCCCGCAGCAGTTGGTTCTCGTGGCAGTCCAAGCAGTTGATGACCAGATCAACAGGGCTTGCTGGCAGGTCTTGGACAGAAGAGAAGCAGAGGGAAGAAATATAAAGTTGCAGCTCCACTAGAGGGCAACATTTGTCTGTGCTGGTTTGTTCCGACAGAACAGCATGAACTGATCTTTCCACAGATACTCTGAATCGTGTTTACATTCATTACAATCACTCTGTGAAAAGATCAGCCCGCACACCTAGCATCAGGGTTAGGGAATCCTGAGGAGATTTAATCGCGTCTGCGTCGGCATGTCCTACCTTTTACGCCGGCAACCTGCTTGCCACTGGTCTTGCTGTAGAGCTGGACCTCACTGGTGACCGAGTCCTGCATTTTGAGAAAGTTGGGCAGGAACAGGATGACCTCCACTTCGTGGTTGGCCAGGTGTCTGCCGCAGCTGATGCCCTGGGCTCCCTGGATGTGTGGCCCACACAGGAGGACCACAGTGGGCCTCTGGTGGACGTTTTTTGGGTTGAGTCTGACAACAAATGTAGCGTTCATATGTTAGAATAAGCATGCTATCAAACAAATGACATCATAACCATGTACTCTTTGTCTTGCGTCCTTGATATGAGACCTGATCGTCTACGGACACCAGGACACCACCACTATCCTGCCAATCAAAAGATGATTCTAGCATTTTGCCAGCCACATGTGACGACTATAAGAGCTACCTACTGGTTTTTATTTTTTATGCATCTGCTCCATCACAGGCGCAGTAACTTTGTTATAAAAGGCACAGTCTTCCAGAGGGTTCGTCATTGTTAATGTGGGCACACTGGTGATGAAGACGACATCTGGCTGTTGCTTCCAAACTATGTTCACCCTCTTATTCATAGTCACTGTTTTAAAAACATCCTGTTAATTATGCATTGCTGGACTTATAAGGAGGAAATGATGTGGAAGCTAAAGGTGAGGCCTGCATATACATACATTTACTTTTTGAGTATGAATTGAGTGCCTGTCGGCTGGACACAGTGAAACAGCACCGTCGTGTCTGTGATCCTGCTAATATGATGCAAAATTAAACCTGATCTGTGCTCAAAGTAGCTCCAGAGCAAATCTGAGACAGGTATTTCACTGCTAAATTGATAAAAGGATCTTGAGGCCGTAAACCTGTTTGATATATGAGCGTCTGCGCTGACGGTCTTTGATCCTAAATAAGACCACACCGCTCATGAAGGTGCAGGTAAACAACACCAAACAAGGCCGTTTCTGTCTATTCAAATGCTCTTGACCTGCAGTGTGACTGCGTGCCGCGGCGCTTTCCGATGAAAACAAACCCTGAGGGGGTCGGGGTCAAGGTTAACATCATCTAACTCGTGTAGAAACATGGTAGTAAAGTTGATCGCCATGGAAACTGGAAAAACACGACGTGAAAACAAAACGTTGGACAGAGCAGCTCCGGTGAGTGCATAACCTCGCAGACAGGCATGTTTGGCACTTTGTTGCGCATTCCTCTTACTATTATGCAAATGACAGCCGCTCTACCAGCACTGTATTGTACATCAGATGAGTAGTCATCTATGCCAGGAACTGGTTAACTTCAATCTTTTACACACTAATCAGATTTTGGTAGGTTGTTGCATTTCACCAGAGCCCACAGTGCTGTTTCCTTACCTGTTTGGGCCACCCAGCAGAGTGAGAGCCATCTGACTGGAACACACACCTGTCGTCTCCAGCCTGCGCTCAAGAGACAGGCCCCAGCGCTCTGCGGCTGCCAGCAGGCGCTTATAGAGCTCGTAGGGCACGCTGGGGACCACCAGGCCTGAATCTGCAGACAGAAAACAGGAGACGGGACAGCATGTTAATTCTGTTCCTTACTTTATTATTTCCAGTGTAACAGAACACAGAGCTGATTCGAGCAATATCGACCCAGATAACGTGTCCTTAAAGAAGACACAAGGCCCCAAAAAAAGAAATTCTCCTTCAGCAATAATCTCTATCATTAACATTCCTCCATTGCTATGAAAGTCATGTCAAGCACCAAGCCAAAACCAGGCAACTGAGCTTTGCCCTGCTTACTGGTAAGTGTAGTTCTTTAGTACCTTTCCAATAACACTGCTTATCTAACGGCACAGTGATGCCACCGGGTATATTTGATATATCCCTAAATCTAAAATTTCTCCAAAACAGATAAAAGAAAGAGCAGCGTATATCAAGTGTGGGGAAAATGTCGTTGGGAAATGTTTGTACAAAATTAAATCTGAATAATATACGTGAACATATTTGAGGTCTTCCATTCCTGGGTCTATTGCAGTGGTCTTGCGTGTGTCATACTTCTAAGTTAGACCTGAACTGTAATACATCGCCATAAGAACAATGTCAATTTATCTTCATCAGTGCATCTTGAAAAACAACACGTGGAGCAGTAAGTAAAACCCAGAAACCTAATCTCTGAGATAATGACAAAGGTTGGTCTGCAGATAAACACACACGCAGGTTCTCAGGGGGGTGGTAGGTATGTGTAAGCAGCACAGATCCTCATGCGAGGAACCCATTCCCCAGGGAAAAGCCCTTCCTCCTCCTCCTCCTCATGACCCGATCTTGTTCCCATCACGGAAGATTCTCCATTTCCTCTCCTGTTTGTCACTGCTGTCTGCAGGAACAAAGGGAAGATTGGCAGCCTTTACAAAACATGACAAACACGAGGCAGCCGGAGTGAGACGCCTATTCCCCGCGGGCCCTCAGTTCACACGCACCATCACATGGTTTCTGACCAATCCCCAAACCCTTAGCTCTGGGTTGGGGCTGCACTGGGCCGGACCCCCCGCATCGGCTGCTGTCTCAGTCAAAACACACAGCAGGCTGGCGTGACAGAAAAGGGGACAAACATCATATACATACGAACACCTGCACCTGTATCCCAACGGCTCGTGGTGAGAGATTGGGGAGGACTGAACATGGGGGAGGCACGGTGGTGACCGGGCTGAACAGTGGATTCAATTCAGTTCTTACAATAAATACAGAAGTTGATTCATCCGTCAACAGTTACTGAACAAAGAAGAGAAAAACTTTTTTTAAACTAGCCGGCGTACTGACAAAAGGACTGTTCATGGTTACACAGCTGTGCAAAAATCAAAAACTACTGGTTGTGGGAGTAGACAAAGTCCACTTGGCAACACGGGAGCAATGCTGTTCATACGGCAAACGTGTTTGTTTCGGAGTCATTCTTGCCTAACAAACACGCCGACACACTACACACACCACTCACAACAGTGAGTAAACTACCTTTACCTTCCTCACCATCTGGACAAAAGTGGGACTTTAAAAAAAATGATTGAGGAACAATCTGCTATTTACAATAACTGTTAAGGTGTTCTTGAAACAGCAGCGGTGAAGGACTGGTTGTATAAGCGAGCGAACAGAAAGTCAGCGCAAAGAGGTGCAGGAACGTGATTGGCCCATTAAACCCCTGATAAAACAATATTATGCATATATTATAATTTGTAGAAGGTGACATACTGGTCATTTTAGGGCTGATATTGATAAATATATCTAAATGTTAGCAGCCACTACTGATTTAATGTAAGAGTGCCTCAGTTTCTAAATAAGCGCAAAGAATATTTGACATTTCTGTGATGCAACCTCTCTTCTCAGCCAACGTTTATGTCAATACTGCTATAGGGTAATATTGATCAACACGTCGGCGTGTCAAGCAGACCCTGCTTTGGGGGCAGACTAGTTTTAAAAGACCGTGTGGGAAAAGCTCCGACCACTGAAGACGTCTTTATCTTTTTTTTTATTTCCACTCACGTTTTTTTAAAAAAGTCAGTTCTGTCTGAAATTCGCCTCTTCTTTAAATTGCTTTAATCCCTTCGCGATTACATGTCTCGTCATGTCAAATCACCTAACCCTGTCAGAATTGTTCCCTTCTGTGTATTTTGTGAATTACTGTATTATACATCTACAATTCTGCCTTTTATCACTGTACAAACTGGAGTGTGTGGAAACCTTTAAAGAGCCTGTGCGCTAATCCCTAGCTGTCTATTGCCTGTGGCACATTAGAAGGGTAATGAAAGTCAAGCTGGGGGAACTGCACGGCTCAGGATCCCTTTGATAAATAAAGCTGCTGGGAGGCAGTTAAGTCCTTAATGGCCTCCTACAGATCTCTGGCCTGGTAGCTGAGAACATGGTGGCCTCACTGGCCCGCACAAATTCACACGGACGCACGCGCGCACGCTAGCACACACCTACGTCCTACGGCATGCTCGCGATCACGGACGCACACGCTCGCACAAATTTTCGTCCTGTGACCAGAGCGGCACACACATTCGACCATGCAGCATGCACGCACACACACATACCCTCACACACAAGATAATTACATATAAACAGAGTCATGCCGTGCCTGACTGAGCTCCTCGCTTATCTTTAGGTTGGCCCTGCTCCCCTCCCACTATTATTTTATTGATACCACACAAAAGAGTGCTAATATGTTTCAGTGGGCAACAGAAATCTGGAACATGCCAGTCCTCACGTGAGCGATAAGCGCAGGAAATTCAACTGCCTCTTGTCATGCAAACTGCTGCCTCGGGTGCCAAGCTCAGGGGAAGTGGGAGGTTGCACTAGTATGCGCTAATTGCTTTGCAATCATCCCACCAGGTGCGCTTCTTAATAACTCTCCTGCTGAAGTCGCCGCAACCAAAACAACCTCCCCACCCCCACCCCCACCAGCACCACCAGCACCACCACACACCATCTCCTCCTCCTTCACACTCTCACACACTGCAGTGATTTACGCACACACACACCCTCTTTCGGTGTGGTGCGAAAACAAACTCCGCAGTCAACTAGCCAAACCGGGTAGCCATGAGTATGCAGCGGCACTAAAATAAACTGAGCTGGAAGCAATCCTTCAAGCATGACAAGGGAACTGACGGGACTGAAAGCAATACACGCTGGCTGGATGCGAGCCATGTGACACTAAGGCTTGTGCTGGGATGGGGAGGGTTAGACGAGGCTGATCCATTCCTCCCTGCTGCACTGCAAGAGTTGAACTGCACTGACCTGCACTCTGATGTGCTTCAGACATTTGTCAGGTAAATTTTAGTAGAGGATTGAAACAATGCAAATAGAGTGATTACAAATGATCAACAGTGTTAAGGAAGTCTGGATCCTCTGGAGTTGACGATCCGACACCACTGCATATTTAAGACATCTGGAGTTTAAGAACTTTGCTGTAAGCGAGGGAAACACTTTAGTTCAAAACTAAAAAAAATGCAGCGCCCATGTTGACCTCGGTTTGTGTGCCTCCCAACCCGCAACACATGCCTGCTTAACCTGACAGCGTGCAGGCTCAAGAGAAGATCACGATCAGTTCACATCTCTCCAAAAGTCACTGGGTCAGGTGGCTTCAGATATTGTGCGATGAACACTAGTTCCCAAGTTGGTACCCTGCATTTTCCAAAGTGATGGAGCATAAACAGGTAGGTAGACAAATAAATAAACACTAGGAAAACCAGTCGACGTTTGGCTTGGTTGCAATTTGTGTTTGCGGCCTGGCTTGTTTGCACTGAGGTTTCACTGCACAGCTGGAGTCAATCGCACCACAGGAAAGCGAGACAATAGCAGAACTGAACCTATACAGACTGCAACCTTTACAATAAACAATAGTCTATTTAAACAGGACCGTGAAACTCCCATGCCAGTGCGTTATGGCAACCCTGATATACAAATCGGCGCTGTGTTTTTCTTTCTCTATTCTCTTATTGTTGATTTATCTGTTTACTGGCAAAGATTCCAGGTCAAGAGCACTGCGGTTTGTTCCTGCTTCAGAGGTGCTGTTTATGTAAGGCTGTACGGCGGCACGCTAATTACAGAGTACAGAGGATGGGGATTATGATGACAGCCCTGGGAAGCAGATCTGCCTGCACGGTAAGAAAAGGAGGCTCTGCTTGGCAGCTGTACGCTGAATGGCAGACAGCTGCTCCCGCTGAGCCGTGCCGTGTCACCACAGTCAGACAGAGACCGGGGTGGAAATCCAAGAAACACCATCAACTTTGTCACCCAGGCAGCCCGAGGAATGAGTAGCTAAGACGCTCGTTCACCACCATCCTGTTCCTGTTGTTATTCAGACAGAAACTGCATATAAACCTCAAGACAACCAATAGAAAAGTGAGATTACAAGAATTCGGTGCTAATTGTAAAAAGAAGCTGCTGAGGGAAATTTAGACGTTTGTCACGGTCAACTCAGACAACCAACATTAAACATGAAAAGTAATATACACTAAATGCAAATTAGATTTCACTGAATAGATAACTTAGGAGCGGAGCAGACAGAAGACGGGCTTCTATTGAGCATCACAGTGGAGCTGATTTGGCTCCGTGCTCAGAACCATTTTAGCTAGACAGCTTCTGCTCTTGTAGGGAGGGAGGAGTGGGACTGGAGACGCTAATTAGAGTGGCTAATGTTCACAGGTATCAGCGTGGCCTCGTAAGAAGCGACTGAGGTCCAGTCAGGTTTCAGCGTTTCTGGTAAATCCGAATCACCGGCAGCAGCAGACTGGAATGACAACAAACCGAAGGATGTGCTGGATTCAGTTGCCTTAACTCTGATGTAAGAAGAAGACAGAGTGTTGTACTTGGCCGCTAATGTCGGCTGCAACGACTGACTGACTGAAATAGGTATAAACCAATGTGTTTCACTGTAAGTACGCAGGGGGCCATTTGACCGGAGAATACAGAAGATAGCAGTCAGATAGCAGAATGATGAAATGTGTCTTTGCCTGAGTATAAGTTGGATCCCCTCAGTGAAACACGGAAAGTTTGGTTGTTAACGTTAATCTTGGGACCAGAAAAGGTGGATTTTGACCCCACCCACACTCACACCTCAGCCCTTCCGCCCTTCTGACCAACCCTCCACCTCGTCGCTGCCTTGTCTGAGCTGTTTCTCTCACACTGCAGACTCTGGGGGCCTGTGTTAGCGTGACATTTACTTATCTCGTGCCTGTATTAACCAGTTATGTAACACTCAGGTTCCTGGAGTGAGCTGAAGTGTAAGAACGGGCGGGCTTATCATCTCTGTGGGCCCCCAGGTGGAGCATTGTGGAGATTCAAAAGTCAACTGGGCGATAAACAGTCACCCGCCCCAAGCTGACCTCTCTCTGGCCGGTGGGAGCAATGAGCGTCCACTCATTGTGTTCAACAGAAAGAGACACCACAGCGCATTCCTCGGTGAGAGCTCCTCAGCGCTGTGCTCAGCATCAAGTGTTTTCAGTTCAAAATATTTAAACTTTTGGCAAAAGCTGTGCATTCCTGCTGCGCCTCCAAACAGTGCCGTTAGATAAACGGACAGTTCTCCCGGTCAAAGTTTGGACATGTTGGAAAAAGCTGCTCCATCCAAAACAAACACAGTGGTCGCGACGCCGACACTCTCCCTGATAAAATGTCCCAACGAGGGGACCTCAGTTTATCTCATGGTATTTCCCAGTACAAATGTTCCCTGCCTCGCGTGACATTAGATTACGATGTGTACAATCGTCCAGAAGACAGGGGAGCAGGTGGGTGAGAGCAGGTGCCCTTAAGGATGTTAAAGGAAGTCTATAAAATCCTAAAAACCAATCAAAAACACACCTGAATTATTCATTTTCTCTCTCATACTCATAGACAGACAAAGCCTCATATGACAAAGCAATGCAGGCACATATCTTGTCTGTACTGTGACTTCTCCACCTTCAAAAAGCAAAGAAATCATATCGTTTCCTTGATCAAAGAGGAAAATATTCTATTTTGAAAGCACTGTACTTCAGATAGAAGCTACATTGAAAATGGATGAAAACCTATTAAAAACAGTTCAAACATATTAAGCTTCAGTTTTACGAAAGGCTGAGACATTCATTCTAAAAGAGCTTTGTATTTTTTAGCAGTTTTTGCATAAACAGGAGTACATAAGTACATATTGAGGTCTGTTTCTAATTTATTCTGGCTATACGGACGATTTGTTAGGAATCAATTCTGTGTTTTGGTCTTTTGTGGCTTTTATGATACATTATAAATGTAAATTCACGCTGGATATCATTCAAAAGAAGTTCATCTTTGGCTCTGGTCAACTGAAACTGCAACGGTTCACTACTTCCTCACAGTTTTCACAGACTAGCTGCTCCACAAGTCATGTCAGGATCAAGTACAGAACTGGGGTTGAGCTAAATGACCTAATGCAAGAGGCCATAAGCACCATCGATGCTCCTATACATGAGTGTGTGTGTGTGTGTGTGTGTGCACATGCATTTTGCTCTCACCGGTACAGTACTCTTTGCCCCCGTGCTGAGGCACCGTTATCTGTCGGTATATGACGGGCTTCCCCTCCAGAATATTCTCATCATGGCGATAGGTCAGGGGCTTGGCCTCGCCCGCCGTGCTCCGATGCTGCGGCCTGCTGCTGTGGCTGTTGGATCCATCGATCTGGGAGAAGACGGCCGCTTTGTCGAAGAGAGCCAGGTTTCCCTCAAAGTCAAAGTCTGTGTCCAGGTCCTCGTCGGTGCCGTCCCCGAAGCACTCGTCGTCCTTTTGCCTCATCGGCCCTCCAGCGCCTCCGTTCCTCACACTGTTTCTCTTTGGCGTGGCCTGGGTTGCCCCTCTGCTGTTGGATGAACTGGCGGGGGCTGGAAATCAACAGACACATTAAATCAGGATGTATCCAAAAAGACTTCATGAAAATCAACTCTCACTTACACAAACAACGTTCCCTTTGACCTCTTCTCACCCTGACACCTACTAGACAACAGATACCTGACCTGAGCTCAATGGACACATCGGATTTGATGAGGTCCTATTATATTTACACCTGCTGATGACATGCTGCGACCCTTCAATGGTGTCTGCAAATGACAAGGGAACACAAGCTTGCAGCTTCACTTTACAGTAAAGCCTGTCGGTTCTGGTCTGGGCTCAGTTACTAGTCTCTCAGCCTCGGGTCCATTTCACAGGCAGACTTGGCCCAAGCTGTACACATGTACATCAACCTGCACTTGTAATGTAATGTCTGTATCACTGTTTGTTTGTAAAGTGTATCTCTACCTGCACCAATAAATAACAATAAAAAAATATAATAAATTAACTTTTACCCCATCCAGGAATGAAACATTGTATTAATTATCAAATTAATATAATATCTCACATCTGACAAGGGCTGCAATGGTTCCTTGTTGCGCTAATACCCTAAAACATAACAACTCAGCTGTTAAAATGAATTTTATATTCTGATGCATTTGACTTTGCAGGAAAAGATCTTTTCACCTACATTATTGCACATTTATTCATATTTACCATGTGGCAGTAAGATATTAAATGCAAAACTGGAGTATAAACAGATAATGACCAGCAATACAGTAAATCACAGATGTAATAACATAAATATGTCTTTATAGGCATTATAAGTTACGATTGGTGAGTAATAAACACCATGCCTTTGCAGTGCCTTAGCAATATTGAAACATTCATGTACCTATAGTGTATGTAAATGCTCAAAAGGAGAACTTTAATAACATTAATGGAGTGCAAAGACTGTAAAGAGAGAGTGGGAGGCCGTACTACCGTGGGTCTATCTTGGCTTTAATCTCCAGACCGAAATGCATAGATTACCCAGAAATCCTCCCTGAAAGGAGCCGTGAGCTATCTCCCTATACATCATCGCCCTGTGTAAATGCTGTAATCCACACACAATACGTTCCTGCACTCTGCAGTTTCAAATTCGGACTAAACGCTCAAAACTCCTTTTATCTTGTGCAACTCTGACTGGCAACTCTTCTCATCCTCTCACGGTTAGTTACTATAACCCGCCGAGAACAAAACACCGCTGACACACAAAACATACAATGGCCGACTGAGCGGCACTCAATAAAGTTTATATACATGTAAGTACAAACAAAAAAAAAAAAAGAAAACTAAATGAACAGAGAACAAAAAAAAAGAACGAAAAACTGGAAAAACCTGGCCTTCAACCCCAACCACGCTGAGCTCTCACGCTAACCAGGAGACAGAGAGGCACAGTCGCACGCTACTGTCACTGTGACAGCTAAGGTACTTTGGACTCTCTCACGCAAGACACTGGGAGGCTCAGTCATAGTACACTGGCATTGATACAAAGCCGCTCACAAACTATGAGCTAATTTGAGACCTGCCTCAATATCACAATACGGTCTTACAGCCACTGCCGCCGAGACACGGGGAACTTTTTTTTTTTTTCTTTTTTTTTTTGCATTCATTCAGCAGCAAGTTCGTGTGTCAACGGGCAATTAGCGTTTCCACCATTGCTCTGACAAAATATGAAGTATTATCAATGTCACTAATTTCCCTCTAAACGTGGATAAGTGCACTACTACACTGATTAACTAATTATAATCCATTATAAGTAGCAGGTAAGGCATTGTTGAGACTGGGCCAACGTGTTTTGGAGAAGGGTGGTGGGTTAGTTAACAGGGTGAAATGAAAGCTAGTGTCCTCATTACCACAAGCAAACGGTGTCTTTATTTACAAGGAAGTGTTTTGTCATGCCGTGAATCAAAAAATCTGAATGAACCGGGCAGCGCTCCAAGTCAAACAGGCTAATGAATAACAAGCAGCGAGACAGACAGCGAACTTCAGTGATTTCAGTTTAGACAAACTCACCGCCACAAATTAGTACGACTACCGTACACAGGCCAGGAATATTTGAAATATTGCTCATAATAATATCGTACCGTTAAATATATAAAACACAGTGGTTAGGGAATAATCCACTGATATTCTTTGTTTTTAAGTGATCTTTAATATTCAGCAGCGTCAGCCCCTGGAAAACACAACATTTGATCTTTTTGTCAATATAATCCTGTTATCAAATCAGCTGACGCGGGAATGGACATAATGATAAACAGGAGACTGATGGGACAAAGGGGGCGAGGGTTAAACGTGCTCAAAAATGCACATCCAGCCATAACAACTTTGTGTCTTTGTGTGGCAATAAGAGCCAATCAGGAAAAGGAAGAGAGGGCTGGTGGTGACGGCGGGGGGCGGCGACAGGGCGAGGACAGACAACATCGAGCTACCTATGCTACTGAGCAGCTCGCTGTCGGTGTGAATGACTGAGTCAGCTGAGAAAAACACAAATGTGCAATGTTCGTCGTCGCATCAGTAACTACGGCTCACGCGCCTGCAGATTAAAGCACTTAAATCCCACTAAAATGCAGAGAGTATGCGGTGACGAATGAACGTTACGATGCGGCAAAAACGTTCTGAGATATATATACAGCTTTAAGAGAAATGTGAAGCAGGGGTTTATGGGGGAAAAAAAACACCAAGCTGCACACAATCTCACTCTCCATATGCAGAGGTAGCATGCTGGTTATGGGAACAGTTTTCATAAGGGCAAACTCTGAGGGTCCTCTTCCAAAATGCCCTTTTAATGAGATGTGCTTGGGCCTAATGGAATTCAGCTTCTGGAGGCCTATGCATCATTCACAAAAGCAGTTAGTACATTCCCATCCTACTCTCCCAGAAAGATCAATGGCAGATATTCAGAAACCATTTCTGGAATCCCTGATCTTGTATAAGCAAAGGCCCACCCTGCTTTCTCTTCTTTGTGGCCCGCGGGGGCTCCTTGGGAGCATGGCATTGCGTGTGAAAGGACCAGCCCTGCCCAAGCCACTCAGCACTTTGGCCCCATGCAATTTGGGCATTAGCTCCCTGGCCACCAGCCTGAGAGCTTGAGATTAAAATAAAAAACTCGAAAGGTAAACATTGCTTCCACAATTGATATCGCTTTGGCCTTCCGAGCACACTGGGACAACATGGCTTCCTGTCGGCGAGGGGGGGGGGGCTGGTTTCCTGTGCTGAGCCAGGAGCAAGGGAGGGTTGGAGAGAGAGAGGAGGAGGAGAGCACGGAGGCACGAAAGCCAGGCTTTGCATAACCTTCTCTTTAGGAGCACACACGGAGAGGGAGGGGGAATGTTTATTGATCTTAGTCACACACATATTGTAAAGAGGAACTTTGGTACAAGCCTTTAGCACGCTATGGGAATCTTAGGGGGGGAGTCATAGCAAGACACGTTTGGTCCCATGCTTCTCAATAGGAACTAGTGGCACACGGGACATAGCGCTGGGTCAACGAGAGAGAACCTGTCTTGCTGACACAAAATCAAGAAAATGCAGCCTGCAATCTTTACGCGTCTCTTATAAGATTTTTTTTCTGCACAGAAAAGGGAAGACGGCCTTCCCATTGTGCAAGCTTCATCTGCCCTGCACAGGAAAAGCACTGAGGCAGAGTTCATTTTTACAACCAGGCCGAAGAATATTACACACTGTCCATTAGCCAATTCTGTTGACCTCTGACTTCTCCATTGTTCGCTGATCCTGAGTGTGAAAGTGAACTGACTTTTTGCTGATTCCTGCAGAGGCCGCAGAGCTGTCCGAGCACACTTCCTGCTGACCGAACGTTGACGAGAGGAAATGCCGTTTTTAACCTTCATCTAATCAGGAAGGTGGAGTAACGCGTCCTCCTTTTTACAACCACATGCACAACCTTGATGAGGAGCATGCAGATGTGCCTTTCTGTATCGTGATGTGACAAAGAACCACGTCCGCCACTCATCGCTACATGACTGAAACATGTGACAGCAGACAGTTAATCATATCTTGCAAATTAGATTTTTATACACGCCCATTTTGGGTAAATAAGATGTTTCTGCCTTAAAAACAAAGTTTGTGTTTTTGTGTAAATTGTCTGTTTGCAGTTGAAATGTCCACATTAAAGAGGTCTGCGTGCTAAGTGTGAAGTGTTAATTCAATTGGCCTGGGGGGGAACTAGACTTCTGCATCTCCTCTTGACTCTCGGCTTTGGTAAATCTAGCCTGTGACAGTGGACAGAGAGCGCTCCTTTTCCCTGATCTCCAAATGTAGGTGTGCACGCACGTCCCCTCAGACTGGGGAGGCCTGATTCAAATGGCGGAAAACCATGCAACTTGTGATAAATGTCCCACACCTCGTTTGTCTTCAACAGCTTATGTTCTGCGGGTGTCCTTCATTAGCATAAATTCCACTATTTATTCTGAGAAATGTAAAAAAAAAAAAAAGATAAAATGACAGTAATGGGCAGCAATGAAAAGAGATAAACCTTTCTGAGAACCACAAACCTGCTGGACGGGTAATATTATTGAACGAATATCTGCTGTGCTGTTTGTTTTGATCTTTAATGGGGCCTTTATGACAATAACTAAACAGTATGGCCGACCTTGTTTAATAAATAAAACCCTGTGACACTGAAGTGCTACGATAACTCCACTGCCACGGTGAAGTTGTGCAAACCTGGTAAAACAGCATAATCATCTGACATCTGAAAAATCATTTGATCTACAGGGAAATTTCCAGGTCTTGCTTCCTATTACTGGCTAAAAAAACATCACATGTGTCTATTGTACAATCAAAAACAGTTGTTGTCGAGTGACTTTGCATTTTCGACATATCTTCAGTTGCAGCTCTCAGGGAATTATAAAAGCAGTTGCAAATTGGGTGCCACCCTTGTGTGTCACATTTCCTTCAGCCAGTGAACAATATCTATTTTCTGTTCTTTAACAGAAGAGCACTGTGTGGCCGCAGCTTGCAATGTTGTACTCGACTTCTGAATTTTCACTCTGCAACAATAGCTCTGTGATTTGAGAACTAGGAAACGCGGCTTCACAATGAACAAGCAAAAGCTCCAAATAAACTGGGCTTTCCTAACCTACGACCCCGACGTCAAACTGTCCTGATATTGTGGAACATTTGTAAAATCACCTGTCAGTCATCTAGCATCGCACTGCACAATCACGTTCTCCGTGGACGGCGGTTCAGCTGATGTAGCATGATTAGCGCCTGCAGTGTTGAATGTAAAGGTCACAGGCTTCAGTACAAAAACCTGATTCTGTTATCTGCTGCTGATGCCGTTAGCAAACTTAACTCGGCGTAAGTTTATATTAGCAAATGAGCCAGCGGTGGTGAGCCAAGTTCCTGCATGAGCTGACGGCATCGTCCTTAATTAGACAAAACAATGGCAAACAATTCAATAACACTAGCTTCGATTAAAGGGTCTTGAATTCCTTTACACGTAAGTAAAATGTCAAAAATAACAAAAAAACATGATGTGTCCAAATGTTCCTAACTCTTAGTGATTACTCAACATTAAACAACATCAATATAACAATTACCTCTACCAAAGACAGTGAGGATGATTAAACTATACACCACCCATGAACCTACCTCTGCGTAGGATGGTGATTGGAGCAGTGCTGGGATGAGAGCTGCTGCTTGTTGAGTGCGGTTGAGTGATTCTGTTACTCTGTCCCTGGCGTCCTGGTACGACACTGGGCTCCGTTGCAGCTCCCTGACCAGAGCCGGGCTTGCTGACTGTATTCTGGATATCTAGGAACTTCAACTCCTTGATATCCATGGCACTGGAAGACAATAAAACCCTGATCTTACTCGAAGCTTAAACTGCATTGTTCTGAAAAATGTTCATATGTAACACCAATTTTAACTTCGACATGTCTCTGGAGGGTTGAACTTTAATCATCAATGCTGCCTCGGGAGAACTGGTTAAATCTGCGCATTTCCTGTCAATGTGCCGTCAGCATCCCTCTTCTTTCTCACCTGAAAGTCACCTCAGGAACAGGACATCTGATCCCATTGTGATAGGGCTGCCTCAGTGAGATGGTCTGGCTGGCGTGATCAACGCACGACACCTCTCCCTGATAGACTCCCAACGTCAGCCCGCAGTTTATAGACACAATGCTACCAAGCCAGTCTGTGGCCATTCTGTTCACTGCAAACCTGTGGTTCAAAAACACAAACGAGAGAAACGATAATCGACCTACAGCAGTTGTAACATTTGCTTTAATGTATATTTAAGCCAAACCATAACTACCATTAAGGACAATGACAATATTGGGTGGCGTCTATCACAGTTTGTCTACTTTAAGGTGAATCAATAATGGAAAGATTACAGCTATGTCTAAAACTTAAAGTTGTTTCTAGCCCTTGTCAGCATTTTCAGAGAGGGTGACTGTGGCATTTAAGGACTTGGGTTTATGATTCAGTATTTCTGTGAACCTTAAATATTAAACTAAAACTCCATTGAACATCTTGCAAGACTGTCTTTGCTAAGTCAACGGGAAAACGTCTTACCCAGCACACAATAATTAAAAAACACAGTCTACAAATTGACACGGTGTCCTGGTTTACTCGGTCCACTAAGGTTATGCGGCACCTGAACGCTGCCGCCCTGCAATGTAACTCGCGAGTGAAGGTAGCTAACACCGGTGCAAAGAAGCTGAGGATGTGACGAATTCAATATAAAAGTTATTTGGGTTTACTAATTGACAACTTGGTGTTACGAGGTGCTCAGCATGCTTGCACTTCGATATCACTTATGTTCCACTGTGTACCTAGCCTTGTGGGATTATTAGCTAGCTAACTCGGCGTCAAATTAGTAGGATATTTCATATTTCTGCGAATCTGTCTGAGTTGGAATGGGGTCATAAAAACTCGGGAAAAATAACCTTTAAAATAACATTCATATGAGGGCGGTGTTTAGGGAGATTTGTGGGGAGGGGAACACATCATTTAACTGAACATGCAGCAATGTTACGCCGTACTGGCTAGCTGGACGGCTAGCGTTAGCTTAGCTTCCACCCGCCATGTTTGCCTTTTATCTTACACGGACTGTTGTGAACTTGTGACGGAGTGCATCCTATTCTTGAATCCTCAGCCTGAGTAAATTCACTTAATGACGAAAAGGGTTACCTTGTCGATAAATCTGCAGCGATGTGTCAAGGAAAGCCAAAGCTCCAGCTGTTGTTTGTGCCGATTTCCGGGTTAATACATTACGTAACTTCCCTTTTCGCCCACGTGGGTTTGTTGTGATTTTTTTTTCCTAAAGTTTGGATCCGTTCAACTGGAAGCTAAATATTTTGAAACGAATACACGTTTTAGCCTATAAGAGGGTGTATCAGCACTGTCATACTTATTTTCAGTTCAAATCAGACAAAGTATAGGAACAAGACGATCATTTCAACATATTTTTAATTTAATTTGTGTGATTAAAAGACACTCTGATCTCATGCCCTTACATGTTATAGATTAGACATAAAAATACAAAACTGTATATAGCCTTCTGATATATTCCAAAAATCGCTGGAACTCTTTTGGTGTCCTGGTATTTCATATAGATGCACAGCAAAACTATTTCACCTCAAATATATACAAACGCTAGGCACATAAAAATTACTTTATAAAATACAAAGAACTTGATATACACACAAAATCACATTTTGGGATACAAATATAGCTTCATTGTCTCACATCCACACTATAATGTCATAAAAACAATTAGCTTACAAGTGTAAATGGTATCAAAAAGTAATATCTGTTCAGTTCAGAGTCCTGTAGAAAAGCATGTTGGTTGCAATGGTCTCGATAGTAATGCCTGTCATGTAAAACATTCTGTTTGTCCCAAAGTTGAACACAGTCTCTAAGTATTTTACAACTTCTTAATGGGAGCAGTTTTGTTTACTACACAACACAGGTGAACCAAGTTCTTCTTATTCTTCTCTGAGAATCATCAATCACGTATCAAATATCTCTTAAAGAACCAAAAACATGACAGAGATATGTTCATACAAACCTAGACATCTCTGACAATCTACAGCAAGCAACACTTATTTGCTTCAATGCCATTAGTTCTGTAGATCAAATTAGACATCCAGTGCCTTACATTCTGGGAAAGATTCTTCTTTCACTGACTCTTAATCTGACTGTGACCCACCGAGTGATGGAGTCAACTTATACCACTACTGAGTCAAACATTGTACATTCTAAATAGCTTCACTGCTCACTCCTCGATCGCATTGTGGCTCTCAGGTGGCAGCGCTTGTGCTTCATTGTGAGACCATATTCTGGGGTCAGGTCCAGAGGTTCTCCAGGCATGGCAAGGAATTGCAGCTTCTGAATGAGGATTGCCAGGAAGAGGTAGACTTCATTTCGTGCAATGACCTCGCCGATGCAGCGCCGCTTTCCCATGCCAAAAGTCATTATCTTCTCCCCCTCTGTCTTGTTGAGCTCAGTGCCATCAGCATTCAGGAAGCGGTCTGGGTTGAAGGAAGACGGATCTTTCCACAGCTCACTGGAATGTGCAAAGAATGAAGAAATAAGAAAAGATGCTCAGGTAACCAAGTGAATAAAAAAAGTAGATGCATGATCAATTCAAGGTTTAATCTCTCTCAGCCATGGCCAACTGGGTGTAAGAATTTAGATTTTATTGTGGGACTGCTATTGTCTTCCTTCATAACTTCCAACGGGGTGCCTATGAGAAAAGCATGTAACTTTCCTCCACTTTAAACAAGCTCTACTGATTATACTGGATAACTCTGACATGTAAATGTTAACGACATCATCTTCAAATGTTTTAATAAAAACATCAAAGAACTTACGGATCATGGTTGATCTGCCACTGATTAATGAAGACACACGTGTCCTTGGGTATGAAGTAGCCATTCAGCGACGTGTCTTTTACTGTGCTGAAAAAGAAGGACAGGGGACGTTAGCCCACTGTGTATCTGCAGCTTAATATGTGCTTTGTGCATTCAAAAGAGATGAACCTCACCAGTGAGGGATAGTGAAGGGAAGGAATGAAGAATGGCGAAAGATCTCCAGGATGAAGGCCTCCAGAAAGGGTAATTGGGGTTTGTCAGAGAGACGAGGTAATCGATCCAGACCCACTTTGTGCTCTGAAAGTTAAACAAATCACAATTAGTTTATACTAAGGGTGGAGGCTGCAACGCGTACAGCCCTGTCTCACATTGTTACATAAAACTCTGACAGCAGCAAAAGGTGTGTCTCTGCATAAGATTTGCCACTAATCAACATGCTAACACTCCTTTATGCAATCTACATCATTAAAGCTAAACCCTTACTGTTATATGCAAGAACATATTTGGTGTCAAAGAGCTGCACTTACTGAGTTCTTGATATAGCTTTTCCTGTATTTCTGGGTAAGCCACCAAGTACATCACTGACCAGGACAGGGCAGTGGAGATGGTGTCAAAACCTAGAAGAGAATAATAACCTCTGTGAGGATATGTCTTTTTTTATTTATTGTTGAGAGATTACTTATCATATCATTCAACTTAGGGAGAAATTCAACCCACCAGCTCCAAATAGGTCATTTACAATGCCTACAATCTTCTCATCGGACATTTGGACGTTAGAGTTTTCATCCAGCTTCCTGTCCTCACAGTGATCGATGAGGGAGTCGGTAATGTCACGAATGTTGTCCTGAAAGTGAATGATTGGTAAACATCAGTAAGTAACTGCAGGGGTAACAATTTCTCACTTTCACTAATGATCTATTTTTTTCATTATTGATGTGGCATGTGGCATACCTTGTCATAGGTGGCATAGTGCTCACTGACAATCTTTTGTATAAATGTGTTGAAGCGAGCGTTGATGTCCATGAACTTCTTCATTGTCGTGCTGGGCAGGAATTGAAGAATAGGGATGAAGTCTGCAGGGTTACCGCTGCCCACCACCTGGCCAAACTCATCACTGAGGTTCACGAGGCTGAGCAGCTCCTGGTCATTGTGGTCGTACCGTCGGCCGAAGCACATTCCACAGATCACGTTAGCAACAGAGACAACGATGTGGCGGAAGGGGTCGAAGCTGCCGTCAGCCTTCATGACAGTGTGGAGTTGTTTGATCAGATACTTTCCTTCTTTGCAGACGTGTTCCTCCAGCATACAGGAGTACTCAGGAGTTGTGCCCTCCAGGGTAGAGAAAGAGCGCAGGGCACTGTAGGCCAACTTTCTGCGGGCACGGTAGACGCCAGCCAGGTCTGTACTGAAGGCCAGACTCTTGCCATCGTTGATGAACCTGAAGCTGTAAAGATCAGGTCTGCCAGCAAACTCGTCCCCTTGCTTGACAAGAGCCTGCCGAACTGTTTCACTGCCACTCAGCACGACTACGGGACGCATGCCAATCTGGATCTGGAAGACATCGCCGTAGCGCTTGCTCATGGCTGTGAGACTCAGATATGGTTTGCTGCCCACCTCCAGCACATTCCCAATGATAGGCAGTGCCTTTGGTCCGGGCAGCCGCCGAAGCCCCTCAGGGATCTCTTTGTGGAAAAACTTGAGGGCCAGGTAGACCAGACACAACGTTGTCACGGCCACCAAACTCTCAGACACCGTCACTGCTCCAATGAATGGCAGTATCATTAGCACCATGATGACAACTCCTTTTTTTTTTTCTTCTGCACAACCTGGAAATTAAATAGGAGGGGCATTAGAGTAGTGAAGGCACGGAGGAAGAGAGGTGTTGTTGACTACATGCACCATAAAGTTCAGAGTATGTTAAAACTGTCACACTGTGTTTGTCTTTAACTGAAATCTATAGGCTCACTAGCTGCACAGGAGCAGTCTTTACAAGTGTCAGGCAATGCTAAGTCGTGGGTTATGTAAAGTTTATTTCCACCATACTGTGACTCATAGAAATCCATTGAATAAAACACACTGATTTAAAAGAACTTGCATGGTAAAATTTGCCACTGCAAAGACCGGACTTATACTTACTTAAAGCTAGGCTTGCATAATAGTCTCCCTTAAGCACTTTGCTCTTATCACTATGACATTGCCTGCTGCTTAGTTAAAAATCAATCTCTTGGCATATGCATACAGTAAATGAGGCTTACCTTAATCGAACGGTAAAGTAGGAACAATGCTGCGATCGCGCAGTTACTTATAAAATTGGTAAAATGCGGCAGAGTAAAGTTTTTTGTCCGAGTTTACTCTCTTGATGTCCCAAAAACAGAGAATGGGCTCTTGCTTTATAGAGCGCTTCACGGCTTCATTGGCTGCTGATCATGACGTAATCTCTCTCTCTCTCCCCCCCCCTCTCTCTCTCTCACTTTGCCATGAATGAAGTTTAGTGCAGAGAAAAGGTGCGTGTGTGTGCGCGTGCGCATATGCGTGTGTATGGGTGAGTGTGCCGTGCGAAGTTTGAACCAGCTTGAAGCTTTATGTCAATAAAGAAATTGATTGTATTGGCGCTTTTACAGCTGTTGACACGCAGGGTTTTTTTTTAGATCTTCAGGACTTTATAGCCCCAAACGTTTTGTAGTTATGCACCGATAAGACTTAATTGCCATCACAGAAAGTATAATTTGCACCACTATAAAAATCCAAACTATGACAATACTATTCACTGCATATCACCTACTGTTCTGCAGGTTGTTTTGCAATATTGATTTTGTTTTACATTATTATTATTATTATTTTTGTCAATATTTAGCCTAGATTACTTTATAGTATGGTATTTTTATTGCCACATGCAGTGTTTGCTGATCCACGAAACGTATTCACTCATTTAACCTCCCTCTGATCAAATAATCAAATCCACTCGGCTCTTTTGATCTAATGAGTTACAAATTGCTTCCCTTGAATCAACGCTTCATCGATCACCCTGGTAATAATTGCAGAGGGAGTTTTCATTGAGGCGATGGCAGGTTGAGACATCTCACGCATTCCTGCCGAGCACGCGACACTGTTGCTCAGCTAAACCATTGATGAGATGATGTTGTGATTTCAAACTGAATCGGTATATTGGGAGGTTTTATTTTTGCATCAGCGCGATGTGAAATTTGTGAATTTTATTGGTGAAGATTACGAAGAGTGATTTGACTCTTGCGTGGAAAAAATACTCCATCGCAGCTCTGCATTAAAGGCAATCATTTATAAGCATCATAGAAAAATAATACAATATTTAACTACCGAAGATCAGCACAATGCGAGTGTCACAGTTTTCCTCGAAGTTGGCTCTTTGCCTTCTAAAATCAACCCTGTTTGCCACCAGTAATAAAATCTAGGTTTGGGTTGAGAAGAAGAGTTTGCGACAGCTGCCACAACAGCCACCCAGGCAGGCTTAAGCCCCGATAAAACAGCCAAATGCCATGTTGTGCTTGTACCTGTTGGTTCTCCGCTGGAGTTAAACATTGACCAGTTGCGTGAGAGCGCAGTGATCAAACCCTCACCTCCCCTTTGAAGAGGATGCTGGGGAGGGAGGGAAGGAGAGGGCAATCGTGCAGCACTGCTGGAGTACAAGGGTAGAAGAGTTCAATACCATTCCTCTTTGTCCCCTTTTCAACCTTTTATACCCACGGAGAAGACATTTAGCACCGCTCCACATTCAATACATAATTTTCACAACTTCTTTTGGCATTAAAAGCCATTAAAACCCTAAAGAAATTAGACATCAAACTTTGGACATTGCACCCAAATCTGTGACCGGTTAGTGTCTGTGATGGTGAGAAGCGTGAAAAAGATTATCACCCTAAACTGACCACGCAGTTTCTGGTGCCCCTGTTACAAAAACATCAGTCTAAATGGGATCACGGTGAAAGTGTGACTGGAAATATGACGTAAGAAGGCGCATGCCGCCTTTACGCAGCCTTTCTAATTAGCCTTGCTTTTCTAATCTGAGTCATTGTAGGGTAAATTTATCAAAAACAAACAATTTTACGAGGATGAATCTGCTTGTGCTTTGTCTGAAATATCGCCTTGTTTATGATCAATGCTTGCTCCAATAACTTGTTCACTTCACGTCACCTGGAGCTTTAATTCAGAAATCACAGAGGGTTCTGAATCTAAGCTGGGATGTAAAATGTGGAAATGAACAGTCTTATTCATTTTTTTTATTCTGAAATTTGGATGACACTACAGACATGTGACAGGGTAAAGAAATAAAAAAAGTCAGTATTTAATATCCAAGTCAATATTCTTTCTCCCTCTCTTTTTTAACCCCTAAAATATCATTTTTACAGCAACACTCATCATGGTCACCTCAGCGTGACTCCAACATGAGGCCCGTGAAAGCAGCACGTTCTCTCTTAAGAAGACAACGTGGCTTTGTGTGTGTGTGTGTGTGTGTGTGTGTGTGTGTGTGTGTGGGTGGTGTGAGATTCAGCCCTCCTGTTTTATTTCAAATACTACATAATCTAAGAGTGTAAAGGCCGATTCTAATTTTAATGCACTCTGTTAAAATATAACAAACTGATGTTTTTGGATTTTAATTATTGACTGCCCTCCTTGAGATATATATTTATTTTTTACTCCACGTGTCATAAGAAGGGGCCATAAACAACCTGTTATATCATGACATTAGACAGAAAATGACTAAAAGAAAAAAAAAAACCCTGACTCACAGCCCAAAATTCAATTTATCATCTATACATATAATATACAATATATTTCCCATAGCCCTCAGGTCATTATTGTCTCTAAGATGTGTCTTTGCCTTGTAAGGAAAGAACGATCTTTCAGTTTTTTGAAGATCAAGCAAGTAACAACTGCAAGTTATGTTTGGCTCCAGAATGAAATCTAAGTCTAATTAGGCTGTTTTTTCCGATTTAGCCCTTTAAGGTAAAAAAAAAGACTGTTTGTACATTATTGTTTATTTCTTATGTTGCTTGGGATGAACTCACGCGTGAAATTACTTGTTTGTGTTTGGAAATTCAGAAATCTAAAGTATTGTAGCGGTAAACCCATCTTTTTTTTCTTTTTTACCGCACACAAACTCCGCGATCCAAATGTATCTATGAAGTCAGAGGACCATGATGTAAATGAAGTAAAATGTCCCATGGATAAAAGTTTTGGTTGTTTAGGGTAATCCGCGCGGCTCAGCGCTGTCTAGATCCACACGGACTGTGTGCTCACTCTCCGGGGACTCTCGCCGTGCGCCTCGGGGCTGCGCCTCTGGTGCTGCAGGTTGCGTGAGAAGCGGAGCTGCAGTCAAGAGGGGAGGGTCTCGGTCTTCTGGACAATCCTAAATCTGCTTGGTCAAGTCACGCGAAGGCAGCAGCCTCTGGAAAAGACACAAGGGTCTTAAACTTGCAGAACAAAGAGCGCAGGACGCGAGACTCTCTTTTTTTCCCCTGCTTGGGCACGAAGGTGCACATATTTGCGCGCTATAGCTTCTGTAAATGCGAGGATCTTGGGGCTTTGGAGTCATGCAATCTGCCACTCAGGCTTCATTCATTGCAGTCATGCAACACGGCGGGGCAGTCACACAGGCGAGAGCCCACCAAACGGCAAAACAAGTTACGAGAACTCGAACTCATAAAACAAGGTGAACTAGTCACCCCGTCTCTCACGCAGCGGGTCCCAGAGTGGAGCCTGGGATCGCTGAAGAGCGTGCAGGGAGTCTTTCGGCAAAGCTGAGCGTGATTTCATGTTTTACTAGAAGTCAGGATAGGTAGAAAAAAGGAAAACGGCGCCTAATTTGAGCAGTGGTTCAACTCTCAGAGCTGATTTATGCGCATAAATTAATCCCTGTACATTGTAACAACAACAAAACAACAATAACAATGAGGAAATTTAATGAAAATTATATAAATTGAATTATATAAATTGATAGTAACTGACTACATTGCGTTTAAAATGAATCAGATATACACACATACCATGAATAACCAAGTCAATGGAGCAAATAACAACTAAACCAGGATAAAAACGCGTGCAGCTGCAACAATATCCCACACTGCACGCTGAAAAAAAACTAATAAGGCGCTTGTCTGTGTGGTTCTGATGGACACAATGCTGGGTGTATATTGCCCTGGTGTGTTGGTAAATAAAGAGAAAACCAAGCTCATCCTTAGCTCAGTTAATAATAAATCTGCGCCTCTTTTGAATACAGAATAATTTAATTCAGCGCGATGAATCTCGATAAACTTCAAATCTAGAGCAATGTCTGCAAACGAACTCCTGTTACTGCACGGGCTATCAGTAGTAAATCTGATCCACACCTCGATCGTTGCATTTTAAGCGAGTGTGATCGTGTTCCTTGGGAGAGAAATTGTCCTTGATTAAAGGTGAGCGTGACTGCGATCGTGGACCGCCCGAGGCGGGAGCCGGCGGCCTCCTCGGTGAGCGCGCAGGCTGCAGGAGCGTGTGTCAGATCACAACAGGTGATCCAGCATTCACAGTCGGAGACTGAGCAGCTGTAAATGTCACACAACTGGACAGCGGGAAAGTGCACTTCGCCTTTTAAAGTTTGCATTTAGTTATTGGTGTTTTGTAGCAGCCAAGTTTCAGTTTCTACATGTCCAAGCAGCTGCTCCTGCAAGACAAAGAGCTGGTAATAATAAGTAAAAAGGCTGAAATTTGAGAGATCCTTTTTCCTACTGAGAGAAAACCAGGGGAGCAAGAGGAAGGATGTGAGTCAGCGGGGAGATTCTGTGGTGAGGCAGTCTCCTAACTTCTTAAAAAGATTAAAGGGATTACAGGCTACTACTGGAAGTGAAGAGCAGCGCTACCGCATAGCTCCGCAGCCGCGTGTGTAGGGTTGACCGCGGCCAAAGCAGTGGCGGGTCGTGTCAGGATGCGCAGGGGCTGAGCAGGAATGCAGAGCTGGACGCTGGCCTGGAGGTGTGCGGTGGTTAGTCTGCCTGTGTCCATTTCACAGAACTGAGAGAGGTGTCGAGGGGGAGAAAAGCAAAAAGCAAAAAAAAAAAAAAGTGTTTTGCCCTCAGCCATATACCTCTTAAAGAATTCTTGGACATAAAAGCGGGTGTAATGACTGTGAAGGCTGTTAGTTTCTACTCACGCAAAGGCTGTCACGCACACACCTTTCAGAGCAGGTGTGTAGCTCGGTTTCACTGTGTGAGCGTCTATCTTTGCATACCGGCGCTGTCAGGAGGTTGTTTTTACTTTGTGTAGCTGCTCGTGATTTAGCATGAGCTGAATGAATGAATGATCCTCTGCGGGTTGTCATAAAGCCATAAATCCTCCTCAAAACACGACAATAAATTAAAAAAAAAAAAGTCACTGTGGCCAAACCAAAAAACTGTTTCTGTTATAATTCTGTACAGATAGTCATACTTTTTTAATATTTATACAAATATGCTGCTTTTTAAAGTAAAAAACCCCCAAGATGTATTCAAATTTGATCCTTCAGTGCTGCTTTCCATGAAAACCACTGACGCTCTCAGCACCTCCATGAGTAATCTCCTTCCCACAGCACTCGCCCAAAACCCCAGAGCCTGTCTTCAAGGAAGTGGGGAAAACAAATCAGGACTTTCCCATCAACGAACCATCAAAGTATTACATTCAACTCTCATGTTGCTCCTCCATCGTGGTAACCAATGGCAACAGGAGGCCTCGTTTGCTAGAAGTTACAGATAGGCTGCAGGTTTGCAGGTATTTCACTTTAAATGTAAGCAAATGTCATAACATGTCAGAGCAGTGACGTTTAAAGCATTAAAGTTATTTCTCCTTGTTACCCGTAACTCGGTATTAAAGGGGTGTTTCAGCAAATAAATGATAGACAAGTGACTAAATGGCACACTCATGAGCAGTGTTGTGCATGTTACTTGAAAACTGTAATCAACTACATATATTACATCTCTCATTGAAAGAGGAATTGAATTTCTAATTATTTAATAGCAAAAGTAGTGAGTTAAGCCTTATTCACACTGGACAAAATAACCCCACTAACACCTGCCAACATCTGGCTTTTGTCTTCAGTGTGAAAAGTTACAATCGACGTATGTGTTTATTGGCTCCAGCTGCGATTGGCAGTGATGTAAACTCAACACCTGGACGGGCATGCTAAATTTCATCCCTCCTCTGTCAGTGATATCAGTGATATCTGGATGCTGGATGCAGAACCATTATTATTGTTTACAGTGTGTGGATGCAACAGGTGATACTCTGAAGTGCATGGGAAATAAGGGCACAGGTTACTGGCACTGAGGGATAACAACATGTCAGAAATGCAGAGTGACTGAGGGATTACTCAAAGCTCAAGACAAGTAATAAACACACTAAATTAATGATCATTAACCCTTTTGTCTGGCAGCAGAACAAACACAGTCAGTCACCTGTTTTCAGCAGGTTGCACGCTAACTTTGGTGTACAATGGGTATTACATCAGTCATTACTTCCATTACTCAGCTCATCCCTATCAAAGATGCCTTTAAACAAGTCCTCCACAACCACACGTCTTCTAGCAGCTACCTTAGCCTCAGTTACTGCAACCAGCACAGTTCAAACGCCATCTCTCAAACTGTGCTTGTACTTGTGGCTGATGTTAGCAACTCAGCTAAGAGCGCACAACATATGACTTTGGAGTCGAAATCACATTTCACCTCTAACCCGACTCCCTCTTATTGTCTCCTTCCACTGACCACAGGGAGAACAACTATAACTCTCCATCTAACTCTCCTTTTAAAAGACAGTCAACAAGCCAACCAACAAAGCCAAAGTAATGGATCGTTTATCATTACTGGGATTACTGGAAATAGTAACTGTAATGTAAATACTGAACTTGAAATTGTAATCCCATTATTGATCAACACTGCTGAGAAACAGGTAAAAAGATTGACAAAGTTGAGGCTGCAGAGCCTGATGTGTCTGGACTTGTAATCAATAATATAGTTTAAGCTCTTAGGCCCTAGATTTCCCATAATGCAGCCCAGTAGCATCCCTTCATGTTGCCACCTAGCTACTGATAACGTACAGCTGCTTTCACAGAAATACTCCTCATGATAACTGAACACTGTGTGTAAAAGTGGCGGACTGCCCCTTTAATGCTTCCTCTACTGCTGCATTACAGTTTTGAATTCAACACTACTGTAACATTAACGTTATAATGCAGCCGCTCTGCTATCAGACAGAACAATTGCTTGACCAGTAGGACACCAGTGAACGGACTCCTGGCCTTGCGTGTGCCCAATCGGGCAAACCTTAATAGGATTATTTGGGACTGCAGGTCATGACACCTCACATGAATGTTGCCTGTGACCTAATACAAACTCACAGCATATCCCATTCACTGGATAGTAGACAGGAATTAATAAGCAGCTAAAATGGGTATGACTATGTCAGACACTTAAAAGATGTCCATTGGTTATGATGCACGATGTCTCATGCTCCCAAATACATGCTGTTATCACATCTGTTGTATTAGATATGGTCAGAGTACTGACTTTGGCAGTAGAGCAACATAAAACTCCTAGCTGCAAACAGAAAAGATCTTGTTTCATTACGCTGTGTTTACAGAGCCCCTTATATACGTTACCTACGATATTGATACTGTTTTCTTTTTCCTGTTCAAAGTCTTTCCCTTTTCAGTTTAAACTTTTCATTTCAGTGTTATATTTTAATCAGATGTGTATCATAAAACCTGTAAATGGACCAGGGTGCTTTACACGTAAGCTGGTCAGTACCAAGTGGACTCGAAATGTATCATTATTATTGATGTTTTACAATGTAAGTGGCACTTCAGTGTTGTTTGTGTGCACTTTGGAGCTTATTATAACAACATTATATATTATTGTGTAGTTTTAATACAAATATTTTAGAATCTGATCATTTTTGTTTATTTCATCTTATATAGGTTTTTAGAAATTTGCAGAAAAACAATATTTCCCTATGAAATGTAATGTGTAAGGATAAGTGCAGGCATCTGAAAACTGTACACACTTCCGTACACTACTTGAGTACTTTCCACAACTTGAGTGGACTGTGTTGAACCAGGAGGAGCTCAAATTCCATGTGAGACTTAAAAATAATGATTATAGTTTTCTTGTAATGCGAGGAAATGGACTCAAATGGCACCGAATGACTGTTACTAATAAATAATGTGTGCTCCTTGTGTTTGTTTGATTTGATTTGATGAAATACACATTTTTGGTACAGATATTCA
The DNA here is from genome assembly GCA_008933995.1 of Datnioides undecimradiatus. Taxonomy (NCBI): domain Eukaryota; kingdom Metazoa; phylum Chordata; class Actinopteri; order Lobotiformes; family Datnioididae; genus Datnioides; species Datnioides undecimradiatus. The sequence goes on from WARS01000060.1 coordinate 4,409,449, forward strand.
AGCTGATGCTGCAGCAAAGGTTTCCCAGCATCAACCTCTTGCAAACAAAAAGTGATAAATGCATGCTTCTCTGAAAACAAGATGACCGTCCTTGTAATTGATCTCAGGATAAAGGAGACACGATAGGACGTGGTTTATCAAAAGGCCACTGGCTGGTGCAACAGGTGACTGCACTATTGTAGAGGCCAGAGTCAAATGGATCTTACATCAGTTCAGGTAAAAACGGAGACAATCGATAGATAACAGGGTCAGGGTGGGTCACCGCATAAGCACTAAAATCAACTGATATGTCACGCAACCATGAACTCAACACAAACACCGTGTGCAGCGTCCTTCTCCACACACTGCCAGCGTGTTTGCATGGCGAGGAAAAAGGGATCTCGTGTGCGCGTGTGTGTGCGCGCATGTGGGTGAGGGTGGGGGGAAGGAGGAGGTGGAGGGGGTGCTGGATCACCTTCCCTTCCTGACCAGGCGTGAATACCAGATTAGTAACTGAGCTAATGGTTTCCCCTCCCTCTCACCCCCGCAACCCTCCTCCGTCCTTATGCAAGCCAGTATTTGCGCTCTGCGGCAATAACAATAGTTGCGTGCGGAAATATCTCGGTCATCCATCTTTCTGTCACCTCTCCCTCGCCAGTGGATCACGAAGGTGTCATAACTGAGCGTAAATAGGCAAAGCCAAGGAAGCCGAGCTCATAAAGGGAAACCCCTCAAGAGAGGCTACGTGTCTGAGGAGAGTCATGACCTGCACAGTAAAAAAAAAAAAAAAGAAGAAGCACGAAACCGGCCCGACACGCACTGCGTGTGAATGTTTGGCTCAGTTTCAGCTTTAAACAGCCGAAATATCTCATGGATGATATCTCACCTGATTTACCAATCGGTTTTTTTTTCGATCAAAAATCACAAATGCTATACAGAAACAGACGCATCTAAAAGTTTAAAGATGTAATCAGGACTTTATTGTAACACAATTTGAGTCAAAACATGACTGTCCTGCATATCTATCTATCTATCTATCTATCTATCTATCTATCCTGCTTCTCAAACACTAAACACATACAGTCAGCTGTATATGTTTCATCTGTGCAAATAAAACTGACATATCTCCAATGCTATGATCAAAAATAGGCTTTCACATAGTCACCATCAAGATGATTGTAGTTGGAGTTTAGTCTGAGTTGTCTGGGCAAGTTAAAATAAAGAAAAAGACATCAGGCAATATAAACAAGTCAGTAATAAACCCAAATATAAGTAATGACATATAAGTATAAAATAGAAGTTAAAGTGCTTTTAAAACATATATTTTGAATAATGTATTAGATATATGTGTTTTTTTAGTTAGTAAGGAGCCTTATAATGCATTAACTTAGGCTCTGAGAGTGAGGCTGTGTGTTGTCAAAGTTTTGTGGTTGTTGGACAAATCCTGACCGCAGGCAGCACCACACACCATCCACCTACTGCAAGTGAGTAAATTGAGAGAATCAGGGTCATGACCCCAATTAACTGTCTGGCCGTGGTCGCATGCTGGCGCCACGGTGGAAGAAAAAGTGAAAAAAAGAAAAAAAACCCTTTTCTTTCATGCCAGGAATATATTTAAAGCACTGTCGAACAATATGTTTATAATAATAGCAACTTTTGTTTCAGGCAGCAGCAGGTCGTTGTCAGATACTAGTTAGATGGTAAAGTCAACAAACAAACTAATCAACTGAAATCGCAGTTTAAAGGAGAATATTCAGCCCAGCACTTACATTCGCCCTCTTGTGGCCAAAAATTAATGAATGCAGCTTTAAAAGTTAAATTTAAAACGTAAAAACATGTAAATATCTTAAATTGACGTTAATATTTGAAAGAATTTCACTTGTAGTTTAAAAGTCTCTGTTGACCATGGGATAGTGGCATTTTATATTAAATGTTTTTTTTTTTGTAATTTGACCTCCCTGATGTTGATGATAAGATTAAAAAATGTAGTTTGAAAACATAGACTCACATAGACTCACATAGATTTCATGTGGCCTTTAGGTATAATATTTAATATACTGTAGCTGCTGATATTTATGGTCATTTCTGGTCTTTTAGCATCATTTGTTCTCTGTGGGATAAATGTTAGTGTATAGCTTTGCTGTGGCGTTTGTTCTGGTAGCTGGTCGTTTTTTTCCTCTATGGGGAAATAAGATATGGATAAGCTTGGCACGCAAAACAAGTCATGCATGACAGAAATTAACCTCTTCTGCCCCCTACTCACTCACACACACACATTCACACACACACGTTGCCCCCACCACAACCTTCATTCTCTCTGCAGTGCAAACCAATGGGCCGTCAACCAGCCTATCATCTATAGGTTAATCCACAGATTTCAGGGAAGAGGTTTCACTCTGATCCATTTTCAGGGGACCACTGGGAACACTACATGCTCCTTACTTGCAGTGGATTGGCATCATTGGGACATTATTATAAATCAGTTGTTGTAGAGAACCTACATTAGCATCATGCTAAGTTTGATCTAACCAGCACTTTGCCTGTGAACATAACTGTAGCCAGCCATTAGCATACTGCCATAGGTAATCAGTGAGAAACCTGTTGTTTGCACTTATTCATTATTATTCTTGGAGATACAAGAAGCTAATTTAGACCAGCTGTATAATCACCTGCACTTTCCCCGTGACTGTCCTTTAAGGCCAATTTAACTCAGTCTTTTCTCCTTTCGCGTGTATTAACCTGAATTAAGCAAATTAAGATTAACAGTGTAAACCTGACGGGAAGCTAGCTATAAAGTGAGAGCTACAATAATCCAAACTATTATTTGAATACAGAGAAGTTAGATTCAAGAATATCTTAAATGTTAGACAAATCACAAATAAGCTATCAGAGCATTTCTACCCAGACTAAAACGTCGCATGATGTTTCTAATCAGTAGACGTTAAAAATCAAAATGCTCAAGCTAACATACAGCCTTACCTTGGCTTGTAAAGATAGAAGCTAAAGTTTGATTTATGGGTCGCATTTCCACTTCAATTGTTTCTACCATCAACATAATGACAGTGTTGTCAGGTGTGTAGTTGCAACATTTATAATCCCATTTTCCCAGAAAACTCCACCACCAAATTTCCATTTTGAGACAATGTTTAATGGAAAAACAAAAGAGGGGACTGGCATGGCGCATGCAGCAGACGGGAAACTGGGCCAATTTCTTTTTTTTTTGCCCACTGAGTGATTCCTCCCTCAATAGACGATCTACGGGTTAATCATTGTGCATTGCGTGCAGACTGTGTTTGCTTGGACAGAGCCAAGGGTCGGGAGGTTGTGTACAGAAAGAGCTGAGGGAGGTATCGGTCACCCTTTTCTATCAAAACAATCACGGGCCGTTTTTTTTAGACAGCACGCTAAGTTGTGTCAAATAAAAGGAGGTGAAAGACAAAACGAGGTTTGCAGTTATGTTTTTCCTTGCACTGCAAGTTTCACAAGATGAATGTTCTTACGGGAAAAAGTAGGTTTCCAGGCTGGCTAGTGATGTTGCCAGCTTGCTGAGATAATGCGTGACATGAAGATGGACTAAATTAAATCTTCCCAGGCTGCATACAGCAGCTCCTCATAAAGAAGTGACGCATAAATGACAACAATAAAACTCATAGTTTGATTTAAAAGCAGCATTTTTGCAAGTTTAGGTCTTGAAAACATTTTTAAGGGACATTCATGGACATTCTGCCTCCATCCTCCATAACCACTGTGCTATAGGAACATTACTCTGTTTCCTGCAGTGACATGGTTGTCTTGAGAGGACTGTGTCTGCCCTCTGTATTAAAAACAATAATGACAGACAGAAAAAAGAAGGAAAGGGAAATGATCTGACAGATGGACAAAGGGTAAATATCTTGTTATGCACTCTGCAGCACACGGAGCACTCCCACTCATGAGTGTGGGGCCTTTTTAATCTGCTGACATCAGAGTTATTGTAGTTTCAGAAACCTGTTAGCTGTAGCACTCCCAGAGGTATGAAAAAGATGAGGTAATAAACAATCTAATGACGATCGTTAAAATGAAATTAATGTGAAACCCTGTCAACAGTAATGCCTTGTCCAGGCAGACAGAAATAACATGCGTGCACTGCAGCAGGGGGATGAAAAACCTGGCTACTGTCAAATCAAGTGTATGACACACTATATGGGACACTGACATGCATGTAAACACACATAGTGACGTCCTTCATCATCGATAACGCAATGTTATGAATGTGGCTGAAGAATAACGTGGCTCCCGTCATGGATTCTGGCTGCCACTGGATCTGATCTCCTGGAAGCGTCTCCTCTCGCTGCTTTCATGTCTCCATTACAGACTAAATAAACGAATGACCTCACACTGGGGATCTTTTTACTGGAACGTAACAGGTCAGATGCTGGATATGACTCGAACCATGATGCAGCAAAACACTGTGGCATTAACAGTGTTAGGGATTTTCCTGTGAAGTGCAGGGGCGACCCTGTTTTTTGGTATTCTGCCATCAGCAAACCAGCAGGCTCAAAGAGTTATGGTTTTCTTGTTGACTTTCAGCAGCTTAACCGGGAGAAATGTCATTTTCGCACATCAAATATAATCATTTTATTCCAACACCGAGGCAGCAGAGCAAAGATTCACGTGTTTTGCTGTTTGCATGTTTGAAAGCTGTGCAGCAAGTTCATTTACTCACTTAATCCACCGTGTTTACCTTGTTAAAGTCTTCCTTAACCACCACCAAACTGGTCTGCACTTTCTCAACACCAAACTGTCACCATGCCATGGTGGTGAGAGCACCGCTCTTTAGGTGGATGAGAGTAGAACAATGTCGGTGATTAATACCAGCTGGTAACTGATAATGTATGATAATGAATTCTTTCTAAACCCACCGCGTTTCCATGTGGCCCACGGCCGTACCATCGTTCACCAGCCACAAAACTAACAAAAGTGAGCTGCAATTCAACAAAATCTTCCTTTCTGTTTCTATCGCTTCTCACAGTTTGGCTCTACATCTGCACGTCAGCAAAGATGTACTCTAGAGGTTTTGCCTCTTGCAAGTTCCTGCAAAGAATTTCACGTACATTTCAGCACCCTTTAATTTTAATAGTTCAGTTTGTCAATTAATGCGCCCTAAACCTTTTCCTTAATTGTTACAATCCTGCTCTTTTATACTGCCATTGATTTATAAGCCAACAAACAATCACACCAGAGGACTCAACATGCAAATTTGTACATTTACTATTGATTAATACACCTTTTGTGTCCTCCACATGCAGGAAACTTGGGTACAGGGGGTGTTAGGATCCAAACAGAACGAGCAGCGGAGGTGAATAATTCCCTTGCGTGAGGAAGCTCTGGTTATGCAGGTACACGTGTAGCACTGAGGCTATTGTGTGCCAAGCTTTATCTCCTTAATCAGTTCTCTTTGCCACCAGTTAATCATTTGTGCATGCCAGGGCTCAGACACACTGGATTCATTACACGCAGTGGGAGAACAGAGGCAGGATGACGACACCCCGGCTGAGAGTGCTGACTTAGCCGCTGGACAGCGGTGTAAATTACACAGCCACCGGCCCTCCTTTTGTACCAGCGGGAATAGATTTAATCGTGCGCATTGTGAAGCACTCCAACATCTGATCCCTCTCTGTCTCAACATGCTCTTTTATGCAACACAGTGAGTGACAAGGAGGCAGATAAAAAGACAGGTACGCGAGCTGTGACACATTTGGTCACTGGGCTTCTTCGCGTGTGTGCGTGTGTGAATTTTTGCACGTATGCGTGTGTGAATGTGGGTTATCGTGTGTGACTGGGCGCACCTTAACATGTGCATTTGTTCAGTCTCACTTCTTATTTTGAAACAAGGACTTGTGTGCATTTGCGGCGCAGTGATAAAACAAGGGAAAAGGGAGCAAACAGCACCTTGCTGTGCACGTATAGATGCATATGCACCTTATGCAACCCAGGCAGAGGCAGATAAAAAGCGAAGAAGTGGGTTAACAACTGTCTGCTGTGTGCCGTGTGCTGGCATGTGTGATAAGTAAAGGCAGTAATCCAACAGCTTGTTAGCTTGCAGGCCCTCACAAAGCAGGAGATTAAAGATGGTGATCATGATACGGGAATGTTAAAGAGACACGACAGAAACCGCTGAAGGAACTGCCACACCTGGCATGCGTACATGTCGCAACGCTCGGTGCAACGCCGGTGTGTGCGCCTGCTCTCTGCTGTAGGTATGTGTATAGGTATGGATGCGTGTAAGCTTTAGACATGAGTGCGTGTGTGGGAATGGCAGAGAGAGGAGTCTAGTTGTTTGTTGCCAATGGGTGTAACCTGGCTTAAATAAATTTTGATCCCTACAGGGCAGCACTGCTTGTCATCCACCCATCTCTGGGATGTGAGGATCTCATAAACATCACAACAAAAATTTGGCTCTCCTCCCCTTGTCTCCTCTCCTTTCCTTCTCCTCAACATGTTTACAGAAACGAAATACTCTCTGCTCCACTTGTCCGTCTCTGCGGGCCATCTGGGTTCATATGAGGGTGCTTAAAATAAAAATGGAGAGCTGGTGAGTGATATGCAAATCCCATTTGATAATAAACTTCAGATTGGGGAAGAAAAGACTTATCTGACAAGGAAACGCTCCTGATGTCATGTCATATGTGGTGACAGGACACTGTGTTCACACAGTCTGCCCTCCAGTGCCACATCAAATGAGGTTACAAATAGATCTGCCAACAGCCCATTACCCTGCCTGTCAGGTGAGAAATTATTCGGATTTGATCTCAAGCCAGTTCTCAGCTTCCAAGTGTAATTTATGAGCCATCATAATTGTTGCAGCTCCACACACACACACACGAACACACACAAACTGCCTAACACGTTACTGCTTGGCCTCAGGTGATTTTACTGTAGCTTTTTATTGACTGCGCTTCTTTGATGTTTATGTGTTCTGCTGCACACTGATACTCCAAGATCAATCTGGACACTTCAAGTATGTTACAAGCACTCTTGCTGCCTTAAAATGGCGCGGTGTGTTAAATAAACTTGTATTTATAGGAGGTTTGTTCAAAGATCAGTCGGTCAGTTCAATCAGAAAAGCTTTCCAGTGATACCGATCATTTCTAAAGGTCAGTCATTACTAGAGGTTTTGGTATCAGCTGTTTTGAATCATGTAATGTGCTAAATAAACACTAGACCTTTTGTTGCATAGTGAACAGCTGACCCAGTACTGACGTCCGACGTGAAGGTGGATACTTTTGCTCCTGTAGATTTATCAAGATAACCAGATAAGACATTAGCGCCAGCGTCCGTTGCACCAGTTGAAGTCAAGACTGCATTTTCTGTTTCGCTGCGAGCCCCCGGACGGCTCTGGCAGACCTGAAAGTCAAAGGTCATGTAAGTCCAACGATGGCGTGCAAACGTGCAGAGTCGGCCAAAACAAGTAGCATTATGCAGAGACATCCTTTGGTTGGAAATCAGTCAAGTCACTCCTTTGAATCACCTATTATGCTTCATTTTGTATTACATTACAAAGCTTTACTGTTACATCCTTCTTCTGAGTAAGTGAGGGATGACTTCCTTTGACGAATGCGTCCCAATGTGGCAAAACCTTAATCATTAGATCATGACCCGCTGCATCATCACGGTCTCTGCGTGCGAACACAGGAAAAGACTCACCACAACTAAGTATCATTGTCTTTCACAAGTGATTCACCCACTAAATCTGTTTCCACAGGCTCTGCCATGACACAATGACACACAACACGACCCACTGTGTCACCGCTCAACCAGCAGTGACATAACACATCTATAGGCAGACGTTACATAACAGTGTGCAAGTTACAGTGTTCATTTCCTTGTTTTCCAGACAGATTTTAGGTTATTACAGAATAGTGACATAATTTGCAAAATATGCTATTTTGCAGAGCTTAATAGAAAGACTGTTGCCAGTTTTATGTAAGGTAAAGTAAATGTACAGTACATTTGACGCTAACAGCAGCATTCAGTTAGCTTAGCTTAGCTTAGCTTAGCTTGAACTTGTTTTTTTTTTTTCAAATCTTAGTAATTACTTTGGGCAAATGATGGCCAAAACCAGGAAAATAAGACCCAACTTGTAATAAACTGGAACTACCCCTTTAAGTTTGTCTCTTGATTACATAAAGAATGTACAAAAGCCTTGGGAGCTATTTAAACAAGGCTTAGACGTCTGCAAACAAACTCATTCAAAATATTTGTAACGGCAACACAAAAGATCCCAAAAATGTTGCCTATAAATCCGTGCAGCGTGTATGAAACCAGTAAAGGAAGGAAATACTGAGGAAAGATGTCCACGCATGGGTGTGGTTCCAACAATGTCCTTGCTAAGTATACGCCTTGTTTCTTGTACGTGCAGAAAGGCGAGTGAGTAAATGTGCAGGTATGCCACTTTGCATTCCAGTTCCCACAATGTGACTCATACGTATGCTTTCGAGCAATCAGCTTAAACGTCCCTGACTTGCAAATATCTCTTTCATGGTGGGGAGATAGGTGTTTTTTTTTGGTAAATAGAAATTGACTGATTCTTTTAAATGTAATATTTTGATCCTCAGAGACGAATTTGACTTGGCTAAAACAGATGGAAAGGCACAACGGTTGTGTTATCTCTGTGTGCCATCTCACAGATGTTGCGATTAAATGCGTTACACATTACTTAAGTAGGCGCTGGACCGAAGGCCTCGGATGCGAGGCCAGTTTTGCAGATATCCTTGTTTTTTTCCAGATCAGAGTCATTAAGGCCTGAGCTCCACAGTGAGCACATAAACAATCTTGGAGACACTCCCAGGCACAGATGAATGAAAACTTTTTGTGAATGACAGCAGCTGCTTGACAAAGAGTTCTCTCTCTCTGTCATTCAAAACCTTTCATGCTGAGGACAAGCTGTTTTCTTTGGCAGTGGCAGGCCTCCCACTTGTTAGGCAGAGGAGAGCTCTGAGAGTAGCTCTCAGAGTACAGGCATTGCAGTGGGTTACCTGGGAAAACATACATTCTACTGACTTTGAGTTTCTGTTGTTTTGAACAAATGGAGCATGGTAACGTGCATGCAGCAGGTGCAAGCATGGACCAGCCTTCTGCTTTAACAATCAACATAGGGACCTGTGCTACATTTGTTTTGTTACTATCTCCAGACACAAATTTCAGCATTGACTTTGGTTGCAAACTCAACCTTCATGTTCACGGTCATCGGCAGTGGTGATGTTCGGGTCTACAGGTACAACCCAGGGATCAGGTATCAGTCTTTGCACTGGAAGATCCCTCCCAGACAGAAGAAGACGCTTCAGGTCAGGAGCGTGACCAAGAGCATGCTCGCTGTTTTCTACAATCATCAATCCCTAACTCCTCAAACTGAAGAATCACTGTTGTGGCACAGAGGGGGAGATCCAGCGCACGGGGTTGGGTATTGCTGCATGCAAGGTGACGACTTTAAATGAAGTGTTGTTTTTCCTTGTTTTAGGGGCAGTCTGAGAACTTTCATTCACCGAGTGGTCCAAGTTTCAGCACCAGCATTAAACAAATTGCACCGATGACGTGAAGTCATCTTTTTGCTTGGCTTCTCTTTAGACTTTGGCAGTCTGTAAAAACTTTACTTTAACCTCTCTGGGTTTTTTTCTGTTTCATTGCTTACTATTATAGCAGCATTTATGCAAGATCATCTGGCACCTGATGAAAGTTCGTCTGTTTCAACAGGCGAATGACCCCAGTAAATAACCGTAACAAGCAAGTCACGTCTGTTTGGTTTGATTATCTGATGGCAAAAGAGTAACGTGGAGAGCCAGGCTGTGCGCTGCCAGATCGATTTTTCCCAACCAGATTAAAATCTGGAGTGCGCTGATGGAAATCTGTCTCAAAAATGTATTATTTGAGCACATTTCAGAAACAGAGACAAATACCCGTGACCAAGGAGTTTCCAAAGTGAAACAACTATTGAGACATAATAGGAGACGTGACTTCCTCGTCAGAATCCAGTAGCCATCTTCAACTTGCCCAACATCCGACCAAGAACGTAGACATTTCCATCACACAGGAACTAAATGACTTGTCTTGCACAAGTACCCACAGGGAAACATATCAAAATACTGTATATGCTAACTAGATTAGCAAATTCACATGACCCCTATCAGCCATAGCCATCGATATAGATCTCTCTTGCAAATACACCACATACAACCTAATTAAAGGATCTACATTGCTGTCACAGCAGAGAATATCAAAGGAATGGTGCTCATGATATTTCTGCTTTTTGACCAAGGTGTTTGGTGTTTGGTGGACTGTCGCTTTCAAAAATCTGGGCAGTGACTTTAAAACATTATTGACAATACAGTGTGTATTAAAACATAGTTTGTGTCCCATGTTGTGTGCGTGATGATCCTAATGAGGAGGGGCCGTGTTTTCAGCTTCCATCTTCCATCAGGTCACCTTTTCATCAGATCACCTCGACGAATGGATCTCCACAATAGTGCTGTGTATTAGGAACAATCCACAACTTTTGCGTCCCAGCTGTGGCTCAGAGGTCGAGCGGGTCATCTACCTGTCAGAGGATTGGCGTTATGATCCCCGGTTCCTCCTGGCTCCATTACAAAGTGTCCCCGGGCGAGACACTGAACCCCAAATTGCTCCTGATGGCTGCTGCATCAGCGTATGAGTGTGTGCGAATGGGTCAATGTTGACATGTGATGTAAACACACTCTGGGTGATCAGATGAGTAGAAAGGTGCTGTATAAGAGCAGTTCATTTACCATTTTGAAAGCGGAAAACCAAAAACAGGGAGTGTTGTCGAGTCGAGCCGTGTTATGCGTCAGAAACGTGGTTTGGGTCAATCCAACACTTGTTTCCTAACGATCAGGCGACACTGTGAATATGTGTTATCCACGATTGCTCAACTGCGTTTAAAGCTCATGCCCAAACCAACTTTCTTAAACTCTGCTCTTATTCACCAGCTCATGAGGCCTCTGTGACTCCATGTAGGGCTGTTTTTATAAATTTAGGCACAAGATGTCAGCAATTTGCTGCTTCTTTCCAAAAAAAAAAAAAAAAACCTTCAGAAAACAAAACGAAAAAACAATCAGTATAACTTTCACCCTTCAATAAGCCGTGTGAGCAGCGAGGGTATGATTCACAGGGTTTAGTGCAAAACATAAATACCAGTGAGAGCAGTGCCAGGGCTAATTACATGCTCTTGTTTTATTAACAAACTTTCATGACCCAGCAGGCACCGCTCTGTTGCTGTCTTAGCTGTTATCAACAGGGTGGGCACGCTCTCTCTGTTTGTACTTTACTGTTAATGCGTGAGCAGGTTCTGATACAACATAAAGAAAAATCAGTGTTGAAACAACCTCTTTGGTATTTCTATAGTGAAATTGTTAACATCTAAGCAAAAAAGAAAATGCAGCAGCAATGAGTGCGCTTCATTTATTCAGTTTGGTGTCTCGTGTCATGGGTTTTACAGATTTAACGGCTGAGGAAATGCCACTGTACCCTCAGGATGAATCCATCAAAGAGACACGATGAAACGCCACCACATCCTGTAGATGTTGCCTCAAATCTACGACGGGCTGTAAATCAAACGTCCTTTTTAACTGTCTGTCAAACGTGTTTATAAGTGGAAAGTTTCCTGCTTCGCTCCCCAAACGGACGAACTGCGCTTCACCTGCAATTTAAACACATGCTGATGGCTGCACCCATGCAAGCATGTGCTCCCAGTTCGTGTGTAAACTGACGTTTGCATCCACACCTTCATCAGCTGATCACTGCCTGGGGGTAATTTTATGTTATCTGCACATTAAAACACACACACACACACACACACACACACGGATATAGGCATGTATGTAAATGCATGGTGGAAACTGACATTTAAATTTGGTGTGTTTCTCTATTTAGCAACTAACAGAAACACAAAATAATCTGTTACACAGCATAATATGAGAGCATACACAGTCCTCAGTGCACTGTGGCAGAGCTGCATTATCAAAGCTTCAAGGATCTGTTCCAGGAATATCAAAACCTCATTTAAAAACCCACTGAAACTTAGAAACTACATGAATTCAGCCATCAACGAAAGGTATTGGGGAATTTAAGGATGATGGAGGGAACCAAGTGCATCACTAAGGTTTCAGCTTGTCATAGTAGCTGCTGATGTGCACGATGTTTCGTGGTATAATGTTTAACTCCAGGAACATAATGTTGTTTAAATGATTTTCTCTCTAATAACTCTGTTGACTTATATATAAAGACTTCTCCAGAGACACATTCTGTTTGATACAACTGCCAAAATGCAGCTGTGGAAATCTGAAACTGAAAACCCAATACACAGGAATGGCAAAAAAAAAGGCACAACATGATTTTAAATATCTGAAATTTAAATTTTGACTACAAAAAACTGAATTACACAGGGTAAAACTGATATTTTTACTTTTTCAGGTTCCACAGATATCTTAAATTTAGTTTGGACTGGTCCTGTTAATGTTTTTAGGATCCAGTGGATGTGACTTTGTGTTTACTCTGTTGAATTGTACACTTCCAACTACAGAAGTCTGATGCTGCCATAAAAACCTCCAGGTTTACTTGTTCAGCTATTACCAATGCTTTCGTCCTCATCCCGCCGCCTTCTTGCTCAAGCCTCAGTACACAACTTTGTTTGCGTAACAACATGTAGGTAATAGAGGGATGTGAATGACCACCAACTTCCCTCAACCTTTTCCCAATTACCAGGTTTGGTTTGGTGTTCACAGGTGGCTGATGTTGTCTGCTCGGATTGCACCACCCCCAGTTTTAGTCTTCGGGAAAAACAAAACACAGAAAACATCTACAGGTGCAGATTCTCCTGCTGCGCCTGTAAATTCATATGAAAGCACACGTATTTAGACTGCTGCTGAACCAAATCTAAACATCCATTTAGCATTTTCATTAGCCAGTCATGGGGAAAGCTGAGTAAGCTTTTTACATGTTTGGTTCTCTTCCCAGTCACCAGATTGTGAAACGATAAGACTAAGAAAAACTTCCCAAAGCTTCCACATATAAAGGAACATAAGCGGCGTTGATGACAACTTAACAGTGCTTGACATGTCACTGGATATCATTTGGTAACTTGATAAGCTGATGGCGTTCAGATTAAGATGTTAAAAGACGATACTGTAATGTCCACAGATGCTGAGGCCAAGACGTTATTTGTATTTATTTAGATTACACAGGAGATGAGGATCCATTTAGAGCGGTGCAGAGTAACAACAGGGGATTATAAAAGTCTACACCCCCCTTATTAAACAGCAGGATGTGTGAAGACAGAGATTATGACAATGTAAACTTCATTTTTGATTTTTGTTTGTTTGTTTGTTTGATTTTTGCTTGTTAGAATATCTCCTTACAAAATGGAGCAAACCTGACATTTACACCACTGTTGTTAATTAGGTAATTAAAGTTAGGTAATTAAATTACAAAATTAACGTAGCAATCTGTTTCTGTTAATATAAAATAAAACAGTTACAAACCAGAAACGGGATCTCAACATGGAAATGCCTGATGTCAAATCCAAGTGAGGGTCTACAGCAGGGCTGGCCAAAGTGGGGCCCGTGGGCCAAACAGTAGTCCCACAGGGTCCCACAGTAAGGTTTGTTTTGGCCCATGAGATGTTTCTTGCAAAATATAAATAAATCATAACTAATTATGCAAACTTGGGATCCTTATAGGCTACCATTTCTAATATAAACATGATTCAGTACAACTCAGTAGATGCTTTTTGCCCTCCGTTACAATCAGTTTAATGTCATTTAACATAATATTTAATAAAGTACCTCCTAACCCACGTTATAAATGTGTGTTCTTGGTGTAATGTAGATATATATATTTTCCTTTGTGCCCATCCACTAACTAACAGAGTAACGTTTCATTTCCTTTTATGATATCTTTAACTATTATTTAGCACCTTTTCCTCACTGCACCTTCACTCAGGAACCCTGCGATGGGAAATCTCAGCTAACGTTAGTTCCCTTTCTTACTCTGCGTCGTCTTTTCATCATGTTTTAATGATGAAATCTTCACTTCCCCAGCATGTAAATATAAACCTTAAGCGCCCTTTATGGACAAATGTGTTTTTCAGGGCTTTTCAACTTAATTACCCAGTTTGGAACACGATACATTATGTTTTCATGGAGTAAACAGTAATCTGTAACCTATAACAACTGAAGCATATCCCTCTGAACACTGTTTATTTAATCAAACTTAATTAGTTTTAAATGCACGTGTAGCGTTAAAATAATGGAGTTGAACAGCTCGACCGCATTGCATTGCTGAGCTCCAGTTTAGCCACAATAGAGTGGTCAAATTTGCATTATTCCTGGTTTTTATGTGTATTTTTGTGTCAGTGAGGCAGCTTTGATGAAAATTCAAACAAGATAAACTCACTGAAGGAGTGCCCAGATCAAGCAGGTGTCAAGTCCCTGCAAGTTGGTTTTCACAGGATAACAACTGCCTGGAAGGTAGAAAAAGAAAACACATTCAGTAATCTATTATAACACTGCAAGCCCGCTGTGAGAAAGATTGGCAGAGGCAGTTGTGTGGATCTGTGGACGCCCGCTGCTGCTGGATAAATAACGGTGGAAAAAGAGGGGAGTGCGCTCCAGCCTGCACGCCGCTCTCCAGCCAGTTCTACGCAGCTGCTGTCTAAGCAAGACCTTTGTTATGGTGGGAGTCATTTCGTAATGCCATTGGTGTCTGCACGTTGGTTGCCAAGCTCTAATTGAATTATCAGCCTGTTTTCCAAAGCAGGCCACTTGGAAATTCCACTATGATAGATACCACTATCATGCCAGAAAGCTCTCAGTGTGCGTGGGCCAAAAACAACAGTTTGTGATGTTGCGTTGCGCGTGCATGCATTCATGCGTGTGTGTGTATGCTTGTCTCCATTTCTCTGCGCCGCTGTCAGTGTGATGCACGCACCAGCCTCCCCAATCAAAGTGATTTGCACTGTTATGAAACAAACACAAGGATTAAACCTGAATGCTCCAGGTGACTTAAACAGACACTTTACGCTCACGAGTGCCATTGGTTGATCCAGTGGCTCGTCGGCATGCCATCGCAGTTACCCAGATGTGGTTTGGCCCCCAAATATCAACAAGTCCTCAGTTTCACACAACAGGTTGCTGGGAAGCAGACGTAGGAGATTAATTGCATTTGCAGAGCCAAACGCTGTTGACAGGAGATGTTACAACTTGCATTTGTTTTGAGGAATGTGAAGACTGTACGAACACGCGTCATTATATCAATATTATTTTCTGGAATCGTAAAACAAGCCAATGAAAAATGCCGCTGTTATTCCCGCCGACAGAAACTGATTGGCAGGGCGGTATTATGAACAGAGTGAATTAATTAGTGTTTATCATGTGCACGTAAACACTGATGACATTGTGAAATAGGCTAATTGATGTTACCTGAAGCGGGAGCACTGCAGGAGTTCATGTTGTGACCAAAGTACCAAATAATGTTGTTTATACAGTGTGTTGCCCAGAGAAAGCTGGAAATGCCCTTTTATCTTTAAGATACAAGCAAACGTGTCATCGATGTTCAGAGCACAGCTGTACACACAAGTATCGATCAGTTATCAGGTGATAACCGTCTGATCAGGTGCTGATGATGAGCTCTCCATCCAAGAGCCTGCAGTTTAGCTTTGACGCCTACTCAAAAAGCAAAACTCTGCAATGTTTCACTTAAATACATACGGGGTGTTGCTGAAGCTAATGCTAAAGGTGACACAACTTCACAAACACGGCGCTAGATACTTTGCCATCTTTGTGGTGACATAGCATCACAGCTGGAAAAGCAATGAAAGTCAATGTGTGTACCTGTTTGTTGTGTTCACATCTCTGCAGTTTGCTGTGAGCTGATACATTAGTTCAAAGTCACCTGACACTGGTTTGAACGGCATTGGCACACACCCACATTGGTGTTAAAAGCCAGATGTTGTGCTTTGCGCGGCGCAAAGGAGGCCATAATTGTTGACATACATGCAGAAGTAGTGGAAAACCTGGAAAACCTGAAGTTCCTTGGAGTCACTGTCACAGCTGACATGGACCTCAACATCTTACACCAGACTTTTCATCCTCTGGAAGATGAAACAGGCCCAACTTCAACAGAAACTACATTTCAATAAAACCACGACCTGAGACCGTCCTGACTATCTGTGTGCCGCCAAGCCAGACTGACTGGCTGCATCGTGAGTGGTCAAGGCGACCGAGTACATCGTGGAGATGAGGCTCCTAAATCTGAACACGTTTGCGCCGCTCGACTGAGTTAGAGGCAGCATCAGGGGCAACGCACAGCCCGGCCACTCTCTGTTTGAACCCCCGCCAACCGGTAAACGGTTCAGGATGACAAGATCTGGCACAAAAGGGCTGAGGAACCTCTTCTTTCTAAGAGCTGTGGCCTCCTTTACACCACTTCTATTCATATAATTTAACCTAAATGCATAATTTTAATTTATTTTAAATGTTTTGCTGCTAATATTGTTGTTTTCTGGTGTGGCTTGTATTTATTTGTTTTATTTTAATTGCACCAGGAGAAGCCAAGATCATTTATGCCAAATTAGTCATTCACAGATCATTCATTCATGTTAAGTAGCTTATCACTTTGCAGAGATGCTCCGAATAATCAGTTGGGGGGCATGCATATGTGTTCATGTCTGTCAGTGAGAGTCTGCATGCCTGGAAGCATGTAAAATGATTTTAAAAAAGCAAGTTGTAAAAGCGCCACAGGCCGGGTCAGGAGGTCTGGAAAGATGAAGCTGTTGTCCTCACGCAAGGCAACTCTGCAACCAGAGGCAATGCTCTGCTTTTTTTTTTTTTTTTTTTTCTTAAAAGACAAGGGAGCTGAGGACTTGCTCATCCGGTTTTTCACACTCTTGGCTCTGCTGCGTGCATGCGAAAAGCTTGTAAATGACAGAGGAAGCCAAGGTGTATGGAGACCGAGCGCCTGAGGCCAAGGGAGTTTACACAGCGTGTTGCCATTAATCCGCCCTCTCAGATTTTTCTATCCAATTCTGCCATAACAATGCCAATCAAGTGCAACTTTGTCCTGTGAAGCTAAAGAAAGGTGTTTGCACCTCTTTGACATGCATTCTCGACAGATGCATGGATGGAAAGTCTGCTGACACGCATTACTGTGAAGAATCAAATCGTGTGTGTTACTCACACGGTAAAGAAATCAGGCCTATGAGACAATGCTCTTGCAGACACGGTCATGTGAGTCCTTACAATGAATGTTTTGCCTGTTTTAACCCTTGGTTTGTTGCACACGCTGAGTTTGCAACTTCTTCAAGATTCGGTGTTTAACAACCAGAAAAACCTTTATCTGCATCATCAGCACCCTCTTGCTCTCACTCCACAGAAGTGACAAGCATCACCCAGTAAATCAGCCAACAAAGTTAAGTGATATATGCAAAATTGAATGCAGAAATGCAAAATGAGTTTAGAATGGCATTACTATCTGTAACATCCATATATTTTGGGCCACTGGCTCCATGAAACTGTCCAGTTTTCTGTTTGTTGATGCCTCCATCAGCCGGCGACAAGAAGCAGCCAGCATCAGAGCTGCGCCGCACAGCCGAACTACAACTACGGACTAAACGGACACACAAAGAGCCTCCTGATTGGCTCTTATCAGTCATGATGAGTGCTTACCTGATTTGCCACGTCACATGACCATTTTACAGAAGAAAACAAAAGGGCATCCACCTGCATAGACCTGTGCACACTGATTAATGGTTGCATTTAACTGTCAGTTAAATGCTGCATTTCACCATGCCACACACACGCTCAGTGAAGGGAACCCATCATGTCATATGTCTCCAGTATGGTTGTATGTTATTGGTGCTAATATATTATATTTATATATATTTATATATTGTAAGCGACCTCATGTTCTTCGTATAGCATCTTTCACCGACTCCCTTTTTCACGCTGCACTTCAGTTTACAGACCTCCAGCACTAAATTCTGGTGTCATCCAGCAAATCAGTCATCGTGTGACATCATAATACAGTTCTTATTGCCAGCGATATTAGCATTTGTACCCACAGTCCCACTCCTTTGTCTTCTACTATTGATTTTATAAAGCTCCTTGAGTCTTCTACTGTCACGCAGTCAGTTAATGGCTCCACCCATATCAAGGGTCACACCCTTGACCTCGTCCTCACGTACGGTTTCTCTCTACTCAACTTGAACCTACTAGATTTTCCTGTCTCGGATCATAAGGTTGCTGTTTTTCAGTCCCGGCTCCCTCTAACTGTTCCCAAACACGCTGCTTGTTTCCAATCCTGATCTTCAAAACCCAAATTCAGCTCAGCAGGTCCCCCCAAGTCCTTCTTCTGGACACTGGATCAAACTGATCTGCTGAGAAACGACAGTACAGCTGATTAAACTCACAAATAAACTAAACATATGGCAACGTGGCATATAAATAAGTCATTAATTAATTAATTAATAATAAGTCACCCTTGACATCCCCAGAAGCCTGATGAGTACCCACCATTATTCCCAGCCATTCTCATATTCCCAATTTCCTTTTCTAGACAACCAATTCATTAACCACCGTCCCTGCCAGTCGTCTCTGAAAAGTGTAAGTTTCTTAAAATATTAATTAGTAAAATTAAGGTGATCCGTTCCCAGAGGCTTCTGTATTACAAACACGTGTGATTAAATGTCACTGTCAACTTTACATTATATAAATTAACATTAACTTGATGTTATTCGTAAGATGAGGTTATCTTCTAGTTATTCCAAACTTTCTTAACACTGTATTTTATTCAGTCAACTCCAACAAACCCAGTATAAAGTAAATTGCCCACTGACTCTTTTCCAACCAGCTTTTAAAAACATCTTTATCAGCTTCCTTTAGATCATTTTAGTCCAATTTCCAAACTGTTATTTTTATTATAATTTCTCAGAAAAATGCTGCACAATTAATTTATTTTTAGGAATAATTGTTCAGCCTCCTTTAGTCCCGTCTATCGCCACTGGATTTTAAAAAACATCAATTGTGCCTTTGTTTTCCCCGTGCCCCAAATTATTATAATCCCATTTATTCTTGTATCTGGATCCACTTCTGAGACTTGCACGTAAACCTATTTAATATGAAAGCCTTCGCATAACGAGAATTCGATTCATTTTGTGTTCCCTGCTTTTGTTTTGTCTCACCACACGACTCCTGTTCTGTTAGTTTTTGCTTTTACCACTGGATGCACCGTGTAACCCGTCTCTCTTTCACGACTTCAACTGTATACCCTGTGTGCAAAGCACTTTGTAACCTGCGTTTTGAAAGGTGTTATATAAATAAAGTTATTATTATTATCTCATTATTATTATAATTACAGTGTGCAGACAGCTTCCTCTGTAAAAAAAAAAAAAAAAGTCAGATTAACCACTGTTGTAATGTCAGGTCTTGATTGAGGGATCAGTGCTTCTGAAAGAGCCTCACGCAGTGGCTTCTTAAACAGACACCTACAGGACAACAGGTAATACATACTGATCATGGGATTGGTGGCATGCTTTTGACACAGCTAATAAGTCCATTACTCATCATACAAGCTCAGATTCTCAGGCCTCTTAGCAGCTCCATTATGAACAGAATGACAGAAGTCGGCCTACAATCGGAAGAGGGTGTGCCCAGAGACGAGGACTGGAAGAGGAACAGGCTTCAGAGAGTAAACTAGGGTGCTTAGCACTCAGCCTCAGGCACGTAACTCAGATTTAAGAATGAGTTAGCGTGTCAAGATAGCGTGTCTCTCGCAGCAGACCACGCCTGCACCTGTCAGGTGTTCTGCAGCATGCCTGTGTTTCGTGCAGGAGATCATATGTGCGTGCATGGCTGCATGTTAGATAGTAGGACCTGTCTATAAGTGTGCGTGTGTCTGTGTGTGTGTGTGCGCCCTTTTTTTGCACGCAGCCGCATACCCCAGCAATGATGGACACCTGTGATTTACCGAACGCCTTCAATGCCTACGGATCCCTGGAAACATCTAAATATTTATCAGGAATTGCAGCGACTCCGGCTGCTGTGCCAGGCAACATCCTCGCCCTTTTGCTGACACATTAAATCAGGTTATATAAACTGTAAGATTTCTGCGTTCACCTCCAACTGTCACAGTTATGTGTGCCTGTGGGTTTGATTCAGGGATTCTGACTGTGGCTGTTCCAACTTGCGTTTTAATTTAGCAAAGCTGCACCAGCGTGGGTCGCATTCATTTTCTCAATACATAACGCACATTTTAAACAAAAATCAAACCTGGAGGTGAAATCTGTGTGTCGCAACTACAACTGATCCCTGATGTGTTGGCAACGACTATTCTTCACATGACACCTGTTGAAAATTCACTTACAGTCAAGTTGTAACCTTAAAACACTGCAGGATCTTATTGATAGAGCCTAAATAAAGATAAATAATGTTAAATTTATTTTTTACACACTTGAAAATGGCAGAAAAAGCTGCAAACACAACAGATCGCATTACAGTAAAGTAGTTATAGCTAAAATATTAGTATTAACCTACATTTGGAGTCGTACGTTATGTTTGGTGCCACACAGGAGGAACAGGGAATAGGAAACGCTAGAGGTTGGACCCAAATGCAGACAGTGGACAAAGGGCGGCCGGTTCCAAAAGGTTTATTTTACAAAAGAAAGACAGAACCTACGCAGGTTTAGGCAGGCAAAAAGTCCTAAAGTCAAATACCAAGAGACACACGACAAAAAGGCACGCACACGTTAACGCTCCGACGCAGACAAAGGGAGTGACAAGCAATATATAGAGCAGGGAGAGGGGGGGAGAACGAGACACAGGTGACACTGATCAACCAGCGAGACACAGGTGAGAAGGACACAGGAGGGAGCAGGAAACCGGCACAGGAGGAGAAACACTCAAAACAAAACAGGAAAACCCCCAAAACAGAACTCAGACCATTACATCGTGTTTAATTCATGAATTAGTCCTGTATTTAATCTCGATTGCTTTGGTGTGCTTTAGCTTTAAATCTGCAGCTTGCAACAGGGCTTCTGCAGAGCTGGGTGATAACACTCACAATGACTACTCCTTATCCATTACGCCTACTCATTTGATCCCTTGTTAATTAAAAAATATATAACTTAGCGCAGCTTTAAAGTTCACATCCCATGCCTGTTGCACCAAACAGCTTGAAAAGAAAAGATGGAGGTGAGAGACGTAACACAGGCGAGTCCAGCTTTCTCTGCATGGATGCTGCAGTTTGTGTCCCACTCTCAGGGTTTTGTGTCCTGCTCGTGGATTAGATTTTCAGCCTGGGCATCTGAATTCGACCTCTCTTTTCTCTTTCTGTCACTTTCGGTTGTTTCGTTACGGGCTACAGAGAGATGAGACGAATCGCAAACCTCCAGCTTTGCTCACCCACCACTGAAGCCTGCATTCATTCACTTTTATACTTTCATGAGGGAGATTCTCTTTATGCTGCTTTCAGTGAGATATGAAACCGTGGTGAAAAGGACAGTGCAGCTCAGCGGTTCCTTTTTATGAGATGGACGCAGTTTCCATATGATTTCATGGCAAAACTGAAACGGGAAGAGGGTCATAGTGTTTCAGAGCAGCACCAGAAAAGTCCCTGATGTCATTGTGAGAATTTCAAATTAGGATCGAAAACTTGTGCGGTTGAGGAGACGTGGTCAGTCTGAATACTGAAGACTAACGTTTGAGATGTGTTTGGATAACCTGTGTTTGTTCCAGGGGCTGATGGTCCTGGCTCCGACCACCACATGTGATACTGGACCTCAAGAGTGATGATTGACATGTTTATTCCTTAATTTTTACATTGATGTCAGCTCGTTAAATCACATCCATCAAAGTGAAGAAGATTCAGCACCTTCACTTCACTTTTTTTTTTACCATTTCTTCCTTTATATATATATATATATCATCAGGGGGGAATTTGATGCATTTGTTAGAAAATCAGCAGAAGAGAAGTTACAGGAAAAGAGGAAAGACGGGCAATGACGTGCAATGAAGGCTCCTGGCTGGATGCAGACCGGGGGGACTTTGCAGCTCATGGTTGGCACCTCAGCCCTCAGCCTCGTACATTTGGATGCTTTCTTTTCCAACTTCAAAGTGCACAGTGGAAAGTTGGAGAACCAACTTGCGGAGGCTTGAGACAGACATTCATTCCACTGGGCTTTTAAATAGACGAGACTGCTTCGATGGCACAACTTTAAAAGCACTGTGATGGATTATCTATAAGAACTTTTATAGAAACTTTGAAGTTTCTGCACATTGATTTTGATCTGCTGCAATTACCAGAAGTCAGTGATTGCTTGAAATGTAAAATGAACCCCAAAATTAATGGCTTTAATACTTTAATACAGTTATCAACGCTACCTGTTGATTCATCTGTAAGCAAAACACTGAAGGCAGCCAAAAGAAGCGCGGATCAACAGAAGAAAGCACAATCACTAATTAATTGACCTTAACATGCTGAAATACACACTTTCACATTTCCAAAAAGAGCACACCAAGCACGCTTCCCTTACACACACACACACACCCACATGCAGACATGCAAACAGGGCCCGCCGCTCTTATTAGCTTCTTCACACACACGCGCAGAGGCCCAGACTGTTTGAAGTGACAGCCCTGTCGTGCGTGAGGTGTATTTATGAATGGCCATAGTGTGCCAGTAAAGGAAATTCCTCTCATACACGGAAACATCTGGCCAAATTTCTATCATATCTGTTATATCTTTATTCTCATCTAAAGATGCCAGCAAATCGTTACACAACCCTCCTCACAGCACCAAGTCTGGCATCCAAAGGGCCTCGCTGGTAATAGTTTGGTCATAGATAGTCGTTTATGTGACTGTATTAAGAGTTTTTAAAGACAGGGTGTATGTTAAAGTCTTATTATCACATGATAAATATGTTATTTGTACATATTCATAAGCCGATGATTATGATATAAATGTTAACTGTGAAATGCCATATCATTCGCTCTTTGCCTGACTGAAAACAGGACAGTGTTTTACACCTATTGCTGATCTCATTATGATGGAGGTGACAGATGTATTGTCGCAGGGGGCATGTGAACTTTTCACTTCGACGTGCACTGTTGACCCGTCTCTGCTGTCCCCTACAGGCTGAGAGGAAAGCCTCCAATTGCATGACAAGTGGTGAAGGAAATGATATAATCTCCTTCACTCTCTCTCTCTCTCTCTTGCTCTCTCTCTCTCTCTCTCTCTCTCTCGCTGACATGGTTCTTAAATTGTTTCATGTTGTTTTTCCTGATCCTGGTCGCCCTGGCAACGACTGCACTGTGAGCAGTGACCGCACGGCAGGGGGCGGAGCTGTTAGGTGAGAAGCCTGTCGAGGAACGTGCACCGCACACAGACACGCACGCATACACACACACACACACACACATTAAAACAGGCACAGCAATCAGCAAAGACGTCAAAAATACACACGCACACACACACACACGATCAAAACACTGTATAAATCTATCAGTGCAAGAACACTTGTGGTATTCCTCACACACGCAAACACAACAAAATATCATAAAATGTGTTCCAATGTGTGTTGGATCAAAGCATCAAATGCAGCTAAAAGGCCAGACAGCGTGAGCCCGACCACAGCAGATCAAACACGCCGTGTGTTATTTTTCAGCCACGTCTTTGGCGGCGGGTACGAGCCCGGGCAGGCCTCCCTCTGACAGCCTGTGGTCTGTAATTATCCCTCCAGCTGTTTATACGCAGGCATTTGACCTCTGACCTCTGAGGCTCACACCTTTCATAATGACGCTCAGCCACGCTACAGTTCAGCAGGCAGCGCTGAGGATAATGAGCGGGGGGCATGTGTCTGTGCTATGCTATGAATTTTTACGGGCGGCAATTATGTGAGGAGGATGTAGCGCTGTGGAAACTCGCTGAGACTTTGCTTGTCTCACCTGGTCGGTATTCAGAGTGATACAGCGGCGAGGCCGAGCTTTAAGGGGATTATCTGTGACTTAGTACCCTCTGCTGGTGGAGAGCCTTCAGTTCAGGAGGCAGGAGCGCAGATAAAATTATTATTTTTTTCATGAATCCCTGTTTAGAAGCACTTTGTGTGAGGAGGAGAGGAGTGTTGCACATCACCTTTTCACACACAGATATGTTCTGTGGGGATCTGAGCTGATAACTGATTCCTGTTGCTGGAGATCTGATGTCCGCAGGTCTTGTCTCTCCCTCTTTGGTCAACGCTGCAACTCAAGTGGAGCCCCAGGTGATGTAACTGATCCATCCACTGCAGTAACAGGTGTTCATTGCATATGTTAAATGTGCTTTAGAGCAAGAAACAACCAGAGCCCTTAATGTGCTTAAATAAACATATGAGATCCTGGTTTAAGACTTTCAGACGCCTGTACCACATGTAAGTGCAGCACTCACACATCACACATTGTATAAACCGTAAGTATGAGCAGCCAAGAGGGACAAAAACAAAATCACATCTAATATTAACTTTTTAAATTTTAAAAATTACATGTAATTAAAAGCTGGAGATAAGGGAAATGTCCAGATTAGCGTCAGATTAGTGTCAACAAACTGGTCCCAGAATGATCCAGAATCAGTGAAACACATTATATCGTCTTTTAAAGTGTATCTCTTTCTCCCAGTTTCTAAGCTAAGCTTGGTCTAACAGCAGCTGGTGGATGTTTGAACTTAAATCACTGGTAGAAAACAAAATGTCTAACTGTTCCTTTATTTATTTTTAATTTTATTTAAGTGGCCTTCCTTCTTCGGTGAAAGCCACACGAGTCCCCCGTGCAACTGCTGTTCATGGTCAGCGTGCCTTATCACAAATTGGTTATAAAAGTGATTTTAAAAAGTGATTATCTGACTTCGAATCCATTTCAACCATTTAACTTAAACCTTTTAATGTAATATTTAGTTACTTATAAGCAGCAGATTCCAGCAAATTCTGTTAAAATGTACTGTCAAAACACCGGATGTCTTACATACTTAACATCTCTCTCATATTTTATTTAAATGAACATATTGCAGCAGTAAATGTTTTGAATTTTATCATACTTTAAATCAAGTTTAATTATACAATTCCAAAAATACATCTGTTTTGCGCAACCCTACAGGATTGTGATTGTGGTGCTACTGAAGATGCCTCAGAGTGGAGAGCAGCTGCAGAGATCTGTGACTTCAGGGCTGGATCCTGCAGACAGGTGCAGGGGAGGCTCACAGTGCGGGTCCCTGGTCTTTGTACCGACGGCCTGCAGGCAAACTGTCAGCGGCAGCAGAGCTTCCACGGACAGACTCGGGAACAGGAAGAGATGCAGACGATAAAAGTTCATCGTTTGAAGTGGTTCAGCTCAGAGGCACAGCTCAGACATAAAGGCACACGCTGCGTCTTTCTCGCTCTATGTCCTGCACACGCGTCCCGCACTCACACCACAGCATATGAAAGGCAGCCACGCAGCACTTGCAGTGGTTATTTAGAGAGTTTGTGGGTCCAGTTTCTTCTTCCTCTCTGTGTTACAGTCTGTTGCAGTGCTCAGTGTGTAATCAAGGCTCTTTGCCCAGTTCCCCCCAGCTGTGAGGTTAGGAATTATGTACATGTTGGCACTTCGACCACCAACGAAAGAGTCAAGTTTGGTGTTTTTCTTGCTGGGTTTGAGTGACTGTCACTGCGAGGCTGGTGTCAAAGGTCAGGTATTGAGCGTTCGATCTCCTTGTCCGGATCCCCACTCTACAAATTCCATCTCTCCGCTGGAATGAGGAGGATTGTCCAGGGAGATGCCTCGCCGCTCCCCAAACACCTTCTCCTGCAGTTCAATTATGTCGTTGCGGATGTCGGCCATCATTAGCAGGAGGAAGTCGAAGGAGCCGGGTGGTCCCTGGAGACGGAGGAGAAATTGAGGAATTGATGAAAATGCCCTGTGTGTCATTTTTCACTGCGTGTCCTTATGGGAAGTGTGAACAGCAAAAGACCTGAGGATCTATTACACTGATACAACATACTACAACTACACATTGTACAAGCTGCAGTCCCTCATTGATGACACTAATTGCTTCAGAGAGAGCTGGTTCTGGCTTGGTAAACAGCTGACAGTTAACAGAAGCGCAAAGTCACTTTCCAAGTTCACGTTTCGGCCGCGCCTCCCAAGCGCATCCGTACATTTGTTTGTTATTTACATAATAGAAATGTAGACGAAGGAGGCAGCTTAATCCTGAAAAATAAGCTCAAATATAAAATAAACTAATGAAAAATGTGACTGTAACATCTCCAGAGCATGGTAATGGGTTGATTTAGACGGTGGCTTTAACTATAAATGAACTTACAGGTGGACCTCTGGGACCAGGAGCTCCTCTGTCACCCTGCAGATGAGAAACAGCACAATTTAAGCCAGTTTCAGCAGACGTGGCTTTGCATGAGTCATTACTGACTGTCAAGCAGGTTAAAACTGTCATTCTTTGGACAAACAGTGTTTCTAATATATAATAGAATACAATCATCATGATAAACTTAGCTTTTTAGAACTGCTTGTGGTTTATTTTGATATTTATTTGTTTATTATTTGGCTTTAGTTGACTCCATTCAGGTGTCTAAAACATGCAGACAGTAGACGGCAACAGTGTCGCCCCACACATGCGTGCACAGGCGCACATAAAGACAAGAACCCAAGGCACGTTTGAGGAAAATAAAGTTATGTAATAACGACCTTTAGTCCGTCTCTTCCCGCTGCCCCCGGGGGTCCCTGTATGAATGATTAGACACAGGTATGAGAGGGTTAGTCAGGCTGATACTTCACAGAGAAATGCACGTTTTCGTTCAGGTGAGCACATGAATTAATGCTGTCACGTGCTGCAGAGAGGCAGAGCAACAATGTCCAGAAGCTCTGATTAAAACCAGACATGAAGAGATGTTCCAGCAGCTCTGAAGGTTAAACTTGATTAATATGTCACCAGGTTCAACCAGACTGCTTAAATCAACACGGAGTATTAACTCTCCACCTTTAGTTTACCCTTTTTTATGCAAACTAAACACAGATAGACAACAGATAGATGTTTATTGGCTCATGTAAGACCAGTCGCACTGAAACCCATAATCACGTGACTTGCTGGAGACTGTGGCTCATCAGACAAACTGAGACGGCACTTTGACGTCCTATGAGCTGAAAAACGTGTGTATGAAGCAGATGTGATAATAATCCCTAAATTATGATGAAATAGGTTTTTTTAAATCTTACCACTGGGCCCCTGCGGCCTCTTTTGATGTGTTTCAGGTCCGGCTCTGGACCCATGGGTCCCATGTCTCCCCGTGGACCCCGAGGGCCAGGTGGGCCCCTCTCCCCTGGGTCCCCTTTCTTTCCTGGTTCTCCTGGGTGTCCTGAGGACAGATGGATACGAGGACAAGAGTCTCTCAGACCGGCTGTTTCAGCTTGCTGTGCTTCATTTTTACACCTTCCTGCTTTAGTCTTTAACCTTTCCCGTGGACATATCTGCAGTCTGCGGTGGATTTAACTCTCTTTGCAGTTACATCAACATTACCTGGGACCCCAGGAGCTCCTGGAGGACCGGGTGGACCAGGAACACAAGGGCTATCGGGACTTTTCCCTGCCCTCCCAAGAGATGGTTTGTCACTGCTGTTGGCCAGGTCAGGCACCTGCAAACAGAAAGACAAGAGGCCAAGAGACTTTTTCAGATGAGTTAAACCAAATCTAAACGCCCGTGTGTGTTAAGAGGATGTGTTACCTGGTTGGGCGACTGCGCACTGCCCAGCTTTAGTTTCAGCTGCAGCAGACTGTTTTTCATGTTAATGAAATCCTGACAGGTGAACGAACAGGTACCGGCACTCATCAGGGTGTCCGACTTCCCCGCTGAGCTCACTGCAACACGAAACATACATTTGAATGCATCTCTTCTGTGGCACACAGTTTCCGTATGTGTAGCTACACAGAGAAACGGTCATGATCATACTCAGTCAACAGTCATCACTTTTAAAAGTCATCAGCATCATTGCACATTGTTAGGATGGGTAGATAAACATATATAGATGATTCCTCATCATTGCATGTATGGGACTGACTGTGGGATAAGCTGACATACTGATGAAACATGTAAACTCACAGTTGTGTACGGGGATGCAGGAGCGTTGATCCGGCGCCAGCATGTAGCCGCTGCGGCAGCGACACAGGAAGCTGCCCACTGTGTTCACACACTCGTGGTCGCACACGCTGCTGCCTGGGTGCTCACACTCGTCGATGTCTGTGCGTGTTTTAGAAAATCTACATTATGCTCAAAAAAAAAAAATCATAAGCAGTGTTTATTTGGTTGTTTTTCATGATGTGGCAGCTGTTAAACGCTGTCAGACAGCGATCAAGGGTTATTGTGTATATCTCATTTTACACTGCATGCTGCTAAGCTGCAGACTTTAGTGAGAAATCATCTGAATTGCTCGACAGCAAAGAGAAAACTGCTTTTTCTCTACAAAACCGGAGGAGGGCACTGTGTCACCTCCAGCATGTTAATGTTCTCTGCAGAAGCCCAAAGGGGGGTTATTTGTTTGGGGTATAACTCTTTATATGTGGGCCTCTGTGAGGGGTCCAGGCCTGTGGCGCGATGAGATGGGTGAGTAATATCACCCGAGAACACTAACAGACGTGATGGTCTTAAGTATTTAACCAGGAGACGAGAAGGAGGGAGGCGCACTGACCCAGACAGTAAGGAGATTTGTGGTTGCGGTGTCTCTCTCGGTCGAAGCGGTAGCCGGGGTAACATGTGCAGACAACTCGTCCAAAGTTATCAGTGCACTGCTGCTCGCAGGGCGATGCTGCGCACACGTCCACACCTGCAGAGGGTCACAGAGGAGGTGGAGAATCACCCACTATTAATTCAATTAATTAACTAATTAAGTTCCACATCAACTGAAATTGTGTTTTTGGATACTTATAAACCATCATCATGTTGTGTCATGACTGACAGATGCAAAGTCTGCACAACTCTAACTTTGCGTCTATAAAAACAACCCATTGCATTGTGGGATTGTTGTTAGCTGACACCCATGCCACTGTGGAAACTTTTGGGATTTCACACTCACAATTGGCACACTTAAATAAAGTGACAGTGGGTTAATACAGTGCATTATACTTTAGTGAGTTTTTTGCCTTGTTTCGGTGTCTGAATGACTCCTGAGAACAACAAAGTCACTCTTTAAGTTAGAGCCAAAATGTCTGCTGTGGAAAAAACACTATTAAACCACAAGAACCATGTCTGAGAGCAAGCACGGTTCTTTATTTGATCCCAGGGCCATATGTTTTATGAGTGTTTGTGTGTTTTCAGGCTGAGATGTATCAGCTGACTCAGTTTCCTGGACGTCCATCCTGATATTAGTGGAGGAACTGCGCTCTCTAGTGCCCAAAGGGAGTCAGTGTTATCTACAGAGGCACGCGACAGTCCATTCGTTTGCTCAAAAGTGTTCCTGATCATGATTATGAACACAGTTTTTAAAATGAACAGATGTTTTATGTTAATGGCCGTTAAGTTTTATGTTTTATGTTAAGTTTTGGTTGTTATGTTGTTTAAACCGGTGCAATGCAGTTCTCGGAAATGACTCCAAGCTGACAGTCGGTGCGTTATGTTTGTTATCTGAACCTCTTTGGAGGTCCAAATAGGCAAATCTGGTCTCCAGGCCGTGTTTTGCACGGCCTGTTTTAAACTATAAACTGCTGCAATGGATGAACGCATGAGCCAAACTTAGAGGACAGTGTGTATGGTTTACCTACTTTCAGGTATGCACTGGCCCATCACAAACCTGAAACCGTCGCAGCATTTCCTCCTGCAAAAGAAAAAAGTTAGAGCAGTTTATGATGAGGCCTCTGATAGCACCCTCGTGTCCGTGCTGAATATAAAGACCATTTGTCTTAACTTAGCATAAAGACTTAAGAGAGTTCACACAAAGGAGGCGTTAGTCAGTGCAGAGGTTTAGTGTGATGGACTGCCAAATACGCCAAAGACGCCATCATTCAGGATTAAAGACCTCCTCCCCACAAGAACTATTGTCTCGGGAGGCGTGTTAAATGTACTTCTGCTCTGGCAAATGCACTGGTGTGTTATTGTGGCTGTGGACATTAATGACATCCCACGTCTGCGCGCGCAGCTTGACGCATCATCCTGCAGACCAGACGCATCAAAGCAGCAGCAGGCAGCGACGGAGATCACGCCAACTGCTCAACCAACTCAACATTTTACTGAATCCCACGCATGCACCCACTGGCCACTTTATTAGGTACACTTGCACAGTCTAATCCGATTCGAGTCAATAGCTCAGCCATGAATTTTACTTTTAACACACTCCTGATTTCCCAGTTTTTGTTGACACTGTCTGAGAGGCAATAAAATGTAATCGTTCAAAACTGAGGATTATTATATTTGTCAAGGCTGAATTGATGTCGGGGCTGTTGTGTTGGATCACTGTGCACAAACAATGGGCCTATTACTTTATTATTACTACTATAAAACGGGCCAAACTTACAATAACATTGCTTATCATAGAAAAAGGTTGTTGACCTCCTACTACATGCTGCTGGCGATAGTTCATTTGTGGTTATCCTCCTGCCATTTATGCATTGTAGCCAGGTTATAATTCTCAGAGTTGCTGTAGACACTTATTAACTGCTGCAAACAGAGTGTCACTCTGTCTGAAGTCTGAGGACGTCTGGTCTGAGCTCAACAATAATAAGTCCATGTGTAAGAGTAGCAGCCGTGTAGTCATTACTTCCTTTGATTTGCTTTAATTTCCTTTTTGTTCCCTCGTCAGTGCTCGAACCCTGACCAGATAAACAACCAAAAGTATTACTCAAAGTCAGGTTTTTATCTCTTTTACAGTCATTTGCTCGTAACAGCTCAGCGGATGCAGTTTTTTGTTGTTTTTTTAAATGCAATATTGTGCAATAATTATTGGGCAACGATTTCCCCCGAAATTGATTTACGGTGTTTGGCAATGACGCTCGTCCAGCCATCCCACAACAATTCACCACATGTTACAGACATTACAGTTGGAAAAACAGAGAGGAAATGGCTCAGAAACTGGAGCGGTGCAGCCACGCAACAAATATCACGCGCACACACACACACACAAAAAAAATGGTGGAGAATGCACAACTCCTACCCTAAAACACTGCATGCTGTTACCGGAGGGGATTTAGCATGCTGCCTCGTTCACTTCCCCCTCAAGACAACAAGTTGCTTTTATTCTCCTCCAGCCTCCATGCAGTGTAACCCTAAATCACTCTGAGACCCCCGTCCCTCCTTCTCCTGAATGAAAAATAACCTATAAAACGGCGAGGCCGGCCTAAACTGATGAGATCCAGATGAGAGAAGCTTTAATCTGCAGCCTGTAGCTGGGAGTGTTGAGAGGGATGGATAAGGCCGGGCATGGAGCTGGGGTGGAGACAGGAGAGTGAACGCTGAGATAAATATTGTCACTCACTCATTCAGTCAGTCAGTCAGTCGATCCATCAATCAGTCAGTCAGAGAGCGAAGTTGGGTTAATACGTTGCAGATGCAAGTCTGTCCTGGAGAAGAGGCTTTACTGTACCTCTGCATGAGTGCAACCAAAAAAGAATTTGAGTCTTCATTTAAAATGTTCCAACTGACTTTTACAACAGGTCATTTCTGACCATTTTTGGACTTTAAACCATCTTTTTAGTGGCGCAGACTTTAAAAAGCCGAACGTCTAAGCTGATCGCAGCTTAAAAGTTGTCCATCAGTCATAAAACTCAGGGTGCACGTCAGATCAGCATCGCTGGCGACACCGATATTATCGGTTATTAGCATTTAGCCATAACATGACATATCCATATAAAGAGCCTTCAATCGCGGTCACTTTAGTGCTGCGGCAGTGTCTGGCCTCATGCTGCCCCACATGAAAATGTTCCTCTGAGCTCTCATTACGCTCTCATCGGATTAAGTGTTTTAAGCAACAGAAATCGATTTCATGGCAGCCTCAGTTTAAATTTACTGCAGATGAGCACTTGCAGCATACACGGGATCAAGCAGGACTTAGACTATAAAGTGTGCTCTGTTCTCTCAGTTTAGCAATAATGTCTAATGTCAGAATCAAACAGTGAGAACATTATGTCTGTTTGACTCCTCATGAGACACTTCATGTTCAACATTGTTTGCTTCGGAGCTCTTCTTCTGCACAATCCCTGCTTTTTGTTTGTTAAAGCACATTTTAATATATTTTTAGGCATTTATTAAATCATTAGTGAGAAAAACACTGGTGCATGTAGTCAAACAAGTACTGAAATAATATGCGGACTGATAATTCAACATGCATTTAATAATCTGAGCAGACGAGTTAGCGAGAGTCATGCTAGTAGCTCTGTCAGGCTGTATGTTAGCGTGCTAACATGAGCCAAGCTTGTATTGTGATTTGTGATGTACATGTGTGAGTATATGTGAACTTTGCTCTCTGACCCCACAGATAAAGTGGATGAAGTAGCGTTATCTCCGAGTTTTAAGCTCCCTCTCATATCCTTTGCTCCCTTCTGGATTTACTGCATTACGTAGACTTGGCTCTCACATCAACAGTGGACCTCGCATGATCTCTGCACATACTTTCAAAGCTACTAACCCTCAAACACATGCACATCCTTACATTACCTACACACTACCTCGGGTTGGTGGCAAAGCATTGCAAATTTATCTCAAACAATCCCAACTGAAAGCTAAAACAAGACACTTACAGAGTAAACAGGAAAGATAAAGACGTGAGAACCAGGGACAGAGCATCCCAGCACATGAGAAACAAGACTTAAGAGCCCAAAGCCAGACTATCAGCTCTGCTTGGCTGAACCCAGAGGTGCTTTGAGCTAAATGCTAACACACACACGCACTGATGCAGGTGCCAACATGTTCTCCAGCGCAATTCAAGTGTGATAGAATGCTAACATTTGCTAACAATTAGCTCTAAACACTGTGCAGCCAATGTATGATGCATGCAACCTGCTGTTGGTGCCACAGATTACGAAAGTCATTTGGATTCATCTTCTGTACCACATTTTATGGAAATCGTTCAATAGTTTTTGAGCTATTTCAGTCATTTCCATCCCTGGAGCCTCATACTGGCCCAATTTAGAGCAACTAAATAACAAAACAGAAGCAAGATAGTTGGAAATGGCGCAGTAAACCCCCTCAAAGATCCACAGAGCTGCAAAAGCCAAGTCATCCCACTTCAACACGCACATCCGCAGGCCATCTGTCAGTCAGAGACGCTGCAGCCTCTGCAGCCCCCCCCCCACACCGGGTGTGTGTGATGGACAGGACGGGGAGGCCGGGGCATCCGCACAGGCAGCTGAGGGAGGAGGGAGAGGTGACCCGTGTGTTTTTGTTTTGGAAAGTGAAAGTATGTTGGTCAGAGAGGCAACGGGCCTGGTCGACGTGACACGGCCTCTAAAACATGGACCATTACACTCTGTGGAATCTGACTTGTGTGTGCAGACTCGTGGGAACGCCAGTGTGTTTCTTCTATCAGACTATGCATAATAAAAGTTTTAAAAGTATTATTCTGGCAAGAAAATAGACAGAAAATGAATATCAGCAGCAGCAGCAGCAGCCTTGAATAGAAATGATCAGTAACGTGCCCTGAAAACCCAGAGTGATTTAACAATGTGTGTTCATGTCTGCGAGAATGCATCTATGCAGTGTGTGTGTGTGTGTGTGTGTGTGTGTGTGTGTGTGTGTGTGAGTCTGTGTGAGGGCTGGGATACCATCCAGTAATTGGGCACAGCCTTTTAATGTCAGTCAGAGTATATTAGTGAGAGTGATCCATGACGCTAGCAAGCTCCCTCTCCTCCTCCTCTCTCCTTCTCCATGTCCTCTCCATGCACTTTACTCCACTCGCCCTGCATCCAGCCTGTGATTTGAAACATGCTGATTTACATTCAAGCCATTCGATTGGCCTCTTGTTTCACGGCGTTCTCCGTTCGGTTCGCTAGCTGTTGACATAATCTCTCTCTCTCTGTTCCACTCTCTCTCTCTTTTCTCTTCAGCCTGACATGTTGTTGGCCTGGCGTTGCCCTCTGTCCATGAAACCTGATGAGGTGTCTGCCTTTTCCATCTTTATTTCATTCACAGGAATAGTTTTCTGTCCTCTCAGGACTTGCCGAGGCCAGGAGGATTACTCAAAGCCTTTAACAGTCACAGCACCGCACAGGACCATCTATCTGCTGGGTTTCTTCCCCAATACTCTTTTGTAAAAACTCTTCAGTGGTTAATGTCACGTCCCAAAAGCGCTAATGCAACCAGAACACCTCATCTCAGCGTCAGTTCATTTTACCTCAGAGGGTGCTTTCAGACAAGTAAGCGGCTGCTGCTGCCGCTTCCGTTGCTTTCAGCGCGAGTGAGCTGTGCTGCTGAGGTTTGCTGCCGGCTCTCCCGTTGGTCCGCAGCAGGTTTTTCAACACGCTGCCGCAGCTCACGGCCGGCGGTAACCATGGCAACCGCAGATACACACCACAAATTTCCCTGACGTTTCTGGGCCTTTAATGACTTATCTGTATTTGAGCAGGCAGGAGAGGACAAAGTCGGGTGAGATTTGTTGCCTTGGTAACAATAAAAAAACACGTGGTTGATTTTTGCGGAAGGGACGCCGTTTGCTCAGGGCTGAAGCATCAAAACCACTTGGTTGTTTGGTAAAAAGTCACATTTTGAGGTAAAATAAGTACGTTAGATGTGTCAGCTACATGTTAAGCTACATATGTGTGTAGTTAAGTTGGTGATACCTGACTGTATATGATCTGAACAATGGTCCTTCAGAGTGTTGAGCCGTTGTTTTCGGGTGAACAAGCTGTCGGACAAATGCACTTTGGAATAATGAGTTATTGGAACAATGCCATTGCCCCTTTAAATGACCCAACAAGCAGTTTATGCATTTATTTCTATTATCATAAAGCAAAATGTAGCTAATTAAAGCAGACTTTACAGCAATTCTTTGATATTACCTATTCAATGTTTTTAACAAGCTGTAAATACACAGTTGAATATGCACACGACATGCATGCCTTGTTTATTCTGAATAAACTGACAGATGTGGTTATTTATGTTGTTAGATCTGAAACTACAAAGGCAGAAACAGGGAAACGTTCTTGATAACAAACATGGCTGTAAACATTGCTGGATTCAGGCCTTGGCGTTTTATGAGGCTCGAGGATACATTGTTTATGAGTGACATTAAATGTAAACACGCTTTTTGCTTTTGTTTACAAGTAAACTCCACACAGCACCTTTAAGCTTTTATTCGTCTTAATGCATGAAATTGATTATGTGTAATAATTAGTCTTTATTTTTAAGTTAGTATGGCTTTCAGCTCCGAATGTATAATCTTTAAAATGCAGAATTCAAGACTGTTTTGCCTGATTATGGTGCAAATATTCTCGTAATATAAGAGCGTTGCGTTGAGACTTGTCCGACTGTACGCTCCAGTGTGTTAATATGCACACGCATTTCTGAATGCATAGATGATCTATTGGTGAATCAATATGTGCTCACACATATAAACATGCATAATATTGGCACAGTTGTAAAAATGATTTTTCTGTTATTCTACGTCATAAAGCCCAAAACCTCTCTAACCTCGTTTACATTCAGCCTCTTGCATCTGCAGACATTCATGCACACATATACTCAGTTGTGCACACATTTGAGTGTGGGGAGTAATATTGGTAGATCTTTGGCCTTATACTGATCCACTGTTAGTAATTATTCAACAGCTCACAGTCAGACAGAGTGACATAAACAAGAAATCAGCTAAACTAAACTAAACAACCACAGCACTGCAGTCTTCAATGAATTACTGTGATTAATTAAAAGCCCTGTGCTCAAGTGCGCTAAATGCAACAGGACATGTTTATAATACTTCTAACTTTGTGAGCCCACATTAAAAAACTCATATATTTTGTAATTTGTAGCAATTTGTGTATGTTTCACAGCTGGATCGAAGCTCTGCAGCAAGAAAATAAGCGGATAATAGAAAGTTTTGGAGAGGACAGCCTCTCTTGGCATTCACTGACACGTTGTCAGTGTGGTTATCATTAACTGTGACTGCTGGCTGCTGTTTATGACAGTTTGTGTATCCAAAGCGCGATAAATTACAGTTACCAAAGAACTGGAAATGGACTGGACGTTACATAGCAGATACCAATCCATTAAAAACAGCCGCGATCGGCTCGGGTAGAGATCCTGCAGAGGGACAAGATCCAGCAAGGCATGCAAGCAAATGAAAAACTGATTTTATGGAGGGGAAAAGTGAGAAAGGTACAAAGTATTACTGTCACCCAACTGCGCCACATTGAGGTGCATGCTGTGCTGATCTGATCATTCTTAACTCCACCCCTGTCATCCTCCTCTGACCTTTTGGGGTTGGTGTTGGTGGTTGTTACCTGCCTGACGAAGGGTGCAGGCAAACACATGCAAATCAGCATGTTGGCACTGCAGCGAACACCAAGACAGGATCCAGAGGTAGGCCTGGATCACTTTACGCAGAAGATAACGCACTTTTAGCGAAAGGTCTCCTTTCACGAGGAGGGTCTCACTGTTATGGTTCCCCATCCAGCGGTGATGTGATTTATTTGTGCATTCGCAGGCAGGAATGTGCTGCAAGGACAGGACATCCATTACTGCACCCCAAGAAAACCCAACTACCTCCCCAAGTCCCCAGGCCCAGACAGTGCAGAGCTCCTGAGAGCAGGGCACCGTATGGATGATGCTTTCCATAGACGATGCCGCCGCTGCGCATTACGAGTCCTTCTCACGTTACAGAGCTTTGTGCTCCGACTCTATAGGTAGAGTTTCTGCATTTGAGGGAGACTATAAGAGGCTTCTGATGTCTTTTGAAATAAATTGCATCTCAGAGTGCAAAGATGTGGGCTGATCTGCGGGGGATGTTCGGATTATGGGGAGGAAATGAGCAAGAAATGAGGGAGGAGGAGGACACTGACAGGAGGAGGATGGTTAAAAGACAGGGACGAAGGCTGTTGTCAGCTTAGAGGTTCCCTCTTGGGACTCTAGTGGGAGGAACACAGGAAGTGGAGCTCAGTGGAGGTCAATGGCCTCTTGACACGCCAGGACAGGCGACCCGCCATGTGTGTGTATATATTTGTGTGTGTGTGTGTGTGTGTGTGCGTGTCCTGTCAAGTTGATGGATGCCTCTTACTGATGTGGGTTTATGCGTGTTACAATTACAGCATGCTGTATTCATCAGCCAAGCCGTAATTGATTTATTTGCTCAGCAACGCTCACGGTCGCTCACAGCAGTTCAAAAACTTGGCCGTTCGGGTTGTGTTGATGGATTACGCCGACACACATTAAGCTTGATGAGACCAACAATAAAAACACATTTTTGGATGGCTGCCATTTTTATTATATATGTATATACAGTATAAATACTTTTGGGAGTGGGAATCAGTCATTTCTTTGCTTTTCAGGGTGTTTTTTCTTTCAACGTGTTGCTAATTTTCTGCCGCGGCTCTGACTGGTGTGATTTTAAGAGATTTTTTTTATAAGGTGTTCTGTCCATAAGCTCTTTGTGTGTGTGTTTTTCTCAAATCCCCGGTGAAAGCACATTTATACTACTTTATAAGAAGGCGGAACTAATTTGTAATTTTCCACCCATTTGTCTCACAGCGCAGCCAAGAAAATGAACACAGTTTCCAACTTGCACCTACATGCATGAAGATTTAAAATCCTTAAATATCCAAAATATCCTCAACCCTGAAACTTCTCACCTGATCTCAGAGGTTTCTTCTCCACAAATTAAACAAAACCAGCCCCTACGTCAGTTTCCTCCTAAAGGTGTGAAGGTGTTGCGCGCAGCCGCTTGTACAGCTCTTTTAGTGTTCTTTTGAAACTGGTGTGAGTATACATATGTGAAGGTGTTAGTGTGGCGAGCGTGAGCACCTCCTCTCTGTTTATTTGCTCTGCCTGCCCACTTCCAGGACCCAAGGCCTCGGGGGAAACATCAGAGCTCTGGCCTAACAGAGGAAGCTTTGACTGGGAGCACAGGAGGTCTGAACCGCTTCCACCAGAATACAGGCTGACCCACACTCCCCCACCTCCCCCTCTGTTATGCCTCACCTCTCCCCACTCGCCTCATCTTTCCATCATTTCTCCTGCCACTTTCCCATCCTGAACCCCTCTTTAAAACCACCCTTTAACCTTTCGTCTTGCTCTTATTTCCTCACTGTCATTGCTGCAGTCATAGAAGTGTTTTTCTACAACTGATTTCTATGAGTGTCCACTAACTGCTGGATTAATCAATGGGCCCCCTGCTGATGCTAAGCAAACCTTTCTACGCCCAACATAAGTTGAGGAAGCAAGCTGAATGCCACATTTTCATCCCTAACCATCATTTACTCTCTTACTGTGTCGTGCACTGTTGGAGGAATAGCTCAATATTTAATTTCGCCGTCATGTCTTTGTGTTAAATAGGGACCTAGCTGAGCATAAAGGCAGCAAACGATGGGAAACAGCAAGCGTGGACCTCTCATTCACTCATTAACACGACACGTTTCTTTTGTTGAATCTGTACACAAACAGAAAAGTAAAGACAACAGTTACAGGCCAGGTGCAGTCGCCCGGAGTCTTGTCATCACTGCGTGGTTGCCGGGCAACCAGAGACAGAGTCAGCTCGTAACTTTTGAACAGACAGCGAT
Source organism: Datnioides undecimradiatus (assembly GCA_008933995.1). Taxonomy (NCBI): domain Eukaryota; kingdom Metazoa; phylum Chordata; class Actinopteri; order Lobotiformes; family Datnioididae; genus Datnioides; species Datnioides undecimradiatus. Next base: position 4,448,172 of record WARS01000060.1, read on the forward strand.
TAAGCGTATTATCCAAAAGGTCAAACTATTCATTCAAGATGTGAAAAGAAGTTTAGGAAGTTTCATCATGGTGTAAAATGGTCATAGAACAACTGGAAGGTTTGAAGACTGAGACTTGGAGCCTGGCTGTTAGCCCCCTGCCTCCTGTCATGCTAAACGAAGCTTACCATGTCCCAATTATCAGAAACTGATCGCCTGCGTCTTTAAAAGCCAGCGTAATCTTTTAAATATGATGGGAAATGTAGAAAGTGAGTCACCAAATCTGCAGGGTTATTAAACGTGTTTGTGTGCAACCATGACCGCTTCCTGCCTTTTTGTTCACCGTTCCATTAAATATGAAACCTCAGACGCCGCAGACCAGATTTCCCGATGATCGAGGGTGATGCAGCATCTTTCCGCCTCGTTGTGACATTTGGTAAAATGCTCTCCGTTGTTTCTTCGTGCATGATTTACCAGGAACGACTGATACAATTTTATTGAAACGTAGGTCAGTGATTCATTTTCGCACCGATTTTCAAATCGGCTCTTAAGTGCTTTGGTTTCGGGTCAAGACAAGATGGGTTTGTACTTGCTGTGCCAAGGTCTAGAGAGTATTGATGGGGCAATAAGTGTTTCATGAAGACTACAGGAAGGATTTCATTACAGTGGTGAGCACGTGTTAATGTGTGTACCTCAGCTCGGAGTGTCTCTCCGCGACGGACACATGCTTGATTGGCTTAGTCCAAGTCTATAGCGATATAGAGGTCTGGTTCACTACTGTACCTGACAGCAACATGTGGGGGAGGACACGGGCAGTGATTCGCAGACAGGCTACATTTCCAGCCTTGTTTCTACGCAGACAAATGGGGGATGAATGTTTCAAATGCTGCCAAAAATAAAATATATGTCGAGCTAGTTAACATCAGCATGACTGAGGTGAATCATGGCTCTCTGGTCCAATCAGAAACCACCTTGACATACATGTCGGCGAGACGCGTTTCCCTCTGCCAAACATTTTACAGATGGCATTTTAAGGTCTGTAACAGCTGTAATGTTTTAAGCCAACAAAGACTTTGATTTACTCACGAGCCCACTGTTACCAGATGTTAATGTCTCCTGCTCGCATTATCAAAGTATCTGGGAAATACTGCAATATGATTATTTGCCAGACGAGTGCATTTCCATCGTTACTCATCATAGGAGTTTTGTGGCGTATTATATTTGCTTGAAAATAAGCGAATGAAGCTGTGGCAGGGTGTGCCACATCAGGATGAGAGAAGCTGTCAAAGGTGACACACAGGCGGTGTGTTTTTACTGGGATACCTCAATAATACTTCTTCGTAATGGATGAAATACACTTTGATGAACGAGTTGTGCAGGAGATGGTGACCGATACGGAGTTAAGGGGACAGAGAAGAGGGGAAACAGTGACCAAAGTGGGAGATAAGGGTGGATGAGAGCAGTGAGGTCAAGCTAACGACAGATCCCTCATAACGATGTGTCTGGTTGAGTTTTCATGCCAGACAGGAAAGCTGTTTTAAAGGAGCACCTATTACAAAAAGTCCCGCTAGAGACTGTAACCGAGGCTCAAAGTAATGGACTGATAAGACCGAGAAGGTCTTCCAAGTCTTCTAAATGGCCTTGTGCCCGCCTTGATGTTGGAATAAATCCTGGAGGTATTGAGAGATTTATGACTGTTTTCAGTTGTCGCTGCCCAGCTGTTACGCTCCGCACCTCTATTCTAAGCTGCTAACCCCCAGCCCTCGGTTTTCAAGTTTGTTATACGAGACAAAGCAGGAACACGCACCCCGCTGGGCTCGTCGACTTCAAACAATACTGCAGCAACAATGTCGTTCCAGTCTGTTATCAATTGGCCGGCGATTTGTTTTGTTGAGGTATTGACGGTGACAGCGCCGCCATAAAAGGGCTAATCTAGAGCAGACTGCACGCGAAACAGACAAGATAGAAAAAAGAAACGGCCATGGTGTTTGTCCAGAGGGACGTTCAGGTGCACACTAATCAGAAAAAGATGGACGCTGATGACTGGAGTTTTTTGGGAGGTCCGACTCTGGTCTGCAGCTCTACGAAGACAATTATACCTCCATTAAACACAGGAAGCGTAACTCAAAGGCCCCATAAAAGTTTTCTCTGAGAAAATGAAGACAGAGGACAGCGTTAAGTGCTTCTCGGCATAATGAAACAAGGCGTTATGGCCCCGCCGAAAGAATCCCGTGTCAGCTCCATGTGTGAGAAAAATGAACAGGTTACCGTTCCCACAGCTTGGGGTTTGTTGATCGCCATCCAAAGTATACAGAGAGGGAACGCCAAAGGGAGAAAAGAGAGTGATAGTTTGAATAGGATGCCCCTGTGGACTTCTGGATGCAGTGCAAACAATCCGTGAGCCGGATCGTGTTCGGTCCGAATGCGTTGCCCTCGTGTGAGGCTCCGCTTGACGAGAGCAGAGATTCCATCATTTTTAAGGTTTGACTTCATGAGCTCGAGGCAAGCGATAGAAAAAAACACCTTTTATCCACTGCGGCAGTGACGAGGACTGAGCTGAAGACAGAGCTGTCAGTGCCTCACTTAAAACCCCGTGGATGATAAACAGTAGACTGCTGGTAGATGGAATTTAATCTCCAGAACACACACAAGCGCACACACACGTTTCAATGTGCACATACCATGCACACGCAGGCACATATGTTTACAGTTTATCAAATGTTGTCCTACTTAGTACCACCAGACATCCACAAACTAAGACCCTATCCCTGCGAACACACCCACTGTCTTTTACAAGGATGATCTCATTTCTCCGCACCTGTGCACACACACACACACACACACACATATAAAAGTATCAAATGTAATGATATTCAATCCAGACATCTACAAAGTATAACAGCGCACACATGGAGTCATGCACACAAACATATTCGCATACTTCTCATTAACATATGCACACACACACACACACACACACACACACACGCTGATGCAGGCATCTGGTCCTTGTTACCTGATTCAGCCCCAAATCAAATCACCTCCTTCAGTTCTGCAGTCGGAGGTTTCCCGCTGTTTGACACAACTGGCTTCGGCGCCTAATTTCACTGTTTACTGTTTGTCCATACTTGTATTGATCTCATCGGTGCAGGACGAGCCACTGGGGCTGCTGCAGAAATGAGAAGTGCGAGCGACGACAACACACACAAACAAGACAGGAAGGGAAAGAAGAGGGGAAACACAGACGCACGTTTGAATTTCCAGCTCGACTGAGGAAAACTACAGCATCGCACTTGCAGGAGGATGTTTTTATTCCAGCTACAGCAGCGATATAATAGCTTGTTTTATGGCTTGTAAGAGGGGGGACCTCTGACTGCAGATCCCAGCAGGCCCTGCACTTTGAGCCCTGCGGTGTGTAGTACGAGCCACACACAAACGCACACACGCCTGCTTCTCATCACCTGCTATAGAAAGCAGCCGTCTGTCTTTACCGCCTGACGCAGATGAATAGCACTTCGGCGATGTGATACATTCTGCCTCTTTCTCTCTCTGCGCATCTGTCTCTCACACGCAGTGAGAGAATGAGACACTAACTGGCTGCAGTCCGTTTCACATCCAAACTGTTAGCTAACCAATATAAATCACTTAAATACAGCCGAACAACAATAAAGTTTGCACCTAAGCTTTTTGTATTTGACACAAATTAAGTCATTCTGTATGCAAAAATACATTTAACTGATTCTTCATTTAAACTCAATGGTCAGGATTTGTCTTTTGAATCTATGTCTTCATCTATCTCTCTGTTTGTGTTGCCCTGTTGGCGTCAGGCAAACATTGTGTTGTTAATATGTTCTTAGCATAACATATATCAAACTGTAAAATGTAAAGACCCGTCAGTACTTTATTGAGATGTATGATTCCAGTAAAAAACATGCCGTCTTCACACGGTGCAACAAAAATCCCCTGAATTTCAACATCAGATATGGATTTTACATGCTACGAATAATACAAATACTAAAATCTGGACAGTTCAGTACAGTTTCAGGGTGGATACACAATACCAGTGTCACCAATTTAGCATCCACCCAATGGGAAGTGTGATATTACTTCTTCTTCTCCGAAGCCGTGTTGCCGAATAGCTAAGCTGTGACCTTTGACCATTTCAAAATGTCATCGCCTCTTCATTTTGTCCTACAAGACGTTTTTGTGAAATATTATCATAATCAGCGTATGAATGTTTGAGTACAGGCCAAAAACACAGAGACCTTTGACCACCACAGTCTCCTCAGTTCATTCTTGAAACGAAGTGAACGTTTTTGACAAATTTAGAGAAATTCACACTCTCTTGAGACGTCAAAATGAAAATGTTCTGGCCTATCACACTGTACAAGGACCAGAAAAAGTAATGGCCTCTGCTATTCTTGCAGTTACTGTAAAAAAGACCGTCTTTGTCCTAAAAACATGTTCATCTGTCACAGCAGGAGATGCACAAGCATAAACAATAAAGTACAAGTAGAAGTAAATTCATGCACAGTAACAGAGGACTTGAAGCGAACACTAAATTGAACGCAGACATTTTTTATGTTATTAGCGACACCTGTGCTTCTCCTGCTGCTGCCGCCTGTGCAGAAGGTAAATTGTCCACTTGTCAAAAAGATCATTTGAATTTATTTAAAAAGGAATTAGTCCAACACAAACATAGTTAGTCTGGTCCTCCCACCGCTGCCTGTTTATGTATTTTAAGTTTGCTCCTTCTCTTGCCGCTGATCTCCAATGGTGAGTTCAGGTGCCGTGGGAGAAGAGAAATCCCTGTTCCTGCTCAATAAGACTCTACCCAAGGCAGCTAGTTAGACAAGTAAACACTCCTGTTATGTGCAAATATACTTCTGTGTTTATGAGAGTGCTGATGTTTCTGAGTCTAAGAGCAAAACAAAGAGGAGGTGGGAGGATGTGAGAAGACAAAGAAACCAGGAAGAGTAAAGGTGAGTCACAGAGTGATGGAGGGGAGGGAAGACCTGGGAAAAGATGAATAAATGAGAAAAAGATGCAGAGGAGAGTGAAAGAATGAAAGATACAGGCAGAAAAGGAGGAAAATGAAACGTATTGATGGAGTGAGAAGGGAAAGTGACCAAAAAACCTTAATCCTTAATGTTTAAAATAACCGAAATCTAAAAATGTATCATAGAAAGTGATTATAAGCGTAATAAAGGTGTTTTTATGCCTGCAAATGGGGAATGATGGCGCCTTTGAAAGACGACCAGCCTGAAGATTTGATGCAAAGTGCAGATTTCTCTGGGTTTGAACATTATTAAAAACATTTGAGGTAACGTAGGACACTACATAAAAACAAACATAGCATAGATGTTGTTGCTTTTACACACGTTAGTGCAGAGATGTGACATACTGGAAGTCACATATGTAACACTCGTCCTTTCCTGCACAACCCACACTCATAAAATGCAGTCGGAATTCATTATTTAACACACGTGAAACACCATAAGCAAAATTCATGTAAATGCGATGTGCCGCCACGTTGTGCTGTCGGTGGAGCGGAGCTGCTGCTCTCCACGTTCACTGACGGCGAGCCTCAGTCAGCGTCGCACCACGTGACCTCGTCTAGGTGGGAAGCCAGTTACAGGAGAGGGGGAGAAAAACACTCAGCAGCTTCCCTCCCTGCTCTGATTTCCCCTTCTTGCTCTCTTTAAAGACCTTTACGTGGTTTTCCAGGCAAATCCCCCACTGAGGAGAGCCTGCCAGGGTGCAGCTTTATTTCGTTTGGATCAAAAAAATACCTCCGCTTCCAGAGACCCCCTCTCCTTTACTATACTTTCGTTCCTTTTGCCACCTTCCTGTGGTTTTTCCCTGCTGAGCAAACTTTTGTGGATTATTTTTACGACCGTTTTGTATTATTATCCTCTCTATGCTGTTTGTTAGCGGCGCAGGAGCTGCTGCGTGTTTCGTGTAAACAAGCTTTTTATTCATTTATATAATATAGGCTAAATGAGCCTTGTCCCCCTGCACTGGTCTGTGCACAAAAATCCATGAGTTGGAGCGATATTAATACCCCCAGAAACTGAAATCTGTTTTTCCTCAACGTGCTTTGAGCAGATAAAATCAGGCATACTTGGGTATGAGTGTGTGTGCGCTCGTCAAACACTTCAGGTGCAGGAACCCGAAAATCTACGATGACGGTAAAAGAGGTTTCAAGTTTTCATGTAAACGTAGGTGTCTTTGTCCCCCAAATGAAAATCGGATCTGTATCCGTGTAGCACTTTTCTAAACAGCCTGGCAGTAAAACAGAGTAAACAGTAACTCAATTATAAGAATAAAACAAAAACAGGATAGAAACATGAGTTTTAAAAGACAGAGGTGGCTAGCCTGAGGTACTCAGACTCAGAGATCTGAGGGGACTTAACGACCCTAAACCTGCATATCAAGTGACTCCACATGAGGACCAAACCTCAAGGTTGAGAAACTACAGTGGATGGATTTGGTTTTTGGGGGTTTTTTTTTGACATCTTTGCAGCACATTCAGCCACAACTGGGCAGTTTTCTGTTATTCACGTGTCAGATCACTATCAAAGACACATGCATCAGCTTTCCCATTTAGAATTGACAGGCATTGCACCATTGTTGACTGCAGACTGATGCTGTGAGCTGATGCAGCATTACGGAGAGAGGAAACCCTTCCAGCAGCTGCCACATTATGTTTTTCACCATTTTCTGGGACGCCGAGTCTCTCATGTAGCCTCCATATCTTTATCTGACTTGTTTACTCTGTGTGTCTTGCTCGTCTCAATGACTGTCATGTCAGGGTTTGTTTAGCCGTATAATTCGTTACCTCAGTTTATTTTTTATCTAATCTGCCATGTTGTAGCTATTTTCTGAACTTGTGGTTTTGACTCTTTTGTTTATACGCTTTATTCTGACTCAAAGCCCTGTTTTCAGATGTCCAGCCATGGGAAGTTGTACTTTCACAGCCTCTGACAAGCAGTGACGCATCATTACTAATCACGACTAACACTTTTGGTTTCCTGAGGACGTGTATGTGTTTCCTGGGGAAGGTAAGTAGTTTTTAAAGTATGTACAAAGACCATATCAGATCAGAGCTGAGGTGAGGAACAGGGTCTTAATGGCCTTAATCCAGAAGGAAACAATGGAGATAAGAGGAGGCTTAAGACTCTGAGATAACACATCTTTATCTGTAGTCCAGCGTCAGGGAGTAAGGTTCACAAACACTCTCACACACATGCGTCCCATACACAATACACCAACCCACAGCTGTCAGTACGTTAATCAATCATCCCAGCACGTCAATCAGTCCGTCAGTCGGTTCAACGTTCAGTCATCAGGATGTCGTTTGTGAGCAGACTCTTTGTCTCCCATCTCGGTGTTATTTCAGAGGTTTAACTGCTGAAACTTTACACATCCTCATGTCTCAGAGGGACCATGACACCAGAGACGCCTCATCCAACCCCCACACACGGACACCACGGTCCGTAGAGGAGGGACTAACAGGAGGAGAGGATGCTTGTGCTCCGATCAAAGAGCAAATCAAGACAGAATACAGCATTTTCCGTCAAGCTTATTTCTTGTTATCCTAAAATGAGCAGACATGATTGATTTTGACAAGGACAAAGACGGGATCAGTTACTCTACGCCGAGCTCGCCGACCTTCTCCGGTTTGCACAAAACTCAAAAACATTCGTCAAAGAGCTGTGATTACGGCCGCTTCAAAACAACACTTAACGTGTACGAAACTCATTGTTTATTTCATTTGACTTGACCTCAACCTCTACTTTAATACTCAGGCTACTAGAAGGAGGCCTGGCTTCTGTCTCCCTGGAGCAAAACCGTGAATCAGAGTCCAACAAGAAAGGCAGAAGCTGTAGAGTTGAGATGGAGTCCAGGCCATGAGTCGGGTCTCATTAATGACCACTTTAAATGTTTCTGGGTGACACGGGGGGCAACTGTGGGGGTTTTGCGCCTCTTATAGAGCACTTTCAGAGTTTCCAAACATGTTCTTTAACATTTCCACCTCATCCTTTTTCTGACCTAAAAAACAAAAGAAACATGGTGAACTTTTGTTTGGCAGGACCTTCAAATTATCCTCTAAACATACACTTTGGCACGACCTTCAAAACCACCGGTATCCACTTGCTCTGCAATTTGTGACAGGCCTTCACGTCCGAAAACCAAACATGATTACATGAGCTGGCACGGCTGGTAAAAGGAGCAAAGACTTGAGCAAAGACTCTTCATGAAGCAAGGGAACAAGTGATGTGGACGGATCGTCAAACAAACAGCGAACCTTCAGCAGAAAGGAGGTCGCCATCGCCCGCTCACCCCAACAAAGACGCACACTGTGGTTTATTTAGTGAAACGAGAAAATCCAAAATGTGAAGTTTAATGACTAAAACCAGCTAAAAGATGTGAAGTCACTGAGTCAGGCCAACAACAGTGTTCACTTACTAAAAGCAAAACAAATGAATGTGAAGCTCTTGTGGTCTTTGCAAAGTTACGGTCTGACGGGAAGAGGTTCATGTTTTGAATCAGACTGCCGTTGGTTACAAGACTGTAAGGCTCAGTGTCTCTGGCGCTGCTAGCAGCTCTGTAAGACTGTACAAAATGCTAATACTAGCCTCACTAGCTACCTTACTGCTAATACTAGCGCTGACAATATTAGCCAGCTGATATTTAGCACCATTAAGCACGTTAGCATGATACAATTTGCTTATTAGCACTTCATACAAGCTAAGACTGGAGGTATTTCACTCAAAAACCACAAATTTCAACCACATGGTGGTTCAACAATTAAAGTCAGGGAGTCACGAATGATCGTACAACAATTCATGTCAGCTCAACCAGCTTTGGGCTGACTGACAAACATTCCCAATATTGCAGCATGATACAATATCGATCCAAAGTGCGGCATTTTTATTTTTCTAATATTGTCTGCAATGCAAATAAACATTTCAAATCTTACTGACACCAAAGTAAACTACTGGAAGTTGTTGGAGCTCGTTAGGGGCGACGCACAGTCTGGGAGAAAAGGTTTGTCTGAGGGGATCACTTTGGTTTTGCAGAGAAAGTTGGATTAATCTGGTTGAATTGTGGTTCACTTGGCTTGTAACAATGGTTCTCAACTGGATTGTTTTATGTGGAAAAATTCTTCCAGCTTGACCGTTTATTGCTCAAGTATTAAAAAGCATTGTGTAAAATTAAAAAGTTGAAAACAACACAGTGATTAGTTAATTTTGTGTTAATTCCTGGGGAAATATAAATAGTTTTTAAACCACGCAGCCACAAACTGCAGATGGAAACAAACTTTCGACCTGGAAAAACAACTTGGACTGAACGATACTTAAATATGACGGACTTTCACGAAACATGTGCATCGTTTTAAAGGGTGGATATCATAAGAATACACTTCAACCTGTATCTTGGCAACGTAAAGAGGAAACTGAATTCAGCTACACTATATCTGATGTGGATGTGATCCACACAAGAGTCGCAGGCCAGTTACAAAGAGGCTTTCCTGCCTTTTGACCAACAGTCGGCACGCAATCACATGTTCACAGATGCAGCCCCTGCATGAGTAACATAATGAGTCGAGACAGGAAGTGGCTGCGGTTGACGTAAACACATTATTACAACTTGAATTATGTCTTTGAGGGGCTCTTTTGTCTGGTGGGCACACCTACAGTAATCTCAAAAGATCATAAACAGGTTAACTCTGTCAATCATAATGTCTAGTGAAGCTGGTGTAGATGCAGTCAGTTCGAGCTTGGCTGTGTCGACGAGTAGTGAATATGAAAGCAAAAATGTGGAGAGGGAGCCAATGATATCAGAGACCCCCGCGAAGACACTTCAGAGGTAAAATATCAGCCAAAATGATCAAATCCTCTGTGACTCGGCCCTGAGATATTCCTGGAGGCAAAGTCCAGAAACACTGATTGTAAGCATTCCTTTTATTTTTAGACAGTCTGAGCTGAAGCGCACACGCTCTGGTATTCGTGTTAGTGTAGGTATGTGTTTGTGGATGAAGCAAGGACGGAGAGAGTCGACTAGGACAAGTGGGATTAATGACGCGATCCTGATCTCTTTCTCACTTAAGGCGCGAGAAGGATGCCTTTAATAACATGAGGAGGGAGGAATCAAGGAAACATGACGTTTTACTGTATGGGTCATGAAACATCCTCCTCTCACCAGCATCGGCTGAAGCGATGAGAGTTTCAGTATGATCGCTGCACACCTGGATCTGCATCTTTTTCTTCTGCATTCACATACATATTGCACTGCATCACACATTAGTTTATAGTTATTGGTCTGCCTATCACAGCTTCCTACAGCACGTCATTGATTTGCTTTGCTTTGATTCAAATGACTTGTTCTGGCTAATCATCAGTTCAAACTACTAATCCTCAGATGTGAGAAGCTGAAATCAGATAATCTTTGGCTTTCCTGCTTAAAACAAGCATAGTAACTTTTGCTGAAGCCTGTTTGGCTTTAATGCATGTTGCAATTATGGAAGAATTAAAAAAAAAACAAGGGTACTGTAATCATTTATGAGAGACCGACTGATATAAGTCTAATTATAGTGAACAGAAAGTGAGTTCTCACGCTTCCATGGAGCGCTGGACAGTGCAGAAAGAAAGAAAGTTAAAGTCTGATAGCATTAGCTAACATTAGCCACCAGAAGCTACTAGTTATACCAGACCCAGTAAAGTAAGTTGACTGAGTTTCTTAAACTTAGTAACATTTGCAGGAAAATGAACATGTTATTATTATTTTTTTTTTTTCAAAAGTTGCACAGTCTCAGTTTAAAAGACAACTAATTATCAAAGTTTGGAACAATGTGAAACCCAAGAACAAGCGCTCCTGCTTCCCAATCAAGGCTCCTTTTCAGGCTTATTATCTTCCTCCTTTCGGTTTAAGATGGGTTCCAGTGCTAACATTTGATTGACAACAGCTGGCCCTCACTTATCGGCCCATAAAACTTGACCTCAAACCAACACAATTATGTAGCTGCTGGGATGACATTTAGTGCGGATGTGTGACTTGTACACTGAGAATTCAAACCTGACACAGCTTGGCGGTGATACAGCGCTGAATACTTGAGATACTGCAAACCTGAGGGACTCGCCAGGTGCTGGAAAACAGCAAGAGTGTTCTGATCTGACTGATACTTTCCAGCTCTGGCCATTTTTCATTTCTGTTGTTGCAACAATACAAAACCCACAAGTCTATTCTCTGGAAATGGAATCAGCAATCTGCTCTCTGTGAAGTGATACCACAGCAGAGGATGATCAGCGGTTATAAACTTATAAGATGCACTGGAATACAAAACTATAATGATCCCACAGGGAGAGAGGCTGTATAAAGTATGGAAACAATAAAAAACAATCATGTCTTCTGTGACATCTATCATCATCCCTTACTTAATCTGCGTAAGAGCCTGAGCTCACATGCTGCAGTGTCATGTTATGGGTGTTATCTACAACAGTAATGATCCCTGCAGGGTATTTAAACCAGAACAACATGCCAATCAAGTGAAAGGACGGTTTATAGTTTAACAGAGCCCATCAGCCCTGTCAGAGTCGGAGTCCACAGCTGAGAGTGTTTAGAGACAGAGAGAGAGAGAGAGAGAGCGGCTTCAGAAAATTAACTCTCATCATGATAAACCTGCAGTAAGAGCCGGGAACAGACAATACAGAGACAATTCATACAGACCCATGCATAAACATGCGAGCTCACACACAGACTCACATCACTCAGAATCTGGGTATGGACCATGTATATTTGGATTGGCCTGCCTGAAATCTGACCTCCAGCGAAGACAGAATAAGAACAAGAAACGGCAAGAACAATAGAAATGTAGAAATCGATCTGATTCAGCCTCATCGTTGGGAAAAACCACAGCGGCGGAGGAGGAGACCTGCGGCTGGCAAGGTCTTTGTTTAGATGGTGAGAGCGGCGAGGGTTTACTTCTGCACAACACCGCAAAACCCCTCTGAGACGGAGACATTGCATTCGCATTTTACACGTTTAGCAAACAGCCTTATCCACAGCAACTCGGCAGAACACGGCGGCGACAGGGAGGCTGAGAAGATCTGCAACATCTGATATTTAATAGAGGCAGTTTGGGCGATTAAATCCTCATTAGAAATGATTTAATATATCTGGTTTATCACAGTTAAACTTTTCTCACACATCAAAAGATCCTTTTCATAAAATCTCATACGTCACAATGAGTGCTACTTTAATTTAAGTACCATAAGTACCGTAATTTGCTTCAGTGTTTTCACAGCAACTAAGCCCAAGCTTTTTTTTCTCGAGGTGTGAATTTTTCCAAATGGTTAACATGTCACCTTCAATCACAACTCAAGGAATATTACCTTTTCCCAGATTATTTAAATATGAGCGAGCAGAGCCAGATGAGGAAACAAGAGAAGAGAAGGAGAAATAATTGGAAAATGTCCAGTCTGTCTGAACACAACGGAGCTTGTGGGTAAAGCCCTCAGATTAGACTGTTAGACTGACCAGGTCTGGGTCAAAAGCAGTTTAAAGACCTCAATTGTTCAATCACAGCTTGGCAAGCGTAACTCACCACGGCAGACCTGTCAAGTTTGGGATTTCTCCACACGTAGTAAAAACACAACTCTGAAGGTGCCTTTTTTTTAAAAGATTGCCTTCCCAAAACCAAAACAAAATAAGATTCGGTTGCCCAGCTAATTTCCTACAACGGCAACTGAGCAGTCGAGGCCAAGGACCACGCCATAAACTAAGTACAGTAGTTGGACGAGTTACAGGTTAAATTAAAAAAAGAAGCTGCCCAGGCAGAAGATACACTGCTAGCAACGTTAACTTCTCCGTTCAAATTATTGGATTTGAGGAGTTTTACACGTCTGCAACTCCAGACAAAGTTGTCCGTGATGTCTACACGCTCCTAATGAAACTGACGTTTTATTGGAATATAAAGACAAGATACATCTGAGCTTACAAACAAGCAAAAGTCCAGCCTGTTAAACCTCAGATATTTTAGCGCGACATGATGAAGAGCCATTAAATGCAAATTTGGGACCACTTTTATCAGACTGTTTCAAAAACAAGGTATGTGGCAACATATAAAGATAGAAAAAGTCTACACCCCCTAATGAAACTGCAATGTTTTGACATGTAATGCAACTGTCCGCCTTTCTAATGTGATCTTGCAACAAATATCTAATAATTAGGACCAAAAAACCTGGTATTTTATAAGGTAAGGGGGTGTAGACTTTTATATCCTCAAGATATAAAGAAAGCCTTTTCTCTTCAGATAAGGGTTCTTCAAATCAAATAAAAATCTGTAATTGTATAAGAGTATCAAAACTTTATATATACACAAGAACCTAAAATATGCCAACATTGCAGAAAACAAAATCAGTGGTCGCCAGCGTGAAATGAGCAGGACACTTTTGTCAATCTTGGACTGGAATCAAGGACCAAGAATCTGGAGTGGTTCATCCGCCCCCAATTATCGCTGTAATCTGCTTGTATGACATGAAAAGCTTGACAGGAATAGCAACAACAGGCTAATTAAGGAAGTGGAGCTCACTGACAGTCTCAGCGAACCCCCTCCTCAGACCTACAGCGAGAAGTAAACACCCATGGAGACAAACTACAGCTTAAACCTTCAGTCTGTGTAACGAGATGGAAAGATGTGGCGGCTGCTTCCCCAGACCTGTCTGCACAACACACTGCTCGCATTGTAACAGTAATATTCATGTACAGACACGACGGATCAATCTCGTTGCCCCCGAAGTTGTTTGCGAAATCAATTTGATCCAGGTCTGCGCTGAACTGCCTCGAGAAATGTGGCGAGAAAAAAAAATACAACCTCAACGAATCGACATCCTCCAGCACCACACGTCTGACGGAGAGCCAGAAATAAAACACGACGCAGAGACTGTTACAGTCTAACCTTGACAGTAAACAGATCAGATGGTCTGGCCTCACACCAGACCTGGTGCCTCATTTATTAAAGGATCCTCTTACGCCAACAGCCAAATCCAAGCCAAAGTTTGGCTTCAGAGGAAGGTTATCTGAACGTCAAAATGAGCGATTTACATTGATTTTCTCCTGTTGTGCGTGATGTATAGCGAGCTAAACCTCTTCCAACCTATGTTTCATGATGCTCATATGATATGATATCAAAGGAGGCTTTTCAGGAAGAAAATCCCTGGAGATTTAGTGAAAGAAGCAAGAAAAGAGCCAATTCATAGAGAAACATTTCATATCTCCTCATATCCCCTTCGTACATCATCGTCTGTCATCTGCTGTGTATGCCTTTATTTAAATGACAAAAAAAACACACTTCTCTTTTCACCAATGAGTCGATAGTTCAACCAAATTTGGTGTTGGTGATCTCTATCTAGAGTTTGTAGTCCTTGGTTTCCTCTAAATGGATACAGTGCAATAAAAATAACTAATTCCATCCTCTCCTGTCAAACTGCTTCTACATTTTAGGTTATGATGCAGGCCGAACTCCCCGAGGGGGATGCCTTCCCTAAATGTTTTAGCTCTGGACTCAAGCTGAGAGAGAGGGAGAGAGTTCAGATTGAGTTTTGCTGTCACAGAGCCAGGCTGGTGTAACTCAGATGCAAACTGCAGCTCGAGGTGAGTAGCAATGTCTCATCTCTGACGTCTTAAAGGGCAGCGGCCGTTGGCTGACAAATTACGACACTTTTACAAACTGCGTCTTCAGTGAAGATCATCATTCAGTCGCTGAGTGATGATCTTCAGGAAATTATTATTTTTCTCTCTCCTGAGTGGGTATATGGTTTCCAAAAAAGGGGGGGATACGCAGTGTGGAGTACTGGAAATGACACGGCGTGGTGGTTTAGCGGTTTCAGAAAACCCTCCACAACCCCAGAAAGTTTCAGTCCTCCCTACAAACCTCAGCAGCCGCTCGTCCTGTCACAGTGTCCCTGAGTAAATCTCTGTTCTGGGAAAGACAGTTCCCAAAAGTATGGATGTATAATACACACTAACTTCCTGTTGTCTCACCCAGTGGCTCAGGTTTATTAGACCTGAGGAGACCCGGAGGAAACGTGAAGTGAGGGACTTTTACCTGAAACAAGTGCTGTTCTTCCCCCCGGCTCTGACACAGGGATACTCCACGGTCAAGATCTTATTATCCGGACACTCCGTTCTGAGGAAACAAAGACACAGGACAACAAACGTGACTGGGAACATTTTACACCCTGACATAAAGGGGAACTGTTTTGATAACTGACTGATTGTTGTTCCAGCTTAATGGTGATTTTTATTTTCTGTAAAATGAAAATGGATTTTGGGCTGTTTGATATGATGGATTCACCGTGCCCTGACAGATGTTCTACAGGATTTAATAGGTGGAAAGATTAATCGATTAATAGTCCAAATAATGATCTGATTAATCAATAATGGAGATAATGGTCAGCAGCAGCCCTAAACAAATTACATCAAATATGCTATAAAACCTTGTCATTCCTGTCCTTTGTTGTTAAAACATGTATAAAATATAAAATATATAATCTGCAATAAGATAAAACTGACAGTTCGGTTAGCCAGGCAGATAAAATGATCTACCTCCTAGCTCCTAAAGGAAGAAACGCCCCTGAAATTACATTCAATATCAATTAAATTTCAAGATGTAAACCAAAATAACAACATATAGTAACGATTTCTGATTTTACTGAATCAATTTTGCAGCCAGGGGCCAATGTCAGTACAACCGTTTAGTCATCAGGCCTGTTTCTAGCTCTGTGTTGGTAATGCTGTTGCATAGGATCCTGGATGCCATCAGGAGGTCCCCAAGCTGCACCTCTACACCCTACTTCTTTTGTTAGCCAAGCACGCAGGATTTTGAGCACAAGCATCTATATGCTCAAAAGAAAATAATCAAAATACATTTATATGTTACAAAATATATAAGCATCATTATTATGGCCTTGCATGGACAGGGGAGCTGTGTTTTCTGTGTGAGCAAATCAAGTTCAAACTCATGATTAGTCGAATCACGTCACGAATGACGTACGGGAGAGGATCAGCTACGTGGTGTGTCTGCATCAGACTCATTTACGTGCATTTGACAGATGTTGTAATGCAGATTGTGTACATGCTGTAGGTTCTTCCCATTTATTACGTTCTTCTGTTGGTTTAAACTGCCGGGGTCAACTTGAGCTGTTTGCTTTGACTGTTTGCATTGAAATGTTAAATTCATGGCACTGAATCACCTGAGATTAAAAACCCCATCACAAACTATGGGTCCCCCTAAAAAGCTAGAAGCGTCCCTGGTGGCTGCACCTCAGACGAGTTTCAACTGAAGCTTTAAAGTTTAAAGCTTTTTTATATATAATTTCAGACAAGGTGCAGGGCGAATGTATTAAAATAACACCGCTGGTTCATCATCTGGGGTTTTTTAACCTGCTGCTCAGTTGTTTCCTCTTCTCCTCAGAATATTAAGTACATGTGCTCCACTCACATCCTCTCCTCACCTCCTGACCCAATGTCTCCGGGCACTTTAATAGCATCTGTCATGTTATGTCTCAGCACAAGTAACATTTGGCTCTCTGCACCGCGACCGATTCCAACCATTTGGAGTTTCCCTTTTGCCTTTTTTGCATTTCCTTGAAAATCACATTAGATCAGACGCGCAGCAGCGGTTCATCCAGGGGTCTCCTCTTTGACATCCTGCTCGCACATAATGTCGTAAAGAGCACAAACCAATAAGACATAGACTAAACTCTATTATGGCTTATGGCGCTGACAGTAAAGTCCTTGTTTAGAGGCTGAATTAAATGTCGAAACAAACTAGTATGTGAGTGGACTGGATGCTGCCAAGATGTTTACTCTCGCATTAATCTTTGAAACCGCAGCAGATCATCAGTAAACTGTTATTCAGATGTTGTGGTTCGAGTTGAAAAACTCACAAATGAATGTTTTGTTTAGGCTTTCTGGAGTTTTCTATCGCGGGGAATAATCGTCATTCGTAAACCACCGCATCCCTGATTAAACTTCTTATGGATGAGGTGGACATGGCGCAACCAGCATCTGCCGTTCATTGACGAGAGATCAAGACGTTTTTGGATCCTCTAATCAAGACTCACCTCGAGGTGTCCACAGCAAGCGTCGTCCTGATAGAGCTGGCACCAGATTCCCACAGGAAAACAACACAGATAGCGCCAAATGGTAAAAGAGTCGCACCATAAAGTTGACCCATGTCCCCTCTGCGCTCCGGGACAGATGATCCGTTCAAGTGAAAACGCCTTCACGTCAGCAAAACGCCAATGTCTTCATCTGTCAGTAACCCGCTCGGATAGTAGTATCCACAATTTCAGAAATCCGTGTCCAAGTATCCCGCAGAGGTGACGCACATGGAGCCTGTGGGATAATAAGTGCTGCGCTGTGCGTCCGGAGCCCCGTCCCAACTTTACGCACTGAGGCAGAGACCCCTTGGAGAGCTACTGAAGGGTTTACAGCCCAGTGTGTTCTCACTAATCCCTGTGGATTTACATTCCTGCCTATAAGGAAGAGACTTAAAGTAACTACGTACACAACCGCACAGTCCATTGGTAGTGATGGAACAATAATAACAATAATAACAACAACAACAATAATAATAATAATAATAATAAATCCACAAATTATCACCAAACTAACACTGGCGACACATTTCGTTAGTGAGTGTAACATCACAGACAGCTAGGAGAAAACTCAAGCTTTGGGGGGCACAACTGAACCTTTTGTGATGTGTAAAACCTGGCTTTTATTCGATTAAAATGTCTAATGTTGAAATAAAATGAGTGATCCAAAAAATAAAAAAGAAGACAACCAACAGATAGGGCGGGCTTACAAATCATAAATGCCAAAAACACTGTGTGATAACAGCACAATTTACCTTTAAGTTAAGGTTCATTCAGTGGAGTAAGTTTAATTTTTAAAAATAGTGCTAAAATGCGCTAAATGGTAATAGAGAATCAAATATAAATGAGAGCAAACATAAAATTAAAAATTAATACATCAAATTGGCACTGATGCATTTTTCGCTTTGGTAACAATACTCACTTTGTAATACGGCTATATAAATGTGAGTGTCATCTGCATAATTATGATATGAAACTCAGCCATTTTTGTTGTAGTTTGTTTAAGCAGCAATCAACACGCATCAGAGTACAATTTATTTATTAACCCCAAACTGCATCACATGCTTGAAAAACATATTTTAAAAATGAAAAATGATTCTCTCCGTTTAATGTAAAGGTTAGCAAAAAGAGCAAGGCGTTGCCATAGCGATAACCAATACGTTGTCTTAGATGAGACAAACTTGATGGAGGGTTCCTGCAGTTGGGACCACGAGCATCAGGACTATGAAGAGCAGAAGGATATGTTCATCTCAGGCTCACACGAGAGACGCTCAGAGCACGTGTTTTTAAGCTCTCAGCCAATCAAATCACAGAGGATTTATTATAATCTTTATTATATTTACCTGGTGTTGTAGTCACACGATATCTTATGTTTCTTATGTTGTGCACGTCAGATAAAACATGACAATGTTATAGAAAGTATATATACAAATATAGATTTTCTCACTGATTAGACTGTACTTCTCAATATTCTGTCTGTATTCAAAATATGTGATGTTTCTATGATTGTGTTTTCCTTTTAGCCAGTTTTGACTGTTTCATAATGCAAATACTTGCAAAAATTCATGTTTCGAAATAAACAAGATAAAGCCATATCCCAACACACTTATCTGTCAACTTTGGTTTGGAAAATAGGCTAAAGGTGATTGGAGGAGGACTTAAAAATAGAGGAGGAAGAAAAGGAGGTCAGTTCTGTTTGCATAATCATTTTCCACTAATTATTTCTGTTTTCTTAATCAAACTTGCCATCACAGTCTGATTATTTGACCTGCAGGCTGCACCCAAGCTTTTAAAGTTGGATGGTCCACGCTGCTATCTGATTAACCCAATGCACTATTCAAAGGGTTTGCACTTTCACATTATAATGATGAATTGCAATATGCATATTAACTTTGAGAAACAAGGACACTAATGAACTCGTGGAGCCCTGTTAACTGTACCTTTACATTTCTTTTATTAGCCCTGAAAGATTATTCTTCATCTCTTTCACATTGCTGCAGAAGGCAAATGTCTGCATCCTTATTCCTCTCCCTGACATATGGTTAATATAAAATAACATTAATACAAATGAGAACCTACCCTACTTGAGTAATTGAATGAAATCAGAGCCAAATTGTGCAGGATTGCTCAACATATTTCTGCTTACAGAACCTGATAAGAAAAACAGAACTGTGGTAATCCTGTAATAAATTTTAGTGGCATATTAGACCCACATCCCTAAAAACTTGACAGTGCGTTCAGTAAAATACTAATGAAGTCATATGATATTAAAAATGCCATAAAGTAAAATAATATCATCATAATTTCACAAATTCAACATAAACCCCAATTTGAATAAAGACACTTCAGGGATTTGGTTGTCCCGGGATGTCGTATGAATGTTGCAATGAGTTCTTGTTCTGGATTGCCAGTTGCATTTCTCGAGTTTCTGTGGGCAGTTCGTCATGATTAAAGAAGAAATAAAGGGTTATTCCATTGTTGTTAGAGCAGATCTGACCAAGAGTCACCTCAGTGGAAAGCACGGCGCAGTGGTCAGCGGACGGTCAGGCGATGTTAGGTAACTCTGTACTCAGTGGTCTCTCACACCGTCTATTCCCCCTGGTGCATGGGGTTCTTGGCCACTGTTCAACAGAAACAGCTGGTTTTATTCACCACAAATGAATCATGTTAGAAATACACATGCACTCACTTACACACATACTGTATACATGCATGCACACAGTAACTTGGTCGAGCACATCAAATTAAACTGCAGAGTCTCCTTTGGCTCCGCTCCCTATAGAATCAAATAAATTCATAAAATATATAAAGCAACATTATTAAAGAACCGCAGCAAAAGGCAGCTGTTGAAATGGCTGTCTCTGCTTCGTTATTACGACCACACAGGCCACGGTTTCCCTTGTTCCCACGAAGGAGAGACTGCTTTCTCGGCTTACTTTGGTTGTGGTTTTTATTTGGTGTTTGTCTATCTGCGTATAAGCAGGCTGGAGGAAATGTGTTTTTCATTGAGGGCTGGGGCCACATTCTGCAACGTTACCAACTTCTTGTCATTCATGGATAAAACTGCCCAATTGTGAAACGCATAAAAAGCAAAGACATTTATCCTTAACTTCCCAGGGGAGTTAGAGGGGAGTTTAGTTGTGGCGTAAAATGTTCAAGGCTTTGTTGCTCATCACATTCAGCCATGGTGAATCTCAATGCATTTAGCACCATTTATCACAGAATGATGTTTGCATGCATACCAATCAACTGATTACAACCAATCACCTAATTTAATGGCTACATTACCAAGTACTTTAAGACGTGCACTGTTTATACCGGTCTGATTGGGGTGTTTGCATTCACGTATAACTCACCCTGATTGGAAATTTAATTAGGGTATGATCGTTTTCTAGGGCAGTCCTCCAAACATGCACTTTCTTTACACCATTTTACCATGAAGACGTGACTGGGTGCAGCTCAAACTTCATATTCTGTGGGGCATGACTGAGTTGCTTTGCAATGCAGGATTTCAGGCGACATGGGAATGATCAGAGGCGTGAAAGGAAAAAAAGCAAAAATAAATAAATTGATGAGGGCTAAAAATGACTTCACACATCAGTGATTTTTTTTTTTTTTTTTTTTTTTTTCAAAAAACTGACTGTGGAGACAAAGTGATGCAGCTGTGGTTCAGAAAGTTTGGTATTTACCTTTGCTATGAAAAGGATCATTATTATAATTTATGGAATCGCCCTTTTCTGAGCAATTTGCATGCAATTACAGATAAAAAACCAAAAAAGTGCTTTGGGGCTCTAAGTCATGTAAGCAATCTAGCTGCCCACTAAAATAACCCACAGCCATGAGCCATAATGGTGGCAGTGTTGAAGACGAGCTTCTAACGATTAGGAAATGTTCTCCTGTGGTGTCTGTGCCCAAAGGCAAAATCAACAAAAATCAGTTTAGACTAGTTGGTCTTACCTGCTGCATCACGGCACCTGATAAACACCTGAAATGAAAACAAGATAATATCTCTGAAACACCTCCTTGTCTACCAACGACACGCTCAAGCACAGCTGTCTTGATTTGAGCGTGCCAGTAATCGAGTGAATTCATTGATACCAGCGAGGCGTTTGACAGAGGCGACTACGAAACTTTGTTTTTGCATTTCTGAGTCAGAACTTCAGACTTTAAAGTGCCTTCAAGGGAGGACCGGATTAGTTTTGAGCAACAACATATCAACACTGAACTCAAATGACAACAGGAGTACTTGAAGGATGTGTGTGTTGTCTCCATTCTTGTTTTAGCTCTACATTAGCTCCATCTTCATTGAGTATGTGGAGGACGTTAGCCTCTCCAGAAGCCTCTTTTCTTTCTTCTTTCAGACAAGCCCTTGCAGGCAGAGGTTCATCATCTGGGCATGTGAAGTGGTATGACCCTGAATGGCAGGAGGAGGTAGGAGTCACAAATTCCTCGCATGAGAAGCATGTTGTTGTTGCTGCGTCTGGGTGGAGAGGCCGAGTTTATGGATCTGATTGCTCACTATCCGAGCTGGCACTTAAGACTCCTCTCTTTCTTATTACAAACAACATGGTGGAGAGGCATCAAAGCTCTTTCATTAGTTTAGAGCACTGACCTTCACAAGTATGTCAGTGAATGACCTACTGCTGGTTTTGGAGGAAGTTTAGATGATCAAACAGGAAAGAAGCTTCATTCTTTGACCTTGTTCACCAAAGGAACAAAGCTGCAATCTCTCCGCTAAACCCACTGTCACTCATAATCGTGCCGTAAGTCACTTTATCATCATCCATTTACCCTGCTCATAAAGCAAGGAGAGAAATAGGGCTTACACCGTGCAGACATTACACAGCGTGAGATATGATACAGCACGCACATTTTGGCATTTATTGATATTTAATCCAATGAAACACCTGCAAAACAGGACTGAAATAAAGTTGACATCAAAGACATTTTTGTAAACTTACACGCCAACTGTAAAAAAACTAACTGCGACTAATTCTATTTCCTGACTGGGCTTTTTGTTCCTACAGTCCATCATGATTTGTACCCTGGACATGTAACATTTTCCAGTCTCACTTTTGGCTACATGTTAAAATCTCCCTTTGCCTGATAAACATAACACGAGCATCATGACCTCGTGTTGCAAGTAGATAACTTATTTTTACAAGTCGACTAAGAAGACAAATGGTTCTCTGCAACCTCTCCTCATCGGTGTGATTTATTCGTAATCGCAGTCAGCCTGCCATTAGATACACTTACGTCGAACGCTGCTTGTCAATAAAACACTGACAAGGTGATGTATGAGGCAAACCTGGCCAAAGCTTTTGGTTGGACACAATGCTGTATTGCTGTTTTTATTGTAGTTGTGTTGCTTGGAAACTGAGGGAGTTTCAGAAAACATGAGTGTTGCATTCCTGTCTTATCATAGTAAACACCTGATTTAAAATGACTCAGATGCAATCTATTAGTGTCAGAACGGATCATGTGGTAGAAAAACCTCTTTTGTAATACAACTTTTATAGCACAACTCAAATGTTTTGCTGTTGGTTTATGTTTAGCAGAGACAAAAGTTAATAAATTGACATTTGGCTGACCTTTGGACGAATGGTTTGGCATGCTTTTTTGGTTTCTTTCCTTCGTTTTAGATAATTTGTCGCTTTTATTAAAACAGGCAGCAATGGATTTAGCAGAACCTGTTCTTTAACAACCGCAGACTACTCCTTTTAAATGTATTTACAGTGTATAGTGCTGTGTAGAGCATGCTCTCACACTGACATGGACTTGGCGCCTTTGCCCCACTGGGACAAGGCATGAACTTGTGAAAACACAACGGCATCACCTCTTATTGTTTCATGAAATTCAAACTGGAAAAAGTACATTTCTTTCTTGCTTATAAAAGGCTCCAGAGATGTGGAGCAGCCAATGGAAAACAGTTTTTTGGTTTATTTTACAAGGTTTTGTCTTCCTACTTTCCAACTGCTGTTCAACATCGAACTTTAAGCTTGAGGACCAGGCCACATTAGGAAAACGTTATTTTTAATACTGCAGGTTAGTTGTGTTGAATAAAGGAATAAAGGTGAAACACGCATACAGTATGAATCATTTACACAAATTTCCTAGAACTGTCAAACTCTTCCAATTTCTCAGTTTCCCATTTGTCTGCAGTATATCAAGCACTCTGAATCATAAAATCCTGTATCCTGTCTTTCGTCTACATCACCCTTGTGGATTAAAGTCTGGATTATCAAAAGACAGGGCTTCCAAGGTAACATTGTTGTAAGATGTGCATGAACAACGGGAATAGAAAACAAACCAGAATGACTAAGAGTTCATGGGGAGACTAACATGAAAAGTTGTTTTTGGGCCATAAAAGTGCACAAATACCAAAAGTGATGAGTAGGGGGCTCACCTACCTGACCTGGTTTTTAATAAAGTGATGTTTAGATTTATGGTAAGACAGCTCGCACTATTACTGCATGCTTATGGCTGTTAATGACTGATGTGCTTTTTGACTGTAATTAACAGGAGGCTTATTCAGGCTAATTCTGAGGGGGCTAACTTGTGCAGCAGGCTAGCATGCTAACGTTGCTCGTGCATGAGGGGCTTTTGTGATTTAAGCTAGCATTTAAACTGTTAATGATCTAGGACACACTCGGTTATTTTGTCACTAACTGTGAGAGCAAAGCATTATCAGAGCTACTAGCTATCATTTCCTCACAAGAAATGCATCCTCGTTAGCAAGAGACAGATGTCTGTCAGCGGCCCAAACAGTTTTAGAAACGTGACAGTGATTGTTGTTTTCATACCACCTGAAAGTAATTTTACTTGTTACTGGTCCAGCAAGTTGCTTAATTTCTAAAAAGTCGGTAATTTGATAATCTGTGTAAGATACAGCAAACTATGGCAATGTATTTTATGCCTTCCTGGTTAGCATGCTTCCTCCGGTGTTTGTAGATTCAACATGAAATACAATCCTAGCTATAACAATTTATGATATGCTTATATAAAGTAATGATGGAGAAGTTATACAAATTCTGTTGTTTAAGCAACACAGTCACCTCGTCTTTCAGAATAAATTGCCATAATCAAGAGGTAGTTTCCAGCTAAAGGTTTGGTCACGGAGCACTATTCTTCCCGTGTGAATTCACACCGCCATTTTGCCCCTTTTGATTTCTGTCACCCCTCCTGTACCCGCGCAAGTTTCCATGATTTATAGTTTGTAGGAGGCTTTGAAAGGCTTTCTTTTACTCTCACAGGTGCAACCAGCAGTCAGCAGCTGAAAACACAGACGCTCGCAAGCAAGTCTGACTTTGACATGACTCAGACTCAACACATGTCGCCCCCTGCAGCACTGCAGCCGTGTACCGGAGCTGCGTCAACTGTGATGGATTTGGCTCGGCTCACCGGACAATGACGTGATAAAGTAACCTACATAAAAGAGCAATGATAAAATAGATGATTGCTGATAAGTTTCAAAGCGCTGTGTTGCCACAGATGAGATGCTGCTGAGCATCGGGCAGCAGTGACTGAAGTGTTGCAATTCAGGTATTTGCTGTTATGTCTTTAGTAATGTGGTCTTTATGCAAAGCTAAGCCACCTAGCTGCTGGCCTTAGCTTTATATTTAGCATACAGACAAGATCTATTTGGATAAAATTTAGAGTAAACTATGAAGAATATATATATATAGTGTTTATTGCTCAACCAGCACGCACCTCTTCAGGAGCTGCTGTTCCTGAAAAGTCGGTTCTCTCTACTGTCACACCTGACACACATCTGAAGCTGCCAGTAGTTCCTCATAGGATTCTGGCTGGTCCAAACCATTGTGTTTCGGCTAAAAGAGCATAAACTGAAGCCTTGATTCTTGCGTGGTCTCCTGAAGTTAAAATAAAAGCAGCATTTCTTACAGAAGTTCAGGAGCTCAGTCTTTAGCAATGCAGTATTTGAGGTAAAATATATCAAAGTGCAGATTAGAAACACCACAGCAGACATATGATTAAAGCCTGATAGCAAGGAACCAAAGGATTACAGCTTAAGTTTACGGAGAGAAAGCATGACAGGCAACCAAAGAGCTTCATGTTGCAGATAAAGCTTGGAGGTATTGAGGTGAACCACCTGGAGCAAACCCTGCAATAGCACACATACTCCCTACAGACAGCACTTACAGTTTTAGTTCTTCTTTGGAGTTTATTTATATTTGACTGTCTAAAGGAAATTCTGTCCCATGTGTGACCTTCATCAGTCATGCCAGCGGTACTTACTGTAATTGTCAGTGTTTATACTGGCTTTGAGGAAGGGTGAATTTCAATAAGTGGAAAGCTGCGTGAACTGAGTCAGGTGGGCTGACCCTTAACTACATCCCACTCAGTCAGGCCTGAGGGGGAATCCCGCTGCAGCAGCAACCATGGACCAAGCCAGGCGGAGAGAGCTCTCACCACTTTGTGTGTGTTCAGTGATCGGTTTAATGGGGTAGAAACGGTGGCTATGTCTGGAATGCCTGCTAGCGCGGCCGTGACCTCCTCGGACGGGAGGGATTACAAACTGTGGGAGAGGACAGACCATCTTTCTTTTCCGCACACTTGGCAGATCCTGCGGTCAGACCAGCAACATCACAAGGAACTTAAAGGTGCTGCCCTTGACAGTTTTTCCTGCACATGCAGGTTTACAGGGTTTAAACTGACCCCTTAACTGACCCATGGTACAAATACTATAGCTTAAGGGGGGAAGGAAAACTTCAGCATTTAGTTCTTATTCACTGGAGGATTAAATACCTGACCCAATAGCACTGCAGGACAGGAAAAAGTCCATGACCAAATGTAACATATTGCATTGTGTTTCTAGCATGCATTGTCAAAGTGGGAATCAGGACCCTGCGCCTGGCAGTGATCTACCACTCCAGCTAAACGAGACCACATGCAGAAAAACGTCAGATATGTGACAGTAAAAAACTCATAGTTGGAGCTCTATTCCCCCAGCTGACTTTTAATTTACACCCTGCCAGCATGAAGTGGGGAAAGGAATGGGGAAAACGTGTAAATCACCTCAGTGGAACTACGAATTAAACAGCCCTAAGAAGATAATGGGAAACCCTCGTCATGAATCAGGCTTGCACAGTCAGGCTGCACCATACCTAGCACAGCTGTGAGGTCTGGGACAAATTCCGTTCCTGCGTGCATTAAGTCACACACAGAGATGGTGGTAGAACACACACAAAGGAAAAGACAGGATTATTCATCATTGCATACACACTCACTTTTATGTCATGAGTGACTTTAGAGGTGACGCTGCCTGAGAGGGAACAGAGACAGGCCAACTAATGGGGACCATTTTTCTCTCAATAATGGCGCACTAAGCCAAAGTGCAGACCTGCTCGCCATCCACTCAGCAGCAGGCCTCCAAAGTTAATCGCTATGCTTTAATTAAATGGACAATGTGCTTCATAGGAACCCAGTGCTAATCAGATCGACTGGATGAATAATGATGATAGGCAGTGCTAATTAGAGCTGCACAGTAAATCTTATTTCCTGTAGGTGAGGCCCTGCTACCACACAGTGTTAGCATGTGTTCTGTATGTGCGAGTGGGTGCGTTAGACAAACGTGGTGAAATATTGCAATGGCTATAAAAGTGCAAAAGAGAAACATGCACATAAAGCATATGCATTGCATTACTGTAACTGCAAAGGTGTGCCAGTATCTCAAAAGCTCCACACATGCAGAGAGACCAAAAGCAGAATATTGAATAAAAAGGGTAAAACATGCAGTGATGCAGCGGGTGCACAAAGTGTATAAGAGATGCAAAAAGTGGAACAACAGCGAGAATGAGATCCAGAATGAGTGCTGGGGCGTAAACTCTAATAGTAAAATAAACATAAAATGCAAAATATACTAAACTATAAATGTGAGTAACATACTTGTACTTCATTTATTACGATATAAGTATGAAAAGTACTGTACACATCACTGCATTTATCTGACAGCTGTAGGCATTTACACATTAAGATTTTACATAAGACGTATAATTATCTTGTAAAATACAGTTTCTTGTTAAACATTAAACCAGTGGGCTTTTTTTTTGTTGTTGCTTTTGACCCCTGACCGAAAAACAGTGTCTACATGGGGCCTCTTGTCATAGCTGCCTCTGAGTTGCTAGCAACTTTATAACAGAGACATTTCCTGTCTAAACTTCTCAGATGGTTTTATTTAGAACGATTGAGGCCCAAAGAAGTAAAGTCGTGCAACATTTCTGCAGAATCAGTACTTTTGCTTGTAATATTCAATGGAAATTTTGGTGACAGTACTCCACCTCCCAGCACACCTGCCTTTAATTCTCCTCTGCTCGTCTATGAGTCCTGCCTGGTTTTGGTCTTTGCCTTCCTGCCTGCTACTCTTTTGGATTTGTCTCCCTTCGCTGACTGACTGCCTGCTGCTGATAACTGTTTTGATTTTGGACCAAGTAAACCTCATTTTAATCTTACCTGCTCTGTTCCTGCGCCCAAACATAAATTAGCAGAATCGGAAACATCACGAAAGCTATTCCCGTGAGCCTTTTCTGATCTGCCACATCAGTGGTTAAGCATTGTTTAAAGTTTAGGCAACTAAAACTGCGTGGTTAACGGGGAAAGACTGTGGTCATGGTTAAAAGAAACCAATACTGACCGGATACAAACTGCAGCATTTGGTGCTTAAGTTAAAGGTTTTCCTGAATCATGCACCTTCATACAAGCTAGTTTTGTAGTTTTGTAATGAAAAACAAACTTAATCTGAGTTTTCTTGTTATGAAAATGGTTAAAAATGTTAATTCAAGCATTAGAAGTGTTGTCTTTTTGCAGCAACAGCTGATTCCCATTAGAAGAAATCTAAACCAGCTACTGTAGTTTGAACTTAATGTGCAAATATTCTTATCACAAACCTTCAATATTGCAAAACTAAAGTTGGTAAATGGCAGTTTCAGTTCACATGTTCTATCCTCAAACATGAAGACATCACTTGAAACTACCTCTGTAATCACAACAGGGTGGCTGTTCTAAAAAAAGGCTTTTACAACCCACATTAAAATCAACACAGGTTTCCTGGTTACCACAAGACTTAGCATGACAACCACCTTCTTGTTTTTAAAGCAACACTAGCTCTGTTTATGAGGAGCAATAAGTATGACTGCAACACGTCTCCGACCAATCAGATCGCTTTGGTCGAAACTACCTGTTGTTTTACAGTTTCCTTTTCCTCGCTTTGCTTAAGGAATATACATGCTGAAAATATAAGACAGGCCTGCAGTGTTCCCATGGTCATTGACCTACATAAAAAGCTAATCATTTCCTTTGTGAGGTCCACGAGGCACTTGTCCCTGCAGACCTGCAGGTCAAACCTCATGGACTATAAGCAGCAACGAGGGCCCGACTAAGATATGTGAGATGCAATATAAACAAATACCTAACAAATTGGACTTCAGGCAACAAATAAATTTGCAGCGTTTAACAAGGCGGTCTTTATTCTACAGAACAGGCAGTGGTGATTTTAAAACCGTAAAGGTACCAGTAAGCAGGAGCAGATGGGGACAGCGAGCAAACTTTTTGCGGTAAAGGCCTCAAATTGCTCTGTGTAAATGTTTGGTTTAATTATTCGGCTGTCTTTACTGTTCCCTGTAAATTTGGACTTTCTGAAGGTCGTCATCACGGTGAAATGCAGAATGCGAGTTACAAGGGAGGTTGTGTCATTAGAAAACAATGATCTGAGCAAGCTGGGGTGAATTGAAAGCATTCGATCGGTTAATCAAAGCCATCTGATAATGAGGTCTACTGCAGAGAGCGCTAAGGAGGAAGGTTTGGGCTGCTGAAAGCCGACAGTGGAGGTCTGTTACACGCTGTATTGTCTTTCTAATTCTGCCTTTGAAGTGAAGACATACAGATGTACATAAAATACTCCTACAGGTTCGTTACAGTTTGGGATCCTTACACTACAGCTGTCACAGAGAGGCACAGCTCTTACAGCCCTCACATGTCTGTGAATGGGAGTTTCCATTCAGGAAAACTGATACATCCCTCCAGATGGAATTCATTCTGGTTCATTCAGGCCAATGGCAAAATAATAGCACAATGTATCTAAATGTAATAACAGCTTCAAGCTTAATTGATTCTTGTTAATCTCCTAAGTGGCCTTGAACACACCGTATGGAGAATATGCAGTATTTGTTGTGTCTTACAATATGTGCACGTACAACACAACAATCGTCAGGCTGGTTTCTTATTTTATGAGCTGCACCGCTTCTTCACTTTACCAGACAGCTCCTTGTTTCAGAAAGCTGAGAGAAAGGGGAGCAAACGGGGGATTTTCCAGTTCTGTCGAACTGGGATCTGAGATACTCTCACATGAGAACTGATGTTGTGTGAAGTTAATTACATAAACATCACAGAAAGGGCTGTTTTCAAGAGCTTAGCACCTCTTATGAGAAACATGCAGCTGTGTGTGTGTGTGTGTGTTCAACTTTCTGACTGTACCTGCATTTGTTGAATGTCTGCGTGTGCATTATGTGTCTGTGACTGAGTAGGCACATCTGTGTGGTCCCCAGGCAAGCCTGACGTTCACCTCCCACTGTGATGTAGAGCGCAGGCGGACAAGGGGTTGATATGCAACAAAGGGGTTAATAGGATCTGGTAAAGGCGCTTTTCAGGTCTTTAGGAACATAGCCGTGACAATAGATACAAAGTCTGTCACACTACGTGCCTGATTTAGCCAGAACAATTGAAATTCAACTTTTTATCTCCGGCTCTTAGTGTCACACGTTATTGCGTGACACAGAAACGTCATCTCTTGTCCCCGGTTGCCATGACTTGGTTCTGAGACTCCTAATTAAGAACTTATTGTGATCAAACCGACTGAAACATAATGAGTTGTGTGATCTTCATTTAACTCACAAAAACATCCAGTGAGGGTAGTAAGACGGTAAACGATAAAGACTGGATTTTATCCTGTTTGAAGATATCAAACAATACGTAATGCTTAGTTTTCTCTTCCTTTGAATTGATATTACATAAATTCTTAGAGCTGACCTCCTGTGCATCACATGTTAAGCCTCAAATGTTTCCCGTAACATCATTGTCACATAATCATCTGACTTCCATTATTGGTTTACTCCTATTTATTTATTTCCCTTGGCAGGCGAACAGAGGCGAGGGTGACGCAGAGTCGCCGGAGTCTGCTGGCTGGGAGTGGTGGTGTAGTACAGTGCATGCAGTGAACTGTTAGGGCTGAGAACCACGGCTTGGCTCACTGAAGACCACAGCTCATGCTGCAAGTGATTAAAAAGGTGGAGATACAGTACATGTGGGTCAGTACTAATCAATACTGTGCTCGATGATATCATTTATATTCTTTTTTCTTTTCTTTTAGAGCAAACAGAGCACAAATCACACATGCATGATAGGAATACATGACTGTAGATGCTCCCTGTAGATTTTATATTAGAAATTTGCTGACCAGTGTTATTTTTATGGAAGCACACGCATCCTGTAGTAGGCACAGTGTTGTATTAAGTGTCAAATTTGGTGTTTAGTAACTTCTTTATTCAATTTCCTCCTCGAGATGAGCCGTAATTTCATTAAGAGAGCCACCGGTTAACATTTCTGACACCTGGCAGCTGCAATAATGTGAAAGGATAAGTTAAATAAAGTGAATGTATTTATATTCTTAAAGAAATGCTGCAATGGTTCCCTAAAAGAAAGGGTTTGCTGCTGTGGAACTTGTTTTGGGGTGTCTTACAAGTCCTTGCACAAATAGAAGTAATACCAAAATGTCATAAAACTGCAAAAATTGTGTTTTTTCTAAACCATGGAAGTGTTTTTCTTCAGTCAGAATATATCCAAAGACAAAACAGAGGTTACGTTCCTTGAGAAAAATGCTCATTGTGACATCATAATGTTCAAATAATGGTGCTAATCGGGACTTGAGTGTGGTTGCAGTCCCAGTTTTTCCTCCTTTTACTGTTTTATTTCTTTTATAAGGGACCATCAGGAATATAAGCCTCCAGGCCATGAATTGTGGTCCTTGAGTGGTCTGCAATTCTCCAGGGTTGAAACACCACTAATAGCACCCTTCCACAGCATCCTCAAAGCCGACAGAAGTTCAAAAATCCGTTTCGTGCAGAAGAGCCTGTCAGCGAACGCAACAATGGAGACAGTTTGAGCAGAAACGAGTCTCATGTGTTTTTGCTTAGCGTTGCCGGGCCCGTTGTTTACACAGAGAAGAGAGAGAGACACACTGAGTCCAGCTGCTCTGGAATATTTGGGCCTCGCAGTCTTTAACACATCTTCATTGTTGCTAACGCCAACCCTCCCCTGCAGCTGCAGCCGTGCACCACGCTGTCCCCGCTGAAAGCACAGCGGGGACAGTTTGCTGTGATGGAGATATCTGTGTGGATGCGCAGTGGACAGTGTAACACCTGCTGCACAATTTCCAGCACATTCAGACAATCATATCGTCAGCTGCAGGTGCCAGAGGGGCTTTAAAGTTGCTCTTTGTCATCTTGTTGTTTGAAAAATGATGCAGCATCCCTGCAAAACTGGGGAAGGGTCTGGGTCACAGAAGCAGCGGGGTAACATATTTTTTGTTTTTGTTGTAGTCTAGCTTTTTTATTTAGGAAAACAGAGGGATCTTTTAACCTTTTCCACATCCCTGATTGAGACTTATCCCAAACAAATCAGGTTACGACATAGTTTTATCCGCTTCATGTTAAATTTTAAATATTTGTATTCACTGATGAGGTTGGTTTTTCTGCACTGACGCGCTGTTTTTATGTCGTGTTCGAAAGAAATTTGGTGGCCAAGGTTTAAAATGAAATAAGCCATCTTGAATTCTTCATCAGTTCTAGTTATTGGTGGTTAAACTAGTTCTAATTCAACACTGTCATTATTTTGAGAAACAAGTAGTGAGGGGATAACAGTTTTTTCTTAATCAGGGGAAAAATCCAGAGAAACTATTTTAAATTACACTTTCAACATAAGCGTCGCAGCACTTCACCTCCCAACACCAATACTTTGTGTGCAGTCCTTTATCAATTTGTATTTTGTCCACATTGTGCTGTCGAGCAGGCCTTTAAAGAGAGCGAGAGTCAACCTGTTGACATGTTCCCTCTGCCTGTCTCTCACTTAAATGCTCCCAAGCAACCTGAGCGTCCCTGTCCTCTTCGGTTGTTGCAGGCATTTGATCCAGCGCTGACAGACCGGGGACCTCTGACCGTGCTGTGGCTTCAGGGCCCAGAGCAACCTGAGCCAGAGGTGCAGGGTGTGAGGGGGGGGGGCACAGTCTTGAGCTGGCACAAGGGGGGCGTGAAAGCTGGTCTAATCGTGACAGAGCATTCATTAATCATGGTCACAAGAAAGCTCTGATAAAGCCAGAGAGGCAGATCTGATCTCAGCGTTGGTTCTCTGATCCTCCACCAGGTCTGTAGTGGGCTCCAGATGTGAGGGCTGGCTGACACAAACACAGGTCCACACACACATTGTGTCTTGCACGTAATATCTACATGCATTCACACACACACACACACACACACAGGGGACTATGTAAAATCGTGCATTTGCGTGGTTTTGCCTTCAAAGAGCAGAGAGGCAGGGTGCGTTTGTTTTGACGTGTTGTGGCGAAAGCGTGGCGTTATTGTAAAGCAGAGGTGGAGACAGCAGTTTTCACCTGGACGCACACACAGAGACAGCCAGGCCTTTGATGCCATTTGCTTCACAACCATCTAGTCATTGTTTCTGTGTGTGTATGTGTGTGTGTCATCTGTAAAGCCTTGCTGTCCATGTCCAGTTCAGTTCAGTTTCACACAGCAGCTGTTTTACCTCAGAGATCCACAAGAGGGCAACATTTAGCAGTTTAACAGGAAACATGTTCAAACTCTCATAATACTCAGTGTAGATAGATATTATTAGTCATAAAAAATACTTTAACATGAGAAATGCAAGTTTTACTTATCATAAATTATTAAATAAAGACAGGGCTCTAAAATATATAAACTTGAAATTTATATTTATATGTATACTGTATGTTAGAGACTCAGTATGGCAGTATTTTAATCTTTTATTTTCATGTCTATTTTAAGAATTATTGGCTGATACAGTGCAGCTTTATTCAAGCATTAGTGACGCAGTAAAACATATAGAAGTGTGCAGTTTGCTCATGACATTGAAGCAGTTTAATAAATAGCCAATATTAAATTTTCACCTGCACGAATCTTCTGCGAATCATCAAAATCTCCACTAGACATTGTCAGATGTTATTAAACTAAGTTTCAGATAAGGCCTACATGCAAATATAAAGCTCTGTTAATTGTGTGCGTCTCATGTGTAAAGGTGTCTGGTGTTGGTGGAAGCAGAGCAGATGAAAAGCAGATTAAACAAGCTCCTGAGACACATGGCGACAACATACACCTACTCTGCTCAGTCCAATCTGCTGTGGAGCAGTCTGGAGAAGCTTTTCTCATGTTTTCTGCAGTGTTTTGCAGCTTCTACTTGGGTTCGCAGTACACCAACAATATAAACTACACAAGAAAAGCCCTAACCTACAGCAGGAAGACAGGGGAGGTCACTGATGACCTGTGCTCTCCCAGGGTGCACCACTCCTATCGATCCGAGCGCTGAGTGGAAGCAGAGCACAGTTCAATACATTTGGCCAAGATGTGGTGAGGCACAGTGAGTTGAACAGGCCTGTAGGTACACAACAACACTGATTCATCGATGTGTTGACCTGCTTCAGGATGGAGCTCATACCTGATAATGCACATTCACTATTCGTGCACTTTATGACGTTATAATTATAACTATTTTATGACATACTTTAACTTTGAGTTCTCAGAATAACAAGTCGGTGTTGTCAGTTTGTGTCCATATTTTGTCATCATGTCACACAAAGCACAAGGCACAAAGATTTCAATGTTTGGCTGATCTGCTTAGTTTCTCCTGGAATAACTTTGTCATGCACCCATGTAAAAGCTATTGTATTTAGTTATAATATACTTTATTCCTCACCATACTCACATCTAAGGCACATCAACATAAATGATGATCATATTTCTGACTATACAGTTTAACGTGATGCCAGCACCTGTATGCCAAGATCGGCATGCAAAACTGCTGATATTAGACTAGCATGCTAACAGTTTGCTAATTGGTGCTAAACACACCTGAGACGATGGGAATATGATTAGTTTTGTTCTTCACCATTAACCAGCGATGTTACCTGATACTAGCACAGGGGCGTGCCAGAGCTATTACGAGTCATCCTGTGGGGACCATGAATGTCTGCACCGAGGTTCGTGGCAGTCACTAAAATAGTTGTTGTAAAATTGCAGCTCGGATCAAAGTTGTGCTCCAAAATGACCAATATTAAAGAAGCAACATCATGAGATGTACTTATTGTCAAAATCAGCTTCATTAAAGAGTCTCTGTCATTATTTTATCATTTAATCTCTGTGGCTGAAGAAACTCAGTGAGTATCTGTGTCTGTGTGTGTGTGAGTGAAGCTGTTTCTTTTGTTTTTTAGTCTTCTTTCCTGTGTTTTTAAAGGAGACTGAAAGTTTTTAATCTTTTTGTCGTGGCAACAGTGAAAAACACGTTGAGCACGTAGGTGGCACGCCTCAGCATCCAATTTAGTGGAGGACACGTGCCCCCTACCCCCGGACCAGAATGGTCCGGCTGTCTCCTCAGATGAAAGCAGGTGCACAGTGACAGGCAGTAAATGTCAGACCGTGGGTCTGGCGAAGGCAAGCGAGGCAGCGCGAGACTAAAGGAGTGAGTCACGGATGCATCCAGCAGTGCAGCACCAAAGATGTAAGAACCCTGAAAGGCTGGAGATCATTAGTTCCCAAATCATTAGCCAGATGTAATGGTTAACAATGATAGCCTCCACGCTAACACACACACACGCACAAGATCTTTTCCCAAACAAGACAACAGTGACGCCTGCACCCACACACAAATGGGTGAAACTTTGTCAGCGCAGTCTGTGCGCTGTTTCAGAGGGGAACTCTTACTGACTTCCACCCAGAGGGCAGTCACAGAGGTGAACAGACAGGTAGGGAAGCTGGCACTCGTGGATCAATAGTGCCAAAACACAGTCGACAGTCAGACCACCGGAGGGTTGTTTTGACCATGAGTCAGGGCCAGCTGCTCACTGGAGTGGACCGAGTTAGTCCCTGTTCTATTCTTCTGTCTTTGGAGGGGAGAGAACATAGTGTCCAGTCTGCTCGGTGTCCGCGTAGTTTCATTTTACTCAACCGTTCACCGTTTTGCATTTTGCAGCGCAGTAAAACGACTGCTGTTGCACCTGTTTCCTCTTTATTATTCATGAGCTGTAACTGATAAATTTATTGACAGTTAATCGTTAGACTGGGGGAATCTCTGGGCTGCTCGGATGTGAAAAAACACTCGGGTGAATTCTTAATAATCAGGTCTTTTAAAAAATGCTAATAAGTCATTTATAAGAGCTGATAAACGATGAATTCTGCTGTCACGTGGTTTCAGTTGTCTTTACGCTGTCATTGTGGGTCCCACCTGTGTGACTGTCTGCAATGTTTTTCATCTGGTTCAGCTCACACAGTTGTCAGTTTGTCTTAGCCTCAGACGTTTTTCCTCATGTTTCCTTTTGTTTTTATGAATTTAGGCTCGTGCATCCCTGTGGTTTTGATTTTGCCAGACCTTTACAGACTTTTCTGTCTGTTTTAGACCTCCTTCTCAAAGAATATCCCGGAAACTCTTGTTTTCCTGTCAGCAGTACCACACTTTGAGACACACCCACTGCAAAATGTCATTCGTAGAAAGAAGTTGCAGACATTATCATAAAGCAAACTGTCACAAATCATCTGCTGCTTAACTTTAACTAAATTTTAAATACGTTTTATAATATTTCAATTGGACTCGAAGCACCCTACAAGTCACTATTAACTGCATTTATACTCTGATGGCAGCTGCTAATCAGAAAGCATTCACACTCATTTATCCACTGATGGAAGAGCTGTTGGGAGCAATTTGGGATTCAGCATCTTGACCGAGGACACTTCAGGATGCAGCCTGAAGGAGCCAGGGATCAAACCACCAGTGCTCTGATAGGTGGATGACCCGGTCTACCTCTGAGCCACGGCTACCTCGATCAGCTTTTAACTCTTAAAAAAAGTAATAAATAACAATTTATAAATAAAAGGTGATTTATTAGATTGTCTCCCTTTGTCTGGAGCTGCTTTGGTGTTCATAAATGCAAATACACCTGCATTTACACAGGAACTGCATGTGAACAGTCCGTGGGTTGTTGTGACAGTAGAGGAGTCGGTGCAGACCCACACAGAGTGATGATTACGCTGAGGATAGATCAACAAAATCTCATTTACTTCCTCCGAGAGAGGAGAGCAGATCAGAGGGAAGGAGAAAGAGATGCTTGTCTGTTTCAAATGCTTTGCAGCCTCATGCCAGGGATTTTATTTCATATCCTTTACACTTAACAGGATGTATGGGATATACTGTGCTTTCATGTTTTATACCCACGCTTCAGCCAGTTCAGCCAATATTGTGAAGCTACAGATATGGTTTATCAATATAAGCATACCACAATGGAGCACTAATAGACAGACTTTAAACGGAGGAGTTATTAAGCTGATACTGTAGGTGGAAAATGCCAAAATTGGTCAAGAGAACAAAGAAAACACCTGATATATTCTTGCATGGCACTGTTTGCATCATCAGGAGGCTCTCTGGAGCTCACTTCACGGACACAAGTGAAGGATTAAGCCAGTAGAAAGTGCAAATTGCTCCGTGGCGAGAGTGGCCGTGAATTTGTATCGAAGGGGAAGAAGAGAGAAAGCCAAACGGGAAGCACAACTCGATGTGATGAGTGTAATTAAGTGCGAGAATAAGTTTTACATCCAACCGGGCCCATGAGATGCAAATTTCCACATTCTGACTCATGATGACGTGATTTTTTTTTTTTTTTTTAGTGTGTCCACTCTTTGTGTATGCTCACACACAGTGCCTGTGGCAGTACTCACACTTGTTTGGAGATCCGATATGACATAAGATCTCCCTGCAAGTGAGAGATTACATCACCGCTGGACTGCACATCCTATGGATATTTATAACTAACAGCAGGGATGTCACCTCTTGTGAACAGGAAACATTGACTAAAAGATTTAGTCAAGAGGCACACACACACACTTGCCACAACAATCTCTGCCGGGGACAGATGATTTGGATGCAGGCAGGGTGAAAAATCCACCAGGAAAGGCCAGAGGACGCGTTGGCATAAGTCCCAGGAATATGAGTAGGAGTTAAAGGGAAAACTCTGCATTAAAGCAGCATTTTATAGTGTTTTTCCAGTAATCAGAGCAGCAAGCATTGACCGTCTCTATGGGCGTATAGAGTTTTAGTTAAAAAATGGCATGCAACTGAGTTTTATTGAGTTTTATTTTACTGAGGGCAAAACATCTACTTGAGAAGCAAAAAAATGTCCCCACATTCACATAAAATCAACATGATGGCTGTCAGGAGCTGAGGGGATTCGTTTTTCACTGTTTTTATTTATTTCTCCTAGTCGTGCTAGCGGCATCGCTCTGTTCGTGGCAATATCAGTTTGTGGGCTTGTCTGAAGGTCCGCCACTGAAACATCTCACAACAGGTTGCTTTTAGTTTATACAGACATTCGTGTTCCCCAGAGCAACTCTGCCTTTTTACTTTGGTGATCCAGTACTACAGGAGACAAACGTTTTATGAACAAACCCAGCCTAACTTGATAACCTACCAACTATTCCCCATGTGCTTTGTGTTGTTAGCGCTAACTAGCCAACGTTAGCATGCAACAACGTGCTAAACTAAGATGATGAATGATGCCAAACGTGCGGACTTCTAAACATCAACAACGTTAGCATGCTAACATTAGCAGTTAGCATTGCTGCTAATAACTCACTGCTGTACTCATGGAGTCATTACTACCAGGCCAGGGTGTCTGTTTGATCTGACATTTAGCTAACTTTTCTTTGCAAAAGTCATTCATAAAACCACAAAGAGGCAAAAATGAGCATAAAGAGACATAAAATGACTTCAGAGACACACAAACCAACAAACAACACCGACTACAAAGAGACTCATATATTGGAGGGGCCCCGGGCTTTTTACATGTCTGTGTAGCAGGGCCCAGTGTCTCATAATCCACCCGTGCCTGCACACACAGAGCTCAAAACTCTGGCTGACATCTGACCAGATTCACAAGATAACTGTCACAAATGTAATTATTGTTTGTCTCCTGCATTGGGTGTTCCACCAAAAAAATAGGCTTTAAATAGATACAGTGGAAAAGATTCATTGCTACTCAAATGTAAAGTAAATATAATTCAGCTATTGTTAATTTCATTATATACACCATGCTTTTCCCACCCCGACATGTTGAAAAAAGCCACTAAAGCTCAATAATGCAACACGTCCAGTGGTTTATTCTCACATCTGGGCTGTTTTACCGTCCTTCCAGTGCCACCAGATTCCACTGTGAGAAACACTCAATCAAATAAACTTATAATAAAAGAAGCCTTTATATAATATATCTATTTATTCTAAATCCTTTGAAACTGTTCCCTTTACAAAAGCAAAAACATTCATATACAGTTGAGACGATACATGCCACCAGCAGGCATCAACATGGTCGATACACAATAAATACAAACACAACACAACTTCCTAGAAACCAGGAACATGTTACGTTAGTGTTACAAACACAGTAACCTTTTCTGTCAGTGGTATATTTATGTGAAGGCTGATGAATAAATATGTTCACACCTCCTGCGGCCTGTTGGAGCAGGTGTCACATTGTTCATACACTGAAATAAAATGTGAGAAGATATTTCTCACATCCTGAATATTGAAGCTTGTTGTTTTCTTAATGCGGACATGAAGAAATGAAGAAATGCTGGTTAAATTCTCCACAATGCAAGAGTATTGTTTTAATATTATGGCTAATAAGTGAATAAAAAGTAATATTCTCTTTTATTCTTTCATCTTAACTTAATGTCTTGACCAGCTTCACTTAAAAAAATAAGAAAATGCAAAAAAGGGTAAATGTATATGTAACAAATTTGGCATTTATAGACTGACCAAATGATGATTTAATCTATTAGTTTTAGTTTTTATAATTCCTTTCATTTACTCTGTGTTTAAAGTTTATATTTCACAGCGTCTGACTGCACAGAAACTGTCCATGCTAAGAGGTTTCAGCTGTTTTTAAAAGTCTTCATGCAATCAAATCTCATGGACTCATGAATCAAGACTTGAGACACTGCTGCAGACTGTGTTTACAATAGCACGGGGGCCGCAGTGTACAGTGTACAAGGTCAATGCGTAGTAGCGTCGTGCAGCCAGTATGCAGGATGTGTTGTTGTTGTTACCGGTGATGCTGCTGCTTTTGGTCACAATCATCTGTCTGGCACAACAAACAAAGTGTGATGTTGAACTGTCTCTCTTCATCTGCTTCACATCATTACTTCATCAAGTTATAACAACTGTATAAATAGTTAATTTATGCATGTGCTGCACATTAGCAGGCCAAATGCAGTCGACTGAACGGCGAAACTGCGTGTATTTAAAACCAAGCTGTGGAAACTGTGAGCCGCCCAGTGTGTTTATTGTAGCTTCCAGTGGATGAAAAGAGAACAAAAGGGACAAATTATCTTGGGAACTGAACAAAATCAAACAACAATTCTGCAGGCATGCCACACAAAAATAGCGAGGCCACCGTAATAGCCGTGCACTACAGTATTAGATAGGTGTTTACAGTATGCGGACAAATACTGGCACAGTATATAATTACACCACAGCAAACCACGAGCAGAGTGTCAACATATACGCTCAGTAACTTTGCACATCAACGGACGTCCATCAAGTTCTAGTCAACATTAACATCTGCAGCCTCTGGGCACGATACACACGGCACCACAACGTCAGCACAAGTTGCATACGACCAGAATGACACAGTGATACGGACGACAGTTTGCAGAGGTCACAGAGGAAATGATCACAAAGGCAATGTTGACATGGAGAAAGAAAGCAATCCCTCCTGCGTACAGTGAGCAGTGCTTCTCCCTCTAAAGCTCTGCAGATACTCATGGACCATCCTCATATTTGACTGATAGATATCTCTGTGTTAAACTCATCTGTTTCATATGATCTATTCATCTCTGTTGATAAATGACATGGAAAACTATCGAGGCTGTCATACAGCAGCTACCAAAAATCCACAACGGACCTAAAAATAAATACTTTCTAAGCTGGCGAGGAGTGGCCACCCCGATCTCCACCTCTCTGTGTTTGACTCACTGGCAGTCAATCAGTCCTAGGCATCTGATTGGATGGTGTGCCAGCGAGCCGTCTCTGTTTGCCCCCGACTGCACATTTCCTTCCAGTGTCCCTGTCCCGCCTCCGGAGTGTCGCTGCCAATCAACACACGGCCCAGAATGCTGCTCTTGGTGTAGAGGCGGCCCTGTGGGTTCACGGACATGA
Source organism: Datnioides undecimradiatus (assembly GCA_008933995.1). NCBI lineage: Eukaryota > Metazoa > Chordata > Actinopteri > Lobotiformes > Datnioididae > Datnioides > Datnioides undecimradiatus. The sequence goes on from WARS01000060.1 coordinate 4,488,833, forward strand.
CTAAGATCTCTGCATATAAGCATAAAACTCAATGTTGGTCTTTAGGATTTGCCAGATAACTTCCTACCTGCATGACAATAAACTCAAGGACCAATGGGAGCTGAGTGATGTCACCAGCAGGCAGGTCAAACAGGAAAGGAGCGTTCCAGACTGGGTTTGGACCACTGGCCCCTTTGGTCTCCTTGGTACCAATTACTTTCCCATCCTGACGCAGGTTGATGACAACATAGTGATCTGCAGGAACAAAACAACACTCACAGTTTATTTAAATCATTTCTATGTTTCTTTTGAAATGGTCCACACATCCTCATCCACATCCCCCACACATCTACATCCTCCTAAACCTCTTTCACCGTCACAGTTACAAATCTACATTATCACTTGCAAAATATGATTTCCCTTGCAAATCCATTCTAGCATGCTAATTGGATTTGCTAAAATTAAAAAGCAGTGTGTCATTGTCAGACAGGAATCGTGCATCTGCAAAGAACATGTATTCTGACAGATTTCAGGAATGATTTCATCCTTGAACACCTGACCGACCATGTACTTTAGGTGTAGAGAAAGCAAGACGTCAGAGTTGGTTTCCTCTTACAGAATCTGCAGCGTCCTCCTCTCCTCACCCATCGTCGAAGCAAAGCTTTAAATCAGAAGCAGGGAGATCTGATACAGACAGGAGGGGAAATGACACCGGGCTCATCGGTTCCTAATCTCATTAAACTACAAGCCAGTCGGGGATCCGGTCTGTCTGACTGTGACAGAGGTAACAGAGGAGAATACAGACCGAGGCTGTAAACCTTATGCGTTCGCACAGGTTTCTAGATGTTATACTTTCTACTGGCCGGCACTGGTTGATCATTATGAGTCCTCTGTCTTTGAACATTTGACCGCCTTGATCTGTGATTTTGTTTGTGTTACTGCGTGACTTTGGGAGGATCACACAATAACATGAATAAATGAACCTAGAAGGAAAGTTATAGCAACCCCAGTGTCATGCAAGGTAAAACTGCTGTCTGGAGGGTTTGAAGTGAGCTTAGATGGCAAAAGGGGAATATTTACCTTGTCTGATGTAAGGAACGCAGCAGTTCATTGCTTAACCTCCTGCACTGGTGCACCTGCTGCATCTCCAAATTAGGGGCATGCTGACAGTGATTTACTTTGGTTAATACACTCATCCATCCCCTTTTTTAAAAGAAAACCCTAAACAATCCCTTTACCTATGGAAGTGGCTCGTGGCACAACCAAACAACATCTTTTGTCATTTTTATTACGACGGGCATGTAATCCTGCATCATGGCATTATGCAAGGCACTCATAAGTAACCTGTTTTATTGTTTGGAGATGTTTTTTTGTACCTGGAGCTCCTGGGATCCGTGTGAGCTTGGCCAAATTCTCAGCCTTTCGGACCATCACCTTGATGCGCTGAGCCAGCGTCTGGTACTGCAGCAGGATGAACAACTGGCCCAAAGCCCGCGGCGCACACACCGAGCTCTTCCTGTGACCCAGCGCTTCCTGAGAACTCACACTCTGAGGGCGAGAAGGAGGGGAAAACCAGGAAAATGTGAGACATGTAGCAAGAGGAGGAGGAGGAGGAGAGGGGAGAGAAATGTCTTCATTCACTGTGCAGATGTTCCCTTCATCCTTTGGGAGTCTGGGATTGAAATGAAACCAAGAGAATAGAGCAGATTTGAGAAAAATCCCCCTGCGCATGAATAAGTTTCTGTAGTTGTGTGGGCGAACGAGTCGACCAAGGCATTTATACTGTTGCAGTTCCCCTTCAAAAGGGATTCGCCGTGAATCACTGCCTGTCAAAGTGAAGGAACAGTTAAGACTTTCAATCTGAACCTGAATCACATTTGCAGTCACTTCAAGCTAATTAGTAATATTGGTGATACTTATACGTGGCTGCCAGAGTGATGTCGATTTAACTATTCACTAAAATAATGCAGATGTTCATGCACGGAGGCACTTTGGATAAAAGTAATATCCAATGTGTAAGCGTGATGGTAATTTCCATCTGATTTCGTGTCAGATCTCATTAGCTTGCATTGTTTGGGGTCCGGTGAGTCACACTCTGCTGTCAGCTGGCTGAGTTTTAGCCCGCCAGCGGCTCACTGAGGCCAGGCAACGGAGTGTGAAGGCGATTTCATCCAACAACTGAGTTTCGGTTCACTGCCTCTGTCTGTCACTAGCGCTTCGCCTCAGAGACCGTCACTCACAGTTACACAGCCTTTTACAAAGGAGAGATGCTGCAAAACAAACCTTAAAGCTACAGCACCAGATTTAAAGTTTTTCAACCATTCATTGAACTTGAGTTTTGCCGCTAATACTGGTCCTTCACAGGAAGCTTAGATCTCCTTCAGGGTTCACTAAAAATGTGTTTACTTTCTTAAATTAAGCTTGCTAGCCTCCAAAGGACTGAGTCTTACCCCCTCCACAATCCTCCAAGAGAGGGGAAGCCTGAACTGTGACACAGCATTGGAGGTATTACAACTCAGGATGAATAAATGCATAGTAAGTATGCATTTATTCATTAAACAGATGCCTTTTCTGTGCAAGAAATGCACTTTTTCTCATAAACCACTCACACACTACAAAAGTCTTAATCGCTGTATGCTGCGCAATCCCAAAATGTAGCTCTTTGTTATAAAACACGTGCAGTAACTACTTTTATATTTAAAAATTCTAACATATATAAACTTCTTTTCATCCAACAAGGTTTTACGTAATTCCCTGACTCTTATTTTTGCAGCAAGGCTGCAGAAGTCTGTTATTATTTAGTAACTCTGTTCACTCTGGAGATCTTAGGTTACCAAAGAGACCCAAACGGACTGATTACATGAGTCACTCGGTGCTCTGTGATGCATGGTAGCCTTAGAAGAGAGTGGAAAAAGTAATACAGTGAAATATAGGGTTAAGCGTACTTGTTTTAATTGGTGTCAATATAAATTCTGGCCCCCAGTTCACTGTAGATTATGTAAGAATCGACTAAACCCTGGACGTATCTCTCTCCCATCATATAGCTACATCTTTGTTTCACATCAGGTGTGTCATTGTTTTCAGGCGTCATCCAGCGATCTATGCTATTAACAATGTTTTTCTCGGGAGTTGCTGCAGAACTTAAATACAAATTAACAGGCTGCTCATGGATATGTAAGTGGGTAACTCTTTGCTGATGGCATCACCATAAGATATGATAATCCAATCACAGGCTATCTCAGGGTTTTGCAGACTTTCTACAGCCTGTCTACTGACTGCTGGCGGCACTGTGACTCTTAGTTCATCAAACATGTCAAAATACTGCTTTTTTCCATAGGAACCATGGCCCTTTTCTGTCCACAAGCTCAAATAAACTAATTTGCCACAGCACAAAAATGTGTGGAGCTGAAGTATAAATGAGCAAACCACAGCTGTGACCCCGTGATGCTCTGCTTTTAAAGCCTGAAGCACTAACAAATCATAAAATCTTTGTTATAGACACAACATCTCTTAATCACAGCTCTGGTTAGTTTATAGGAATTAAAAATGTATGATTCCTATATGTATTCCTAAAGTTTGTCTTATTCATAAGCTAATTGGCTGACAATATAGAGCTGAGGTTAGTGGCCATAATGGCTATGATGCTATATGATAAAAACAGTCAACAGCAACGTCGTGATGTCGTGATCAGCCTCCTCTTCTGCTAAAATGCGTAGTCCTCAAATTGCTGCCACGTCATGCACCCTATTCCCATGAAATGTCAAAACAAGTAATGCATTGCAGATGAATAATCATCAATAACTCGGCTGGTCCCATTACGCTGATTACAAAACCCGGCGCTTTACTATAAATCCAGCCAACATCAAAAGATGGAGTCACTTACTACACAGCCTCCGCACACACACACGCCCACTCTTTAAAGAATTATCCGGATTGCTGAGCAGCAGCAGCCTCCTGCTGATGGAGAGAGGCTACGGTGATGGTGTTTGTGTGTGTGTGTGTGTGTGTGAGTGTGTGTTTGCAGGATGAAACACACATTAAAGCTGGGACGGCGCACACCTGATGATACACGGCTCCCCACCGGGCACATATGTCTCTTTGACAAAAAGAATCATAGTGACGGACCGAGTGATGTCCACTGAAACATCAGGACCCCCCCTCCCTTCAAAAGCCTATTAATGCCCTCTGGCAGAGTTTCAGCAGAGCCGCAGAGGACACAGCGTGGGCGCGCTGCCAATTTGCTGCACTCCCCTTGTTTGCTCTGCAGTCGCTAACAACAATGTCACCATGACTAACAACTGTGGAACAGTGGCTAATGGGAGAACTGATTAGACGTTACATTCCTTCATGGATTAAAAACATGATATGTGCTATTTATACTGCGGCCCTGCGTGCATAGTTTCCCTGTCCGTTAAGTCAACTGAAGAAGCGGAAGAGAGTGCACACAGTGACTGGCCAAAAATAAAAAGTTATCATCTACACCGCTCATAAACCCACACTGCTTTAATCAGTGATCGCAGCACAGGGGCCTGAAAACCTCAAAGACCTGACTCACCCCATATCAGGTCTCTGGTGCAGGTCTCAGGTCTGACTTTAATTGCCCAGTATCTAAGGTTCGTGCAAAATGCTGAGTGGATCTGGAAAAGGGCCTGAGAGTCTCATAACATACTGTAAGCAACAAACTGACCTGAATGGTTTCTTCCTTTCATATACATACACAGGAGAAATCTAATTCAGTTTCTTGCCGATAAGAAGATCCACCCCACTCCCATGTTTGTTCATTCCATATGAAGCTACAACCTCTAGCCGGTTAGCTTAGCTTAGCACACAGACTGGAAACGGGGGAAAATGGCTAGCCTGGCTTAGGTTTTGGTCTGTTTCAAGAAGTTGGCATGCATGGCCAAGAAATACTTCCTGCATGTAACACCTTTTAGAGATAAAATTAAATCTTATGAGTTTTAGAAATGCAGCATTTATTTACTTCAGAGCAGAGCCGGCATTGCAGTTTCACTCCTGTTTCCAGTCTTATTCAAAGTTAAGCTAACCAGCTGTAGCTTCATATTTGCAAGCATGTACGTTGATCTTCTCATCTATCTCTCGGCACGATGACAAATGAGTATATATCCTAAAATGTCCAGTTCCATGTCTCAGGTCCAGTTGCTGAGAGTCAGTTTAGCGTGTTTTCAAACTCATGTGAGTTTTCATTTTCTACACACTCTTTGCTCTTGAAGGCTTGATTTTCATGCATACATCAGATGAAAGATACCTTTTTTAGCTTGCTTTTGGTTGGGTTAAGCTGCCTGGTGTAGGTGGTGGTGGTGTCAGGCTCCCACTCCATCTGCTCACATGGCAGCTCCACCACCCCCAGCGCAGCCTCTCTTAGGCCTGAGAAGTCCCTGCTGTAGACAGCCAGTCTCAAGGTGCAGGTGCGCAGCTCTTCCACAGAGCCCACCTGCAGCACAAAGCTCTGGCTGTGGAGGTCTGGGCTGAGGCTGCGGCGCCGAGAGGCTATCTGCTGAGGGGATGGGCAGAGGGGAGGAAGGCTGGCCCGCACCAACACACCGCTGCGCCGCCGACTGGCTCCTGAGAGCCCCAGGATGTTGACCACCAGGGTGCCACAGGCAGAAGAGAAGAGCAAGGAGAAGTGCAGTAGAGGAGCTGGTTTGGAAGGGATGGAGAGAGAGTTAGAGCCATACTGAGATACGCAGGGCTCCCCCTGCTGGGTTCGGCCTCTGGCAGCACCAGCCGTCAGCTGACTGCTCTCACTGTAAAGAAAACTCTCTCCGCTCACGGTGCTGCGCCGACCCATTGCCCGACGGGATTTGGACACCAGGCTCAGCTTGGAGAGGGAGGGTAAAGAGGCTCGGCCGTGACTTGCACGTTTACTGGGTGAGCAGGGAACAGCCGGGGTGCTGAGGCGCCGCATCGGAAAAGATGCCCCAGGAGACTGAACCAGCTCAGCCGATCTGGTAGGGCTGGGGTCAAAGGGCAGAGCGGTGAGGTCATCCTCAGACGGAGAAGAGCTGCTTTTAGAAAACGGGAATTCCAACACGTCCCCATCAAGCTCCTCGTACTGCTGCTTGACAGGCTGGGTACATGGAGATGGAGTCAGTGTCACAGTCACCCTCTCAGCAGGATGAGGAGACAAGAAAACTGCCTCCTTGTCCTCCGATGACACACTCTTCCTTCTGCGACAGCAAAGGATGCAACCGAGAACCAGGCAGTAGCAGAACACAGCCAGACCCACAGCCAGCAGGATCTGCAGGTGAACTAGACAGACGGAAAACAAAGAGGTCAAGGTTTCATGGGCAGGAAAATCGGGTGATCGGTGAAAAAAAAACAAAATCGTCACAAACTAACAAAATAAAATCGGTAAATGGCAAAAAAAAAAGTAAATGGCAGACTGTCAATAATGTCAAATTCATTACGAAAGATCTGAGGAGATCTGACTCTAAACATGATCTTGTTGTGTCTGCACTCTGCTGCTTGATGAGATTAAAGAGGAAATGTCTCAGGGTTCTAATCATAATTATATAAAATGCTATTGTCACAGTTACTGCTTTGATCCAAAGCAGGAGCGGTGCACATGCAATCCGTTGGTGTCCTGGCAATCAAATTGTGCATGTGTGTTTGTATTCATCATCGGGGCATCCTGCTAATTACAGATTCATGGACAGCGTTATGATTTTAGCCAGTTACACTCAAATGTTGTCAGTACTCACGAAACAAAATCCATTACAAGCGCGTGTGTCTTAACACTTTACAAAAACTACTGTATAGCTTGGTTATAAACAAGAAAATTCAAATCACAACTAAGATAATGGCCGCACCGGTACATGAAGTGAGGAATCCCCCATGCTTTTTGCATCATTTTATTCTAATTCCCCTGAAATTAAAAAGCAATTAACACCTTTAATAACCACGCAGTCCCAAACAGAATTTCAAAATAAAGTTCCACGGGTTTGAAGAACACGCAAAGCCATTAAAGCTGGACCCTGATGTTCATTTAGCTTCAGATAATGAGGGTGTATTGGGATGACTCATGCATCAGACACACTGGTGCACGGTGGTGAAAACGAGGCTGGATAGCCGTGTGACCATGGCAAGGCGAGCAACCAGCGATGAGAATGAAACTCATTTGCAGAGCCACGGTGGATGGTTTTGTTGCAGAAGACCATATACTTCATGCTGCTCATTACAGAGGAATGCAATGATGTTTTTTCCTATATAGTAACCTAAAAGATGGGAAGAGCTTAGACACACCACAGATTTAAAGATTGAAAAACACAAATCTCATCTTATTATCTGATCATATATATAAATTCTCCCATTGCAAGAGGCACTTATTTATCAGACAGCATGCTGTGCAAGGTATATACACACTGATAAAGACAAGATCACGATCAGAGCAAGCGAGTGCCAACTGTCAGTGCAGATCCATGTCAGCCCTGTTTAAAGAGCTCCTCGGGCAGCCTCCATTAACAGATGAGAGTGCAGTGAATGCAGCAGTGATGTTAGGAAATAAAGGCTGATGGAATCACTCTAAAATATGAGTCAGACTGGCCGGAGAGTGGACATGATTATACGCCAAAGGAGGTAATGTAAAACCTGAGCTATGCCGATTCAGCATTAAATGCAGAAAGCTCAGTGCTTTTTCCCCCATTTGATCATGCATATAGAGGTGATGCAGTATAGTGATATAATAATGCAATTACTCAAAGTTAACAGAAGGTGTTTGAAGCTTATTAAAACCTCTGGCCTGGGATAATCTGTTGTATGTGTCTACATACTGCTGGTCTTTATTCATAAAAAGTTATCTAAAACAAACAGACACCCTCCTAATGAGCAGCAGCCTGTTTCCACACTTTGCGCCTCCTATAACAAGACTCCAGCTCCTCTTCATGTTTGAGGTCAAATAGCAGAGATGAGATATAATTAAGCTCTGCAGCGTGCTGATATTAACAATTTCCCCCCTCTCTGTATATCAGAAAAATAATGACGTGAAAGCATAAAGGTGGAAGCAAACCCGCCGCACAGAGACTGCAGACAAAACAGAAGCACAGTAAAAAGTAGGAAACGCACAAGCTCAAGAGCGCCGAAAGCTTCCCTACCTGCCAGAGTGTACTGCGACATGTTCCCATGCAGTTTGCCGTGTGCGTTCAGTCCTTGAGTGTGTGCGCTCCGTTTATGAATGCGGTCCATCGCCAGTGCGCAGGGACCTGAAGCCTTCCAGCCAATGGCTTCACCGGCTGACTGAGCTTTTGAGATTGTGCGTCGGAGGCAGCGAGGATCCGCTGCGCCATCCTTAACAACAGTTCACTGTGGTTTTATGGCGGTAATGAGGCTTATGGATCCCGCGCAGTCTGTCATAGGTGGTGGTTTTTTATTTAATCTAATTAACATTAATTATTTTGACTAATCATAACCTTTTGTTGCTCGAGCCCAACCACGTGCAGGAGTCACACGCTGTCAGTGAACACAGCACAGGCAGAAATTAGATGGATTCACTCATAAAGCATTAAGTTTAATATCAGATCATACAGTTTATTAAAGCTAATATTAATGCCTGCGTGTTTTTGTGTAACTCTTCTATGTTTTAGACATAGCTAATGATGAATCTCATGTTTGTGTTAAAGTTAAAATGATCTGGAAATGCTCATCATGCATCGTCCTTTGTGTTTGTGTATTTGTGTGTGTTTTCATGCTTAAAGTGGATTAATAAGGCAGACTTTGTAAATCCTTTAAAAACTCTTATTTTCTTTTGGTTAGATTAAAGTTAACTATGAATGAGCTCTTGTAGTTTCAGGCTCTGACATCCAAAATAACGGCTCCCTAAAACAATTTATGACCACTAGAGGGCGTAAAATGAACTGTAATAATAAAAAATACATCAACCTCTGAAGCCTGTAAAAATCGACATTACAGTTTTTTCTTCCCTTTGCAAGTATGTTTATATGTCACATTGACATTGGTTTGATTTTTAATATTAAATTTAAAACATGACTAAGGTGTTAGTACGTCAGCTGCTGAGAAATTATAATTTTTATGAATTGTGTTTGCATTTTTAAGCATTAAACCATGTAGTGCACGTGCAAAATAGATGGACACTTTGAATCTGCTATGACAGTGAAACAGGAACAGGTTAACTACAAGATGAATGAAGTCACCTTGAACTGTAGATACTTACACCATCCTGACTTATAGTGTGAACAAACATGTGAACATATGTGTTGAGCACATTGTACTCTCTAAAAATGTGACAAAAGTGGGAAGGAAGTGAGATGGGAAATTGGTGCATAAAGATGCACCAATCCACGTTTGTTTTGAGTTTTTACTTTCATAAATAAGCAACAAAGAGCCCGTGGAGAGTAACTACCCAACTCTGCAAACATCTTTCCCACCTAAAGTCTATTTCCACCCATTGTTTGGTCAGCAGCCTTGTGTTCTTACCACTGTCAAGCAGCTAATGTTGTTTTCTTTTACTAGTCAATGCAGTGGAGCCTTCAGCAGCTAAACAGCCATATAGTTTGTTTGGTGGAGAGCAAATTGGATTTACATTTAAGATACTGTGTCCAGATACTATGACGACAGTGATGGTCTGCTAGAGCCAACTGGTATGTTGTGTTTTTAGTTTGTTACGCTGCCCCCTAGTGGTGAAAAACGCAAACAATGCAGCCAATGACTCATTCACCCTGTCACACTCTGTCACGCTCTTTAACCTTAAGCAAAGCAACTTACAGTATGTCCCTGATCTCGGAGGGAAATTACACGCCTGTTAGGAAACAGAGTGACTGTCTGAGTGTACCGTTAGCTTTGCTACGCTATAAATATGGCTGCCCTCAGGCTAAAATGGGATCTTAATGTAAGTTTTATGTCAGCCCAGATTAAAGTATTTTAACGCCCAAGGGCACTTTTTTTCGATTTTCTGTGGGTGCGTTGAATATCCTCTCGTTTTAATACAGACGAACGAGCTTCTGGTTAAATATAACCAACTTAGTATCATCCACCCGTGTGTCAGTCTGCACTGTTAATGTGAGAAAAGGATTTACACTAAAAATCTAGAAATTCATTGTATCAGCAGACCACTATCCAGTATAGCTTCCAGTGATAGCTGGTGTTTCGTATGAACTGATTCAGGGATCACGATTTCTGTATGTAATTACCTCCACCCATTACAGATGCAACTGATTTCAAGGGAATATGCTAATCCTACCCAAAACCTCTATAATCTGACACAAACAACAAGCAAGTGCTCTGCACTGGAAAGATCAATTTAATCAAGTGGTTAAACGAAATGTTACACCTCACAATTAAATCTATGGATAATTAGTTTCTAATGTCTACACTTGTTATAAAGGGCAGAAGATGGTTTTTGGGCACTGGAAACCTTTTGAAGGAGATGTCAGTGCACGAAAAGTGATTTTAATTAACAAGGATATGAATGAAACAGAAACTAAAAGTAAACAATCCTAGGAAGTCCAGCAAAAAATAAATTAAAGTACAGCAAACAAATAAAAACTGCAGTTAATGGCATTTTATCTTCTTTGCACACAGTAATGAATGCAACCACAGACTACTATGTGCAGAAATTACACAACAATTAAGTGCTAAAAGTCATTTACTACAAAAAAAAAACCCAACAGTCAGATATTAAAAAATCAGATTAATTAATGGATGCAAGTAACACACACACACACACACACACACATTTCTCTACCTTCCAGGTCTTTAACGAAGAGAACCTGAATGAGGAGCCAGAGCAGGAGCACCAATACAACGCCTTCGATCATTCCCTTACAGAAGACGGAGACGACGAGCTGCCACACTGGCTCATTTGGGGTCGTCCTCACCAGGTGGATGAGGCATTGTGGGTAAACATCTGTGGAAAGTTCAAAACGCACGACACAACGCATGTTTAATAAGGTCTTGTCGAGACTTGATACAGGTTGTGATGCCAGTGAGCTTTACATTACAGTTCATTGGACCCTGAGTTTTATTCCAGCTAACAGCATACAATACAAAATGTGCATTTAGGACAAAGAGTCCAAGTCTTCAGACGTGGTTTATGAGAAAACTCATCACTTTCTGGATTCCTTTCAAAGAAAAACACGGTTAAAGTGTAAAATTTGGCTCCAGACTGTAAAAAGATGTGACTAACACCTCCTACGGGTCCTTTGTCNAGGACGTACAGTTCACATTGTAACTGACTTCTGTAATTTTACTAACAAAGTAATTATACTGCACATTTAGCATGTCATCACATCTCAACATGTCGTTTTCAAGTGCAGTGGACATTATTAATGAAAACAATCTTGCAAACAATTAGTTTTACTGATTAATTAGTAGTTAAAACGAATATTTCCAAAAGATTGTAAAGTAAAATCTTAAATGTTTGGCTTCTAACACATCTGAATACTTCAACCTTCAGCTCCACACACAGCAGAATGTACTTTGAAGTTATAACAATGCAATAATTTATTAGCATATCTTAAGTTAAACTCTTTTTCGGGGGTGGGGATTACGTTTTTACTCATTCCGTTGCAATACCAATCTTAATGCAAAACTGCACTGAATTCTTGCATCATGTATTGTTTACAGAGCCAAAGATGGAAGACTGAAAAGATAACCTTGTTTGCTTTGGACATCAGTCTAACATATTATTTGTAAATGTCATTAAATATTATAATTTAATCGCTGCATCATGCAAACGAAGAACCTTTAGAATATGTAAACCATTAATATGTAATTCCTTAATTCTCATATTGACGTCGATTTCAACAGGTTTCTAAACTGCAGGTCACTTTAACTTCAGTCGTGAGTTTCCTGGCCGCTCCTCCTGAACATGTGTACAGTCACAACCTAGGAAACAGATTAAGAATCAAGACTGTTAAAAGCTTTTAAACAAGCTTCTGTTCTTTGAAAGGTTTTCATCGTCTTTCCTTTTCAGCTTTGTTGTAATACTACCTGTAAATGTTTCATGTTCTTTACTGTGAAATTCTGTCAACGGGATGTGACGCACTGTTCCCTCTTGGCTGTACATTCCTATCTTGTAGTCTACCTCAGACTTGCTTAACAGGCTGTGTTACAACAGAAAGAGCCAAGTTTAGTTTGTCAATGCTTCGTGTTACTAAAGTAAAGAGTAATATATTCAGATTGTAAAATACTGCTGAGATGTTGCAAATACGTTCCTGAATCTTTTCACCATCTGACAAGAGACAATGATTCTTCAGAGAGGTTGCCGTGACGGCGGGTCATATTGCCAACGATTTACAGTCATATGAATGAAGCCAAATGTATTTTCTAACTTTGGTGTTAGTCGTTACCTTAAATCCAGAGGCTCTGAGTTTCTAACATGTGTTTGTGATGATCTGTGATACTTATGTTGTGTGGTGCCTTCACCAACATTACGCACATTTTACATATCGTCACCTTCTTAAAATAATGGCCTAAGTCATTTTTTGACAAAAATGTTTTAATAAATATCATATACTCTATATTAGGGTCAGTTTTGTTCTGTTTTTAGAAAAAACTTGAAAATATGACTGAGGCCATTATTTTAAGAGGGTGACGATATTCACTTTGTTTTTTTGTGTGAATCTGTGAATGAATGGTTGGGATGGTATGTTTGAGCACAAAACTCACAATTGCATTTTTTTCTTAAGAGACAAATGAAAGCCACCATGTCACTGTCCTTCAGAGTAAATAGAGACTACAGTATAACCTGCAAATTGTATATTTCATGTCATTTCCTCAGGTCAGTTCACCCGAATTATACAACAAAGCAAAAAAAGGGGAGAAAGAGACAGTTTAGCTGGTATTTAGCGCTGCTGAGCACTTTGAGTTATCCACCTCTCTGACTTCTGCCACAAAACAACAGAGGTGACTGCTCCTTTGCAGCATTTATTTTCCAGATGTTTCCCGGTGCACACGTTGCCGTTTTTAACAGCGCTTCTTATTTAACTGGACTGGCTGTAAAGACAAAGTCATCTGAACGCAGCAGCTACTTTTCCAGTGCCACTGATGATGTCCACTACCATGTCTTTGTAGGACTGCAGCAGCTGCTGTGGGCAGTCGGTTAGAGATGGTTTAAGAACATGTTATGATTGTGATAGCTGCTGAATGATGTGATGTCTTTTGATCTGTGCACATTTGGTTTGATGTTGAGCTTTGCAATGCTATGTCAGTTATTTTTAATTGAAGAAATAATTAAATAGTTCCTTTTTCACATGAATGCAACTTTACTGAATCTGTTACAGTCGACCAAGCAGCAGCTGCAACAACAGTGGGCTACATGCACCATTTCCTCTCACATATGCCACTGCAAAAGATAAATGACACCCTTGCCTAACCACAGTCCTATTCTGACTATAGGGGGGGGAAGTGTTGCAAAGATGTACTGTCTTCATTTGCACAGTGACATCTCATAAAGCAGAAACACAAAGAGACCAACAAACAGCTGTGAATCTACAGACACATATAGAAAGTATTCAGACCCCCTTCCATTATTCACCGTTTACGTTGAAGCCTTATGTTAAAATCAATAAAATTCATTTTTCAGTCTACACTCAGCACCTCATAATAACACAAACAGGAATTGTTGCTAGTTAATTAAGAAAAAAGAAATATCTCATGGCCATAAGTGTTCAGACCCTTTGCTCAGTACTTAGTACAAGCACCTTTTTGAGCCAATACAGCCATGAGTCTTCCTGACAATGATGCAACAAGTGATGAACACTGCCTCATTTCCTCCACAGGTATCGCTTAGATACCGCTTTTATTTATATAGTGCCAATTCACAACAAAAAGTCATCTCAGGGCACTTTACAAACAGAGCAGGTCTAGACCACACTCATTACTGTTAGTTACACCCAACAGTTCCACCATGAGCAAGCACTTGGCAACAGTGGCAAGGAAAAACTTCCTTTTAACAGGCAGAAACCTTGGACAGATCCTGGCTCTAGGTGGACGGCCATCTGTCTTGACCGGTGGGGGGGGGGGACAATATAGAATAATGACAGCAAATGACAGCAATAGGCAGCAGAGGACACGGGGCAGGTCGGTGGAGCCACAGGTCAGATGTTCAGCTCTGGAGCCACAGGTATCTGTAGAGAGGTACAGAGAGAGAGACCAGAGAGAAACAAGCACAGCACTAGGGGAGAGAGGACACAGAGTTAATGGAGTTTAAGGAGAGAGAGGGAAGAGGAGGAGTGTGGAGACGATCATGGGATGTCCCCCAGCAGCCTCGGCCTATAGCAGCATAACTAGGGGATGGCATGGATGGTGTAGTTCAGATGGTAACTAGAGCTAGCTGTAAGCTTTGTCGAACAAGAAGGTTTTAAGTTTTACTTTAAAAGTAGAGAGGGTGTCTGCCTCTCGGACCCAGACTGGCAGCTGGTTCCACAAGAGAGGAGCCTGATAGCTAAAGGCTCGGCCTCCCATTCTACTTTTGGAGATTCTGGGAACCACAAGCAAACCTGCACTCTGGGAGCGAAGTGATCTGTTGGGTTGATAGGGACTTAGCATCTCATTGAGGTACAATGGAGCTTGGCCATTAAGGGCCTTGTAGGTAAGAAGAAGGACTTTAAAATCTATTCTGGACTTTACAGGGAGCCAATGAAGAGAGGCTAAGACCGGAGAAATATGATCTCTCTTGCTAATTCCCACCAGAACCCTCGCAGCAGCGTTTTGGATGAGCTGGAGGCCTCGCAGTGAGCTAGTCGGACAACCTGACAACAAGGAATTACAATAGTCCAGCCTTGAGGTAACAAATGCATGGACTAGCTTTTCGGCATCATTTTTGGACAGGATACTCCTAATCTTAGCTATGTTGCGCAAGTGAAAGAAGGCAGTCCTAGTGACCTGCCTAATATGGGGCTGATAGGACATATCCTGGTCAAATATGACTCCCAGGTTCCTCACGGTAGAACTGGAGGCCAGGGTAACACCATCCAAAGCGACTGCAAAGTCAGATAACCTGTCTCTGAGGTGTTTAGGCCCAAACAAAATCACCTCAGTTTTGTCTGTATTTAGAAGCAGAAAATTATAAGTCATCCAGGCCTTAATGTCTGTCAGACATGTCTGAAGTCTGACTAATTGATCTGTTTCTTCTGGTTTCATAGATAAATATAGCTGTGTATCGTCCGCGTAGCAGTGGAAATTTATGTTGTGCTTCCTAATAATATTGCCTAGGGGGAGCATGTAAAGGGAGAACAACAATGGTCCAAGCACAGAACCCTGTGGAACTCCATGATTAACCATTGTGTGCACGGACGAGTCGTTATTAACATGGACAAACTGGAATCTGTCGGATAGATAAGATTTAAACCAGCTTAGTGCTGTTCCTTTAATGCCAATGACATGTTCTAGTCTCTGTAGTAGGATACTGTGATCGATGGTGTCAAATGCAGCACTGAGGTCTAGCAGGACAAATAAAGAGACGAGGCCATTGTCAGAAGCTATTAGGAGGTCGTTGCTAACCTTAACCAATGCTGTTTCTGTGCTGTGATTTATTCTAAATCCTGACTGAAATGCTTCAAATAAACTGCTCCTCTGCAGGTGATCACATAACTGATCAGCCACGGCCTTTTCAAGGATTTTAGAAATAAAGGGGAGGTTGGATATTGGTCTGTAGTGTGCTAAAACACCAGGGTCGAGAGAAGGCTTTTTGAGTAGAGGTTTGATGACAGCAACCTTAAAAGCCTGTGGAACATAACCTGTTAGTAATGACAGATTGATCTGGTCTAATATAAAAGTGCCAATCAGGGGCAAAGCATCTTTGAGAAGACGAGTTGGGATGGGGTCCAAAAGACAGGTTGAGGGTTTGGATCTAATGATTGTTGAGGACAGTTCAGTGAGATCTATAGGAGAGAAGTGGTCCAGAGATAAATTAGGGCCTGCAGACATTTCAGGGGCTGCTGCAGATGACACACATGGATCTCTAACAGTTGAAGAGAGTGCGTAATGAATTCTTTCCCTAATATCTTTGATTTTACTAGTAAAGAAATTCATAAATTCATTGCTACTGAGAGCTGAGGGAATAGTTGGCTCAACAGAGCTGTGACTCTTTGTCAGCCTGGCTACAGTGCTGAACAGAAACCTGGGGTTATTCTTATTTTCCTCTATTAATTTGGAATAATAGGCAGTTCTTGCCTTACGCAGGGCTGATTTGTATGTTATAATACTATCTTTCCAGGAAAGGTGAAATTCTTCTATATTAGTGGATCGCCACTTCCTCTCTAACCTTCGTGAGGACTGTCTTAAAGTGCGTAACTGTGTGTCAAACCAGGGAGCTAGCTTCCTCTGCTTGATGGCTTTCTTATTCTGTTTCAAAGGGGCCACATTGTTCAGTGCTGTGTGCAGTGTAGCTGCAGTATTATCAACAAGATAATCTATATGTGCTGGATTAGTAGTTAGGCTGCTACCCTCTGTTGTAATGGCACGTGGCATAGAAGCCAAAAGAGACGGAATAACTTCCTTAAATTTGGAAACAGCATTATCAGAGAGACACCGACTGTAGGTAGTCTCCCTGCCAAATGCTGAGAAGTTCATAATTGTGAACTGAAATGTTATTAAAAAATGGTCAGATAAAAGAGGGTTCTGGGGAAACACTATTAAACGTTCAGTTTCTAAGCCATATGTCAAAACAAGATCGAGGGTGTGATTAAAGCAGTGAGTAGGTTTGTCAACGTTTTGAGAAAAACCAATTGAGTCTAAAACTGAATTAAAGGCATTCCTAAGGCTGTCATTGGTGTCATCTACATGAATGTTGAAGTCACCCACTATGATTACTTTGTCTGAGCTGAGCCCTAGTTGAGATAAAAAGTCAGGGAATTCAGATAAAAACTCTGAATAAGCAGCAGGCGGACGATACACAACCACAAACAGAACTGGTTTCTCTGATCTATCGTTAGGGTGGCAGAGACTGAGAGTGAGGGACTCAAACGTTTTAAACCCAGGCTTAGGTCTGGGATTGATTAGTAAACCTGAGTGGTAGATTGCTGCCACTCCTCCTCCTCGGCCTGTGCTTCGAGGAATATGGTGATTAATGTGACTGGCAGGGGTCGACTCATTTAAACTAACATATTCCTCCTCCTGCAGCCAGGTCTCAGTAAGACAAAATAAATCAATGCAATGATCGGTAATCAAATCATTTACTAACAGGGATTTAGACGAGAGAGATCTGATATTTAATAATCCACATTTTATTGTGGTGTGTTTAGGTCCAGATACCTTGGTGCTATTAATTCTTGTGAGGTTTTTATGAATAATACCTCTTGAATTTTTTGCCCCAGGTAGTTTGGGTGGACGAGGGACAGACACAGTCTCTATAGGAAACTGGGGGTAGTGGTGGTCATGGGAGGGTGACAGCTCTAAGGAAACTGCAGAGAAGCGTGTAGGACTGCAGCTCTGCCGCCTGGTCTCTGCTCTGGTTAGTCAGGTTTTAATATATTTTGCCATATTTCTAGAAATGAGAGCCGCTCCACCCAAAGTAGGATGAATACCGTCTCTCCTAATGAGACCAGGTTTTCCCCAAAATGGTTTCCAATTATCTATAAAGGCCACGTCGTTTGCTGGACACCACCTCGACAGCCAGCGATGGAATGACGACATGCGGCTAAACATGTCGTCACTGGTCAGATTGGGCAGGGGTCCAGAGAAAACTACGGAGTCCGACATTGTTTTGGCAAACTTACACACCGACTCAATGTTAATTTTAGTGACCTCCGACTGCCGTAACCGGATGTCATTTCCGCCGACACGAATGACAATTTTATTGAATCTACGTTTATCCTTAGCCAGCAGTTTCAGATAGGATTCAACGTCGCCCGCTCTGGCCCCGGGGATGCATTTAACTGTGGTCGCCGGCGTCTCCAACTTCACATTGCGCAAAATAGAGCTGCCAATAACCAGAGTCTTTCCGTCAGTGGGTGTGTCGCTGAGTGGGGAAAATCTGTTGGAAACGTGAAGCGGTTGGTGGTGAACCGTGGGCCGTTGTTTCGGGCTACGTTTCCTTCGGACTGCCACCCAGCCACCCTGGCTTCCCGGCTGCTCGGGAGCTGCTGGGGGACGGCTAACGGGAGCTACCCTAGGATCGCTAGCGGAGGCTACGCTGGGCAGGTCCGCACCGGCTACTGGGGACCGGCTAGCTAACGCTACAGGGGGGCTTTCAATGATGCGGAGCCGTGCCTCTACTTCCTTAAGCCTCGCCTCCAAGGTTATAAGAATGCTGCATTTAGTACACATGTCATTATCGCTAAAGGAGGTCGAGGAGTAACTATACATCCCGCACACAGAGCAAAACAAAAGAGAAGCAGGGGAAGAGAGAGCAGCCATTCCTAGTGATCAAGCGAGCTAACCAGAGGGGAAAAGTGGAAAGGAAGCGTAAAATCCCCAAAAAGCCGTGTGAAACAGGTGTTTAGCAAATGTATGTGCACCAATTCAATGCAGTGAATCACCGCAGTGAAATTAAATGTTTTAAACCAGAAATGTTTTAGCAGTTGACGACGCTACAGCACGCTACAATCCACCACAGTGCAAAGACAACAATAGGAAGTGACGCAGTACGTTACCCACGCACGAGTGATTCATTGAGTCCAAAGAGTTCAAGTTTCGTCTCATCAGAACACAGAATCTTATGAGTCACAGTCTGGGAGTCCTTTAGGTGGTTTTTTGCAAACACTATTTGGGCTTTCCCATGTCTCGCACTGAGGAGAGCCTTTTGTCTGGCCACTCTGCCATGTAGCCCAGATTGGTGGAGAGATGCAGCGATGGTTGTTTTTCTGGTTTTTCTCCACACAGGATCTTTGGAGCTCTGCCAGAGTGATCTTTGGGTTCTTGGTCACCTCTATCACCAAGGCTCTTCTACCCCGACTGCTCAGTTTGGCCAGACAGCCTGTCCTAGGAAGAGTCCTGGTTGTCCCAAACTTCTTCCATATAAGAGATATGGAGCCACTGTGCTCTTAGGGACATTTCTGTAGCCTTGCCCAGATCTGTGCCCTGCTACAGTTCTGTCTCTGAGCTCTTCAGGCAGTTCCTTTGACCTCATGGCTCTCATTTTGCTCTGATATGCACCGTGAGCTGTGAGGCCTTATATAGACAGGTGTGTGCCTTCCAACTCATGTCACATCCATTTAATTCAACACAGTTGGACTCCAGTGAAGGTGTAGAACCATCTCAAAGATGATCAGAGGAAATGGACGGCACCTGAGTGACTTACACGAGTGTCACAGCAAAGGGTCTGAATACTTATGTTCATGAGATATTTCTTTTTTAATTAACTAGCAAAAATCTCTATAACTGTGGGTTTGTGCTGTTATTATGAGGTGCTGAGTGTAGACTGATGAGGAAATGATTGATTTTAACATAAAGCTTCAACATAAATGTTGAAAAATGGTGTGGTCTGAATACTTTCTGTATGCACTGTATGTACGGATGCAGCCCCGCAGGGCAGCAGGAATGGTCAGAGCCCTGTGACACTTCAAAGAAGTAATAAAAACAAGCACACGTTGAAATAAGATATAAAGTAAAACTTTATCATGACATACAAGTTTAAAGCCCTGAGAACCATATCTTTATATTACTAATATGAACAAAACTGAATGTGTGAAAACCACTTTGGAAAAGTGCTCCTCTTAAATACAATCAGCACAAACCAGTTTTTACAAGCATTCATGTGTTTTGTCCTATTTTTTTGTTTGTTTTAATCAAAGAGAAAACTATAATATCAGTAATATCATTATTATCATGTCCATAATAATAATAATAATAATAACAGTACAAAAATATGCACAAACCCCACAGTTGAATTAATATACGGAGCATTGTACAAGCCAAAAACAACAACATAAAATTGATAAATGAGGTATTCGATAACCACTTGCATATGCGCCTGTTTTTACACAGATCAGGTTAATTTTTAAACAATTTAAAACTGAATTAATCCAAAAATCATCTGAGAGACAAAAGGTTCTGCAGAACTCCAACTTCACAGCTTCCTGAGTGACGAGACCTTGCCTGCAGTTACTGACGACAAAAATACAAAAATGCAACACCAAAACCAAAATTAGCATTCAGCGAAGTGACCACAGCTTTCATCAGTACTCGTCCCTCAATGCAGCTTCTACGTCGAATACAACAGTGACTGCAGCCCACTGCCCTGAGGTATTGTGGTATGACGAGGTAGGGGCGGTCTCGAATAGACACACACACACACACACACACACGCAGGTTTGCAGGCACAGCACATCATATACTCTCATCCATGCTGCAAGTCTGGTGGCAGGAGCCTGGAGGTACGTGAGGTGAGTCAGAGGGTTGCTGGTTTGAAGCCCAAAGATCAGAGAGAAGAAGAGAATGACCAACCCTCAGCACTTTCCACTCCCTAAACAACGAACTGCAAAGTGCCCTTAGACAGCAAAACAGACCCTGGGGTGTTAATGCTGGACATAACTTTACACACTTAAGTAAAAGAGTTTGGAAAGTCTCATCAAAACTCGTGTAGGCGCAAGCACCGCCTCCTGCGGTGCGACAGACGTGGCAGTGGCGCCACCCCGCGGTATCCTTGTGGTATTACAAGTTATGTACATGTGGTTCTCCACATGGTAGAGCTGCAACCGCATACTGTATATACTGAACCTGCACACACACACACACACACACACACACACACACACAGGCAGTGAAACTACACTATCAGCCATTTCTTAGACTAAGCAGATGAAACAAAAAGCTTGGACTTAGATACAAGAAACTGTCTTAGCGACGCAGCCTAAGCGATTAAGCTTGAACGTCACTGAAAACAAGGTCCACCAGGGGAAGTAAAAGAAAAAAACAACAACACACAAATAAATAGCAAACCTCAGTTGTTAACGCAACAGCATAAATGACAACTGGAGTCTAACGTCTGATTGAATTGCTTACCGAAATAAAAAGTGATTACTCTCCAAAGGATTAAGCTTGAAGAGAAAGACATTTTCCCAGCCAGTTGAGTAGTGAAACCTGCACTGGCTGTATCTCACCAGCAACTACTTTAAGGCAGCATCTACAGTTCTCACCTTTATAAAATACAGTAATGTGTCATACAGGGGTTCTGAAGGGTACACCAACGGGACTTACGGCACCGTCCTCGAAGCCCTCGAAGCCTCAGCTATGATCTACACTGCAAAGCGTCTGCAAAACCTGGACACGTAATGGCTAAAATACAGTCTAATCAAAGCAACAAGGCTGCCCACCTCAGATCACACTGGGCTTAAAGAGGTTTCTAAACAGTTAAAATGCCTCACATTCAACACAGATAAAGCTAGAAAAATTCATTTTCATCCTTTATGGTACTTCAAAATGCTAAAACTTTACTTTAAAGGGAGAAAAATACCTTACAGTTGGAGGGATAATCCATCTGTTTCTGGATTATCAGGAAGTGGGTGTTTTAATAAACAGAGCAGGTTGAATAGGGCCTTCGCCCACACTGGGTGTTGTGTTTATAACCTGCTTCAAAAAGCACATTAATGTATGAGATTAAGTTATAGTGAGAGCTCAGGTAAGCCACAGCTTCTGAGCCAATGTTCTGGGTGATAAGATTTAAATCCGACACAACTGTCCATCGGCACGTCATGTAATCAGATTTAAATCTGGTTTTAAATGGACTTATTTCCATTGTAACTTTTCTAATTGTCAAGTCATGCTGTAAAATGTGAAACGCCTCACCTCACCTTAAGATATTGTCACTTCTTTTAGGAAAAACCCTCCAAATTAGATTTTATGAGATAAGATGCAACATTTTTTGCTGTCCCTAACAGACCTTTAACTGCCTCGCTGTGCACCACAGCAGGTGTGGGCAGGATTGTACGACGGATCAATCAAGAAGAGCCACCAGGCTGGTCTTTGGTATCTAGCTGTGCAATGACCAAGAGGCTAACGTGAACCAGAGGATCAGGGTGTTAAAACACTGGTCACATGATTGTACACATGCATATCATTTTGCAGCTGTCGTGAAAGAAGGCGCGTCGACTGCGATTTTATGAGTCCGCCGTCGATTTTAAGGTTGCGCGGGGGTGTTTGCTTTGACCCCTGCGACTTTGAAACCTGTTTACAATCCTACAAATCTACACGTGTCAGTGAGGAACTAACTTTTTCTTTTCCTCTTCCCTGAAAAAAAAAAAGCAGATATTTCACTCTTCTCAGACAACAACTCGAGGAACCCAAAAAAAGAGAGAAAGGAAAAAAGGAAGCAAGCATAAAACAAGTTCTACAAGTAAATACAGGAGGAGAGAGATCCCGAGCCCACCCCAGTACTGTGTCTCCCCAAAAACCGGCGTGTTCGTTCATGTCACTTTCAGTTCAGTCAGGATTTCAATCTCTGGTTGTGGCGTTTGGTCTTGATGACTTCTCGGCTGTGTGAGGTATGTAGTGTAGCTCTCCTTTTGAGAGAGTCTGATGAGGTATTCTTGAACAGTCACGTAGACTTGTGCATTCTTCAGGTATGAATCCTTTTCTTCTTCTTCTTCTTCTTTAAATTAACAGCGATTCCTTGCAGTTGTCACACTGTTTCCTGAGAGAGAAACACCCTCCAGAGCAGAGAGGCCAGTATGAGGTCTGAGAACTGTGTGTCGACACTGTCAGATTGACTTTCAGCGTGCTGTGGCTGCAGCTTGAGGAAGGACGCGCAAACAAAATGGGGGACAACAACTCAAACCCGACTCTTTGTAACATAGACATGAGCTGGGGTGGAGAAATGAGCTCAGGGGTCTGTTAGGCCTGCTGTGGGAGAATGAGAGTTGCGGTTACCCCGACTTTGTGCGCTACATGGTTAAAGACAGCAGGCCGACGATAAGTTAAACATTAGGCTGATGTAAAATCCTGTGCATTGCTAGTGAGAGTTGACAGTTTGGTGAAGTCACGTCCACATGTAGGAGGTTTGTGTACGTCTTAATCCTCCAACCTTTCTAATGGACTTGACATGATCTGATGATTGTGTATTTAGGTGTTGAATGTGCTGATCTACAGCATCTGATCGCTCACCAGTTTGAGTTCAGTCTACAGCGTGTTAAAGAAACCTGAGCGGCCCGGGTTGGAGAGCTGTCGCTGAGGTGGGCGCTCTGTACATGAGGTTCGACTGGTGAGAGTTACCCGACTTCCCCTGATTGCAACTAGGTCAAAAAGAATACAAAAATAAAGTTGATTCAGGTTAAATATACTACAGCTCCTGAGGTAAAGACACCACTGCAGGTTACTTGATTTGAGGTATGTAAAAAGAGAAAAACTAAAAATAAAATCATTCTAAAACACAAAATCAAAAAGACAACAAAATGGCAACAAACAAAATGTCCTAAGATAAAACTTTTCAAGTTCAGTTGTGACTACACCTGTCAGTGGGTTTTGGCTGAGCTGATTGTGTTTAGCATGTACATTAGGATTAACAAGAGTGTGTGTGTGTGTGTGTGTGTGTGTGTGTGTGTGTAGATTGAAGTGTCTGTGTATGCATAATAATGTGTGTGTGTGTGTGTTTGTAGTGTAGTGCGTGTATGTGTTTGTGTGTTGAGTAAAATGCATAGCTGTGTATTTGGGCACGTGTTGTCATATAATATTCTTGGGCTCCGTGTTCATGATTGGACAGCCAAGAGGTCGACAGGGTTGATGAGGTATTTGTTGTGCAATAACAGTTTGTTATTCTTATCGGTTTCTCATTGTACTGTATATTCTTGCTGGGCCTCCCGGTGGAAGAGAGGCCTGGGGAACAGGTACAAAGGGCAGCCTGAGTTAGGGTGACCCACTGGGGGTCGGCTCAGCCGAGCCGGGACCCTTGGAGGAGGAGGAGGACGTCGGGCTGAGGGTCTGAGCCAGAGGTGCAGAGAAGCCAAAGCTAGTGCTGGTTCCAGCAGGGGAGGCTGAAACAGCAGCAGCCGACACAGCAGGCCCCGCGGCCCCTCCAGACTTCTGGGCAAACAGGGTTCCTGTAGGAACATGGCAAACATCTTTATCAGTGACGAGGGTAAGGGTCACATTTTAGGTAATAAAAAATCACCCACGTCACCTGACGAAGAGAAATTACAGGTGTTGGAGGCTGTGGGTCATAAATACTACAGAAAACCAAACTTCAGAACATGAAAATTAACATTAGACTGAACAGAAGTAAAGTATGTGCACATTATTACTATTTAGGAAAAACACAAACCTGAGTAGATTGTGCCATTGACTTCCACCGAGACAGTGATACTGGCATTTCCATTGGTTGAGATGCTCAGAGACATGTCCTGCTGCTTCTCATCTGAGGAAACAGAAACAACAGTGCACTGAGGATCATTTGGTGTATTCATATAACTTTCCTTCAAACTCCAACATGAATGAACAATTAGATGCACGCGTACAGAAATGGTGGTTTTAGAAACACTCTGCAGACAAACTGAACTACATACCCAAATACCTAAATACTCATTTCAAATGGCTGAATACCTCTGCTGTCATTTATTCTGTGTTGAACATTGATAGGTTTGTAGAATTTCGTCTTAACTCTGGCATTAAAGTCTTGTTTTTTATTGGTTGATCTCAGTGGACTAATAGATTACTAATAAATACTGTGGGTGACAAATAGTTTGTTCATTCAAGTTTGTGGAAAACTTCACACACTTTGAATTTGCATCACGTCCAGGTCCTCCTGACAGTATTTGGGTAATCTTGGCAGCACTGACCTCTGGTGGCGACGGCGGGGGCTCCCAGGCGCAGGTTCATGGGCATTTGAGAAGCCATGGCCAGCAGATTGTGTTGGAAAGCCTGCTGCATCAGACGCTGCTGCTCTTCTGCCAGACGAGCCATCTTCCTCTCTGGCCCCTCCCCTGCTCCGGTCTCCAGCTTTTCCCTCAGCTGCTCCAGCGTGGCGGCTCTTGCCAAGCCTGCAACCTGCTGCTGACCCAGGGCCAGTGCCATGGAGGGTCTGGCTGCCATGATGGAAGGTGTCAGGTCATCTGGAAAGGAGAGAGGGTTGGTTTTATGAATTTTGATTGATCCAAGAGTAGATCTACATGGACTGAGGATAAAAAGTCAGGAGTCTGTGCAGGGTGAACGTGATGGTTGGCTTTGTGTGAACTCCATCACTGCCTTTTATTTAAAACACAAGAAAGATTACATGATAGAGTTACATGTGTGTTAAGGCACAAAGAGTTTTAGTTGTAGATGGACTTCATAGCCCACCAGCACAGAATAAACTTCACAAATCATCCTTCCGGCACTCTCTGCTTTCTATCATTTCATACAGAATGAAATCATTGTTTACTAAGCTGGTGACCCCCCCACAAAACCTAACCCTGGTGAGCTTGGGATCTTTTAAAGAGCCTTGCTGGTTCCCTGAATCCCCCTTAACAACCAATGATTTAAATAAAACCAAAACAGTGCAGCCTATTGGCATGCAAAGCAGTTACAACAGCAACTAAGTCCGTCAAACCATGCGCCGTCCTGTATGACTACATAAAGCGAGTGACAGGTAAAACACAGTGCGTAACACAGGTCAAACGATGGATACTGGATACATTCCAGTCAAAGTGACATCAGATAAGACAGCGGTGTAATGACAGTTATCAACAGGACCCTACTGATGTGGACAGAAGGCTTCAAAGTTCATAAAGTGGCCCCCCAGCGTGGGAACCATGTTATTAATCAGTAGTAAAGGTGAGGGTCTCAGCAGCCTGAGGCAACATTGGTTCACGCGTCTCTTAACCATCTGGAAGTACTGCACACACACACACACTGATGGCGGGAAACCTGGCTTGTTACCTGAGTATGCAATATGCAAATATGGACAGCGCAGTCTTAGACCAACCTTCCTGCATGCACACACACTTTACAAAAAAGGAGCATTTACTTGGATTCCAATAATTTTTATCTTATAAAGGATGTGACTGAGATATCACTGGAGAAAGCTTCTTAAATCATTAACGTTAGAACAATAACTTTGTTTATCCATTATGACAAGGTGCAGTTCTTCTAAATTGCGACAGGGGGCGGTATTCCCCTATAAATACTTGCAGCACAAGTCTCGACACAAGCACTCTGGCTCAGTACGACCAGTATTGAGAGGTCAAACTCTGAAGTAAACATTTACCCAGTTTAATATAACCACCATCCAGAAAGGTTCCTGAGTGTATGTGCTAATTTTTACCAGCAACGCCCTTCATCACCAGTCATCGTTACACACATGCAGATCTGAGAGCTGCCTGTTTGCATGCAGGCAGGCTTGTTTTAGAAGGCAACCCACAAACACCGCAAATGCATTTTCCCTACATTTCTATTTGAGGAATAAAGATAAGCCTACTTTTTATGCTACAATGAAGCTCTATGAGTATTTAAAAATATATACTATACTTAGTGGTGAAAGGATTGTTTCAGTGATGTTGTCTTCTTTAGCGAAAACATACTAACTTATTAATTTTAGCCCAATATTTCTTTCCTCAGGGTCTCTGAATCTGGTCGTCGGCGGTTTGGTTCTTACCTTTCTTCAGAGAGGGTCCTGGTGAGGCCTGCAGGCCGTTAAGGGCCGCTGAGGTCCCGGCCCCCAGAGCTGAAAGGTGCATCTTGGGAGGTGAGAGGATGTGGGGAGCTGCGCTGGGAGAGGGAGAGAAGCGGAAGAGGCTGCTGCTGTAGCTCGGACGACGACCCTCGCGCCGGTTACTGTCGATGGCAGCCTGAAGCTCGCCTGGGGAGCTGAGGCCTTTCCTCTCGCACTCATATGGATACAGGTATTTCATGTACCTTTGGAGGAAAACACACACATACACAAAACCATGCATCAGATCCACACAGTATTAGCATTAGCATTAGGATTTATCAGCTTAATCCAGCTGTAAAGAAAAACACAATGAGCACTACCTGAATTTAAATCAGAAAGATTTCAAAATGTTTTGGCATAAAAACCTTCAAATCTTAAGAATTTTACCTTTAATATACCACAAAACCACATTTTGCTGGCTGTTGATTTCAGACGTACATGTACTGCATTTACCAATAAGAATAACCCGTCTGACACACGGTCAAAATGAAATGTTTGCATGCTGAGTATACATGGATGACATCAGAGGGGCTCTACCAGTATGCACAGCTCTGGTATTTTTTCCATCCCATAACAACATGCAGTATTGTGCGTTCTGACTCCATAATGGTGGAATAGAAGCACCGAGGATCAATAAGAAGCTAAGAGCAGTGTCCATTAGATAGACCAAGGAGAGAAATGCTGCACAACATTAAAAATACATAAAGGCTCATTAGGGCGCACTGCTCGTGGACAGGATAGAGAGGTGTAACACCTACTGAGGGATTTCCATCAAGAGGAGCGGGAGAGTTTTAGTCAAGGCTCGGTGCACACGCTGTCAGTCAAACGCCACCTTAGTCATTGTGAACTCTGACCAAAATCACGTCAATAAATCTATGGGAATCAATAGGCTCTATGTGTGATGTAATGGACGGGGGGATTGAATGTGAAGACGGAAGGTGGCCCAGTGGAGGAAACAAACCTGTGTGTGTATAAGCACACAGGCGCGGGTTAATATTGACATCCGTACCCATACCAACACACACACACACACACACACACACACACACACACACACACACACACACAAATCCACATCCTCTAATAACACACACATACACTCATTCATGGGATAAGGAAGGTGCTTGTTTCCAACTGAGAAGTTACACACTTTAGATTCCTCATTTAGTTCCAGTAAATCAAATCAGAGTTTACATAAGGTTAACATGAGACAGACTGGGTATCTGGGTAGTAAACAGTCAATTTATAGCTACTACAGCCAATGAAATGAATTTTGCTGGTTGTTTTGTGACATGGATACAAAGACTTACTGTGTGCGCAGGGTGAAAGCTGCACTGGTGATGGAGGTAGGCAGGTTGAGTCCCTTTGTGATTTCTCTCCAGATCTTCTTGTTAATAACCTCCACCAGGCCTCCCTTCTCTGTCACCAGCTTGTACAGCATATACAGATCCAGGACCTGCTTGGCCATGATGGGGATTCGATTGACTGGGGTTCCTATGGACGAGAGGAAAAACCATAAAAACAGATCAATACAGTACAAATCATACATCTGAATCGGATCAGCCTAATGACGCACAGTGAATGCTTTATGGTGGATGAATTTATTTCAAAGTGCATTTGTGTATGACACGTGCATGCATCTTTAGCATACACAAACACAACGGGAATGGAGGCCATAATGCTGACAGTTTCTCTCAGGCGCATCTCTGCTTTGGACAACTGCTACAGAAAACACATTTTAAAGCTGCCATAGTGAAATGACAACGCAGAATGAGTTCTACACTGTGAATTAATTCATACAGCAATCAATGCTGAGACCCAGGATCATTTTGTGACCTCAAAACACTGATCTAAGTGCCATCAAGTTGCTAGTAAGACAAGGGTGGCAGGCATGTTGCCTACACGCCTGTTAAATTTGGCTTGAAAACATATTAGCCCAGTTAAGGCAATCTGGCTTGACCTGGAAAAGGGGATTCGCAAACAACACAAAGCAAAGCGGCTCTAGACTTTTGATACAGATGCATTAATCTTGTCAACAGCTTATCTGCAGTGAAGCTTGCAGGGAGCGTGTGGGGGGTGGGGGGTGCTTCGCAGTCAGAATCAAAAAGTGCAATGTGCAACAGTGTAAGCATGGAGTGGGAGGAGGGGCCTGGGGATTGTGACGACCTGCTAATCCATGGGCAGCGGTGGGTGGGGGACTCCTGGATAGGCAGTATAATGAAGCTTATTTAGAGGATTGTACTAAGTAAATCCACACCCCTCTGCTGTTAGTGCTGTCGGGCCCAGCGCAGGGGAGTCGTACAGATTTGCCTTCACAGCTAATGCCAGCCAATCCTTCAGCCCCTCCACAGGCTGCTCTTAACCTGGAGTCAGACTCATTAATGACTTTGTAAAACAGCAGTGTGATGAGGCCATGAAGATTAGCCCTGATTCATTTTCTTAAGTTAGCAACATGTCTTAAAGCCATGTGCAAGGGGCCTAGGTGAACACATGGGCCAACACAAGTGTGGAGATCAGGAGGGTGTGGCAGCACTATCTGGACGCCGCAGCTCTGGCCCGTTAAGTGCACTACTTAATATCGGTTGTACTGGCGGTGTAGGAACTAAAGCTTTCTATGCGGCTGGGTTCACTGAAAATCACTCACTGAGTTTGTCTAGACACATAGATTAATATGAGACAAAGGCAGGACCTGTGTTTGCGTAAGGCGGGAGAGTTATAACCTGTTCATATACATGTTACTGTGGCTCAGTGGTTCTTTACACAGGGGGGGGGGAGCCAGAGACACAGTGACACTGAACAATCATTGTTTGTCTCCTCATTCTGCATGTTGCAACACTGCAACAATGGGATTTGAGTGAGGGTTTTTTATGGGCTGCAAGCAAAAGAGAATAGGAACCTACTGCTCAGGTCTACACATTCAAACAAAGAACTTAAAGTATTTGCATGCAGCCAGTGTAACACATACAAAAATATAGCATATAGTATATAATATAATAATATATAGTGCGACCAGTTTATTTACCTTTATAATTTAAATATGACTAAATAAAACCTCCCTGCATAAAATAATTTTAATTTTAAACTCCATTCATGAAATCAATATTTAAAGTTGGAAGCAATAAAAGTAGAATAATAAATTACTAATAGATCGCTTCAAAATAAATAAACGCTAAAATGCTAAATTAAAAAAATAAAAACTTGGAGCTGGCCCAATCCTCTAAATTCACCTGTAAGTTAGCATACTGTATGTGGTTAATGTTGCTCAGTATGTTAAAGCTTCAGAATGTGCTGTTCTGGGAATCCGGCCATCTTATCTCCAGAGCCAATTAACAATTGGCAAAGCAAGACGGCCTTTGCCAAGATGCCGGCGTCGCTCACAGATCACTTGGATTAGCCATGCTCTGAGTGAGTGGAAAAGAGGACGAGAGAGACAGTTGTGATTCAAGAAAATGAAATTAGTAATAATTAAACAGGGAGCTATTTTCAAATCAGACTTTAATTTTAGGCATGTGATAATATAAGAATCAGAAACCGGTCACTGAGGGAATCTTTCCAAATCAGTTGCAATCAAGTTACCAATATATATATATATCAGTACATAAATCAAACAGTTATGTAGTAATGTAATAGGCAACTATAAGATATATTGTTTTCCTGCAACTGGGCCACATTTCCAGAACATGCAGTCGATCAAAGCACGAGGAATGCTCTGCTGCTAGCGCCTCGTCAGTTATTTAATGCAGCGCTGGACATCAATCCTGCATCAAACAATTAGTACAACTAGAGGGGTCAGAGATCAGCCAGGGGTTATTGATGTGTGAATTAAACTGCAGGTCAGCAGGAAGCCATGTTTTCATACTGGCCGGGACGTGAACAATGAGAGCACAACAAATGAGACACAACAGCACTGGCCCCATAGTGACAGGCCAGCAGTTAGTTAGGCTTTAATTCACGCCTTTGCTTTTATTCACTCCTTCATCAGCATCTGCTGTCAGGTCAGATTTAATGTAGGGAACGCATTTCAGAGCACATAAACACATAAAAACCAGACAAATGTCACAAAGCAGAGCTGTGTTGACCAAACAGCTATCGATATATCTTAAGTCAAGGTGGTTTTGAAACCTAAAACAGCATTAATTAGTCAACACTTGACATCAGCCAGGTTTCACATTTCAACATGGCCCGACCCCATATGAAAGCACTGGGAAAGCACCTTTCATAATACCGTAATTGACCAAAAAACACATTAGCAACATTTGGCCAGTTAGCCAGAGAGTTTCCTAATTTGAGAGAGTCGATGTGCCTCCTGCCTTTGGTGTCCGAACATCTGCTCCATTTCCAACCCTGGAGACGTTTAGCTCTAACAGGCTTAATTAGCCCCGTCCAAAACATCTCTTTTGATCATAGCAGTACAACTTCTCTGCTTCACAGTCCCCTGAGTATGCACTCTCTTCTGCTGTTATAATTGTTCCCGTTTCAATCTTAATGCTTATTTTTCTTGAGAGAGACATCATGATCTGTAACCACACCATACACGTCGCGGCATTACGCCTTGAGGCCTCAGGTAGGCAACTATTGGGTATTTCATCTCTCTGTAAAGCCCTGATTTGTCCACTCGGCTGCTCAGAGCCAATCTGTAATTGGCTGCAGGCTTCACCTCCCATCATCCTTTGCCCCGGACTGATTTTCCCCCAGGGACAGGGCCATCAGGAGCCTAGTGATTAATGGCACCAGGGGTCAGAGGTCGCCCTGGTGGGAAGTGCCGCGGCTGAGGGCCCCTGAACCACTCCCTAAGTCCTTCCTCCAACTTCCACAGTGAACACGAGAGCCATGCGGTTAGTCTTCAAACGGCTAGACTTCAAATGATAAGAGTCAGTCAGACCAGAAAAAAGGGGTTTGACAAGTACAGGTCTTTCAGGGATAGCGCCTTTAGAGTGGATCTGATATTAGAAGATGTAGATTTATTTTATGCAGACGATCTGTATCTTTGAGTTTTTTATTTTAAGGCTATGACAATTTTCCCAGAAATCATTTACATAATTTACACTATGTGAAAGCAAATCTATACGCCACAGAACAAAGATTTTTAAAAGCTGATGCAAAATCAGATGTACAATGAAATTTATAATCAAGTAAAAAGCCTTTTAGCTGTCATTTCAGAGGCTGGGAACATTGATCAGAGCATACAGAATGTGTAATAATCACTATGTCCCATGCATTGAGCAAAAGCAAACAGACTGTGACAGATGGAAAGACTGTCCATCTGAATCAAACATTAACATTTCCCACCTCACATCCAGCTTTCTATCTCAGTGTGAGGACAAAAAAAAAAAGGAACAAGGTCACTTTATCTGACCCCTGACCTATTTTTAGTAGGAAACAGCTGTTCACATTAAAGGGCCTCTATAATAAATCAATCGGGTGCCCCTGACGCCAGTAGTGGTAAATTACATATCGCTGACTTCACATGATGGGCATTTTTTAAATAATTAAGTGACAGAGCGGCAGACTTCCAGCGGACAACGCACAGGAAATGAATTTTTTACTGAATGAGCATTGGCTGGTGTGAGGTTTCACTATCATCTACAGTGGGAAAAAGAGAGGGAAAAGGAGAAGGAGAAAAGGAAAGGCCACATCATCTCATTGTCTTTGGTTGCTTCGATTCTCTTAATCAATTTAAAGATTATTCTGCCGGATTATTATTTTGGACTCAGAGTAGTAATGAAAGTGGATGAGGGCGAAAAGAAAAACACAGGAAAAGAGTCAATAAAAGTCAAGAGAGATGAACAAAGATAGAAAAAAGTGTGAGAAAGAGAAAAAGGAAGGCATGAGGAGAGACAGTTTTTGTCTCCTTTAGAAGGTAAGGAAGGAAGGAAGGAAGGATGGATGGAAAGAAAAAAAGGAAGGGGGAGGTGTAGTAGCAAGCCAGCTGGAGAAAGACTGGATTACTGCTGTAAGGAAGGTGTCAGCCAACACAAACAGCCCCTGGCCTCATGGCAGTGTCTGAGTCCTTTCAGAGCACCCACACCCCAGCCACACACCCACACCTTCCAACCATCCACCATATCTACACACCAGATTAGACTCAGACAGGCGTTCATCTCACCTCTGACCATTTCCTAAACTCAATTAGAGTATTTTTTGTTCTTACTGGCCTGACGTTACAAACCTTAACGGCAAAGCGGATTTATAAATGGTCGACTCTCCTCTGAATTAAAACATATCAGGAAGAGCAGCATTTCTTGTCTTTCACACTTCCAGTTTATGAATTTCTGCTTAACATGATTTAATGTTGGAGCTGTTGTTGAAAAATGTAGCCTGTTTTTTTTTTTTGTATTATCAATACAGAACAGCCCAAACCCTTCATTAACAGGGGGACAGAGAGACACTGACAGGAGAGACTAGTGTCTGGACTCCACATGCTAGGAGTTTACTTTATGTCGGGCAGCCCCCGACTGTTTAGTTTATATGTTCGTACGTCGGGGCAGCATATTGTCAGGACCCTGCTGTACGCCGGGGCATGTTTGTTTTATTTTTAATGCATGGCCAGGGACATAAAAGGTAAAAAAGACTTGAGTGTATGGAATTTGCTATCTTTAGTCCAGGCAGAGCCACCGCTCGCACAGCAGACCAATTCATATCAAGTGTTAAGATATGTACCCTCCACATAAGGGAACTTAAATGTAACGTTACACTACAGATGCATCGCTATTCTAAGCATGAAGCTAAAGCCACAGCTGGTAGAGACACAGACAGAGAGAAGGAAACAGAGGGGCAGTTGTTGAATAAAGTCTGAAATACAGTATGTGGATCAATACGCTACATAGCAATGGCTATATAGGTTTGATTGCTGCCATGTCAATAAAGTGCAATTAATGGGGATTGACAGAGGGGGAGAGGCAGAGACAGACAAAAGAGGAGAGGCGAGACGGGAGAGAGGGAGAAATGACGGCTCATTTTCTGCCAAATGTATTTAATGATGATGCCACGAAACGAAATAAAGCTTTGAATAAAAACAATTCAGTCCTGTGAAGCCACAAGTGTCAACACACGGAGATAGGAAGGCAATGCTCTACAGTGCCATCAGGTCATGTGACACATTTAGTTGTATAAAGGTGCAATAAAAGGATAGAAAATATGAGAGAAACACAAAGGAAAGAACTCTGTATTCTTTATCTACACAATGAAGTTACAAAGCAACTATACACATGTCAGATCAGCTCAAAAACATCTTTATCTGGTCTGAAAAGAGCAGCAGATAAACCCCATTATTCAGGGAAGATGAAATACCACTAGAACCTTCTCTTTTGTGTCTTCCTCCCAGTTTTCCTTCAATCTCAATAAAAAGAACAAACACTAAAGGGGGGAAAAAAGCAAACATCCAGTGATGGATATGTCACTTGAAGCTGTATGTACTCAGGAAACAGTGAGAGTAGCTTCTTAGTAAGAATTACTACAGCGTGCAGGTGGTCAGTATACGTCTTCTGTGCACTGTCAACTGTGTCAGCCAGTGGCGTAAAACATCACAAAACTGGCGTGGCTCCAAACAACAGCCCGAAGCTATAAATCTCACTGGGTGCTGTTCACACTGGGGAGGCTGTCAGACTACAAATAATGACACTATTACAACTTGAATTACACGATTAGAAGTTTGTCAAGCACAATTTAGCAATAAATCTCTAAGTTGACGAGCCTGATACAGTAAGAAATGATGTTTAAAGTCTTGTTAACGGTTCGTCCAGCCTCAATCTTTAGAGGGTTGTGCCGCTAAAGCATCTTGAACCTGAATGAGTGAGATGAACATAAAGAACGAGAGAAAGAAAGAAAGAAAGAAAGAGAGAGAGAAGAGAGAAACATGACTCCTTCTCCATGGGTCATGAAGATGGGTCACCTGGTGAAATAGAGGGGGAGGGGGATTGAAAAGGTTGGATGGCGCGAAAAGTGAGATGGCCTCTCCAACTGTAACCCAAGTCTCCTCAATCTCCAGAGACCCGGCAGATCAACTGACTAGACCCCAATCAACACCGACTGATATGGAGCTGACAGAGAGATGGATGAATGGATGGACGGGTGAATGGAAGAAAGGGCGGCTGATGTCGCTTATGCTACATGCTTATTCAGGGTCACAAGACAACTGATATTTTGCATTTTCCGGTTTTCTCAGGATGTTGGTTCATGAAAAATGTGCCACTTTCCGCCGAAAGTGGCGGCTATTAGAAAGGAATAAATAGAAGTTTGATGGTTAAAAGAAATCTGTGTGTGTAAACGTGTTTATGCAGCCATTCATTGGTGCTTCAAGCTGTTCATCCTCATCACAGATCTGGTTACTTCACCCAGCAGCTATATTTGAACGTAACCAACCACGATCTGGGTATGTTTGTCATCTGTTAACATCTGGTTGACCAGTGAAATTGAGCAGGTGGCTGATGAATTTGCAAAGTGCGAGCCAGAGGCCAGTACATACTTCACATGTTTTACAGTGAGGGCAGCATTCTTGCACTTACTCCATGATTAATGAAACAGTAATAAAAACTGTATTGCATTGTATAGACCCATCCTGAGGGAGGGATTTACCCTTAGGAACATGTCTGCAGCAATGTAGGCTGTACGACTACTAAAACCTGTTGCATTGCTCATGCAAGAAACACGCATTTCTCCACCCTGCTTTCATAAATGTGGTATAGCTTGTTTTGTTGAAAATTCTGTTTAGCCGGTACTGATTAAGAGACCTGGATTTCTCTTCCTTTCTTGGCCGAGTACTAATGTTTTTTATTTTATTGACAATTCTTTGCCTCAAGAAATTTGCTTTAATAGCTTGTTAAGGTAACTAAAATTGTGTTTATATCTGCACGAAATGTGTTTTCACATGCTGTGTTTCAGACATAAGTTGGTCAGGCAGTTCTGCTAATGCCGTCCTTATTATCTCCCTTGCTTGTCTGAGCTAGCTTAAAGGATGTGTAATTCTGAGTGGACTGAAAGTATCTTTTGCAAAAATCTAATTTATGAGCTAGCTTTAGACACAAGGGCAAAGAAACAGTTGACAGCCAGAGGAGATTTACAGTGTGCGGTTGTTTGGAAGAGGGGGAGGAAAAAGCTTTGCTGACATATGCAGTGGTTATAAACACTGATGATACAGGCCTGTATTGTGAGTTACAGTCAGATAGGAAAAGGTCAACATAAAAGCTGTTTTCCATCCACAAGTTGAACTACTCAATAACAAGCCTGAAAACACATAAAAGGTATACCAGTGAACTAAATATCAACATGTTCTCAGCACTGAATATTGCTATATTTGTTGTGTAAACATATTAAAAACACTAAATATTGAGATGCTCTGACAGAGTATAGCAGATTATGTCATTTGAATAATTTTAAAACGCAAAGGCTTGGTCATATATAGTAGATGACCTCTACTCTATATTTACATCTGACTGGAAGATCAAGTGAGGGAAAAGTAACCCAATAGCTTGGCCTTGTAAACAGCCATCTCTGATCTCTGCAGAAATGTCAAGAATGTGTATGTCACAGCAACATGACAATGGTATGTTGTACGCATAATAGAGGGAGGGGCTTTAGCATCAACTGTAAATTCCTGCAATAAAGCTGCAGAGGTGAAGGGCTAAACCCTTGTCCACTCGAGCATACTCAAGTAGAAGAAATCTGAGACGCAGAGAGAGACAGAGACAACGAGGGCAGGAGAGACATCTAGAACAAATAAAAAGAACAAGACAGGGTTTATAGACGATCCAAAAGGACAGAACGACTATGTTGGATATACAAGTTAAAATTTAAAATAAGAAATGGGGTCATCTGTGTCACAGTTCACTGGTCAGACTGGATGGTGCTGGTTTAAAGTATGTGTAGGTGGCAGTGACATCTTCACTGGCAGGTGCAATATTGTGGGTCTCCCTCTCCCTTGTAGCAAGCTTCATAACACAGCTAACTGCTTCAATCAATGGACACCAGGATTGACAGATAAAGCCATCAGCTGACGAGCCCCATTTGGGGCCCAGCACTGCTGATCAATACAGGAGACATCAGCTGCTATAAGCTGAGGAGAGAGACAGGGATATATTGAAACAGGCGAGGAGATTCGGGGGGGGGGTTGTGCACTCACTGTGGAAATTTTAACTCCCGTCAATGCTAATTACTTTTGGCTTTCGGCTGATGCTCCTAATGCAGAGTGACTTTAAATGGGATCAGCAGCAGAATAATTCCTTTGTTTCAGAAAACACCCTAAATTAAAAAACCTGCTGTATTTTACATCCTCAATGGACCCTAAAAGGGATCGTGATATGCTGAACACTACCTTTGACGTGACAAGTCTAGCTTTAAGACTAGTTCAATTAGATGGAAACTCATCTTTGCACATGAATCTATCACAACCTGTTAACTGACCATTGCCTTCATCTAATCATGTATCCCCAGCAAGAGAGCACATCAACTAAACTGCCATCAACAAAGAGGCAATAACATCTGGTAACTGTGTGTTTCATGTCCATTTCTTCCCTCAAATCAAGCGTCTTGTTTTCCATGAGGCCCCTTTGCACTCAGATCTCTGTTACTGTGCGGCTTATGCAACTCTGCTGCAGAGCTGCTCTGGAAGTGAGCTCAGGGCTATTGTACTGGTGTAGGGCTCCTCTGGGGGCTGTAATGTATTTCATACCATCCATCACAGGGGTGTGGAGGCCAGGAAACACTGCTTTAAGAGCACACACAGGACACAGATGGAGAGGCAAGACACGCACATATCCAGAGATAGCAGAAGTTTGGGAAATTTGTTGATCACCGTAGAGCTCCGAGCGGGAGCAGCTCGACAAAGGCTGCACAAAAAAATCATTTTGAGTGTGACAAAGTAAAAATGCAGGTGACTTTACAGGAGAATAAGATTTTGAAAAAGAACTTTATGTAGGATGATTATGCAGCTTTCCCTGATTGATAAAAGTGTCCTGCATTAATTGTATAACTAAAATCTGTGTTAAATAAATCAAATGGTGTCTTAACTCCTTTGGAAAACGTTTTTGCTTTCAGAATTAAATAAGATTTTTTTTTTATTAATTAAAATAATGTCTTTTTTTTTTTTTTTTTTTACAGTACTATCCCATAAAGATTTTTATGCAGCAATATTTTATTTTTTAAAGGCTAAATATTATGTTATTATGCACTGTATTTCTCAGAAGGTTTGCTTGAAGGAAGGAATCCTTGCTGCGTCAGTTTCAGCCACAGTTCGCTTTTTGGTTTTATTTGCAAAGCTCTCTTCACAAAAGCCTTTTTGATGGCCCCATTTGTTTTTCAAGGTATTTGCAAGTGTATTCCGCTAAAGACAAAACAAGATGCATGGGTGAACTGAGCAGCCAGTGTTATTTTTACCCTGACCGATGACCTCGTGGAGAAGCATGAATCTGCTTGAGGCCTGGATTCGTCATCTTCCCTGCTCATTTACTTATGAGCTTGGTGATTAAGAATCTCCCAGCTCTGCAGCTTAGAGACTCAAATCCCTGTACAGTATGGTCGTAATTAAAGATGGACAGCACAGTGGCAATTCAGGCCTGTGAAACAGCCTGACTAAATGACAGAGGAAATAACAGGGAGGCACTGCAGATTGGGGGTTGGGATGAAGAGACAGAGAGAGGAAGAGACACAAAGAGCAGTCTTGGTCAATAAGAAACAAACAGAAATAACAAAAAATAAAAAAATAAAAAGCCCAAAGATTTTAATCTAAGATCTCCCAACAGACCCACACGCACAAAACATCAGGAAAACTACTATTTCCTTTTGTTTTGAAGGAAGAGCATAAACCACTGTAGATGTGCTCGCTCCCAAAAGGCTGGGCTGTAATTTGCCAGCCAATGGGTGGAGTTTACCAAAGGCAACGATAATCTCAGCCCTCAAATACATCAACATGGCCACCACAGAATCTTTGATCACAAATGCAGGGGAGGACGTGTCCAATAAGAACAGTTTCGCCCCTTCTTTTGGAGTCCGTCTTGGGGTGATGATTAGAAAGCCGTGGTTGGAATCTGTATATCATTTGCTTCCCCACCCTTTCCTGAGAGTAGGGGCCCTTTGCTGCCAGTGCTGGCCCTTCAGTACGTTTGCCTGATTATCTGTCTGTCTGGTTGGCGAGCTTGGTCAGCCCATTGACAAAGTGTTTTCAAAGGGGGACATGAAAGAGCACGGCCTTGTCTCTACACAAGCTGACCGATGCCTCCCTTAACCTCCCCTCTGTCACCCTGGCACCCTGTCTCCTACTGTGGTTTCCACGTCTGCCCTTTTCATCCTTCATCCTCACTTTTCTCCCCTTTCACACATACGGACACGCGGCAGTCACTCCCTTGTCTGCTGTCCGTCAGCGTTGCCCTATCAAAAAGGTTGGCCCCCACTTATTTGGGGATCATTAATCATCCCGTGTAGGACAGGAGGCCCCTTAATCCAGCCCCTCCTCCCCACACCAAGCAGGCCACAGCGCTGCCCTCCACCCCTATCCCCCATGGTGTTATCAAGTTTCAGTGGTTGTAACTGTAGCACAATAAACAGAGGGGGAAGGAGAATGGGGTGGGGGCAAGGGAGGAGGAAGGGGATGGAGACAGAAAGAAAGAAAGACAATAAAGGATATAATGTAATTTCCTTGCAGCATTTTGTTTTTGACTTCTGTGTAAATCGTCCTTCACAAATGGGTCTGAGAAACTGCATTCACCTGGAGAATCGCTTCTTTATGAGAAATCAGTTTAAATAAGTGGATCTCCAGCTGCAGATGAAAACTATTATTGACTATTACATTAATTGTGTAATGGCTGTCCAGAAAAAGCAGCAGCTCAAAAGGTGGCTCTGAAATGGAAGTCACTTCATCCACATTTCAACACTATCTAAAATGGACAAATGTGCTCACAATACCCGGTGTTTCTGTTGTTAAACCAACCAGGTGCTGCCACTTTCCAGAAGTTGTGGGGTGTTAACTAAAGGAAAATGAGGCCATATCAAAGAGCCAGAGAATGTTCCTATTGTAGTGTGGTGTTTGTACAGAGGGCCCGCCTGTTACGAGGGCTAGTGTGAGGCTGACCGGGGGAGTAATATAATGCATACATGGATCCCCCAGAGCCCATTCATGGTGTAATTGGTGTGGACAGAGCTCTTGGTCTCAGGGTTACAGTTAGGAAACTTCCTCTAATGTCCTGCTGGGAGGCCACTCTTCCCACACCACAAATACTAGAAAAAAGCCTAACATGGACATAAAATTCTTGGCTTTCTTCAAATGTGGAAAAAAACGAGCAGGGCCATGCAATATCTTTAATCTTTGATGCAAAACGTGTTTGTAAAAGTTGTATCTCTTTCCTGCCTCTCCCTTTTTTATTTTACGTGTGGTAATTAAAAATAGCAGTTTGTTTATTTTTCATTTCACTAAAAGGAAAATACATTATGTACCAAGTGTGAGTCTAAATTATTGACTTGCTCCATTTTTATTACAGACCAAACAACAGCCTATGTACGCCATTCTGCTATATGAACCCTGGAAACATAACTGGCCGCCACAGCGAAGATTTACAGGAACAAACAGAGCAGAGCCAGCGGGTTTAACTGTGG
This sequence comes from Datnioides undecimradiatus, assembly GCA_008933995.1. NCBI lineage: Eukaryota > Metazoa > Chordata > Actinopteri > Lobotiformes > Datnioididae > Datnioides > Datnioides undecimradiatus. The sequence goes on from WARS01000060.1 coordinate 4,528,926, forward strand.
AGCTGCAGCTAATTGGGACATCTTCATTCTAATCATTACCATCTCCCCTTCTATTCCCTCCTACCGCTTCCTCTAATTCTATACATCTTTTTACAGCCCCATCAAGCTCGCTGCAACTTAATGGCGCAGACAAGTCCGGCTTACCACTTTATTACTATTAACAGGCCTAAATCTACTACATAGGGATTTTCCCCTAAAATAACTCCGAAGCAGCGATAGCACACCATGTGGTCTCTCTTAAGCTGAATCTACACTTCCCATTCGGAGTGTCACACTGGGATGGATCTAGCCTCTGCCGACTGCGACGTGTGGGGTTTTTCTGGCTGGACTAAAAAGAGCTAAAACACTTGTCTTTACCCCCCCCATTACCTCCTCCCTTTTCGACTGGTGATTTCACTGAACAGGAGCCTCTCTTTCTCTCTCTCACTCTCTGGCTCTGTCCATCACAGCCTGTGGCCATTAATCATCTCAAGTGGACAGCGCTGACAGGCAGTTGGCTGCATCACTCTTTTATTTTCTTCCTCTTTTTTCCCTTTATTGCGCACCCGTAGCTCCCGCAGCCTTGCTTTCTGCCCTCCTCCCCTCGATTTCTTCTTCTCCACAACCCCAAGTCATGTCACCCCCATCCCCAATGAGAAAGTGGCCGGGTGTCAAACCAAAACAAACATTCGCCCATCTGCTTAATCGAAACCTTTGAGGTGGTTAATGGCGTCGAGCCAGCGTCAAAGCTTTTCTCTGCGCTCCCAGTGGGGGTGAAACGGCAAAACCTGTAATGGATATGATGAACAGTGATGTTGGCGTAGCTCATGAAGGCTAATACCCTCCACCCACACTCTTACAGCATGAGCAGTCCCAATGCATTTACATTACATTTACATGTCAGGCCATTAGCTGATGTTTCTATCAAATTTCAAGCCACCGTGGTTCCACAGAGGTTTAGAGCTAATGACCAGAGGTTTTGCAGAAGACTAAAGCTGAGCTTCTTCTCAAAAATTACAACTAACAGACAGAATGGTGATCAATGGTGAAAGCGTACAGAATGAGGCAATGAAATCTGGTCTAACTGTCAGCAGGGAAATGACCAGGGAGGTTGAAGCAGACGAGGGTTTGCATGTGTGTCTTCTGCCATTTCTGTGATGCAGAGCCTATCAATGGGCCCCTTTAAGCACAGACAGGATTTAGGACAGCTGCTAAAATTCCTCAACCATTAACACACACACACACGCGCACACACACACACAGGCCTGTTTTTAAGCGCAGAGGCAGGAAATGGGAATCCCTCGTAAGTTTTCCTTCCGCTGTTGCTTTCCTCTCAAGGCCTTGAGGCCCCCACAACGAGGTGGGAAAAGCACTTCACCATTTGTCTCTCTCCATGCAGAGGTTCCACTGGATTTCACTTTACCTTCTTAACACTTCACAAAATGAGGTCGTGTTTTTGAGCGCCGTGCTTGTAAGGTCGGTCAAATGAAGAGGCTGGCATTCCTCGTATCAACAGCTGTTATCCCCCGCTCCTTCCACGTGCTGACATTAAATTAAAAAGGCTCTCTAAGTCCTCTTTCATTTGAAAAAAATGTGCAGTAATCACGACCCTATATCTATGAAGTGAAATGGAAGGAGGAGTAAACGGGCAGTAATTAGAGGGTGCCATCAACAAGAGCTCAGCGAAGCGCTTCATCTCATATAGTCTTGGCACTAACAGCAAAAAGGGAATCTGAGCAATTTGTTCCCTGTGATTAAGACTCTGGATTGAGAGACAGCAGAGGTCAGCCAAGTGCCTCTTGTCTTGAGGGAGGGGTGAAGAACTCGCTGTGGAGTAGCTGAAATTATACCCTACCCTCCTGTGCAATGGTGGCACGAGGTCTTTAATGTCAGTAGCAACATCTCTGTCATACCCTACATCCGTATCTGAACCACTGTTGCAGAATGGCTGGTTGTAACAGTGAGATGTCATTTTGTTCTAGGACCCTTTAACTTTCCAAACATAAAAACGCTTAAACATATTTATCTTCATGTATTCTTTATCCTTTGCATCCAGCTGTTAGATGAACGCTCTGTCATGAGACAGTTATATTTGTTACCGTTGTGGATTGACCTTTGTGCTTCCTCACTACCGGCCACTTGTACTGATACAGGAACTTGATCCATGCAAGCCGATCCTAGTTGCACTCACTGTAATTCTCTTCGGCAAATGTAATTTAACTAAACAAGTTAAACAAAATATAAATGACTTCCAATCTTCTGCTTCACATTGTTATCATTAATGAGTGTTTTGTTTTCTTTCATTTGAGATCCTGAGAGCAGCTAATTCTGCTTATTAAATAGAATTTTTTTTTAGATGTTATAATTCATTAAATATTTGTGTTGTCCAAAAAACATGATGGATAAAAAAAAAAAGGTCAACCTATTTTTCCTGCCTTACGTAAATGCAAATTTTGTGAAAATAACGTGATGTGGCACACAGAAAACAGCCAGTTATCTGCTGTCAAGTGGCATTTTAGTCATCTTGATGGATTTCTCTGTCTGGCCAGCGTAAGTAAAGGGTCAGCCAACCACTCCTAGCGTCTGCCACCAGACAGAGATGCTAACAGGGCTTTGACAGATCCTGTCCCTCCCTCTCTCTGACTCGACTTAATTCATCACCCTCCAAACAAGGCCTCTCGGTGCTCGCAACAGACCAGACACTCAGAAGCTGCTGCTTCTGTGACTGTGAGCTCGTCAACATATGCACGCACTACGTACCCACACACACACACGCATGATGATGCACGCACACCAATCTACACAAAGGTGCGCACCATCATCATCCGTCACGGTCTGACAAAACAAAGTATACATCACATACACACAGTCACATACATACTGTATCACCCATCACAGCCTGTGACAAAACATAATGAAATATGAACCACACACACACTCTCGCAGACCGTCAACGCTCATCATAGCCTGCCAAAACATAATGTCAAGTATGCACCACTGTAATAACATTGTGATTCACCTTGGGAGGTATTGCTCAAGCCATGTAACTTGCTTGGCAACAGATTTGTCTGATAAAAGCCTAAGTGCATTAGCTGCCCTGGTCAGAAAGGTCTTGTAGGGAGTGTCAAAGCAGCACACGGTCACTTGAGCCTCCCCGGCTGTTGGCCAACTAAAGAAGTTAGGCCACTGCCAGATCCTCTTGGCTCCGATACTGCAGAACTACAGGATCAACGGATGCATACCTCACCTGATGACCCCTTAAGACCTTTGCTCTGGGGAGGGGAATTAGTAAAGGATTTCTTAGCCAGTGAGAGTTACAGCATGTTTTTTGAGTTGATTGGTGACATGGCACACTTGACAACCATACTGGAAGACCGAAGCCACACAGGAAAGAACTTTTATATTTGTACTTTTATCTTTCTTTAGCTTATATGGGCTCTAGCTATTGCATGGATATTTGTAATGTGTATAAACCGTGCTGTAGGCCTAACACCAATCAATCTATAGTGAAATTCCAGATGCTCTGTAAAAAATAGCAACGCCTCCTAACACTAAGACAGGAAATGAATCCTCAGTAATGGAAGTCATGTGGTATTTGCTTTTACCACATAGGCACAGGGTGTGAAGTTAACCAGCAACTCTTAACTGCAATTCATAGCGCAAAGGTATTTCTAAAGAATTTAAAACACCATATAAGTCTTAAGAGTTAAGAAAGCACAGGTGTGTGGTTTTATATTTAAAGTTTATACTAAATCCTCTACAGAGTTTACAGCCTGAAACCACAGTCAAATGTCAAATGTAAAGCACACTTAAAGAATTAATTTAAATTTCATCTTAATCCCAACCGAACATCCAGTTTTTAAATGTACGTCATGTCACTGGATCTGACTCGAGTCCAAGAAAATCTATGCAAAGAAGTGAAGTAAAGCGTCATGTGTCGCCTACTATAATTTGGATTTCTGTAGAGTAGTCTTACCTCTTTTCTGCATGAAGGTGAAGAGGTCATCCAAAAACTCCTTCCTTTTGGGGTCATTGTCCAGCTCATACAGCTGAAAAAGAAAACAGAGCACCAAGTTGTTACTTGACTACCCGTGTAGCCAACAGTCACGTGTAGTTGACATTAAATCGTGTAGTTCTCAATGCAGTTTCTGTTTTTCTGCCTCTGTCTTTTGCTGTATTCTTTTTATATGGCTGGTAAACCTTAAAACCCTTTAACTGAGATTCTGAGATTCACAGCAGCGTGAAAATGGTTAGCTAGATTGCCTGGTTTGTGTCTGCAATGTTATTCGTAGTAAACTTGTTGTTTCTACGCATTAAACATTTATGCATGTCAACTGCCTGCTGATCATTAACTGTTATCTTTGTGCAAGTGCAACTTATAACAGAAAAGCTGAAGCAACATGAGGGAACACATCTGTCTAATGGGAGATGGCTTCACAAGGTTAAACTATTTACAGTTTCCAACAGTTTGACTTTCATACAAATCATTGTTATTATGTAATTGGTGCAACAGCTTTCCTTCTGGTTGTTTGATGCCTGAACCCACTGAAACCAAAACAGTGATCACAGTGTCCAAATGCTTACCTTAGCAAAGTCTCTGGAGGCTTCTCCTCTTCCTCTGCTACTGTCAGCCTCGTCTGCCCAGCTTGCACTCCCATTCTGCAACAGGCGAGAGAGAAAACGGGGATAAGTAAATAAACAGAAAGTGGTTCACGGTTAGAGAGGATCTAGTCTGAAGCGGTCTCATTTTATTTCCTTTCAAAAGTAACGCAATTATCGCTTATTGTGATTACTCTCGATGTTTAACCTTTATTTGATTATGACAGTAGATATACAGAGAGGAAACATAGACAGAGGGAAGTCGCTGCCTAGAACTGAACCAGGAACATTGCGTAGTTGACACTGACTATAGGTCAAAAAGTTCATGTCAGCAGAAATACGAAAGAAAAACATGAGTAAAATCTAAACTAGTTACAACAACTGCCAACATTCAGCAACACAAACACATGAAAACTAATATGTACTCAAACTCCAAGAGTGCATTTTTCCAGGGGTTGGAGGAGTAACCTCTGGAGTTATTGTGCCCCTGAGCTCCTGTGTCCCCCTCCCCCTTCATCCTCAAACATCTCCATTTGACCTAAACCATCTGCATCTGGGCCTACCCTGCCCCCACCCCATGTCTTCCGACCCAGCTGGATACAAGGGCCCCCCATCCTTCAATCCTAACGCAGCTGTGACGGGTGGCCAAGTTCATGGAGTGTAGCTGGCTGTCAGGAGGGGCCAGGGGAAGGTGGGCTGGTCAGTAGCTCTGGTGTGCATACACACACACACACGCAAAAGCTGATCATGGCTGTGTGTATGTTTGTGAGTGCAGGGAGGGGGGCAATGGCCCCACAAGACGGGAAGGAAGGAAAATAGGGGCAGAAAGGGGTGCACGGTATGTGCCAACCAGGAATGTCTCCTAAAGACAAAACCTATAAAAGCATCAGGAATCAAAACAAGATCCGTTTGGAGGGGGACGTTAATAGCTGCAGCCCAGGGTCTAGTTTCAAACGGGAGCCCATTGGTCAGTGGCAATTACAAGGCCTGAAACGAGAGCCGGCAGGGCAAAGGTTGTCAAGGCCCCTGAGAGCAAGTCATTTTCACCCTCTCACTCTCTGTACGTGTAACGGTTGTCAACATTCATGCTCCCTAAACAAATACTCATCAGCCGCCAACTTGCAAACCCACTGTGGGGTAGAGTTAATCGCATGAAGACTTTTGTAACAAAAAAAGATCAGCAATTCTCCAAAACGGAAATCTTTATCAGGGTGGAATTTAATTTTCATATTGAGAAAACTGACCCATGAGAAATGATTTCTGTTTTACGTTCACTTTTCTAAATTTTACCAGTGAATTTTTCCTCTAAAAAGTCAAATCCATTTTCAAAACTAGCTATTAGTTTATCACTGTGACTTCTCGACAATCACCTTGCGCTGTGCTGAAATTAATGTCCAAACACAACTCGTTTCTTATCAAAAATACATTTTACTATCGACTAACATTATCTATAGTATGTCACAGAGATTGCAAAAGGATTTTCATCACAGCATATACAGTATGGTACATCTGGTGGACTTATAGACCTTTGCACACAATTTGACCACCTCTGTTAACCTTTAACCATTATAAATGATTATAACAGAAGATAATTCAGAGTGCAGGCATGTATAGTCTCACATGCTTGCTCTTGCATGTTAAAAAAAAACATTGCTTTCTGCACCTTTTATACACTCTGAATGTTCCCTAGTCAGAGGTCCCGAGGTCAACACTGTGTAATCGCAGTGACAGCGACCAAAAAAAAGGAGCCTTGAAGCAGTTACAATGGGCCAATCTTACAACAAAGTGCAATTCCACTCTTAGGCACATGATATCAATGTAACTTAATAATAATGAGATAAACCTATTTGTGAATGTCTTGGTTCAGTATGACCTAAATATAGATTCTACCTTTTAATAGATGCTCTTGTCCCAAGTAAATTACTAGAAATAACTCCCAACTCACTAGAATCAGCTGCAACTACAAAAGAGCAGGCAGTAGCTGCTGGGTTGCTGGCCTTGGATTTGTTAGGTGAACAGCAATGTGTTTACACACAAACCATATGCACACTTACAGACACACTAACACACTCATTCCTCCCCAAGGGACACTCTGTATTAGTGGAGGACCAGGGTCAAGGTGTTCCTGACATCAACCAACAACAAAGGTCTAAAGTGACAGAAGATCACTGTCCACTCAATGTCAGACTTTGGCCTCCTGCCTACATTTCTGAGCTGCCTATTATAGAAAAACCAAAAACAAATACAAGATATATAATTTCTGTCAAATCTTCAAATGAATCAAATTACTACTCATATTACCTGGATCTGTAAGAATACCGTTGTAAAGAACTTTAATCACGTCGAACAGTTGCAACGCTTTTCTATAGGGTGCAGGCACTGTTACAGGATCCATACCTTAAATCCCTGTTCAGTGCAAAAACTAGTCAGTTCAGCCCAATTTTACATTTTGCTACACATCCTGTACAGCAAATGCGGGGTGTTACTTGTTATTTGAAGGTAGAAGTGGTAAAAAGAAAGACGAAGAGACATCAGACCAAGATCAAAGAGCTACCGGCGACAAAGGTTGAGTGTGTCGTCTTTTGATTGTGGAAAAAGCTGGAGCAGGAAGCTCTGATTTGCTAAGCTAAACAGCCAATTTGAGCTATTAGACCATCAATTCAACAAGCTCAATCAGCTTAAAAAGTCATCAGAAATGGGTCTGACTTATGCCGACACTGTGAACTAAAACTACAGCAATAGAAGCCCACCAGCAGCCCTACATTTACATGTAGTGATATGTTAACGTTGCGCTGTTTCCACTGAATCAAGCCGCCTTACAGCAGCATAAATTAGAAAAAGTTCTCAAACTGTGACAGGCTGCTGCTCCATCAACCATCTGATGCAATTTACCATTCAAATTAAAGAAAACAGATCCATACAAATTTGCTCAAACAGACAGACGACTGATGACTCCAACACCAATCTGACAGAGGAGCGCTCACCTCTAGCGCCTGGTTCGATGAAAAGGACAGATGGTCGCAAAGATAAAACCAAAATACAGCAGTACTAACTACTATGTGAGCATGTGAGTAAGTATCTGGAGTCTGGATGTGGAATTCTGCTATAATAAGTCACAATGCAAATCAGTTCAGTTGCATCTATAGAAAACATGTCTGCTTCTCTAGCTGGTTCAAAATAAGCACAGTAATTGGAACATGAAGGCCGTTAACCATGAATAGACATGTTGGCTCTTGAATTGGGACCTTGGTCAGCTGAGGAATGTTAACACTATGTTGTTTTTGTCAAGTTAGAGTGGATACTGATGTTTTGGGACCACTCCTTATGATCAGTCACCTCAGCCCCCTCATCACATCCAGCGCTCCACCCATAAATGACTTTTAAAAAAAGAAATTCCCACACCCTACCTACATTCATGGCAGGGACGTGCATGGCTCGGCTTGCCTGATATAATTCAGAATTGTTTCAAAATAAATGTTAACGGCAACTGCTTTTATTACTGCCACATGGATTTTTTTCCTTTTCTCATCTTAAAGCCAAACATTTGACAGAATATTCATCCAAACTAGAATTAGGTCAGTGATATTCAAATAAGATGTTACATTTTGTGTGTCTATGCATGTGTGTGTTTGGATATGGGGATAAACAGAAGTCTTCATACGTTTGAGAGGCCCATGTTTCATCTCTGTGTCCTCATCATGCTGTTAGTTGGTTTACTGGTCAGGCAGTGGGTGGCCTAATCACATTATGGCCATACGTGACTGACTGGCACAGTGCCAAATCAGGGATAAGAATAAGGCTGATGACCCTGATGACCATAAGTGAGCTTGGAGGGGGGTGTTAATGGGGGACATACAAACAGTATATATGTACCTAAAAACGTTGTCTCTGTGGAAATGTTTTCTGAGTCCGTAGGTTCAGGTGCATGCCTCAGTGGTCAACAGTTTTTATTATTTACAATTATTCTACAGAGTTCATAAAAGTGGGTCAGATGTCACCCATAACCATTAGTCTAGTGCTGACACTTTATTCATTTGTGCTGTTCTATACTGCTCTGAAATTAAACCCATCTGCAATATTAGATTTTGTGTTTTTTAATATTTTCTCCGTGATCCCTAAAACTCAAATTTTGAGTGCACCAGGCTGTGAAAGACGTGCATTTGGATTGTGTTTTCAGATTGTGTATACACTGGACATCCTTCTCTCTGCAACACGTTGACATTCTTTACATATTCCTCCAGCTATATCCAACCAACTATACAACACATGTCAATACATAGCTTGGGGGTAATTCTATGCAGCCATTATAGAAAGATGTCTGGAGTAGAGCCACCATTTTAGTGAGGCCAGGCATGCCGGAACAAGAAGGGTTAATGGCTGCTGCTTGGGGAGTGGGGGATGGATGGCATTGATTGCTCAGGATGTTGACAGCACTTCTCCAATTTGATAGTGGAGCTGTTATTAGATGAAGAGGCTTGTTCTTAATAAAAGCATCATGTGATTTCCCCTCACCCTCGAAGTGGGAGGTTGGGTGGGCTCATATAGCAGCTCTTATACTAAAGAAATATTCATTGTGTGAGGTTCACTTTGGAAGTCATCTCAAGATAATAAAAGCATGGGAAAAGCTGGATCAAGTACATTTCCACACAAATTACATATGGAGTACGTAGTGCTGAACCTTTGTGAAGAAGGTCATTTTATACTAAAGATAACAAGCTAGATGGTTCTGGCTGGTGGTATGGGATACAAAACAAGGGACACCAGTGCTCATCTGATATGTGGAATAGACCTGAAAACAGTCACAGTTTTGCATCCCGCCAGTGCGATCCTGCAGACTAAATAAAGCCTAATGAAGAGAGGCACGTGTATCTGCCATATTAGAGCCCTGTTAGCCTGGAGCCATGCCCCCAACCCCTGTCTTCCCACACTGAACTACTGTCATGGCGCTCTGTGTCCCAACCTACACCACTCCATACTGCAGACCAAGTCCCCTGGGCCACAGTCATTGAACAGCAGGCCCAAATCAATAGCCCTGGATGTGCAAACACAGGGAAGTCCCCAGCCCCCTCCGGACGCAATCTCACAGCACACGTCAATACTCATCATCCTCAGTCATCTACCGCCACGCCAGGGAAACTGAGATGAGGGCAGGATCACAGCTCCCAGGGTGACCTAACCCCTTTACCTCCAACAAGACACCCTAACTTTGACTAACACAGTGAAAGTCTCCATGGGAAACCTCCTCACACTGAAACTATCTACAAAAAAAAGTGTAAACAGCCACCTCCATCCTCAATTAAAACAAAATGTGTGCACATACAAGGAAAATCCCTATAGCAACCCCAGGCAGTAAACAGAAGGTAACAAAATGTCTCTTTGCTCTCTGTAGAAGCTCTGCCACAGTAGACACAGGAGGGAGGGTGACTAGTGAAATTCACCAACATTCCTGTACACCAGTAACAGGACCTCACAATAACAGGAGAGCCCCACTCATCCCACAGGTACTCTTAACATCTCATTCCCGCACTAATCTTTTTTAGCCAAATTGCTGCCTGTCAAAACAGTTCAGCAAGGAAAATCTTTTAAACAGACACAGCGGCAGTAATTTAATCACAATCAAGGCCTCCAGCAGAAATCTGGATTGCAGCCAACAATAGTGATAAATGGCAAGTAGCCAGAAAAGAGGTTACGCACATGCTTAATAGTTTAACCATCTTATTTTGTACATGTGACTAAAGCCCAATTAAAATTACTCACAGTTCCTAGGTCACAGGCTCCTTTTTTTCTAAAATGTAAAATTTATTGTAGTGACCTAAGATAGATACATAGACAACTTCATTTACTTTGTACACACATTTGTGAAGAGCACCACATCTGTGATTAAAGCAGACAGATACATGTGCAGTAGTAGGCTTGTTTCCTAAACTAATGGAGAACAAGAGCCCTAATGGCTTTAGAATAAGTCCATCTGCGACGTCGCCGTCACGCTCTCAAAGAAAGCGAATCTGCTTCCTCTCAGCATGCCTGTAAAAACGAGCCTTGTGGGGGGCAGCAATCTCTAATCCAAATCAAATAATTGAGGCCTTGATCCCACAGCAGGACTCAGGGAATTATTTATAGAGCCTCTTTCTGTGGGGAGGGGTTGATGGGTGAGGGGTGTTGGGAGTTGGGCTGAGCGGATGGCGTTCTTTATCTGCTAACTACTGTAAAGGATCTCATGTTGAGCTGCCCATACGCTACCGCCAACAAAGGCTCTGGCTAATCGTGATTCCATGTGCGACAAGAGGGAAGTAAATCTCACTGCCAGTTGGGAACATATGGTAGAGTCGCTACTTACAAAGAGATCCACTATGGATTCTCTGCTCTCATTAAGAATTATTATGGAGCATTAAAAAAAAGGTCACATGTCACAGGAGACCGGGATGGCAGCGGAGAAAAGGACCCAGGGGCATGCCTGCATCGGAGTGTCCAGTCATGTTTGTGGCTCGAAGAGATTTCAGGCTTTGGAGGGAACAGACAAAGTGGCAGGGACGAGGGGCTAAACGTCCAGGGGCCAGAACGTGTTGCTACCTGCCCCGGCCTCTGCGGTGCTAAAAAGGCCACTGAAAAACAGGCCTCCGGGCAAGACCACCCCTCCCTCCATTAATCACTCCAATTACAAAGATGAAAAAGAGAAACAGAGAGAAAAAGAGAAGGGGAGGGGTGTCAAAGAAACAGAGACAAAATGAAAATAGGAAGGCAGACACACATGCAAAAGAAAAACTGGTACACTCATCAACACACTTCTTCACCTCATACACAGCGTACCCAAGAAGAAAGACCTATGTCTGAAAGAGAGGGGCGGATTTGCATATTTAGTTCCTAGGTAAACATGTCTGTTGGTGACCAGCAAGTCTGGTTTGCCAAATAAACCTACTGCATTTGTTCAGCTCCAGCCCTTTCACCAAGACACCACATTCCACAGGCAGAGGCCCCATCCCCCATTACACTAGCTGGCCCCTTTCGCTGCCTCACACAAATGCAACGTTTATAGGCTGGTGTGGCCAGAAGTTCACACTCATTGGTTCAAAGACCCTTTCACAGGCAGAGCAAACATTTTAGTGAATCACATCTGTGCCACCACATACAGTACTCCATGAGTTAACCCTTTCCCGTAGTGTTTCAGGCCCATAAGAAAATAGACCTCAGAGACTAGTTTACAACTGAACTATGCACAGACTTGCACGGGGCCCCCTCTGTGCCCCTTCACTCATAATTTGATTTGAAGCTATTAGTTTTGCTCTGTGAACTGTACACTGACAGATATTAAGTTGTCTCCAATATATGCAAAGCACTTACCACTTCACAACCATACAAAAATATTCATATTCCCACAGCGCATTAAGGTTAAAAGAATTGTACAGCAAGTACTATTTTTATGGTAATTTCTGGGGCCTCTTGTAATCGGTGCTGCTTTGAGCAAAAAGCTATTCTGCTGCATTCAGGTCAAAGCAGCTGTTAGCTGTTTCTTCTGGGTTAAAAGCTTTGGCTAAAAATACCTTGCATATCTCACATCTTTCAAAGAGCAAGCATCCACTTCACCCCCATGCTAATGGCAGCTGGAGACATCACACAGACCTGATAGGCCTTTATATACATTCTCATTATAGTGACAGCGCTGGGAACTTGATACATTCACAATCAACAAAAAACCCTCACTACTATTAGGACACATCACATCTAATTACATATGAAATGACAGAGGTCACAACGCCTGCAGTCAGATGGGTAAATGACTTCTTTGTATGGTAGTGGGATAGAGAGGTGTGGGAGGGGGGCAAGAAGCCAGTCCAGTTATTCTCAGGGTTTTCTCCATCAGTGAAGTTAGTGTTATGACTATCTCTCTGAATCTGCAGTATCAAATGTTGAAACCATAAGCGCAATTCACAGCTTTCTGTATAGTCTAATCGATAGGGAGCGATTTCTCTGTTCAGAGAGAGAGGTATCTGTTTCCTCTCAGCTAGCGTTAAGTGTGCAGGGGCATTCCACCTCTGACAGGCCAGTACCCCCCAGGGACCCAAGCTGGGATGGTGCAGCCCGTCACGCATCTGGAGCTCATCTTCAGGGTCCGACAAGCCACTACATCTCTACTGAATGCTCCAAACACAGCAGAGACACCCACAAACTTGAAACCAAACCACATCAAACTCATGTTTATTGTGGGAATCATTTAACCAAAATGTAAGAAAACAAAAGTGTCATTTCACTGCCACTGCTGTGGAAGTCATGCTCTCATTGTACAGCCATTATCAGCCAGCACCTATGAAGATCACCTGTTTAACACGATACCTTAGATTTTCCTTTTAGTAGGGTTATTTATAATTTTGACTGGTTTGAAATTGAGAACACTGAATTTGTAACAACATGGTGCTTCTATGTCACCAGCACAGTCATTATTTCATGCCATGGCTATATGGACAGTAAATGATGCTTGCATCACATCAGAAACTAATGGCAGCTAATTAGCAGAGCCAATTAGACTGTTTATCATTAGTGCAGATGAATTGCACAAAATCTAGGCACTACATATTTGAAACCGAGCCCTTAATGCACACTATCACTGATTTTTCAGCCAATTAACAGGAGAAAAAAAACAAAGCTTAATATATTTTTAATGAAGAAAGAAGTAACTTATTTGTCAAAAAACGAAATGGGCTGATCTCGTGTTCAAAGCAATAGCAGCCACAGTGAACCAGTTACTGCCATCTTCCATTGTGCAAACTCTGTCCTATGGAAAACTACACATGACATGTTTGATCATGGGGCTAGTATTCATTGAAAACACAACAACGTTGTGCTAGGCTAAAAAGTGATGGTTAGTATAATAGAGATCAGCAGTGATCTAAAACAGCAGTGACTAATCAGTCATTGGTTAATCACTGAAACAACGTAACCAAGTTAACAAGCACAGATTAAGTTAAAAACCCATTAATTTTTCTACGTACGCTGATGTGAGAAAAAATAGATTTGCTAAGTTTATTATTATATATAATATTTAAATTGTTGACAGCCTCAAGATACAGAAGCCACTTAACTGCTTGAGTATACTAGTCTTTGCTTCAGTCGAGCCCATAAAGAGACTTTACAAAAGTCCAGTATATATGTTCAGATTAGATAAAACTGTAATGATTCTCACATGGAAATTGAGTTGTTGCAGCATCTGGGGTATGATATAGATAACAGAGCAAACAGACTGTACTGACTGTAATACAACGGCAGCAAAAGCACATATTGAGAATAGCAAAACCAATAAATGCAAAGACATATAGTTTCCAATAACAGATTTACAGATAGGTACATGTTTGTGCAGTAACGTGGTTCACATTCATTCACCCTAATTTAAATCTAATTCAGCTCCTATATATGGCACAGCTATCCTATAAGCATTATGATTTATGTTCATATTGTTTTAACTACACACAGCAGAATGTTTTCCTAACCACATCAACCACATAAAGCACCAATAGCTCTATTTTATGATCTTGCTCGCCTTGACATTTTTATAAGTACGCCCCTTCATGCTGAGTGCACATGTCTGATTCCACAGCGATCCACCAGGACAACATTGTCTCCAAATGCATTCATTTTCTAAAAATATCATTTTATAAATTGTTGTAAGAAATTCCTCATGACCCTTTGATCAGCAACTGCTCTGATGCTCTTATACACAAGTCATGCAGGGCCCTCAAGTACGGAGGCAACCAAGGAATCATCCCTTCTGTCTGGTCAGGGCAGTTAATCCTAATCAATATCAAATTGTATTACTACACTGGACAAATAAGACATTTCTTTTTTTCTATTACAGTTATGAAAATTCAGCATTAAGTTTCTCACGTGACCCACCTGTTGGTATGTGTTCACTGGTCACATTAATCCATTCCTTCATCATTCACGTCTCAATGTTTTCCATCTGACACTGTGTCGCAATGTTCCTTTTTGTTTGACCTTGAGTGGTTGAGCAAAATTGAGATTGTCATCGTTTTTTCACTTAACTGCATGGCACTCTGAAGGTGCCAACTGTGTACACTGCTGATCCTGCCATTCTCCAGGTTTTGCCCAGGGAGAATCCTGAAACGCTACTATTACTTTTTTTTCTTAAACAAATCATCTGACCAGACAGCCTCCCCCCTGCTGAAAGCTTCCTCAGGTTTTCTAATCACATTTATTTAGGGCAGGAAAACCTGAGATGTCTTTGTTTGACCAGATGGCTCGCTAATCAAGGCAGTCTCCGCTGGGGGTTGGGGCATCCCAAATCCACCACAAACATTATTGAACCATGTTCCACATTAATATGCTGATGTTTGCTGAAAAAGAGCCTTGTGATCAGATATGTAAATTACAAACACAAAGTCACGCGCAGTGCCTGCGTAAGTTTAATGAGGCAAGGCAAGATCATATTTCTGCTGTAAAATAATAAAGTGCAGATGTATAATTCTTCATTTTAGACACCATCACGCTGACTATACTGAACAATGGAACAACATGTCTGTTATCTCGACAAACGTATATAATAATCTATATTCATTGTAGTCCCTGCTGTTAATAATTCAAATTTCTGTGCCATTCTTTAATCATTTACTAACATGGCTTTTGAAATTATTGACATGGTCCATAGTACTATTCACAGTGTGATTGTCTATTAACTGGATCAGCTGCACGTCAGAGCTTGATTCAAGTCTTTCCATTCAATTCAAGTGGTGAAGCCAGCATTAATCTAAAAAAGGGTCATTCCCACCTTTCTCATTACAAATCTCCAATATGTTTAATTATCAAATTCAGTTTGTGTGTTCAGCTTTATAGAAGTAAAATAAGTGCAATGTTTGAGGTATATCTTTTTGTTAATAACAGGGAAAATGCAGTATTGAATAAAAGCAAGATTTTGAAATTTACTCCTTTGAAATTGCAGTGTGATCGACACCTACTTGTTTAATTTTTCTCTTCAAATGTAAATTTTTCAACAAAAATATCACATATTTCTCATATTTTTATGCAAAAACTGTATAGCAGAAAAGTCCTAAGCTCAGATCACTGGATCTACAAAAGAGATTTTACCCTAAACATAAGAAAATCATATTCCTAAACATGCCTCTGGTCTCCTACATACTGTGTAAATGAGTCACTATATTACAAACAGGACTTTGCTCATGCTAGTCAGAATAATGTTTTTTTCCCCCCTATGCAAAGCAGTGTGTACCTTAGCATAACACTTGGGATTACTAGCCAGTGGCTTTGACACACTGCTTACTGTTGGTTTCTTGTGATGACTGTGATTCAGGATGTGAGTGGCTTTGAAGGATGTACCGCCCCGAATGTAGAATGTAAATGTTGGAAGCTGAGCTGTGAACACATTGCTTTTAGTGTAATGTGACGTTTCCTGGGCAGCAGCCAAGAGCTTTTTTTTCTTCCTTCCTCGTCTGCTAGTAGCTCCCTCTTACAAGCACATGATTACGCTCAGCTTGTGTCTGAAAACTTGGCAGACACACAACCTGGCCACATGCTACTATAAACTACATGGGATTTTGGCAGGCAGCGCAATGACTGTGCAGACTGAAAAGCAGTCAGGCTATAGAAAGGAAAGCCTCCTGCACCTTTTTCACCTCCTTCTGCTCTGCAAGGCTCTGTTCAAGGTCCCAGACAGCTGCTGTGTTTACCCAAGGGCCTTGACACAGTGGCCCAGTTAGCACCTACGAGCCACTGACACTATACTGGAGCTCAGCCAAACCAGTTGCAGAAGACACCCAAGAAAGCCACTAACAATAGACAACTCTCACTCTTCACCTCTGCACCTCCTAACTGCATGGCCCTTTCTACAAGGAGCAAATCCCTAATATGACAGAGCCTCCAGCTAGTTGCAAACACTTTTTAAAACAACTACTGCCTGGTGTCAGGTCTTTTGATTGTGCATGGTCAGAGCATTTTATCAATGACGGCCAGCTATGAAAAAGCCAATCCATTTCTAATTTGTACCCCATTAAAACACTGTAACCTTAATTTTGCATGCCTTTTACTAAGTTGTCAAAATTACTTGTGCAACACCTTACTCATGTCACAATCACTTAAATATTCTAAAAACAATTAGAAACCAACGGTGTAAATATATTAAGCTATGGTGTATCAAAATATATCTTTTTTATATTCTTCTGTAGCAAATAATGTGTTGACATGGTTACACTCTAAGCTGGGTTTTAAATGCATAATCGAAATCCCTTAAAATACCATGTATATGCAAAGAATTGATCATGTGATCAGGAGTGCAAAGACAAGTTAAATACACAGTATATAAGAGCCCATACATGGTACAAGGACGACAGGACCTCACATACTGTGCCAAGGGTCACTGCAATGCGCAGTACTAACATCAGTGTACATGTGTACTGTATATATCACTACATGCAGTCAGCCTATATAAAACTCAAGGAGACTTTGCTCAACAGTGTCATATGACCTTGGATCCATTTCCCTGCAGCTGCCAAAGGGGTTGGTGGATGTCTTTGTTTCATGTGGCTATTCCCCTTTCTCTGTTTGCCTTCATTAAAGAGCAGGTGTTGAGATATGCTGAGTGGGAGTGGTTGTAAAGGACGAATGGAACCAGCGATGGTGTGGTGAGGGAGGGGGCTTGTGGTTTCACTACCAACTGATCAAATTACAGCAGGCATCAGTAGCTCAGTTTCCATTAGAGGCAAGGAAGTCAATCCTCCAGGGTCGATTTGGGAAAAAAAGTGTGACAACTCTAATGGACATGCGCCATTTGCATTTAAATGTGAGAATTTTTGCCTTTCAATTCAATTAAATGGAGACAAGCAGTATGGCCCTCAGTGACAATGCGCATGAGGGGTCATGCAAGAAGTCATTTGCATGACGTTGAAGGAGCGATTACTTAAGCTGAAAGGGAGACACCACAAATACAAAGGCAAGAAGACCTTGTGCTCTTAACAGGTACACTTTGCAAATCAAAATGAATCGGGTCTATTGAGAGAAGCACGACAGACTTCTTCCATATGCTACATCTCTCACCTTACTGCATGTGAAGTGGGATCTGAGTGGACGTATGAAACACTAAGACGTCAAGGACTGCAACTATACTCAAACATGTACACTATGCCATTCATTTAGAGCGTGTAGATACTAAAACTACAAAGGAAATGAGAGTTTCAGCATGGCAACAGCTCCATTTTACTATCTTCCTGAAGAAGGTTTGGGTATGATGACTATGATTTTATATATATATAAAAAATTTTAAAAAAAATTCCCATCTCGCCCGCCATGGGCAGTTCCTCCTCTGCAAGCTCGGGTCCTCTACCAGAGGCCTGGGAGCTTGAGGGTTCTGCGCAGTATCTTACATGTCCCTAGTATTGCGCTTTTCTGGACTGAGATGTCTGTTGTCTTTCCTGGGATCTGTTGCAGCCACTGCTCCAGTTTGGCGGTCACTGCTCCGTGTGTGTGTGTGTGTGTGTGTGTGTGTGTGTGTGTACATATATATAAATAAATCATAGTCATCATAGTCATCATACCCAAACCTTCTTCAGAAAGATAGTAAAATGGAGCTGTTGCCATATATACATACACACACACACACACACACACACACACACACACACATATATACATATTATTAGATATACACGATATATGATCTAAGACAGAACAACAATTGCCATTTTGTATATACTGTTAGACATGATCTATTTAAAATGCAATAATGCACAAAAAACTGTTTAGCTGGAAGGACATAGCTCTTATGTGACAGGTTACAAACCATGGAGACACAGAGGTCCACTTGAAAGAAGTTAAGTCCAGGTATTTATAATGTTTGTGTGGCTAATACATCACCCAAATTAACAGTGCAGAGTGAAAATGCAGCTATTTGTTTAAACTATTCCTCATTTTGATGAAGAACACTGTGGGAACCCCTTCAAAGACCCATAACATGAATTTATCAGTGAATGGCCTAACCCGATCTAGATCCAGTAGTGTTGATTGTGTTGGAGGCAGAATCATCACGACAAGGACTAGACACTTCCAATTAGTGCTGTGTTTGACCAGGCCATGGTGTGGCCGAAGTGGGGTGACTGGACCCACCATGGGAAGCCTCCCCCCGTCTGCCAGGAGCAGATGTGCCCTTTGGGACTCAGACAAATAAAAAAAAAAAGTGTGTTTCTGCCTGCACCAGCGGGCCCTCCCATCCAGCTCCTCCCATTCAGGCCCTTTGGCTTTTTTCTTTTACAGCCCCTGCGACACTGAGCGAAATGAATTGAAAGATCACCAATCAGGGGCCTGACTACAACACGGACATGCACCCACCCACCCCCATCAAACCCCCTGTCTCTTGTTGGGAGCCCCCGGTGGGAATGTTCACTGTTTGAAGAGTTAACTCTTTAATTCCGTCTGGAATGTTTCCTCTGGGTGGGGCAGTGTAGTGTGTTGAGCCAGACCACTAACCTCTCTTCTCCTTCCACAGCATCTCCTCCCACCTCTCCCTCCCCCCTACATCTCCCTACTAAATTCAATACCTCTATTTCTGGGCAGGGGGGAATCGTCCACACTTGACTGTTAATAGCAAGTCAGCACAATAATGAAACTTGGCCTATGCCAGCACGATGACACCTTAACCACACCAATTCCCACCCACATCAACAATTTCAAGGCATTTAATAGATGTTTACCTTTCAGTTTCACTTTTCCATTCCATTCCATTTCACTTGAGCTAGCACTTTGGCATCGGAAAATAGTAAGCACCGCAGCACTACTGTCTGGAGATTAATGTTTGGTTGCTGCCAAAAGTGTCCCCAGTTCAGTGGCGGAGGTCAAAAGTAGCAAAAACATGTGATTTTTGGAACAAGTGTATCATAATGTGGTTATTGCCATAAAACAATCCAAGGCAAGGCTTTCTGGACTGATGTGGTAACGAAGAACAAAAGTGCATCCGTCTACTTTTGACCTTTGATATGTGACCATTTATAAATACAAAGAGCAATTTAAATTAAGTTACACGTCCCAATATACACCAACTCTACTGGAAACTGGAAGTGCAAAATACAATTATGCAGACCTAATTGTGCAGTTGGAGGCCCTTATATGTTTCCATCCTGACACAAATTCAACCGCAGCCATAACAGCCGGGCTACATTAGGCAGAGCGTCACATCAATCAGAAAAATGCCATTAAAAAAGGCAACCCAGAGCTAAAAGCCCAGTCACATCCACCCAACCCAACCAGTCAAGGCCCGTTCTTAATGAGGCAACGCGAGGTTCACACGGCATTGAACTACAAACATAAACTGAAAAATCCCAGGGCAACGCTCCACATAACACCACACCTCGCCTCAGTCTGTTAAAAATGCTGGAATACCAGTGTTTTGAGATTTTAGCACTCCATAGATGGACATGCCAAAGTAAAATAGTTTTTAACATGAACTACGTTTAGTTCTAATCAAACCTGAATTTACTGCAGATGGCTTAAAACTGCTATTTTACATTAAAATGTCATCATTTTGCTTGAAGCACAAACATGAATGCATTAAAACATAAAGAATAAAATGTCAATATTATTTGTCTATTTTTAGCAAACAGTCCAAGAACACATCAGCCAAGAGGGCAAATTTGGAAATTTGTTTAACCATTTAGCGTCCAGGGCCATTCACCACAAATGCCATTAGTAATATAATTTGGAAGTCATTAAGTCATCCAGATGACCAAGAACCTGGATGAGAATAGCCTATTTTTGGCTGTATGGTACACCAGCACTACAGCAACACTGCGCAAAATGGCTGTGACAACACAGGTACAATAGAGGTTCTTCATTCTTCTTGGTATGCAGCAAGGACGCAAACTTTGTTTCGTAAAAGACTAATGGCAGCAAGACAAAGGAGTTCAGGAAATCTCCTGTCAGAGTGCAGACAACGCAACCACGCTGGCAGCTCTGTGTTGCACAAGCGATAATGAGGCATACCACGCAGAAGAATGAAGGCAAAAGAAATTTACATGAAATCAATAGGAGGAAACCTGGTGTTCATAAAATGACTGTACATCAGGAATAAATGCAGGATTCAGGGGTTCTTACATATTCCTTGGTCAATAAATCACTATGGGATGATTTAAAAGTCATTCCTTTTTATTTGATTACAGAGGATTTAGTTTTAAAATGTATTTTTCAATGCAGTGCTCAAAAATCCTACTGTCACTTACACTGTGCGAAACGGTAAGTAATGTACTGACTTACTGTACAGATACGCATTTCACTTTGTGTTTCACATCTGCTTTACAGTAACATTCGTTGCTTCTTGTTCAGGTAAAACAACATATTTATTCTATTATCAATGCATCGTTGTCAGTTTTTACCGCAGTGGTAAACAGTCAGGGCTGAGGTTTTCGCTCTGTAGCTGAACAGTTTATGCACTGCAGAGATTTAACAAGTCACACACTTTTAAGGTCACCCTTCTTATTCTGTATAAGTAGTGCAACATGCTGTAATGGACCTCAGCCTTCCTCTTTATTTCTCATCTGAATGACCTCCATTTGCAGGCGGTTTGCGCAGACAGGGGTCAGACGGTAATTCCAGCCTTATTACATCAGCATAACAGGAAGTCATGTGAACAGAAAAACACTAAGTACACCATTTAAAACCCACCGACAGTTTTGGCATGTGAGATAGCAACATAAAAAAAAAGCAGAAAACCAGGTCAGGTTGGCGTGTAGAGCATGCACACCAGGCACCTTGTGGCTCTCACCACAACACTGCTGAGAGTCAAACTGGCACTGTTGTTTCTCACACACCCAGCAGCCTTCCCAACAACACTGCAGCAGTAGGCTGATGCACCAGGATAAAGTTGTTCCACTGTCAAAATGAAAACTTGAGTCTATTTGCTTAATACAACGTCATCCTCATTTATCATAAATGAACCATAAACGAGGCCAAACATTCCTGCCTCTAAAAGCTTACACACAATCCTTATTGATCTCTGCACTGCAGCCGTGCAGCTCCCCACTTCCTGACTGATGTGTTGCTGGGGCGACAGCTAAATTATGCAACAGCACTGTCTCAGACAAGCTTCAGTGCTTAAGCAGCTGAGGAAGGGTGGCAAGTGGTGGCAGCACTTGGCAACAACAGATGCCCAGTTACTGTAGTCTGGCAGCCCTTGTTGGCAACTTCTCCTGTGTGATATGTATCCCTCATCCCAGGTGTAGACTAGTTCAGCCTTCTCCTGTTCTTCACAGGCAAATTACTGCTTTTGAATGTACTGCCTTTGCACTGATTTACTTGCTGTAAAATGCCGAAACAAGCTTTTCCATGTTTGCAGCATATCCAGAATAATATTGTGTCCAATCTTACCCAGATGACTGACCACAAATCTAATCAGGCTGGAGGGGGTAATTATCCAGCATCTTGTAATTGAGCCTGATAAATACATTATATTGCAAATGTCCACCCGAAATTTACTTGGCTGACATGTTTAGCTGTTAGTCTACTTGATACAATGGTAAACAGAAGAAAACTGTATAATGATACACATAGGTAACATGATTTCAAGATGATATAATAATGTGGGTTTTTTTTAAATTTCATTAACTCGTGAGATGTAAATTCCTAAGAGCGCCAACACAGAAAAAAATTAAATATGACAATCCATCGACTTGATGTCTAGGTTCATGTGATGAGACAAATACTCTATACTCAATACTATTGGTTTCTTTGTCTGGTAGACCGGTCATCTCTCTCCCTATGAATACAGCTATGCAAATGTGGACATAGTCTGCTCATACGTAGTCTCATTTGACAGAAGGCAGAGCTACACAAGAACAAACAGCATGTGAAATGTATGTAAAACTTGTAAATCTGTGAACCACTGCGCACACACCACCTATAGAATACAACACAACACCTCTCAGTCTCAGCTGAAGCAATGGCACCCTCATTACAGTAGGACATTAGACGCAATCTGTGATGTGCGGGCATGATTAAAACCCTATTAATCACTAAGGGATTATTACAAGGAATGAAGGGGTCTATGGGCATGTGTGAGTGTGTGCAGGAGGGGTGGTGGGGTGGATTACAGGGGTCATGCAGCCTCTGTCCCACTGCGGTGGAGGCCGGAGTGCTGAGGCCGTCCGGCCGCCTGCCGTAGCGCCCTCTCCACGCGACGCCTTTGTCCAACCCCTTGTTTGACAATTATTTACTCTGCTGTTTAGGACGGGGCTGAGGTCACCACACATACATCACTGACACGAAAACACTGGCTACCCGTGTCTGTCCACCCCCATTTGACCTGTATAGGCTCTCAGCATTCATATACACTCAAGACACTGGGGATTACAGAACTACAAGATGGACTGATGACGGTTGTCAGTCAAGTGTTGCTGCTAGGTGACGCATATTATACTGTATATAACTAAACATTAGCCTCTTACAACAGAGACATGCAGTGGTTGCTCTTCTGTTGCAGTGTGTTACTTCATCCATTGTATAGCAGGTATGTCTAACCTTTGCAATCATCATTTGCTGCTTGAAATGTTGGTGAACTAACAAATAGACTTTATTATCCTGTTTGCCTCTAGCTGTCCTGGACAAAATCAGGAGCCAAACCCTTTTGAGATGGTCTGCTATGGCTCAAGACAGAGAGCGCTCATTCGCACACAGGGTGCTTTGGGTAAAGCCTCCACCCAATTCGACTGGCTACATGAGATGTAAATGCTCATGTAAATGGCCTTCTGTACATTTGTCTCTTTTAGCTCGCCATCCCATCTCCTCCCTGTCACTGCTTTTAGAACATAATAAATGTGCTCCCCACATTATTACAGGGGTCGGTATTTGTGGCATCTGCCAGGCTTGTCTCTGGCCTCTCGAAGACAATGACATCAAAAAAAAAAAAAAAAAACACCAAACAGTTCCTCTGCCTCCACTGTCCCCCTCCCCCTACAGTGGTGCAACCTGAAACTGCCTGAAGAGATGAGCCGTCATTAAATACTGCAGAGCTGACATAATGACAGGAAAGATAAAAGAGAGGAAACAAAAAAAAGGCCAGACCAATTCTCGTCCCATAATGCCTCCCCCAACCCCCAGGCTCAGCCCGCCTCTCCTAATAAAAGACACCAGGCTACAGATAGGACACTGGTCAGCTACAACTTTGCTGCTGTGATCTTCTGTTCTGAAAACGTTCACACAAAGCCTAGCCACCTCGCTGAATAATACAACTCTACTCTTCCTGACACCTCTAGAAACAATAAGCTGCCAAAACAATGCAGGGCAACTCCATTTTAATACATACAATGTTCATACACAATAGTGTGGCTATTTAATCATTTCAGCAGATCCCTCTGGGCCCGTGGCTCTGGTTCACATACAGAAGACAATAATAATAATAATAATAATAATAATAATAATAAAAAAATACAATTACTACTACCGCTGCTGCTGCTCCGCCTCCTCCCAGCTCCATACTACCACCTTAACTAAATTTGGAAATGAGTTCTAGAGAAGTACCATTCAAAGACATTTGCCTTTAAATAGACAGTAATAAAATCCAGACACATGATAGTCCAGCACCCTCAGCCCAATGATCAATCACAGATATGTCCTCTGACACTGCCCACTCTTGTGCAACTAGGGCTTTTTATATCACCTGCAGTCTGCTGAGCTCTCTTTAACGTGCTATGTCCCAAGCTATGATGCTAAACCACATGTAGCTCGGTTTGGCTCCCAGTTGGCATTCCAGTGCACTGTAACACTGTGCTGAGGCAATATTTACCTTCAAGGGAAAGTGCACTTGGCACACAGCCGAAACTTTTGGAGGGGGCTGTGACGGGCTGCTACTGTGTACTACATCCAACCTCCCCACCCACCCAAAATCCTCGTGCTGACCCGGCCAACCACCCACAGCCTCACAGCAGCAGCCCTGCCTGCTACCTGGATCACAGCCAAACCCGAGGCTGAGCAAAGCGCCAAGAGGGACAGGGAAAGCGAGGGAGACACACACACACAGCATGAGAGAGCAGGGGGAGGGAACTAGTGAGTGTGAAAACGTTGCGCCCCAGCCTGGCCCTCTGCCAGGACTCACTTAGGAGGATTTTTAGCCACAAAAGCCAATTGGCGGTCAACCATCCACAGAGATTTGAAGTGTCTCACAGAGATACAGCTGGAGAGGTTTGTCCCACAGTCAAGATTAAGCAGTCGCTCACAGCAGGAGGTTGTATAGAGAAATCAGACAAAAACACTCAACGGCAGAGTGACGGACAGAGAAGGCCTTACTCCTTCAGGTCAAAATGGACAACTGTTTTGATTACGCAGCTCTGTGCTGACTCACTAAATTAAACAGAAAGACGGGACCACTTTCAAAACATATTAGGACTGGCAGATGGAAATATTAAGTGTTGTCGTTCATAGTTTTGGTGTAGTTTTGGTGCAGGGCCAGTGTTTAAAAGATATTACCAGGACAAGACCAAGACTGGAATTAATAAAAACCGCTGGGCAAAGAGCCAAGGCAGGGCACTAACCTGTCTGAAGTGATCATCAAAGCCCCATTCGGCCTGTCCGTTAGGAGAGGTAGCAGAGTGAGGCCCCGCAGGAGACAGGCCTTCATCCGGTTCCTGCTTCACTCTGACAGGTGGGGATGCAGCCCTCTGGGGGGCCGATGCAGAGTAACTGCCATATGGACGAGCCGGGATGCGAGAGGCGCTCTGCTGCAAAGCAAGGGTCTGCTTGCGAAGGAATTCCAGACCACTGGCACTTCCCTCATCCTCATCGCTGCCCTCGTCCCCCTCCATCATCTCATTGTCGTCATCCTCATCCCCAGAATCCCGGCCTCTGTCCTCGTCATCTTCTCTTTCTGAGTCTACACTGCTTTGATTAGACACCCGGGGAGGCAACCCGCCACCAGGGACCCCTCCAACCAGGCCTTTGCCCATGAAGGTGGCCCCAGAAGCCCGGGCAGCCGCCAGGATGGCCTGCTGGGCAGCAACCTGCTGAGCATACATGATATGGGCCTCTCGCAGCTTCCTCTCCTTGCGCTCCATTTCCAGTCGGGCCTGCTGTTGGCGCTGTAGCTGCTCCATTACTGCCTCCAGCTTCATCCCCCCTGTAGAGGTGCTCTGAGGAAAGGCCACACCAGGCTCCTGAGACATGCTGGGCTGTGGGTGGAAATGAGAGAGTACCATATACTGAAATCTAATTACCCCTTTATCTCACTATGCAGGATGAAATGAGTCATGTAAGCACACGCAAACCCACCAAAAACAATCAAAGCTTCAAAGAAAACAAAAGAGCCTGATTCAAACATAGACTTGCACATTAAACAGATATTGCAACTGCATACTTTTCATCAGCCTCATGTAATGGTAAAACTTGTTAACCTGTAACACGTTCAACCCAGTCACTTTGGTCAATGTTTTAACTCAGAACCTGAGCTCAGTGCCACAGAGCCAAAAGCAGAAAAATCTTCAGCCTCACAGTAACGAATCTGAACAATAACCACTAAAATGAAAATAGAAATATGTACACACATTAGCAAAATAAGACTACAAAGAAAACGTTTGTGGGTTAACGGCTCAACGTGAAAACAACGTATTAAGAAAAAAAATCCTTGTCATTGCCAAATGAATATAACTTAAAGAGTAAGTAGTAGTTTAGTTGAAGCATTTCTATGAGTTCTTGTAACAGTAGAGAGACTAATAACCTTTATCAAAGCGAGTGGTGCCTAACTGGCTCCAACTACTGCTATTTGAAAAGACACCAAAAACTTAAGTCTAAACTTAAAATGGGGGCAAACTGACCCACAATTATCTAAATAAGTGACCACACGCACACCTTTTCCGCATTTAGCTCGCTGCCACATCCCCAAAATATGTGGATAAACCTATGCGCTATAGGTTTAAGTGAAACGTTCAGGTACCGTAAATTTAAAAAAACCCGCACGTTTAGACAAATAACGACACGACAGGTTTTTTCCCTGAAAGTGCATTGCAGTGTTGCAAAAATGTAAAAAAAAATGGCTAAAGTCAACCTACCACAAAGATTAAATAAGCTCCGAAAGTTGTTTCTTCGTTTTCAGTTGGAAAATGTCACGTTAAGCTAACAGCCGACTTCTCTCCGGCAAATAAAAGGCGCTCGAGCTGCTTCTGTCGGTCGTTTTTTAGCTCGTTACAGGATAGATAACGTCAAATAAAGAGATAAGTGGGGAGGGGGGACGCAAAGCGGGACCACGACTCACCATTTGTGCCTTACTGCTGCCTGAATTGTCCACCATCCCTCCTTCCTTGGCTTTATCCTCCTTCTTCCCTCGCTCGTGGCACTCGTTCAAAACACTTGTAAACACACACACGCGCGCGCGCACGCGGGGAGGAATACTGTGCATGCACCGTGGATTGCGACTGATCCGCCAGCAGAAAGGCGCCGTGTGCTCTCCTCTGGGCGACCTCTCCAAAGGTTTGATGCGGTTCTTTCTCGCTTTCCCCCACTGATTTTCGTGATTTTCTTCTTTAATAGAAATTGGGAACGACTGGAAAATGGCCCGATCTCATTTCTCGGCGAGCGCTGAGGTAACTCCCTTCACTCCCTTTTTTCCCCCCTCTTCAATTGACACCCCCCCCACACACGGCGCACAACAGCATTAGGCCCGCCCAGCGACAGCAACAAGTCTCACGGCTTTTTCAGTGTCATGACACGCTTATTAAGTACTTTTTCCTATAATTTATTCATTAATTTATTCATATACAAGTCCTCCAAATGTATAACGGGATGTTCAGTGGGTTACAAAAACAGATATACATGTATGAACATACCTGTTTATGCCAAATACTCCAAATAAAAAGCTTAAAGCATATGAAGGATACAAATGATCAGTTATCAGTAACAGTTATCACTAAATATGTATTTATTTTTTAAAAGCCAGATTGCACGATTGGAAATAATCTTTTCGCCAACGGAGACAGGCTTCTTAGTTATAACTAACACTACAATTACAAAAGTTAAAAGAATCACATGTTTCTCTAAATAATATATAACATGACACTGATTATGATGCGATGCTTACCTGATACACAGCGCTAAATCTTGGTGTCAAATAGTAAAATGCAACAGGTATATAAAGTGTATTTTTAGTATTGCAATGAGAATGCAGCGTAGCTCCACGCTGCCTCCTTGTGGAGGCATCCATCGTATCCATGGCGACTGATTTATTTTAATCACAAACATGTAAGGCATTCACTTTTCATAATCAAGAAGCCCCATTCACATACTACCATCTTATACCAGCACTGCTGGAAATAATTCTTATTTACAATCACAGTCATACACATAAGCGTAAAGATAGTAGTTTTATTTAATCATGTAGACCAATAACAGTACAATAAAATAAAAAAGACTACTGTTAAACATTATAAAATAACTATTTAAGTTATTGCATTCAGCACTCAATAACACTATACTGTCACAATGTTGTAAAAGAAGCAGATTGTCCCAATAGTTGCATAGTACAGGTGAGTCAAGTGTACTTGCTACTGACCACTGGTGTTAAGTGCATTATTAGTGTACATAAAAACGTTGTGCAGAGCCAGGGCCGGGGTCAATACACTTTAAATTCAGCTGTTACATTTAAAGCATTTACCTCACACTTGCATGGAGTGACTCACACTTAGCGTATTAGTAGAATGGGCTTTTATACCTAAAATCACCCACATTAAAACCAAACCACAGAGTGCTGTGAGGAGATAGTGTACATTACTTCTGTTAACAGTGTAACATTTTCAATGCAAATGTTAATTGATCCCGACCGTGAAGTAAAAATCAAGGTTCCTGCTTTCTCCTGCACAAACTGTGTTACTTTCCAGTCCTTTAGTTCTTTATGGTTGGTCAAGTGGTCTGCCATTTATACCATTATATGACTGAGAGATACACCAACGTCACAGCATGTGAAATAACAGTGTGGTCTGCAGATAAGTAAAAATAAAAGCAGCCATATGTTTATCCTGATGTAAAACCTCTTTGCACTTATACAGTTGTGCAACTTTATTTTCTTTTAACAAATGTACGTGAAAGGCAAATTACTTCCTAGTTGCACACTCAAACATCTCCTGAGAAAGTGTCCACCGTCACTTGCTCTACATTGAACATTTTTTGTTGATGCACAAGTTCAAAATAAACACCAACAAGTAGTCATAAAATCTGACTCAGGCTGTAACAGTGAAGCGAAGAGATGCATGTTTTAAAAGTAGAAAAAGAAAATAATTACTTCTTTCAGTGAATGATTTTCAGCACGTGTGTGTCTACCATAGAAAACAACAGACACATCACAACACAAATGGAAAATAATGCCATCGCGGGAGTTTAAACTCATTTGTGAATATGTTTTCTGAATAACAAGAGTATACTAACACATCAGTCCTAATGTAAATTTTCTGTTTTTAACCTGCAATCGTTGTTTTTAGTGTCCCTCACGAATACACTAATAAATAAATAAATAATATGATGTAAAACTCTGATGTGTGGAAGATGAGTTACACAAGATCCTCGACAGGGGTCGAATACAAAATGCTACATTATATATCTTGGCCCAAAAACCAAAAGGAACTTTATTGGTGTCAAATCTATTTTTGAATTCTTCCTATTCTTCCCAATTGTTCCCTACATTTTAATTAAAAAAAAAGAAAAGAAAAGAATTTAAATCAGAAACATATACACATGTAACCAAATAAACAAATAACTTCAGATGGTGAGATGACTTGTACTGGACTCTGTCATATATTTTGCCTTGTCTTTAATCTTTTTGTAACACCTTTTTTTTTTTTTTTTTTTTTTAAAGTGGCGAACAATACCAACATTTTAAAGTCCAATCAAGTTGAATATTATTTGTTCATCATAAAGCATTTAACGTGAGTAACTTATCCGCTGACATTTTTGCCATATGCAGTAGTGTAACGCTTGGTAAATGTACCCTTTCAACTCTCTACAGGCAGAGGATTTGTGAGTCCTTCTTGTTATGTAGCAGTTTGCTTAATAACAACGTGTAAACTGTGATCAACGCAGAAAAATATGGAATTAGTAGAAGATAATGTTGGGCCCGGTAGGTGTGGTCTCACTCAATCGCTATACACCCTTTACCAAGTCAGTGCTCTGCTCCTTAATGTTATAGAAAATATCCTATTAGTTGTTTTTGTTGCAATGTTTGTTATGTGTTTCTCAAGTAGTGGCCATCTCATTTGAAATAGTAAAGTAAAAAGCCAGTTAACGCAGTCACACTCGGTCGAGTGATCACTGGAAAACTCTGATTCGCCAGAACATTAAAACACAATACACCATACTTGCATGTCATGCTTAGGGCTGCAGACCTGTTCACGAGAGCGGAGAAGACAGTAACGAGCTCTTCAGTGGGTCAACGCGGACGTATCCCAAATGATGAATTACTCTACTGCTCCGTTTTGAGCAGTGTCATTGTGGGTGTTTCACATATACGTCTATAAAAAGAGGGAAAAATAAAAAAAAAAAATACATCAAGCTTTGGGGTCACAGTGGGTAAGGCTTGGACTTGTGTCTGTCCGCGTTTTCATGTGTTGAGCGTTCTCTGTGCCTGCAGTCCCACTTGAAGAATAGTTTGGCTTCCTAGCTGGAAGTCCACAGGCAGCACAGCAGAAGTCCTGGGTTAGAAAGAAGGCCTCAGTCACCAATGACAAAAGTCAGGGACAGGAGCTGGAGCCCAAGCCTTTGAAAGGTTTGAGTCATGAAACCAGCATCACTGCATGGAGCAGGACGGGCCCTCAGAGGAGCAGCAGCACACGGAGGATCCCATGGCTTTGGGCGGAATCAGGTCCAGGTCCTCATCGTCGGGAATCTCATCCAGACGGTAGCCATCCTGAAGCAGCTGCCTGCTTAAATCAGGATGGACCTGCAGAGCATAGAGAAGGACTTCATTAACATGCACTTAGGAGTAAAATGACTAAACCTGGTTTCAAGTAAACACACTAAACCTTTCATATTAATGATTTCCTATGCATGTTGCTACTAACCTAAATAAATATTTTAATGGTTTAGCTGCCCCATTGCTCAACAACCAGATAAAATCAGGTTAATTCGAGTCTCGACAACAGCAGCAATATGCATGATGTTCTAAATTACATGTTATCTACATGCTCATTTTGGCAGTTACACTGTAATTTACTGTCAGATTACAGTCTATAACATGAAATTAAAAAAGCACGAAGAAAGTGAAGTGGCTCCAGGCCATAGTAGCTATGGAGGTCACAATCAAAATAAGACACAGAAGTCAAGTTAAAAGAAGAAAAAGCGTTACTGGACTAAAAAAGGAAAAATAATATTATCTATCAGTTGACATTAATTAATGGCTTCTGGGTTAGGTTGCAAGTGAAGACATCAAAACTCTGTTATCCATTACAAAGTCATGTCAAATTGGCACTAAACCTATTCTGTTTAATCATGACTCACCCTTACCCAGTCCACTTTAAACGCAGTGTATAAATATCTAGTTGGGATAAAGGGCTGGGATGAACGTCTATGGCCCACCCACGAATTAAGTGGAATTTAAAAATACACATTCTGCATGCATCTGGGCTATGATGAAAATCCGACAGTCACACAGCAGCAATACAGGAAGACTGAATTTAAGTTGTGCTAAAAATTCGACCCAAAACAACCCAGGCTACGTATGTGATGGCAAGAAATAGCCAGAGGCTCAGTGTGCGTGACTGAAAAACAACTGACTGAAAATAAAACTTCGACTCATACTCAGTAGGCTCAGCCCCTAGAGTACATCTAATGTTTAATGTACTCTTCACATTTGCACTTATTTATTGTTTGGTAAATGTGAATGACTAAGCAACTGTTTTTTTATTTTGTTGTGCAGAGAAATTTTGTTTTCTGTATGAGTGCTTCATATTTGCATTTGCAAGGTATTGTGAGGTGAGGGTAAAAGCCAAAAAAAAAATGGTTTTTGTACACCCACACAGCTATTGCCACACAGTCTACCTGTGTGGCATCTGAAGAAGGTCCCGCAGAGCTAACTCACCTCAGCTGAAGAGTATCCTGAGGAATACTGCTCAAAATCAATCTCTTCATCACTGTAGAGACAAGAAGAACAGGTTCTGTCACTCTGAGGTAAACAACCTGAATGTGTCAAGATATTTAAGACTAGAGCCGGAAAAATGTGTGAACTCTACGTGAAACAACAACCGTCCAGGTACCATTAATCAACCACCACTCCTGATTGCACAGGTAAAATGAGTTTTTGCTTGGCGCAACATACTTCAACAGAAGAACAGAACAGAAACATGTTAGGTCCGTTGGAACACATTTTGCTGTTACACTCTAATGACACTGTGCATGTTTTCTCATACTATCACAACTGTGCTGCATCTCTACAAACAGAGCAAATCATCATTTGTTAGCGTCATTTTTGGCAAATTGAGGACATATCTTTTACATGAATATGGTAGAAACCCAACAATATAATCGCTTGGTTTAACCTTACCTGTCTGAGTCCAGTGCAACCAAACTGTCCTCAGCGTGCTGGCTTAATGCAGCGTAGCCCTTGTTGTATTTCACCGTCCTAAAACGAAAACAAAATTATGCCTACATCATAAAAGCAGCCTCCTCTCTCCTCCTCGTGCCTCTTCCCCTTACCTCTTAGCTGCTTGCCGGGGCTGATGCATCACTGGGGGTCCTGGTGAGAGGGCTTTCTTCTTCAGCGCTTTCCTCGCCATCTCCCTGTGTTTCTCTGCGCACGTTAAGAGACATTTTTGTGGTGACGAAGAATGAATGGATCTCAAGATTTATGACGCTTTCCCTCAAACAGCAAGCTGGGGCATCAGAAAAGAGTAGAGGTGTAGAAAAGACCTCTACACTTGTTGGATTTACCAATATGCCTGCACAACCATTTTTCAAGCACACCTGAGCTGACTAAAGTAATGACTAGAAGTCCAAAATCAGTTAATACATCTGTAAAAGTATTAATTTAATAAGTTGACAAAATATAATACTCCAAGAAATAAACAAATGCACTTGTTTTTTTTCAGAGATATCGAGCAACAATGGTAAATAGAGGCTGGCTAGAGGAACATATGCTGAGATGAGTTGGGGGCCAAGATTCAATTGGCAAACACATAAAGTATGAACATGTTGATTTAATGGACATTAAAACACACTTA
The DNA here is from genome assembly GCA_008933995.1 of Datnioides undecimradiatus. NCBI lineage: Eukaryota > Metazoa > Chordata > Actinopteri > Lobotiformes > Datnioididae > Datnioides > Datnioides undecimradiatus. Next base: position 4,561,685 of record WARS01000060.1, read on the forward strand.
TTCAAGTTGGATTTAACAGACAGCTACCAAGAAATTCAATAAACGAAGTAGGTAATGTTCTCACGAATTCATCAGGCAAACTCATGTTTCATTTCCCTTTACTATTTACAGCACAGAAGCGTGAACATATTTAAAGCAGTGACCGATGAGCCTGTGAAATATGTCATGTGTCGTTGGCAATGCATCTCACCCATCTCACATGACAGTTACAGACAACTGTCACTTTACCATGCATGAAACTCAACATCAGCCCTTCTCTGCGCGGGAAACCATCAATATCCGTGACGTTCGCCTGGCCTTATGTAGAATGTGCAGCTACACGCAATCTTATTTCTGGACGCCAACTAAATGCTGCAATTTGAACCGGTAATGGTGATCTGCAGTACATAAAATACAGATATCAGGACCTTAGATGTGATGGATGTTGGCAGGGAACTGTGTTATGAAAAGCTGACTTGTGAGCTGCTGCATATACGCACAGACTGTGTGAAACTGTGAGCAACTTAGCGCATCAATGTCATATGACTCTTAAGCTGTCCCATTTTGCGCTGAGCATAACACTATGAATCACAGCTGAACTAAGAAAAACAACAATTATGAAAAGACTCCCAACCTACCAACAGGCATGATAATGACCCGTCTGTGTCATTCGTCACACATGTCTATGGTTATGATGAGTCAAGATTATACTTACGTAGTTTGAGGTGGATTGCTGGAGCTCTTGACATGATGTAAGGTCCTCTTTTCTCCACAGGCCTGATTCCTCCATCGGCGGTCTTAGGTCTTGTGCCACCACTGGGCCCCTGAGGTTGCAGAAATGACAGATAATGTGCATTTCACATCCATGTATGGTAGCAAAATAAGTATTTACAAGACAATAATGTGATAAAATGCACCCTCAATGGTTGACGTTTAATGACATGACAATAATAATTTAGGGTTGTCCTGAAAAGTACTTAAATCAACGTAAACGTGATTGGTAATCTTCATTAAACACAGTTCCTGTCTATTTGTCTATACCGGAGTAACATATTTTCCCAGCAGCCCTTTCGGTTTACAGGAAGAGATGATCAATTTTAGATGTTTATAAAGCTATTAATCATGTAGCTCAATTTCAATTTGATTCAAACGGAGTAATGTCTGACGGCTAAAAGAGCAGCTTCTCGACACTGAATTTATAAACATATGTTATCCAAGCAAATGCCAAAAACAAGACGCTAAAGTTGACAGCTAGCCTCCCAGATACTACTAGCGAGCTCGCGTTAGCTGGACTAGCATTAACAAGACGTTACCGACAAAACTTGTGACTCCGGCTGCGCCTCCAGCAGGCTGTCCCTCTCTGGTTCCTCAATGATGTCGTTCATCATCTTGGCGTTAGTTGTCACAGTCTATACCGCCACACAGCCATGATGACAGGTGTCCCATTAAAGGCGCGGGACTTTGTTGTTTTCCTCAAGAGCAGTTAGCATAGGCACTTCTGTTAGCTAGCTATGCTATTATGCTAGCACTGGCAGGTTCGAAATCACTTCCGGGAAAAAAAATTCCAAAATAAAATCCAAAGTCGCGAACAAGTTTTGTAAACAGTATGTGAAATACATACACAGATATCAATGAGGAAGTACATTATTATTACTTTTTGTTTCGGTGCAGTAGTATTTTTACACATTTATATGTTTATGTCTTTATTTGATCACCTAGAATATTAAATCACAAAAATCCGGTAAAATGAAAAATATAAAAATACCCTTTAGCCATTAGCAAACAATGTAAATGATTATAATGCTCGATGGAGAGTGGTGTCGTCTTTTTATTTAATGGCAGATCTTGTACTCTATTTCCAAAATATCCAGATGACTGACTGAAATACAGGGCACCAGTACCTGCTATCTAAGACTTCCTTCTGTTGCCATCTGGTGGATGAGATGACAGAAAGAGCTCATTGGTGGTTTAAAAAAAACTATCAGTGGGAAATATCTGTGGTTAAGCCCATGATGTCTTCATTCAGCTCAGTTTGCAATATTTTGTGTGTAAGTACAACTATAGAAAATGTTTTTAGACACTAATGATACTTAAAAATACATCTTCTCAGGGTTAGAGGTCAGCACCAGGACGAGAGGTAAAGGGTCTCCCTTTCCAGCACTTCCTATGCACCAAACTGCAATGCTTAATCATCACCCAAATGTTGGATTGTGGCCATGAACCACATCCAATATTTGTTCCTTTTTAAAAATGCATGTTATACTGTCATTTCACTGACCAAGATCTGCAGCACCCCATGACATTTTGGGGTTTATAGTTCCACCATCATCCAACGGTTCTTGGTTGAAGCAGTACACTATAATAAACAATGACAGTTATCACACCACATAAGTTTGCTTATCTTTAATTATTTTGAATAAATATTGAAGTCTACTATTATTATTTACAAAAATGCTGTACATCAAATTGTGTGAAATTAAAATAAAGTATTTGTTGAACAAAAAAATGTTTTTAACTGATAATGTAATAATTTGATATTTTCTGAGATGTTCTCATGAAGTGAAAATCTAACATTGTTACACCCTCAGTCAGAGCAAGAAAACCCAAACATATTACAAAGAACATAAACACTTCCATTTAGACTATAGCCAACATTCAAATTTCAACTTCATCAGAAAAAAACCCCCACATAACACACGAATATCAATTATTGGTTTTCTTTATTAGGTCCACCATTTTGTACACAACAGGACAGCATGGATTTAATCAACAATATAGACATATTTGACAGAAGAGAATCAGGAGAGCTCATCTCTTTATGTATCAAATGACCTGAAGAAGGAAGAAAAAAAGATTGCTTTCAGCTCAACGCAAGTAAAGTGCAACTTTGTTTATGATCTACTGCAACAAGTATCTTTTTTAAAGCCTCATCACCTTCCCAAGTGACAGCTCATATTATAGTATAGTGCAGTCTCACCTTGACAGTCTATAACTTGTCAATGCCCAGCTCTTCTGGTGTTGAGATGCCAAGTTCTGACAGAGTGGGTTTCAACTCTTGGATCAGGTAGGGATAGATGTCTTTGTGGGGACCTGCTTTATCCTGCAAAACACAAACAAAAGTCAACAACAAATGAGCAGACCATAAGTGAAACTATGAAGGCATGGTCACTCACCTTCACAGCTTCAAGGATGCGAATGGCACTGGCCAGGTCATTCAGTCTCCGGCAAGCCCTTAGAGCTGAATCCAGGATCTTGGCTTCAGGTACCAGGTCATACCCAATCAGGGTGTTCATGCCTTCAGATTAAAATGAACAAAAAATGCCAAACCAATCAGCACCACCAAGACGCCTGTACAGTACTAGTATGGGTAGAGGATGCATCAGTGGGAGTCAATGGGGTCTACTATTTGACAAAATATTTTTTGTTGTGATTTCAAAAGTAACCCACGCTGGAACCATAACAAAGGCCAAACTAGAAACAGCGGGATGAGAGCAAGTCACCTTTCCTCAGTTCCCAGGCATCAATGTCGGGCTTGCTGAAGTAAGTGACCCAGCGGGCATCAAACTCCTCATCCGTCTCCACCTTGCCATGGGAGTAACATCTGGAGGCCAGTGGAGCTGGACAACACAAAGCAGATAAGTGATCGTACTCGACTTGTTAAACAAATAAATGTAATTAGGAATTTGCCCAGGACTATTTTGCACTTCAGTGTGCACTAAAAAAAAGTCAAGGTTCAGTATCAAAATTGAGGTGAGAAAATGTTTGACGAATTCAAAACCATTATCCAAACAAGGCAGAGTAAATAACATCAAGACAACAAACTGTTGTGAACCTAGTTGTAATTTTCTATATTTTACATGATAAATGACACGATACATGATGATCTCACGCTAAATAAAAGGCAAGTTGGCAAAACAGCAGCAAATGCATTGGCCATATTATACATATGAATATCAGGCATGGAATAAGACTTTTCTTGAGAGTAAAATAGTCCTCTCTAAAATATACTGCATGTGATATCTGCTTTTAAAAAAAAGGTAATGACTATGTTTCTCAATTATAATCATGTCACACTAAATCCTTTTTCAGTTACACTGCCTTAATCATTGTGGTTGGTGCAGAGGGTCTGTGAAGCCCAGACAGAAACCGTGTATCATACAGGTCTGTATACGTGACTTGATGGCTGTGGTAGGCTTCTCTACAAACATCGCGTGATTAGTCAAGTGACTTCTACAGCACCAACAGCTTGAAATCCAAACAGAAATCACACTGGGTACGTGAAACTACACGCAGCAACGCAATTTATTCAACCACAACTTATGTCGCAAAACTCAAGTTTAAGACTATATGGCATGATTTTAATTTCAACTCAGTTTTTGAACTGCCCATTCATTTCGCATCCTGGAATACAATAAAATATGCGCAAAACCTAACAAGACTGATTGCGATTAACCAGCTGTAACATGATCTGCACAGATGCCCATAAATTGTAAACATTAGACGACCTAACCGGGTCATTTCAGGACAGTTTATTTGAGGAAGCACTAACATTTAAACAAGTCACAAACTACATTATTCTACACTTCCGCAGTACAGTATGCACTGCGTTAAATCTAAAATATATGGCATGGTCTAATAATTGATATGCTGTGACATTACAACGTGTTGATATCAGCTGCGTATAAACTGCGGTCGCTGACTCTCCCGAACTAACTAAGGAGGGTCATCACAAGGTCGTGACTTTTAAGCTGAAATCCATTTGGCGCCCATTCATTTATCATACTCAATGAAACGTGTAAATACGGGAAGACATTCAGTTCGAGCCCACAAGGACAGCTTAACATAAAAATAAGTCAATGTCACCCGAAGCTAGCTTTCACATAGACACACACACAGACACACAGCTGTAGCTAAGCTAGCCAGCTAGCCGCGCAAGTGTATGGTAGTCCTCTCTTTGACAGAAGGGGTTTAATTTCACGGCTGGTGCAAAGCAGGGTGGTCCTACCTGAGTAGGAGGGTCGTGACCGAGCCAGACTCCGGGCCCCCGTGGCTGACAGTCGGAACACGGCTCGGAACATCGTACCGTACTAGGTGCTAACCGTCCGGTGCGTTAAAGAGGGACACTCTGGCCGGACAAACACGATCAGGGCGACAGTGGTCACGTGACTGACGGAGCTAGCCGAATGCTGCTTACGTCGAAGCAGTCGATTGGTCCGTTTTTTGCAACACGTACTACTCTAAAGTTAATGTGTTGCAGAAGCAGTATAACCTTATGAAGATAATTTAAAATTTATGTTTTATACATTTAATATTTACTACATGGTCTTTTCACTCAGTTTCAGCAGAATTAATACAAATGTGCATTTACCTGAACATACAGTACAACTTTGTTTTGGGGAATGAAATGAAAGGCACTGTTTTTGCAACAAATTAATCACTATGTCGTAATTTTTTAGTCATTCTGAGGTTTGATCTTTGGGGTGAAGTAGACCCTGACTTGCATTGGTGGTGCTAAATTTCATATACATCTTATTTATTCAGCTGTGACACTGCTTCCAAACAAAATTTACATATGTGTATATAGCGATGAGAGATCATCGATGAAATTACAGCACATAGATAAGAAAACGAGTGGAAAGGGGTGTTTGGGGCTGTAGCTATCGTTTTTAATGACCCAAGGTAAAGGCAACAGAAAACATGGTGAGGGACAAATTTTTGGTTTGTGTGTTTCCGTGCGTTGATGTCATAGATCATCACAGCTGCAGGTTCCCAAATATCCTGAGATTTAGCCTCTTTTGTAGATCGAAACATTGAATCTTGCACTTTCCTTTGAAAAAAAAAAACTTTATAAGAGCCTAACTGAGTGATACAAAAACGATATCTTTAAATCTTTCAAATATCTTTCACACCCAGCCTGTAACACAGGTAACACTGATATCATCAGGACTGTTTTCTCTACAAAGCCCCGTCTGAGCCACGCAGCTCACATTACACCTGTTTTTTTTTTTTTTTTACAGCTCGCTTCCTGATGAGACAAAGAGGTCAATGTGTAAAATTGGTGGAATAACTTCCCTGTCCAGATAAAACAAGGAAATAATAAAGTAAATAGGCGTGTAGTACCAGCAGAGGGAGCTCTCGGTCCGCTGCGTTTGTTTCATTTACTGCAGCAGCAAATAACTTTTATAATAAGTGCATGTGGAGAGCTGAACAACGGAAACATTTAATTCCAAAGCATTATATTAGGGGAAAACACAATTTATACGAGTGTTGTAGTTGTATTTAAAAATCACAAATGATCAAATATGTAGGATTTTATTTATGTTGATATTTATGATGAATGATAGGTTTCCGTTTTATTTGACTTTGTGCGCACACGAACACTTCACATGCACGTACAGGAGCCGTGTAATGGATGTAACCAAGGTATAGCGGATTACCCACTTGTGTGTATCTGTTGTCGATTCAAGTTTGTGTGTGTGAGAGAGTGTGTCAGTGTTCTTAGTGACGTGGTAAACTCTAATCCGCCCTAAGCCCAGAGCACCACAGTAGATGTCCATTAGTGTAATGTGCTGCACATCTTTCCTTCTCTCTCTCTCTCTCTTTCTGTCTGCCTCTTTCTCTCTTTTCCCTTCCCATCTTTTATCTTCTTCCATCCCTTTCATGCCACACACACGTGCTTTACATAGATGTGTTGACAATGCATATTTTAGTCATTTAGCTCCAGTTTTAGAACATCTTATGAGTTATAAGCTCCCTGACCTCTCACCTCCCTGTGGAAGGGCTCCAGAGAAAAAGACATTTTCTAGAATATGATGCCCAGAGCATTATATTGCACTTATGCAACACAGTGAGCTGTAAAATCTTACATAGCAATAGCACCAAAGACATCGTCATTGTGTGAATACGTCTTTTTTTTTTTTACTACATAAAGCGAGGTCATGTGCCTCTGTGTGGAGGGTGGAGATTGAAGTCCCCTGACGACTGTCACCTGGCTGCATCAGTAAAGGAAATCACTGTTGACACTCCAGAAAAATCAATTTCCTTGAAATGAGAAAATTGCAGCGTGACATATGAGTATACAGAGGGTGATAACTGAGTACAGATGTGACTTTGTGCACTGTGTATGATTTCCTGATATGGATTTGTCTTTCTTGTCTAGACAGATTTTATTCCAGTAATTGGAACAGACAGTATCAACTGATCTTCTTTTCAGATAATTAATGAACAAGATGTGAAAAGCTCCCATTCTGACCACCATAGTGCTTGTTGTATATGTGTCACGTGGCCCTGCCGAGGTCACAAGAACTGTTACGTCTCTAGGTACTGCGCTGTTCTTATCGTTGTTGTGTTTATAATGTATTGCTTGGGTTTTGAAGCTGCATAGGTTTGGATAACAGCATCTGATAAATGTGTGACCGATCACAGGATGTTACTAAATGAACAAAAACGCTTTTTTTTTTATCTTAAAATCTTAAATCTGCAGTGCAGTTCAAAATAAAATAACTATGTTGGTGTCTGCATTATCTTAATAAAGAATAAAATATACGTAAAGTGAACCCTCCTCTACAAAAACCACATTCAGTCCCTTTTCTCCCTGTTTCTTTCCCTTTTTGATATCAGTGAGCAAAATGTAATTTTTTTCTTTTATCAAAGCTTGTGTTGGCTCTGCTTGACCTTCTGAGTTACACGGAAACACAATAAAAGCTCATATCAGTGGGGGAAGTTATTAAAAAAGTAAGGACGCTCAGGTTGGTTCTACGGTCATGATGGTTTTATTGGCATTTTTCCCAGGTTTTAATTTACAGTGATGGTCACAGTCTGGAAAGGTAAAGAGACATGAAACAAAAAGAGTGGCACTATTGCAGATAAATATGGGCCTCTCCTCTGTGTGGCCTACATATGTAGCATGCGGTCGCCATGTTAGGATATTTTTGCCTGGCTAAATTAATTATTCAGTGTCTTCTAGCAGCGGATGGGCATGCATAACACACTTAATGCACTACTTGATGTTGCTAGGGTTGAATTATGGGTAAAAGCGGTCTGGCCAGGTATGTGAAGAGGTTGCTGACCATTTCCAGTTGAACTCTGACCTCTCGCAAAGCTCCAGCTCTTGTCATTATCAGTCATAATGTTAACTAATATGGTTAATGCCCAATATTTTTCTGGCGGTTAAGGAAGAGTCTCATCAACAAATGTAAACATTTGCATGTACACCGAGCCATCATGATAAAGTTTTTAATGAATTACAACAAATCACTTAAATATTCAACCCTTGCCTTTGAATGGTCAGATTTAGCTCCCTGAGGAAAAGGTATATGCACTATACAATCAATAGCATCAAATTGCGTTAACACTGCTCCATCAATAGAGTTGGTAAAATACACTAACAGTCAGGATTAAAAAGCCACGTTTTCATCCAAACGGCGGAAATGCTAACAAGGATTTAACTGAGAATCCATGATTTACTATGTTATTCAGATCTGTGCGGCTCCAGGTCTACATCAAACGACTTTGTATTTAAACAGTGGCCTTGGTTACAAGCTGTGAGGGCTGTATGTTCACTATATTCACGGCAAATCACTGTGACCTTATCATGTAGCATCACGACATCTTAACTGATGGAAACACAGTGTGTCTTACGTGGACAACACCAGAGTATACTGACATGGGAGCAGGACATCTTAGAACAAGGTGTACATACAGTTTATGTTACACACAGACTTAAAAAAAAAAGATTAATGATAAAACAGGACAAATGATTGAGATCAATGAAGCCATTTAAGAAGCACTATGTACAGTGTGTGGAGAGAATGAGTCGACGATGTGTGGCTGAACTAGTATTTCTTAACAAAATCCAAAGACAGACAACACAGAACAACATTGACAACAAAGGGAGGGGAGGGGCGGAAGGGAGCGATGGGCAGGATTGGGGGGAGGGCAGAGGGACGTATGATATGTGCATGTGTGCAAACCTCTACAAGTATCACAATAAAAGCATGATGTTGCAGCGCCTGCTGTCGAGCATAGGAAGTGGGCGCTGGGCGTTGGTGTCGGGGGCTGGGGTTCGGTTGGTGTTTTCAGGTGACTGGGGTCAAACGGGGATGAAAGCACTTTTTCGCTGCAGTTTAGCCACTGCCCAACATCTTTGTAGCACGCTGGTTGGCCTCGTCAATCCTGGTCTTGTTGGAATCAGCCTGAAAGTGGAAAAGCACTGGCTGTTACGCAGCTCAGCTAGCAGTGGCTTATGAAGTACAGCAAAACACAATGGTCAGGGTTGAGGATGAGTTACGTTACAGGAAAAGTGCAGTTTGTGTTGACCTGGTGTGTTTTTACATGAATATGCTGGATGATTACGCCAGTCGGCATGATGACAGGATGTAGATCCCCCTACAGTTACCCATAATCCTTCAGGTGCAAAGTTTCACAACCCATAGAGTCTCAACAGCCACATTTATCAGGGCATGACAGATTTAAATGAAGACGTACCTGCTGATCTAAAGGACAGAGTTCACAGTTTGGATGTTTAACATACAGATTTTTGTCCACTGGCATGTGAATCCCTGTGTCAAACCCTGGCTAAATCTGCTCAGAGTCAGCCCAGTTGAATCTGCGGATACAGTCTAATGCTCATCATGTAATCCATGCTATATATCTGATAAAGACTCTATATATTAGCTACACTTCTTTTCTAAATTTGTTGCCTCTCACGTCCTAACCCTCCTTGCATTTTGATGTGTGAATAACTCTCAGCTCCTTCTCAAAAAATAAGCCTGGACAGTTATTACAGTGCTTATTTCACAAAGAGGTTTTAATAACCTGCTGCCCGTCACAGCATCCTAACTGTCCTGTTTTGTAAATACAAGAAAAGCAAAGCTGTGTTTTCCCCTTGGAGAATTCACAGCATCACACGTCTGAATGGAAACTCTGTGTTATCTTTGTCCACCCTGGATTCGACGGTACTTTGCTTCTCCACCAACAAGGAGAGGCTGTTGCCTGGTAACAACTCAAACTGACTTGTTTCCGATAGTATAAGTGTGAAGTCAGGGGGACAGCTACATCAATTCTTCATACGTAAAGCACCCACTCCCACCAAGTACAGCCCCACATTCTCCACGGCAGTGCTCATAGCTCAAGTACCTTCTCCATGATCCTATCGATCTGGCGGTTCTGGGTGTCGATCTCCTGGCCCATGTCCAGGGCCATGTGACGCAGATTGCCAATGATGCCGCCCACCTGCTCCAGGTTCTCGTCCATCTCGTTCTCCCTGGCATCATCTGTTACCCTGGGACAAACAGGACAAGGAAGTGAGGCTGGTTATTGGCCAAAGATCACGTTAGCTGCTGTTCTGTGATCTTTCACAGCCTCGCAAGACGGCAACTTACAATACAGGATAATAAGGCTGAAATAAGTTCTGGGTATGATCTCTTTGTGGAAAGGGCTGGGTAATGTTTCAGTCCCATGGACAGTGTTTCACACCAATCTGTGTCCTTTATTTTTAAGACTGAGAGCAGGAGGAAGACACCCTGATAATTCAGCAGGATCCAAGAGGCCTGAATCACATATCTCACACTGACTGATCCCCAAACGACGGGTCAGAGGCGATTTCAGAAAAGCCCTGATGCATAAATTCGATTTTGCCCGACTGCCTTTTTTGTGGATAGTTTTACCTCTTTGGGTTTCAAACAGTTATTCAAATGACAAATTTTAGAGGTGAAAACTTCTCCCGACAGACATCTGACACCAGTGTTGGTGGGGGAGGGGGGTCACAAGTAGCTTTCACAAGCAAAAGAGGACAGAGGCACCAAATGTCTGGTGAAGGGGCTATTTCATATTTATAAGCTTCTAACCGTTACAGTAAGATGAGATTAAATTGAATTGATTCACGAGGTGAAGCGATGTTGTTTCAGCAGCAAAATACAAGTTAGACCAGCAGACATCGTCCATACTGAGTGTCAGATGTTTCCTGAAAAGTCAAAATGGGCAACCTAATTCCAGGATATGTCTTCTGCAGACTGAAAAACACTCTCACACACACACACACACACAATACACAATCGCTCAACCGGAAACAAGCCCTACACGTACACACTTGCGCACACACACACACACACACACACACACACACACACACTTACCTGCGGATGAAGCCCCCACTGATGGCCATCTGTTCACGTTCGTCCACCACTCGAGCCCCTGGCTGGCTGTTCACCACTCCATCCTGGTTCCCTCCCCAGGCCTGGCCCCCGCCCTTAATCCTACCACACACACACTCCAGTCAGGACCAGTGTAGCCGTCGTACTTTGTGCTTACGTCTGTGTGTGAATGCATTTGCTTGTGTGTATGCACTGTGTGTGTGTGTGTGTGTGTGTGCACTTATTTTCTTGTTTGTGAATGTGACAAAGACTACTTGCGCTGTGGTTGTGCATGCGAGTGCACGCTGGCCAATAAGTGTGACGCCGTGCGTGCGCTGGAGTGCGAATGTGTGTATGCATGTCTGTGTAGGTGCTTGTTATATAGCGATTCACTATCAAAACATATACCGTCCATGAATATGAATGCATGCGTAATATGCATTGCATAATATGGTGTCAGGCCAATCCGCCTACAAAAAGCAACATGCCAGGCACATATGATAAACTTACGTACATGCATTCGCTATCTGTTGGTGAATAATTGATCTAGCATGCAGATCAATTGAATTTCGGCACAATAAGCTCGTAAAGTATGTGGCTTGTGATAGAAAGTCTCTAAGGTCCTTTCAAAGGTTCAGGAAACTGTCTCCCACAAGCACATACAGAAGAGCACAAACACAGAACATAATGACCAGACTCCAGACAGAGGAGACACAAACACACACACACACACACATATAAACATGCAGATTGAGAGGACATGCAAGGCAGAGACGTGGTACACAATGATTGAAACGGAAAGGGAAAACACATAAAGAGGAACAGGATCAGACACATGCTAAAAGAAAGCGGAATAGTTAGATCTGTTGTGGAAAACCAACAAAAAAGAAAACAAAAACAAAGTGAACAGTGATCATTTTGCATGCGAGACTTATCAGCCCTTCATTTCATCTGGATGGATCAGTCTGTTGGATGACACTCTGTATACAGTCAAATGAGCAAATGTAATTCTTAGCATTTGTTTAATTATGCTTGGAGCACCTGATGAGTGAAGGTCGCCACCGGGGACAACACGATAAAAACAGGTTAAGCTGTTTAAAAGTTTTATTAGTTCACTTTTCAGTGAAGGACCGCTTCTTTCTATATGCACGATAGCTGTCTTGGGGCGGTAAACCACACCCATCGGGTGCTCCAGACAGTTTATAACAAGCAAGAATTATTTTTCTTATGCTATTTGACCCAGGGCTGCCATATAAAGAGTCTAGATCAGATGAAACACATGACATAACCACAGGATTACGTAACGAGTGGTTCATGACAGGGAGGACCAAAGAGCTATAGAATAGACAAGATCTGAATTCGAAAAACAATCACATGTGGAAGCAGGACCGTAATGGACCGAATAGAGGCAGCAAACTCCTAACATAAACCTTCATACAGAAAACAAATAAGTAAGAAAAGCTGACGCCGACTCCTACAAAGTGACGGCTGTGATGCAAATAAAAGCGGATTAGTTACATGTGCTAATGTCAAGATCCTGCTCAGCCCTGTTTTGGAGGAAAAGGATATATTTAATCTCCATAATAGATATAAAACCTGTGCTTGTATACATGAAGACAAAGAAAAATACTATAATTTACCATTTACCGAGTTTTTCTCTGCTTCTGTTTGAATCTTTCCTTAAAGGGACAAAACAGCTGCACATTCAACTCTAATACCAGGACTTCAGCTGTACAGTAGTTTATCCCACATGCTGCACTGGGTAAATCATTAAGGCATCACTTCATTCGTTCCCAGAAGAATATCTGAGATAACTGCTGCTGCAAAATCAACACAGATGCATCATATATAATGATATTTCACCAATATATCCATTAATTTCTTAGTTTGTCAGCCACTTGTGTTTTCTATAGCTCTGAGATTGACGACCGTATACAGTGCATGTATTGGTCCCAGAGTATAGTGCGCTCAGACATGACTCAGTGGCCATAGTTTGGCTGTTGAGGGCCAGCGAACAGATCACACAGGAGTTTGGCAAAACTGGCATTATGAATCCACTTTCATATCAAATATGTGAAAGTACAAATAGTGGGATTTAAGAGCTTTGAAACTGAAATGATTTTGCCTCACTCTTGTATGATATTTCATTGTAGGACCATCCTGAGGGAAGAGAAGCAGGGGCCAGTTGAGGCATCCTGTAGTTACGCCCTGTAATATGAGTTGATGTTTTTGCTTTAACATGTATTTTACAGTCTGATTCTAAAGTTAATGTATCGGACTGTTAAAACGTGATGAAATAACACATCTTTACATCTGTAATTAGAGTTCAGAGAACACGCTGGGCTATATTTAGCTTGATAGCTAACCGGCTCATCTGTAGTTCGTTTAGAAATGTATGGTAAAACAGACAATCATCAATAATTTACATATGTCACCTAGGACCACAAACTTTTTTTTCTTAAGGGAATAGTTCAACATTTTGGAAAATATGTATGTTTGTCCTTCTTGCAGAGGTTTAGATGAGAGGACTGACACAAGCAGGCTAGCTAGCTTAGTTTAGCACAGCGGTGAACCTGGTAGGTAGCCTCTGTATATGAAAAAAGCGCCTCCTAAGCTCACTAACTGAAACATTATATCTCATTTGTAAAACTCAAGTGCTGTTCATGGAATACTTTGGTGTTTTATGCATATATAAAATGTTAATTAATCAGCCATAGGGGTGCTGCAGGTGGATATAGCTTTGAATGCGCCGGGCTAGCTGTTTCCCCCTGTTTCAAGTCTTTCAAGCTACACTGCTGTCTGCTAGCTCCAGCACCATGTTCAGCATATATCAGTCTTCTCATCAAATTGAAGATAAGAAAGAGGACGAGCATATTTTCCAAATGTCAAGATATTCAGACTATTGCATGATTGCTTATCAATATATCAATATAAAGTATTAATATATAAACTTATGTGAAGCATCAGTAATTTTCCAGATGGCAGCAAAAATTCATTTGGTGTTGAAGGCAACTAGTTGATTTAACACAGCGTGACGCATCATGCTGCGGGGTGTCAGGGTGGGGGCTTGGGTGGGGTTCAGGGGAGGTGACGGGGGTCGTGGCCCAGATCCCTGCTGATGCTGCTACCTGCTGGAAGAGAATCTCTCATCCAATGTGGAATGAAGGGCTTTTGAGGGCAACAGCCGTGGAGGCTGCGAAGCAAATAAAGTGGCGTCGGTGCTGTCGTGCGGATGTGTGCTCTTATTCACGCATGCACGCAGTCTTTCACTTTATCTCTAGTCTTGACTGAGGCAAACACATCCACGCACGTGCATGCAGCGCTGGTGCCCGTTCCGAGTGTGTGTTGTTGTGGCTATGGGCCTGACTGCTCACACCACGGTTCACCATGCTCTATACACCAGAAGCAGGCGGGCGGATAGAGAAGCAGGAAGGCTGGTACCGAAACACATGCAGTCAGGCGACACAGGCAGCACCTACTTGTTACAGGGACATGAACATAGACCACAGAACTGTCCTAGATTGTTCAAATTCTTTTCTGCATCCTTCATGTCCTTATTGATTTGGTCCATCCCCTCCTCGATGCGCTCCAGTTGCTCTGATTACCAACACATTGTCATTTTTCCCAGCAAAAGAACGAAAGCACGTGAGAAGAGAAGAGAGGAGGAAGAAGTCGCGGGTGGAAGGAGGGGAGGGGAGTAGAGAGGGGAGACAAAGGAGAAGAGACAAAAAAAGACATTGACTGTGACAACAAGAGAGACATCAGACATCACCACCACCACCACCACCAGCACTGGACAGGCAAGAGCTTGGGGCTCCTGGCTGGTACCTACTTTTTAATACATGGGCATATCAGACCACAGCATTGTCCTAAATCTTTTAAATCTTTCTCGGCCTCCTTCAGGTCTGCGTTCACCTTGTTCATGCCCTCCTCCACACGATCAAGTTGTTCTGGTGAGGACAAAGGCATGAGAGTCGTGAAATAAACGTGACTGGTTCTTGTTTTTTTTTTTTTCCAAGGGCTGGCGCTCTACGGCTACAGTGCAAGAGGCAAAGTGTCCCGGCTGGATGCGGAAAGCAAGGCGAGGCAAACAGGCTTTAAGAGCAGCTGACTATCTCTCTGGATGTATGGACTAAAAACACTTGTTGTTGCTTTGCATGTGAGTACTTCCTACCTCCATCCAAAGCGAAACATTGCTGATCCTAGCATGGTCGCCAACATACCAGAATTTCTTATGTTGGATACAATAAATTAAAAGAAATCTAATTGAAATAATTAAAAGAGATCTGCAGACAGTACTGCTACATGAGTCCCTGAACACATCCCAGCATATTTGTAAAGTTAGCACTTGTTGCATCTTCACATGCAGCGACTCTTATTGTGAAATTGAAATTTAGATTGAAATTGTGGTTTTCCACTTTTGCTTCATTTCTGTTGTCTTCTTTTATATTTCTGCCTTTGCAATATAAATACTCTAATAATTAAACGTTATTATAATCATTATGTTTATAGTAATATATTGTATTACACTTTCAAAGCTTACAAATATATTGTAAATCTGATTGTAGTTGTGTTTCTTATATATATTTTTATAAATAGATTGTACCAAGTATCAATGCATCAATAGTTTTAACCCCTGATCTGAGTAATTATTGCATGAATGTGATGACAAGCATCATTCAGACACCGCTGCTCATTTACTCAGATGGTCACGGAGCTATAAAAAGCGCTGATTCAAGGTCAGATCCTCTCCCTGGCTGGTTAATGGTTATAGGGCCGCAGAGCAGTAATCTCCATCAGTGGAAAGGGGGCATTTTGTCTTCCAGGTTTGATTCGTCACATTGCGGCGCAGAGGACACAGATGATCATATAACGCTGCCTTAAGATCCACAACCAAGGCCAGGTCTCAGCCTGTGTGCGGCTCTGCTGAAGCTTCCATAGGAGGCCTTATATAACATACAGTACAGTAGTGATGCAGATCCTTAGCTGCATGTAGTCTCCACGTTTTATAGTAAATAACCTTTCTTTGTTGTTTTTCTCAAAATAAACAAATTATGTCATCGGCTCATGCATAAGCTGTAAAGAGCTCTGTTGTCCGGGTCAAGGTGAATTATTATTGAAAATGAAAATGAGTTCGTTAACCCTGAAAGCTGTAGTGTTTATAGCAACAGTAGGGATGACACACCCAAAACACAAGATGTCAACATTTAATAAGTTCTGTCATCCCATTTAATACAGATACACAGTCGGAAGCTCCTAAAATCATAATGGAAAACACTAGTAAGACACTTACTGATGCTCCCACTTGCTAATTTGTACCCCATAATTGCTTTTCATCTGACTGAACTCTCTCTCTTACTCTTTATCTGGGGCTGGAGCAGTTTACGCTCAGCGGAAAAGAACCGAGAAAGGCTAGAAAACTCATCATCCAGCTGTAAGGTAGAAGTCTGCAGCTACGTGCGAGTGTAGTTTACCAACAAAGTGCCTCACATGACAACTAAATGGGCTCCGGCAGTAATCCCGGGCAGAGCGAGGGATTGAGTAGAGGAGGAACGTGAGGGAGAGAGGGAGGCATTGTTTATCTCCTCATCTCCTCAACCTCGGACAGCCAGGCCAGACTTAACCTGCCCCCCCTGCCTCCGTCTGAGGATTATACTGCGTGTGTGAAGGCCTCCTGTCCTCTCCCGTAGTCAGTCACAGCAGCTTTGACCAGTTGGAAAGTGGAGTGATTCAAATCGAGGAGGAGCGGCAGTGCAGCAGGCCTTTTTCACGTCAGGCATTTTAACTTGTGGTGGTGGGAAAAGAACAGCTGCTGATCCATGGGCGGTGACACTGAAGCAGCTAAATGCAATAACTATTATCACTGAAACCTGTGAAACTCCTGCCGTGGAAAAGGCCTGTCAGATCTATGTCGCATATTGTATTTCCATTAATTCTCCATGGCAACTGCAGGCAAAAATCATGGCTACCGTCACACTTTTAGTTGTCTGTCATGCCAGAATGACAGTACACACAGGACGTTTTATGGTGAAAGTTGGAATAATTTAAACTTGTGGCCAGAAAATAAACTTATGAGATTATTCCAATCTGGTTTTTGCCCAGTAGCTCCGAGGATAACGTGTAAACTGCATGTTCCACATCTTCAATTCAATTTACTCACAGTGTCACAAGATGAGAATGAAGACAGATGAGACGCTGATGTGTGCAGCTCAGTACCATCAGCTGTGTGTGTGTGTGTGTGTTAACCTATTTATCAGTCGCCAGATTGATCTGAGAGTTACAGAAAGGATCCGCAGGGACAAACCGTAACGGTCTTACTGTAACAACGTAGTGAGTAAAGCGATGTAAATCAGTTAAAGGTGTTCAAATCATTTGGAGCAAACGTCCACCACCCTGCCGTTGCGCTCGGCGGCTGAAGCGTTGCGAGCCGCTCCTGGCGCGTGGCTCGCCGAGGCGGAGCTGCAATCCATCAGCCCCGACTGAGGTGTAATTCAGGTCAACATGCATGTAACAGCCGAGCAGGGAGGGACTCATTAGCTGCAGTGAGACCTCCACCGCAGGTAATACATCACTGCAAGAGATGACAAATCTCCTCCTATGTATGACCTGTGTGTTGTGTGTACGTGTGTATGTGTGCGTGTGTAAAGGGCAGAGGGATTAATTTCACCCTAGTTTACAGCTCAACAGGACTGTATTAATTACCACAGGCTTGTCAGGCTATTACTTATGAGTCCTTTTTATATTTTTTTGGCAATATAAGAGGGATTCTTGATGTAAAAACATGGAAATGGTGTCAGATCATCCAGCAGTGGTCACTGTAAACAGGGAGGAGGGGTTGGGAAGGTGTATGGGGGGGGTAGAGAGAACTAATGATAAGAAGGAAAAAGCCTCATTATTATAGTGACCAAAGTGATCTCCAGGCAAAGGAACAGACGATGAAGACAGAGGCCAGGAGAGGAAAAGCGGAGGAGATGTGAGCAGGAAATGGTGGAGAAGGAGAGAAGGAGCAGGAAATAAAGAGAGAGAGACAGATGGGGGATCAGGTTAAGAGGACATTTGCTGAGAGGCAGAGGTAATTTAAATCTGTGAATTGATTGCTGTCCTGCACTAACAGCAGCGCACTGTGCACCATGGCAGCCGTTACTCTGGGGGGGGGACAGGAGGAAAGAGAAAGGGAGAGAGAGAGGGGGGAAACAGGCTATATGTTCCTTTGACAGGCCAATTAGGCTGCTCTCTCACGCATATAGCTGAACACAAGCCTTTGGTAATACACATATACACACATACACATACACACACGACTAGACGCTCCCTGACTAACAATAAACGTGCCCTTGAATCTACACGCGTGCCCACAGAACACCAGACACGTTAACACACTTCCAGACAGGAGAGAACGTGAAACTTCACCTTTTAAGTCTTAAAAAAAAAAAATCACTTTTTTTTGTCACAGTTCAGAATAAAATAGATTAAAATACTAAAAATATAAAATAAATAAATAAAATATGTTAACAGCTGCTAAAGCACTGAAACTTAGCAGCTCTTGTCCCACTCTCTTCGTGTTTGTCCGCTCTTTCCATACAGGGACAGCTCACAATGTCAAGAAATATGGTCCAGCAAAAATATTTAATACAACTTATCTCATATTTCATGTTACCGTGGGTCGAATTTTACTGAGGCCATCAGATAAAGCTCTCTATCGCTAAAGCTCTCTATCGGGATAAATATCTGGGTTTTGAATTAGTTTATGTGATTGTCCCACTATTTTAAAGTACCTGATGTACCACCGAAATGTAATAATCAAGGAGAGGCCGATATAGATGCATTTATATACAGTGAGTGCAAAAGTGTAGGGAGGCAAAGCAGGAGGCGAGCTCAACGTGCACGTCCAGTATAATCATTTTAGCCACATTAGCTCAGTCTGCAGCTGAGGTTACTTTTAAAGACTTAGCAGACACAGAGACAGAGCGTCCCTCTGCATTAGTGATTACAAAACCATTAAGGTCTTGTTCCTTCAGGTTGTAAATGTGACTGAGACTCTACTGGATGCGCAGCTGATGGTGACTCTCCCATTATAAAGCACAAAGCAGCCGCGAGAGAGACTCGTCAGTAGAGCGAGTTAAAAGTGAACAGAGAGAAAGTGCTTAGTGTTCTCTCCCTATCAACTTACCTCCCTGCTCATCCAACATGACCAGAGTCCTGATGCCGGCATCTTTACTCTAACAGACAGGAAGAAAAAGGGGGGAGGGGGGAAGAGAAGAGGAAGAGAAGTTGGGGAAAAAGAGGAATAAACGTGACAGATCAGTGAAGGTCAACAGAGCAGGACAGGGCAGAGCCGTCAGGGCAGCAGAGGTGGGTCAAATTACAATTTAAAATCACTTTTCAGAGCGTGACCGATCTCGTTTGGCTCAGCTGAGACGGCCTGACTTTAAAGGAACATGTTGACATTTTGGAAAATATATTCATTTGCCGCCGTGCCATTCGCTGAGGACGAGACTCACACTGAACTCACATCTGTGTGCTTATTGTGAGGTCTGATCCAAGGCATCGATAGCTTAGCTTAGCATAAAAACAATAGAGACAAATGGAAACAGGGGAAACAGCTTGGCTTCATCCAGCAGTATCTAAAAACACCTAAAGAGTGAGTGAGTTAGTGAGTTTTCCAGGTGCTGGTTTGTTGTTTCATTCAGCTAGGCTAGCTGTTTCCCCTGTTTACAGTCATTGTGCTAAGCTAAGCTAATCACCAGCTGGCTCTCACAGTCTTAATCTTCCCATTAAACTCTCAGAAAGACAGCGAATGTGCATATTTTCCAAAATCCCAAAGGCTTCCTTTAAACTGAAACAGTCAGTGTTATTTATCATATTTGACCCAAGAATGGAGGCTGAAGAGGAAGCAAACGCTCTCTGCCACAGAAAAGCCACAGTAGGGGGCTTTTATGTCCTAAAGGAAACCACAATGGGAGCTTTACTTCACCTGTTTCCTGCCTGCCTCATACAGAGACAGACCTCCATCCAACAAATCAACAAATCAGCCATAAAACAACATTGCAAACCTCCCAAAACCTTCGAGAAAATAAGAAAAACCTCTCAAAATGCCACAAATATATCCGGGCATGATCCTGCACAGATTCCTGGGATAAACCCGTCCACCAAATGGCATGTGCTATATTTGTTATGTTCACTGGGCTGGTACCACAGATTTGTTGACAAAGCTCCAGTAATGTAACATTCTGATTTGGCTTGCAGAGCTGGCACACGCTCAAACACACAAAACATGAACATTCACGCAGACTCAGACATGCGCTGTTATCTCTCGGCACACGGGCTCCATCACATAATAACACACTTCAGCAAGTACACGGTAACCACATTAAGCGCCACGCACACAACAAAACAACAGCTTTGCGCTCTCCATGAGCCAGAGGCTTCCTCTAACAGATATTAAAGACCAAAGGCTGTTCAGTTCATGCATCAGCTATTTTGGATCAAAGTGCGCTCTGACCTTCTTGGAGCAGTGATAGATAGAGAACAGAGCTGGAGGCCAGATAGACTTGCCACTGATATTAGTATCAATCAAACCGACTGCGAAAGACATCTGCCAGTAGCTGTGGATCTGTGAGAGTGTGAAGTTAAACTGTTGTTGATCAAAGAGGGCTCAGAAAGGGTTTGTCGGATCACTAAAAAGCGCATTAAAGGGAGAAAAGTGGCCCGTTTGCATGGATACATAAATGAAACCTCAGCAGATATGTGCTGTTTGCCCACTATGAATCATGGGAAAACACAGACATGAGTGGGCAGTCGAGGCTCCTGAACTACAGGACAGGATATCTGACCACGCCAACTGGCACAGTCTGATGTGATGACCTCACATCTTTCTGTATGGCTAGTTAAACACACGCACGCACACACACACACACACACACACACACACAGGTCCTCCTCACACTTTGCTGTGATACAGTGAATCACTGAGTCGCTGCTACGGACCTGTTTATTTATTTATCTCCTCAAAAGTTAATACCACCTTCCAGTAAATAAATAAATAAATAAATTTTGGAGAAACTGACGAAAAATAAAGATTTATATTTGAATTTTTAATATTTTACTGAGTTTTAAGCACATTTGTCCAACTCCTTAGTCCTTAGTCTTCAACACAGTCATAGTTTTGCTGCATGAATAAAGTTATGAAAAGCTATACAGACAGAATATAAATAAAAACTAGTAATAATAACAATTCATAGAACAGGGTAAGACAAAGAAAGAGCAAGAGGTGTGTTGACATGAAGACAGAGTCCCCGTTAGGCTGCCATTGATTTATTTCACTGAGACGCCCAATTCCCAATTCGCAATTCCCACTGAATGGGGCAGATAATGACCATGTGAGGCGGGGGGGGGGCTGTCCAGAATTCACCAGAAATTGTAAATAAATAATGAATTAGACTATAAATTAAGAATTATGAGCGTTTTAGAGGGAATATCATGGATAAACATTTCTGTATATGATGCATTTAGGGTTCATTAATTTACTCTTAAAAGATAGTTAGCTTCACTAACTCTCATTAGCTTCAAAAGTAGTTTGATATTTTAAGAAATATGCCTTTTACATACAAAACAAGCTTTAAAGTGGCAATTAGAGGAGCTGGCGGGCTGATTTTATTTCCTGTGGATAGAGCTGTGCAGCTGTCTCACCCTGTTCTTAGTCTTTGCGCTAAGCTAAGCTAACCAGCTGCTAGCATAGCTTCATATAATGTACATACAGTACAGTGCAACATATTTCTTGAAAGTGTAATTGCTGAAAAACACGTCACAGGTAAAAATCAGCTTTGGCTGCCGCCCCACAGTATGGCGCTCACTCTGTCTTTAAAGGAAAACACAGCTTTAACACTCAGACACTGGATTAAATGACTACGGTCTATACTTTTCTCGAAGGGTGGTTTCTAGTTGCATGAATATAATATCACGTCCACCTTGTGTAATGCATTCTCTGACTTCAGGGCTGCTCGTCAAACCCGATCTCCAGTGTCTCTGCACCACAGAGGCACTGGATTCGGACTTGATGTCCTTCACAGACTCCTCTCTACCTCTCTGTTTATCTTTCACACTCTCCTCATCTCATGCCTCGTCCCTTCATCTCCGTCTCACTTTCTTTTTTTTTTTTCATTTCCATCTCTCTCCCGCTCTCTACACACTTCACTCTCAGCCACCAGAGTAGTTTCTCATTTCAGCTCCCTGCAGGCCTGGTGTGAAGATAACAGTTTTCATAAAAACTTCAATATCTCTGTTCTGAAAAGCTTTTTATCAAGACAGATGAAATCTTTACAGAAATGTTATATCAGATGTGTTGCACAACAAAGTCAATTCACTTCCAATGTGAGAATTCATTATACCACATCTTGCCATTGCTGATACCCAGATCAGTGACGTACATGGGATTTTGCAGCTGATCCATAGATTTTCCATGTAAAACTGAATCACTTTTGCTAAATAATGTCAATACTTCATCAGAAAATAACAAACACATGAAAATCAGGTCTTAGAAATATTACCATGCTTGATCTGTTTCTCTTAAAGGCAACTTACTGCAAATAAATACAATAGACCCAAGTTAGCTTATATAAAACACATGAAACACTTAATACCTGTAGGAATAGTCTTTTGGAGCTACGGCTAGCAGGTTTAGCTTAGCATGACAACAGAGAGAAACAGCTAGAGAAACGTTGCAACATGCACCTCCACAAACTCATTTTTCAGTGTTTTGTCAGCAGATTAAACAAGAGATTACATGTTAGTCAGCTTTAGAGGTGTTGGTGCATAAGGTAGATGTTACTAAATGAGCTAACTGTTTTTCCTGTTTCCATTCTTTGAGCTAAGCTAAGCTAAGCGTCTGCCTGCTGCAGATCCATATTATGGTAAAAACTCAAGCGGTGTCAATCATCTCATCTAACCCTGCAAGAAATATATCAAAGGTGGATTGGAAAAATTAGGCTGTAGGGATTTTTTACAGCGTTTAAGATTCAACTCACACGTTTACAGGCGCTATAAGAAGGCACCTTAAGAACCTGATGCCACACAGTCGAATGGGCCTCTTCTACGCAGCCCACTCATTACCCTGTGATGTGTAAAATGACGTATTTTACAGATTATGCAGAATAGAAGCACATTATCTAAAAGTTCTCCTTGTTCATTTGGACCACAGACAGCGTGTTGGCCAGTTGAATGTTTGGACGAACGCTCCCACAGTCCCCGCTATCTTACAAAATAAAGGTCATTCTGCCAACTGGTCCGGAGAGTGAATTAGGGGTCACATTTGCATAAGACAAGGACAGATTACATCACTCACTGTGGGTGCTTCTGCAGATCTGACAGCTGGGTGACATCATTGAACAGTCTTATTGTTTACAGGCATGAATAAAAGCCATAAATCTCAAGTGTTTTGTGCTTATTACACATCCGATACTACAGTAATACATGTGTACTGTACACAGGGTATATCCAAAGACCTGTACATACACTCTCTGCAGCCACAGAAGTGAAATTTAAAACAAAACATATTATTATACATTAAATAAACCAAAGATCCATCCTTTTATTATTTGTTTTTCAGGTGTATTCAGATGTACCTTTAATTTGCATTTCATATAAACTGATTTATTTGTGTTGCTCTCCCTTATTCATGCATTTCAAATGAGAATCCATGCATAATGGTGTTATGATACAGGTTTCTGCGTGCGTCTCACAATTGCGCTCGAGGTATTGGGCCGATGAGTTCAAGCGCAGCCACTCACGGCGTACAAGAGTAGAATGAGCTTTCATTTGTGAATCATCAGCGTTATAACGAGCAGAGTAAAGAGACCGAGAGCTGCAGTGCTGGAACAGGAGCAGTGTGGGTGTGATCCTTACAGGGTCATGTAAGAGACAAGTTCTAGAAGAGAAGAGAAGGATTAACGAGGGAAAGGGTGGATTTACTCTACAAGGTTACTTTACACCTCTTTTTCTTCCTCTCTGTTACGGTTTTTGTGATGAAATATCAATTTTATGAAGAGACGTTGAATAAGGGATATTTTTTATGCACAGTATAAACTCATTACTGATCACTGAAACAACAGTAAAGTAAAGTATTTACCATTATATTTGTTTTCGTTGTAAAGGGGTGGATCTTAGGAACACATCGCATTCAGATAATTGTGTCCCGTTTCACTGAGAGTGCCGCACATACCGTTAGATGTATTATAGGTTATACACACATTTCAGAGCATTTCAGAGCTCCTTGCAGTTTCCTCAGTCTCCTCACAGATGTTTCTGGCGTGATTAATACAGGTTTTTACCTCCACACCCAGTATCTCCATCCAGAAGCTTAGCAGACTGGGACACAGGGTGTGTCTGTGTAACATAGACATTTCCATTGCGTCGAATTTATTCACATCTATCTATGCAAACCCATAGACATCATAGAAGCTTTACTGTAGCTGCCCAACATATAGGATGTCCTGAGGTATTTTATGCCAAATGAGGGTATAAAGCTAAAAAACACAACGCTATCTGTGCAGCAGAGTGAAATCAGTGACGACCGCAACTTCATCCAAAGGGATTATGATAAAACTGTTCAAGGAAACTTCATGATTGTTTGAGTAAAGCAAGAAAAAAGGAACAAAAAATCAAATCTGATTACTTAAGTCTTTAAATTTATTGAGTTAAATGACAAAAATAATTTCTGTGACTGAAGATATTGAGTTTAAAATGTCTTGAGCCTGTCTAAACGCTGACAAATTGACTAAAAATAGCTCAAAGTAAATGCCGTCACTGTCCCTTTACTATTTCTTGAGCTAAATGCGTTGTATGTAAACTTATTAAAGACCCATATTTTGTTTTTTAGACAGTATCACCGCACAGATCTCAGAGAGATCACTGGACGAGTGCTCTCACTGCTCTCCACTTATTCCATTAGTGTAAGCGCACTATAAGCCCTTTTAACACCGAGGTCAGGGAGTATCAGCACGTGCCCGCAATTTACAGGAAAGAGAGGCGCACCGGATGGTCAGGAACAGAAAAACACGCTGTCTGGCTACAAATATGCGATTATTTGTAAATGTGAATTTCACTTGCACCGTGTTTCTCTTAATAGTTGGTTCCCAGTGTTAAATATGCGACATCTCCTCAGACTTTGAGGATAAAGGTTGCTGGGAAACGTTTCAGGTGACGGCCACAGATTCGCTGCACTTTATACAGC
The DNA here is from genome assembly GCA_008933995.1 of Datnioides undecimradiatus. Taxonomy (NCBI): domain Eukaryota; kingdom Metazoa; phylum Chordata; class Actinopteri; order Lobotiformes; family Datnioididae; genus Datnioides; species Datnioides undecimradiatus. The sequence goes on from WARS01000060.1 coordinate 4,587,023, forward strand.
GTTTGTCCTCCGCTGAAAGTGGACAATTAGATTAAATAAAAATACACAAACAGCTGGGATACTGGTCCGAACAGCGTCACTCTCATCAATGAATCATACAAAAAACATAAACTTCATTCAGTTTTATTTAGATTTAGTAAAACTAGGATGACAATTACAGACAAAACTATTCTCCCTTCTCATTTTTAGGAATGCAGAGGCTTTTATACATTTATATGATATGTATATAGACATTATATTAAAGTTTTATAGTATTCACTGTACTGAAGAGGCATGCTGAGTCTCATCCATAAACCATGCCGCCTCATTGCTTCATGGCAGCCTATATTGAGCCTAAATCTCTGGAGAGGTGCTAAGTGAGAGGGATAAAGAGCATGTTGTCAGCAAGAGAGAAGAACAGAAGCCAAAACATGACACACTCGCTTGTTTGTGTCGTTCACTGGTTTCAACTCCAGAGCTGCCGTCTGGGAGCGTCACAAGGAAACACACTCTGTACCAACAAACCACAGGGCGAATCAGGGACTGAGCAGTTGGAACGGACAAATTGTATTCCCCTGGCATTAACTCCAAAGGTCAAATACTGAGCTACTGCCAGTGAAAAGGCTTGTCTGTGGAGTGGGTCACAGTCGAGGTCAGCCACAGGACTCGCTCTGTCCCTCACGGCTGTGTCTCATTAAGACACGGAGGCTGGTCCAGCGGCTAGGATAGAAGCATGTGAACCTGGTTACAGGAAGCACAGGTCCAACACGCACATTCATGAAGCCAGTACAAAACATCTCCTGGTGCACAGTCGTGGTGTCCTGCCTCAAACACTGACCACTCATTTTGAAGGTACAAGATGCGCAGAACATCGTAGCCCGTATCGTGCAGCGACGTCCTCCTCGAACGACACAACTCCTCGTCATGTCTCTGCAGAGCTTTTCCCTGATGTGCGACATCCTTTCGAGCGATGAAGTGACAGGATTTTACAATAGATTTTAGCAGACGCGCTTAAAAACCCAGTTAACACATGTGGCTCGTCAAACCACCACACAGTGTCTACATTTGGTGCCCGTGCAATTCACATTACAAATGATTATATGTGCTGGATTTCTATATATGAGATCTGTCTTTGTTTTATAATTTTGTAATATTTGAGTTTCTTGGTTTAACCTCATGCTATTTGGGCAGTAATGTACTATATCATAACCATTTCCATGATGTGTGCTGTCATTTGACTGACCTACGGCTGTGATGCGTTAACTCGAGTCAGAGACTGGCAGTCTGCAGGTAGACCGGTGCTTCTTCACACGTTTCCACGCTGATTTAAGTTTGCATCCCACATTTCAAATTGATTTTTTTACTACACCAGCGCAGACTGTTCGCTCAATATATGGACAAACAGCTCAAGTCTGTCCTCTTTAGTGAGTGCTAAACAGCTGACCCCTGAGCCGAACGACAGGCTTATTAGCACGAGATGGTAGTTTATAAATGTCAACAACGCGAATGGTGTTGCAAAGTGTGTCGCTGAATCATTGGACTCACCTCCTCGACCAGGGCCAGCATGCGCCGAGTGCTCTCCAGAGACTGAAGAGAGAGAGAGAGGGAGAGAGAGAGAGAGAGAGAGCAAATGATCAGCTGAGGGTCCACAAGAGAGCAGAGACAGACCTGTGACTGTAAACATCAAAGAGATGCCTCAGTGTCTTAACCCTGAACGTTAAGAGTCTTAAAAACATGTCTGAGTGGTGAGCACAGACCACTAATTTATTCAAATGTGTAGACAGTCAAATCACTGATAGTCAGTCGTATAATTAGCCCTGATTATTCTTCTGCTCTCCTCTGATCCCAGGATTAATTATCTGACTTCTACCTTTTGTTTAAGTTTCCACCCTCTGCAGGATCCCTCCCATATCTTAAACCAAACACTTCTTCATCCCTAATCCTCATTTCACTCTTTCCTTCACTCTTATCTCCTCATCTCCCGCCTCTCTGGTGCTCCATCCATCCATCCATCCATCCATGCATCCATCCATCCATCCCTGCCTCCCTCATTCCTCCCCTCCCTTCCCTTCCCTCCCATCCCATCCTTGCATTATCTCCTCATGAATGTTTAATGAGGCCATTTGAGCTGCTCCATTATTCTGCGGCACTGAATTATCCGCTCTTCCTGAGCTCCTCTCAACTCATTAAAAAGGGCAAAGTTCTCCGTGGCCCAAAAAAAGCACAGTCTTGATGAAAGAGACTTAGAGAACAAATCGCTGGAACAAGGCGGGGTCACATTAAAGCAACTGTGCCCGTCGGCCCGGAGGCTTCGCGGGATACGTTTGCGTCCTTATGAGAACAGGTCATTTTGAAATGTCACGTTATAATTGTCTTTGCCACGGAGCAAAAATCGGGTTTGACTGTAGTCAAAGTTCTGCAAAAATATATTTTTTTTTCTGCTTCTTACTTCACCTGCAACGTGCACAGTGAGTTAGGTTTTTATTTTAATTGTTTTTTTCACAAAAGTATGGAGATAGGAACTGACTTTTGCCTTTAGACGTGATGTTAGATGTGCAAATGTTCCCGGCTTAACTGGTTGTTTCGGCAAAACACAGATCAAAATGTTCAATCGTACACAAACATAGTTACAAACTAGACCTCAAATAAATAATAAACTGATAAATTTTAAACCATAGGAGCCACTTTAGCTGATAACACTGGATCATGTGGAGTCCAGTCTGAATGCCCAGCCCTCTGCAATGTGTTGACAAAATGATTTATTGACGTGAAGTGCAGTAAATACTGCACCGTGCACGAGTGTGATGATGCGTATCATCTGTGTTTGATCCAAGCATGTTTCTGCGTGCAGGTCTTCTGCCGTACCTCATCGGCTATCTGGTCCGCGCGTGTCTGCAGGTCGGCCAGCTCATTGCGCATGTCCGATTCGTCCGCCATGATGACTGTTGACCTTTGACCTCAGAGAAGAGAGACTGGAGGAGAAATAGAGAGAGAAAGAGAAGTTAATGCACAAATCATGCAACAACAGATGAATATATTGGGGGCATCAGCTAACATTCAGACCACAAACAGGTCAGTTTCCCTCCCCGACAGCACCAAAGATAGACCACATTAACTTAAAATGACATATTGAAACATTATTCGTGTTTAGTAAAGGCAGCACAGCTCTGCTCCTTGGTTATACTGCCCTGCTGTAGTGAAATATCAGCTTTTCAAATGAACGAATGCTCATTATTAGACTTTAGATTTGTGGCTTTTTCTGTCCCCATGTGACGTCAGACTCATCTCGAGGTTGGAGAGGTTGTTGTGTAACAGCACGGGTCAAAGGCTCAATCATTCTCAGCAGCGGCAATTGTCAAAGTGTCCTTCAGCAAAACAGTGAAGAGCTTTCCACGCCAGCCTCTCTCTCTGAGCCCTGAAGCTGACGCTCGTTAAAGCCCGAATTGTGGCTCAATTCAGGTAAAGTTCTCTGAGTTCCTTTAAAGGTTGCTAAAGAACAAAGCTGGTCAAAATTCAAGTGTGAAAGCCTTTATTATACCTGCTCAGTCGCCGCCAATAGCGCGGGACAAAGTCATCAAACACAAGGGATGAGACGACAGATTTTAAGATTAAAAATAGGCCCCGGGAGTTGTTGACTGAGCCAAAACGAAGGGCAACATTCTCCCCTCATAAGGCACAACTGATGCATAATTTATTGTTTGAAACACGGTTGGTAAATAGGCCCTGCTTTTTGTTTGCAGCCCCAGTCACGCGTGCGGCCGACCGCGCGCACGTGCGCCCACAGACACGCTGTCCGTCGGACACACGTTGCTGTTACGCGCACCCCGAGTTCAAACCTCCACCCCGCTGACCCCGAGTCTCCTTCCTCAGGCATCAACAGTGAATCGAGTTTAAGCGAGGGAGGAGCTCTATCACTGCTCCATCAGGGCAGAGACAGGGGGGTCTATTTTTGCTCCTCTGACGCGTTGCCAGACAGTATTTCATATAGCGCAGAAGAGCTGGAGGTATGGTCCATGAAAAATGTATGTGGCTGTAACTCTGCAGGCTGACGGAGCTACATGCTGCTGCTGCTGCTGCTGCTGCTGGTCGGGACCGAGGAGACGAGAGCCGAGGAGAATTAAGCCTTTAATGGGTCAAAATAATCTAATCTGGTCCAATCAGAGCTCATTTATGCGTCTGATACGTTTTTGTCTCTATTGCGCAAATCATATTGAAGAGTCTTTGTTCTAACGTGGCCTGTGTCTGATATAAACTTAACCACCCGGCAGCTTCCAGCTCGAGGATCATTAAAGCTTTATGTAATCTAATCTACTGCAATAAACAGTGCAGCGATGGGACGAAGGGACCGCTGGCTTTTGGACTGGGTCGAACACTGTGGCTGCAGTTTTTATAAATCTGCCGCAGCAGAAAAGCACCTCTGAAACCGGGTTTTCGTGGATAAAAGTGGTGTGCAACTAAAAAGCTGTATTATTCTGGGCTTACTCTGAGTTATGATGCTTTTATAGTGTTTAAAGACATTAATGCTCATGTAGCCTGTAAAGTAAAAGGCTTTTTTTTAGTAAACTAGGTGCTACATTTTCTTGATTTGCACCAAAGTTTGTTTCCAACTCCAGCATCCGTCCATCAATCAGTCCCAGTCAGATGATCTGTGAGGCAAGCAGACGCAAGGTCAGGTAGAGTCACAGCTGGATGTTTGATAAAGCATCTCCTCGTTGTACCCCGCCTTCTGTCTGCCTGTCTCTGCCTCCATCCCGGCGGAGTCGTCAGGGCGGTTAATAATTGAACATGTGCCGGGAAGAGAGATGGAGGCAAAAAAAAAAAAAGAACCAGCCTTTTCAAAGTGCGTCTCTCCTTCGTCCATGCCCTCCCTCCCTCTCTCTCCGTGTTTCTGTCTGCTATGCCTGGCACACAGTTGCAATTTAAAATATTTATGTTGACATTTTACATTTTAGCCCTTTGGCTGACGCTGTAATCCGGAGCTCCTTACAGCGAGTGAAGCAGCAGAATGAGCTTCAGTTCGTACATCAGCCGCGTTAACAGGTGAACCGGGCAGACGAGACGGAAAACAAACACAAATCCACCAAGTTCTGGTTGGGGCAAGAAGTGGTTCCTCTCGTGATGTTGCCAGTCAATAAAAACGGCCAAGATGCAAGAAAACATCCCCCGTGTCTGTTTGCACTCACTCTCTGAACACATGCACGCTTATTTATTCAGGTTAGCACATCTCCCCGCTCCAGATTTAGAAAATGGGCATGAAGATTTCAAGATGGCAACAAACCAAGACCGATCAAACCCACTGCCATCACTTCATGCCCACTTGTTGACGGCGTTGCCGTGGCTGTGTTGTCAATGGCAACGGCGTTGATGTTACAGTGTGAAGCATGCTCCATGAAAAGAAGACAGCTCTGCGCTCTACGTGTGCTGAAGTGAGACGCGCCACTGTGCATTTACCAACCGTCAACACCAGCAAAGCTACCTGAGCTAAACGCTGTGACGACGCCTCAGCCGGTCGATGACGTTCAGACCCGTGTTTCATCACGCGCTCCTCGCTACGTCCGTCTTCCCTGCTGTGTTATTGATCCGCTGCTGATTGCTTATCTCTTTGCAGTGGAGCTGCTTCCTGTTGACGCGCACACAGACACACACACGCACACACAGCTCAGCTGAGTCTTCGTTTCCTGTTACGTGGACTGTAACCACCGGCTCTGTCATCGCCCTCGTCACTCAGTCTCAATCTGTCAAACTCAGAATCGCTTCAAATCGTCTTTTAACCATATGTAATTCATTTTGCTTTAACAGTCAAATGTTTTGAATGTGTTAATCATTCGCTGTTCGTGAGACCCGTGTTTGGGGTATTGTTTGTGATGCTGCTTAGCTTTCACAGTGCAACAGACTTTCTATAATAATGTCACTCTGAGCCAACCACAGGACACCTGACCACAGTTGAGCTGCTGTTCAGCACAGACTGCATACGGTACACTAACTTAAGCAGGTTCTGAGTGTTCAACGTGTCAAACAATACATTTTAAATGTATGAAGCATTAATAGTCTATTTAATGGCCTAAATACGTCCCCGATTCTAATTAAATGACATTTTAATCTGGATGTGGTGGACGTAGAATAAGCAGCGTGGTGTCTGCTCAGAATATCCCCACTTCCTGTAAACACACACGGTTTTATTTACGTACAACATACGACCAGACAGAAGTTAAAGTAGTTTGCACAATGTTTCTGTCGGCGAGTTTCAGTAACAAAAACCAACAGTGCGCTCATGTTCGCTCAGCGAGCTCCCCTCAGCTACAGCTGGTCCTCGGAGTGAGGACACACAGCAGTGCATCTGACCGTCTGCAGCTCTTATTTGTTCGTTACACACAGTATATTTAGTCATGTTTAAGTAAAAGTGTCAAACATCTGCTAGCTCCAGCTTCTTAGAGATAACAATCTGCATCTTGTCTTTGTCATTCATGACAGTAAATGAAGGGTGTTTGGGTTTTGGACTGTTGGTTGGAGCAATTTGAGGACGCCAAAACAAACTTTTGGCATCAGTTTAAAGTGAAGGTAATTGGGAGATTGATCAATATTGAAAATGCTCTTTAGTGACAGAACTACTCGGAAATGGTTCAAAAACCAAAAACGTTATACTTCAGGCTCTGCGTCTCCATCAGTTTAAAATGTTGCAATTTCATTTTTTTTAAAAATGTTTTAACATCAAACTGGAGCCTTCATTGTTTCTCCCTGTCAGTCCTTTTGTCTCTCCTCCTCCGTCTCCTCAGTCCATCCATCCAGCTCTGAAAGTCGCTGGCTCTTTAACATGCTTAACATGTTTTCTCACACACACAGGCAAGCTACAGCCGGTCGGACATGACACGAGGTCCGACCGTACCCATCCCCCACCTGTGCCCCTGCTGGCTGTCGCTCGTCTCGACTGACGGCCGCTGTAAGGCCTGAACTGCCAGGCTCAGCCCGCGGAGAGATTAAAGTCAGCGGGGAAAGAGGATTTACTCTCCACTGTTTTCTCTCTCTCTCACACACACACACACTCTCTCCTCCATCTCCACCCGTTTGCTTCCTTTGTTTCACTTCATCTCTTTCACTTCATTCCACGCCCTCTTTGCACATGAATATATACATAATGCATGTCCAGGAAGCAGAGCGAGGGAGCAAAGTTTTAAAAATACTGGTATAATTTAAAATAAAGTTCAGTTTCTGGCTGCAGACTTCTTCATTTCCCCGGGTTAAATCATCTGGCTCACAGGAGGTGATTCACTGTCATGAGAAGCCGTTATGGCTGAAGTATCACCACCCGCAGAGAGAATCATTACACCGGCAGGATAAAGACAATAATAATAATAATAATATTCACACGAGAAGTCCAGAAGTGCTGAGCAAAGAGAAGAAAACACCAGCAGCAGCTTGATGCTGCTCATCAGAGGCTAAATGAGCAGCAAATCCAAGCGTGACGGGAGAACTTTGACTTAAACGGAGACATTAAAAGGGCGCAGATGAATTATTGATCAGAATATTAATAGGATTAATCCCAAAAGCTGTTGCAGGGGGATGTGGAAACAGGACGATGGGAGGTTTGGAAAGGGCCAGGATGTGACCTCAGCGAGCAGCTCATAAGGTAAAGAGCTGAAGATGGCAATTGTTATTGTTGTGTTTTAAATTCCCAGCAGCGTCAGTGAATGGGGAAAGGTCAAGCTGCTAACATGCAAACTCAGTTATTCCCTCTCTACTCTTCCCGCGCCATGTGGTGGAACAAGGTGGGTTTGTTCCATCGCGAGTGGAGCGCAGGAGAACAGAGCAGCGTGCAGTTCAGGCACAGAGCTCCAGAAAGGAGGTGGAGGGGTGGAGGGGTGGGCTGGATTAGCCGACACGATTAACACGCAGCTACGCAGCACCGATCGTGGAGGAATCCAACGACGAGCTATTTCGGGCAACAAAGAAGAATCCTGTCAAAGCGTAGAAATACAAATGGAAAATTCCACTCTGAGAACACAAAAGCACAAAAAAAGGCAGAGAGACAGAAGAAAACTCGGCGCGCCCTCGTCAGCGACAAAGGAGGCTCGCTGGGAAGACAGTGACAGCGTTACCGAGGAGTTACTTCACCTGTTGGCCTCAGTAAAGCTTGTATTTATACATTATTATGAATATAAGTTATCTGTCTGTTGGGACTGATTACTGTGTTTTCAGAGTATTTGCACCTCAGTAATGGTCCCGACACACAGTGGCTGTACTGCACCCACTAATAACACGGATTGATTAATGAAATGCACCTTTAAAATGTGATTTATTACCCGTTTAAACTGAAACTATTTAATAAGTTTCCTGGACTGAAAGTATGGAGCACCCCTCAAACAGTTGCTAACAAATAAACTGGAGTACTATCGCAGATGACACATTTTAAAAACTGGTTTCAATATAAATAATGCTAAATTTATCGACATAATGATTAATAATGATGATTTTTAGATGAATCGAATGAAAACGCAGTGGGACTGAGGAGAATCCAGACTGATGCTGAATATACTGGTGCAACAGGGAGTGTGAGGCTTGACCACTTCACTCTGGGCTGTTCAGCTTCTGCCCAAAGTCCTTCTGTGGACTGAAGACTGTGATAAACACTTACTCACAAGCCTCATTGTGCGCCTTTGCTGTATGAATCTAGCCCAGAATACCTAGATCAGAGCATTTTGGGCTGAGATCCAGCACTGAACAGCCCCTAATCCACCACAGTCTCACCAGAAGAGGTGAAACAAAGGATCTGAATCCAGACAGACGACTCGCAAGGATGATTAAACAGACTAAACTCGTTTTCTAATATGATAAGGCATCATACGTTTGTTGAATACTGCTTGATAATTAGTAAAAAGGTCGATTTAATGCAGCACGCATGGAGGAAAAATGCAAAGTGGCGAATTTCTTCCTGCAGGGCTGATTCAGAGGCGACGCAGGATGAGAAAAGATGGAGTCACACTCGTTCAGCATCCTTCACTGTCAGGCTGTCGTGATAAACTGCCTCGACTCCGAGCCGAAAAAGGCTGCCATCAATCAAGCGCCGTGTTCAGTTGAGATAAACAATGTTTTTGAGGGAAATAGGACATCGGGACACTCTGGTTGCGCTGCAATTCACAGTCAGGGAAACCAGGTCATCTTGTCAGTTGTTCAGTTGTATGTTTCTCGCGGGTTTACGGAAGCACTAACCTAAATCTGGGGGATTTTTAGGATAGCTGCTGCACTTTCATCCTCTCTCTCTTTCACGCATTTGTTTTTGTGGATTAGTTGTAGAGGCGGTGGGGAAATGAGACGGTGGGCGCAGCGTGATTGGAAATTAGCAATGCTATTTCTGCAACGCTCATTTTTCTTCGTGTAATTACGGGAGCAAAAGCCGCTTGCGTGGATGCGATCGACACAAAAGTGAACCCTGGGTGGCCATGGGGGTTTCTGGAGGGGCAGAAAGAGAAGAACAACCATGAAGGGGAAGTAATGGAGAGACTTAAACACAGTGATGTTTCTGTTTCTGTGCACATCTCTTCCCTCAGTAGAAAACACTGAGGCTACGCGTGACGATATTAATGATTCTGAATGGAGACAGGGCAGAAAGCTCCTCTTCTTCCTCTTCTTATTCCCTCTCTCCCTCCTCTATTTGCAGAAGACTTGACCTCCTGTCTTCCCCACATCCTTATCTCTCCTCTTGAATTCCCCTTGGAGATGAATACAACAGTACACGAATCATCTGCAGCTTAAAACTTTATAACAATCTCTGTAATTATAACACAGACGGGCCACCGACATGGTGGCTCGCTCTCTTCAGTGTGTGTGTGTGTGTGTGTGTGTGTGTGAGAAAGAGAGTGTGAGTGTGTGTTTTGTGAAGGTTGGCACTCGAAAACTGACAACGCCACACAGTGAAAACTGGTTCAAGGACAAGAAGCAGAGCAGCAGCAGGACAGACAAGGGCGTGTGCTTGTGTGTAGGTGTGTGTGTCTGTAGGGGTGTGTGTGTGTGTGTGTGTGTGTGTGTGCAGGCAGTGGGAGGGTCCAACATTTTACCACATCAAAGCAGAACCGTGTTTCATTATTCACAGGATAGAACCAGGTCAACGTTATTAATGCAACAGCTGTGTGTGTGTGTGTGTGACAGCCTGAGTACATGCAGCACATACAGTGTGTGCATGTTTACATGTGTGCTCACCTGTGTGTGTGTGTGTGTGTGTGTGTGTGTGTGGCCTTGTGTTTTGACATACATCATGAGTACATGCCGCAGCTGGCTGCAGTGTGCGGCAGGTGACCTTTATTATTTTTATAGACTCCTGCTAATTTAAAGCAGCTATAATTCATTTTTAACTGGTCGTGAGACAATCTCTAACGTGTTTATATGACCCACGTACTGTGATTACATGTGTGGTTACTTCGCATGCCTGTCAGAGGGGCTGATTCCTCGCAAAGTCAGACAGGGAGGAGCTTATGTTTACACGTTGTGTCACAGTGATCAGTGCCTTATATTTCGTGGTTATGGCTCATGCTGCTGCAGAAAGATAATGGTCTGAAGAGCAGAAAAACAGCTGAAAGGCCCGGTGACAACAAAAATATGAGTCGGTCAAAGGACAAAATTGTTTTTTCTTTTTTACCTCTGAGACGTGCACATTATATGTTTTATTTACACAATGCATTTGTGTCCATGGAGCTATGTTAATGCAATACAACTGGCTTTTAATGTAACATTATATATTGCTAATAAGCTAATATCTCAAGCTTTATCCTGCTGCTGGCTTATTATTATGAGGACATACAGTATAAGAGGGAACGTAGACTCATCGATCCGCGTCCTGCAAACGGCCGCATTCATAAAAAGAAACACCGCTGCTTCTTTCTCTCGCTAGCTCCAAGCGGATGCGGCCAGACCAGGATCCTTTATGACACTTTTGTCCGCAAATCAACTCAAACTGTGGATGCAAGCCTGGTTTGGCACCTGAAAACTCAGCAAAATGGTTCCTGATGAGCGTATTCACATGGGTGTGAGGCAGAAGGACCGGTCATATGATGTAGCGACTACATTCATTCGATGAACTGTTCCTCAGTAGACCTACAGGCATGTTTACCCTGCAGCTCAGATCCAGAGGCTACCTGACCACGCCGCTCTGATCTCTTTCTACTTTTTATTGCAGTCAATACACTTTAATGGACCAGACTCACGCAGCTGTGTGACCATGGAGATCCTAGTCTTACCCTGGAAAAAGCACTTATCCTGGCGTCAGAGAGGCTCTTGTTAAGATGGAGAGGCTGATACTCTTCAGTTACACACGCCAAATACATGTAAATACACACAAACACGCTCCGTCATGTGCTTCGCCGTACATTCGCCGATGCCCCGTCGGTCGATTTGAATGTGCCTGGTCAGGAGCGAGCGCAGCGGCGTGTTTACTCACGCCTGTCACGGACTCAGGAGGGTGAAGCACCTGCTGACACTTCATATACAACATCATCCGTTCTCCATTCTCAGACAACCTTCAGATTATATTAGGTCCATCCACACAACAGTGACGGATCAGGGCTTCTGTGGTGTATCACTTCCTGTAGCTCCTGTTTCTTTGTCTGTCTTCATGTCCTGCAGAGGGTCTATATGGTGACACTGAAGCTAAATAATAAATACTGTTTTAACCTGGGTAGTTTAATATGTCATCAGCAGATGAATTGAATCAATTTAAGTATGAAGATAAACTGGCCATTGTCTTATTTTGTCACTGATCAAGCTGAGCTGAGATGTAAAAGTGTAAAAGTGAAATTTAAATTCATATTTTTAAAACTTATCGTATTGTATTGAAACAGTATTGTGGCCAAAAACAATGCAAGGCGCACCAACAAAACGTTTTTCATACAAAAACCAGACCAACTTTGTGTTGCAAGAGTGGATATTTGGGCCGACTCATGATATTTCCTTTTTGTGTTAATAGAAAACTTGAGTTTTCCTTTGAAACATATTTTGCTGTTGCAGCTTTGTTGCATATAAATTTAATTTCCAGCACACGAGGTTGTTTGATCTCGATACCAAAGGGGAGTTTCCCAGAATACTTTAGTTCGGTGCAGCATCTTCTGGCAAAAGCAAGCAAAACTAAATTCATGCAGTACATTTAACCCCAAGTGAAAATACAAAACATTATTATATTAAAAATTAAACCACAGGAGCGACCCAACGAGGCTGCGGCTCCGACCTTCACGCTGCAGCTGCTGCTGGTTGTTTTGGTGGCAGACTTGAAGCTTGTGCATAAAGGATTGTCAATTAATTTGTTTATTACTGGAATAAACCATTAATTATTAACAAAAAGTACAGATTATATATTTCACTTTAAGTATACATACTGCACCTCCCTGCTGACCTATAAGCAGCAACATACATGCCAAGACGTGACTGGGCCAGGGAGCATGATGGGAGCCTGAGGGCTAAACTATTCAGACAGCACACCCACCGCTTCATGCCTGACTGCTATAATATATACCATACATGTACCAACAGCCACACACACAAATACAGTGCACACACGACAGCAGCATGGACGTCTCGGCTGGTGTTTGTCCATGCAAACAAACGTAATATTAAAATGAAAAGTAATGCACAACTTACGCTTTGTGCGAGGGACGGTCCCTCTGTTTAATCGGCGCTGACATTAAATTAGGGCCTACGGTCGTTTCGCTGCAACTAGTCCCGGCCCTTTATCGCATTTTTTAGCGTATCTGACTTATTCTTTGTAGTCTAGATGCAATCGGTCTTAAAATGCATGCAAGGAAGCGAGTTAAAACAACTTCAAACAGGCTAATCTAAAGATAACGACACAGAAAGACTCTCGTCGTCAAGCTCGTGCAGCTGCAAAGGACGCATTCTCTGTATTATACATATATGTGTAATTACAATATATATCAACGCTCTGACATTCAAACTGAAGTTCAATGTACTTTGAAATTCAAACAGCAGCACTGGTGTGAGGTGTTCAGAGAGCAGTTCTATGATCAAACCCCCTGATTTCCATCCAGGTTGACCACCGTGGTTGAATGCGAACGGCGCGAGGTAGAAGAGGCTCACGCAGCGCTGGTTCTCTGCCCACAGCAGCGCCTGCCGTGACAATATGGCCTCGACGAATTAAAACATTCCCTACGGAGAGACAGGAAGGGCGCGCGGAGAGAAATCTGCTGTGGAAAATCACCGAGGAAACCGGGAGGGCAAACGGCTGAGCGTGCGATGAATGTGCCATTTTCCAGCGAAAGGCCACCAAAGCGGCCATCTTGGACGGACGAAGTAACCGCGTGCAGCTGCCACTTAGCAGCTGAGCAGCGAGGTCACAACCCGACCACCTGGCAGCGAGCGTGGACGGTCTGAACACCTTCGCTGCGGGATTACGAGACCCAGATGACAAACGGTTTCCACGGCGTTCAGGCGCTGTGTTTTTGTCTCAGCTGAGCGGGGATGATGGAGCACGCTGACATTTCTGACATTTCCTCCTTATATAATCCGAAGGAGGAAGGACGGACGGGGAGCTACGGCAAGCGGGCTTGGATTGAGACCGGGAGATTAACCGGAAACACGGATGGACAAGAAGACGGATGTGCGCAGAGGTGGAGGGCTCAGACAGAAAGGAAATACACACTTAACCATTTTTGAGCTGTGCCGGAGGGGTAATAACAGTAAATCTTTTATAAAGTGGCCCGCCACCTACAGGCGCGTCAGCTTTTACTTATCAGGCGGACAGACAGAGTGATGTGCAGGCGGGGGAAACATGGTGGTGTGGGACGTACAGGAGATTCAAAGCAATCATCTGTGGCCTGCAGGGATAATCACTGCAAAGCCCCACTGTCCCATTCACTGAGGATAAAACCCACTGGATTAATCTGTAGGCCTACAGAATACACACACACACACACACACACACACACACACACACACACACACTCACAGATGCCTCTCAACACTTACGTAACACATGGCCCACTCTCCTCCTCGCGCTCTCTCTCTTTACTTTGCCTCCCTCGTGCATGTTTCCCTTTCCTTTCACTTCGAGATTCGCGGCCTCGCTCTCACTTCTGCTCTCGCTAACACACACAAAACCTAGAGCGCGCACACACACACACACACACACTCCCCATCACCCCCACCACCACCTCCTCCTCCTCCTCCTCTCAAGCATTTCTCCTCCTCTCTCCACCCGCTTGCACACATTCAAAAGGACACCTGTCAACACGCCGCTCTGTACACGTTGTTCATTTCTATAATCACACATACGTAGTGATCGCAGCCACATACAGTACAGCGCGCAGTGAAATGAGTATAGGTGCATGTGCGCACGCTGCAGATTATACAGTGACATGACATACAGGACGGAGAGAGAGAGACGTGATATCGCTTATTTCACAAATGCGGGATGACAGTATACGTGACACGCACACACCCAGATACACGCACTTAACAAGCACATAAGTGACCTGAAACAGATCCAGCATATGAGATAAACACTGTGTTCTTTGGAAATGTTGACAGAGTCGGACGCTGCAAAGGAAAAAAAAAATCTGAAAGTCGTTCTCAGACTCAGACAACAGCGGCAAGAAACAAACTTCAGTCTCTCCTCCATGGTTTGAGGGCGGGGGTGGGGGGGGTGATGAGCATCCCTGCAGCCTGAAGCCGCCGCACCAGAGGAATCATATTACTACAGATCCGCCGTGTCATCCTGATCGATAGGAAGGGAACGTATCACGGTTTCAAACATATTAAATGATCTGTTTTGTCAATGAGGTATCAGGATCAGAATACAGAGGTGACGGTTTGGTGTGTGTGTGTGTGTGTGTGTTTCTGTGAAAGGAAAGATGCGTCGGTGCCCCGTGGAGCAAAGAAACACTAAAACACATCATGTGTACCCTGATGTCTAAAACATATTGGATGTATCTCCTTCCTCATAAAACATTTATAAATCTGATTTATTTATTTACGGAAGTGTTAATTGTTTGCATCCATATTTTACTAGCTTGCAGTCTTCTCCTTCACGGCCTTTGCTGTGGCATTGCAACACTACTTGTAAATCAGTTTTACATAATGCAACCGACAGCGGGAAAGTGTGTTGGTCGACTAGCGCGTGTGCATGTGTGTCCTCATGCATGTCCATGGTACAAGCTAAACAACACAAGCTAACACAGCAGTGGTCAAAAGCTCCACAGAGAAACTTTAAGTCATTTCAAGTTGGCAAAGATTAAACAAAGTCAGTGTTTTGCACGTCTAAAGGTCTTGGTTATAAAGTCCCAAATCCTAAACAAGTGAGTCCTAAACAACGTCTGTGTGCTGGTCTGCACTGCCAAAGTGCAACTTGGCCTCACTGAGCCCCCGTGCAGGAGCAATGCGCAGGATTCAGGGGT
Source organism: Datnioides undecimradiatus (assembly GCA_008933995.1). NCBI lineage: Eukaryota > Metazoa > Chordata > Actinopteri > Lobotiformes > Datnioididae > Datnioides > Datnioides undecimradiatus. The sequence continues at coordinate 4,602,391 of WARS01000060.1, forward strand.
TTTTAGCAGTGACGTTGCAGATTGCAATCAGCTGAGTACTCCTTCGCTCCCCCTCCTCCTTCAAGCATGTAGGAGAACCTGCTATGGCTGCAATATGTGCTGCCAGTGTTTGGTTTGTCCATCCTCAGCTACTGTAGAAACATGGATGACCCTGTGGAAGAAGGTCGCGCCCTCTGTAGATATAAATGGTTCAATCTAAGCCAACGAAAACAAAACAGTTCTATAATTCAGGTGATTATAAACTAATGAAACAGGACTATGAATGTTATACTTCATTTCAAACAATAGATCCCCATAAATCCTACAAACTGCACCTTTAATCTTCGTTCCTGGGGTGAATAGTCAAATTCCTGAAGTCTGAAATCAGGAGTCGTTGGTTTTAAAGTCAGCTCTGAGTCTCTTTTTGTTTTTTTATCAAAGTCTACATGTGAGTCAAGTCTCCACCTCTGTACGCAGCACAAATGATTTCACCTTAAATGCACACTGCGTGGGTGAAAGCAAAACATCCTGCAGGGCTTCTAAAAACATCTGCGCCCCCTCCCCCCCAAAAAAAAACATTTACAAGAAGCTCATTTTAATAAATGCGCCGTCCAAACTTTAACAGGTTTTAAGGGTGAACGTCCAAAATGAATTTTCTATATAAAAATAAAACAGGGAGGGGGAAAAAAAGGGCAGCAGTCGCCAAGAACGGACTTGGAGAGTGAGCTCCCCCTGCTCGTTTTACTGCTGGAAGCTAATGAGTGAGCAACATGCAGTGAAAAATTGTGATCGCAGTGCGTTCTTGGATGTTTTTCTACCATCTGGCATTTTTTGAAATGGCAGATCACACCGAAATTCAACGAGGAGGGTGTTGGAAAAGGGACGGGATGAATAAATAAGGGGAACAAATCAAAACGTGCGCCTGTCTGAAGAGTATGTGTGTTTTCAGCAGATGTATCAGGACCGGGGGCTGGAGGCTGGTGGTTATTTCTCACCTTTCTGTGGGCACAGGGTGATGGATTGGTGAGTGATGGGTGCTGAGGGGGTGGAGGAGGAGGGCAGGGTGGTGCCAGTCAAGACAGGAAACCATTTTCTCGCCAGGAAACCGATTATTTGTGCACCCTGGGCTCAAAGTTTCAGCAGAGTCAGTGAAGAACATCTGCTTTCACCTGCAGCCTGAACAAACCGGGTTTTATGACACTCCAAGCACGTTTTAAAGCAAATTAAACGTTTAAAGTACCTGATAGAGCAGAATAACTCACCAGCTGCCACTGACCTACCTGAATTATACTCTGCAACTGCATCACAAGCTGCTTAATGTTGATTTAATTCATATTTGCTCTAACGTCTGCATAAAACCCCCTTTTTTTATCCAACTGGAGCATAAATTAAAGACATGGTTTGTTTAATTTCCTTTCTCTGCTCTTCTGTTGAGCTGATGTTGACCACTTTGAGGTCATTTCCTGTCCTAAATATCAATCGGTTAACGGGTTACAGCTGACACGGGGCGAGCGAACAAAGACAACACACACATGTTGATCTGCTTAGGGGTCAGCCTGAGCTCTTTGTCCTCCCTGACACTGACACAGGTACAGACAGAGGCAGGACGGGAAGCGGCGAGGGCCAAAAGTTAATGTATGTACATAATGTGCTGTAACACCAAAGCTGAGCCTTCGGTGAATAACAAGAGGTCATCCATGGCACATTTTTAACCATTCCTTACACTTAAACTGCAAAATCTTCACTCAGACACAGAGAGAGCTAACCTCCTGGTTTCAGAGTGGAAGAATATTTTGTGGAATGAGCCTTTAATCAGTGTTTTAAAGGAGAAACGCTGCTCTTCGCTGAGGCCGAGCTGCCTACACAGGAACCACACTGCTGCCAAGCTGCGTGTGTGCCAGATAACAGCAGCACTTTGGCCTTCCCACTGGGCGCTTTCCACCACAAGCACACACCTCTCCACACACACACACGCGCGCGCGCACACACGCACACGACATAGACCAAGTAATGACTCCATATTTCTGGTCTGTGCCTCAGATCACGTGGGGAAACATGAAATCAGAGGGGCGGCGAGGGTCGGACCTCTGGAAATCAGCACATCACAGCCGAGAAACGGCCGCGCATTTGGGGGGAGACCGTGCGTAACGGGGCGCAAACGAATATCCATCATTCAAACGCGGAGGACATTGTTTCACTTGTTTCCAGTGAAGATCGACATATTTCCATCACCTGCCCCTCTCTGCATTGTTGCACAACTTCTGCACCGACTACATAGACTTTCATATTTGGATACTGAAGCTGTGTTTGAGGAGTTCAACGCTCCGGAGCTCCGGAGCTGTCCGCGGTGCTGAACACCACTGCTCCTGCAAAAAGCCTTTCTTTTGGAAACGCGCGAACCATTAAACCCTCCGCCGTGCGTAAACCTCCAGAAACACGAGAAACAACTTCACAAAGGACGCCTCATCCGTTAATTTAATCCTCACAACAAACAGACACTTTAATCTGGTAACGTATTTAAGACGGAGGCTGCCTCCAAACACCGGAAAGTTTGATCCTTTCAGCGCAGAAAGCAGCGCCGCAGCAGCACCAAAGCAACATTTATACCATTAAATGCCACTATATGTGATTTAATAAGCTTCGTTAAACTGGTCAGTGTTGTTTAAATTACTAATAAATATAATAACAAATATCTCACAGGTGGAAAGGTGTGATAAATAAGCCGCAGCTGCAACTTTAAAGCCGCACATTTTATGAATAAATTAAACTTTTACTCGTTTTATTCTGTTTTTATTTTTTAAAAAAGAGCGGGAAAACTGGCAAACTAGCAAAACACATTTCCGTCTTACCTCGTTAGGTGTCTTCTGCTCTTCGTCGTCTTCTTATTAATTTGCTGTGTTTGTTTGGACTCAGGATGAAAATGTCCGTCCGTGCTGTCGCTCCACTCAACGGGACTGTCCCCGGTGGAAACACGCCGCCCTCCTGCCCTCCAGCCGTAAAGCGTCACGGGCTGAGACTGCGAGCACTACCTGTTCGTGCTTTACAAAATAAAAGCACACTGCTACATTAGAATAAACTTTTTTTTTTTTTTTTGTTTTTTGTCTTAGTCCCCTCAGCAGCATGACAGACTGACAATGCTCTCATTATGAATTTCGCCATTTTATCTCTAATCCAACAGCTTGAATAACTTGAAGCTCACCCACTCGACACCTGCTCGGATACTTTTAAACCAGGAAATGAAAACGTTTCCACATTTGAACAACGCAAGGCAGTAAAAACTAAATTAAAACTGCTCTCAGACCTGTCAAACGTCTTCTTACAGGACTGGTCTCTAACCTCAACCCAGTCCAGGTCATTATAGAACAATATTATAGATTAATAACTGATTATTAGGGATTAACACCCTAATAATATTTATTTTTGATTTTAATTTTTATGTATGTAATTACATATTTAGTTAAAATTTAAATTAAAGCATTTAATTTGACTTGTTTTAGTAAATATATAGTTTAAAAATTATAGACAATTTTAACTTTCACTCAATGGGCTGTATGCAAGAAATCAGGAATTAATTCAAGTTATTATTATTAATTATTATTATTATTAGTAGTAGTAGTAGTATTCAATTCGACACAATTGGGGATTTATTTCAAACAATGAGCTTATGGACGCTTTTACTTTGATGGTTAAGGCACCTAATTTCCGGTCTGATTGTGTCGAAATCGACGGTGCACACAAAATGGCCGCGCCCTCTTACGTCAGAGGGCGTGGATAAAGGTTGTGTTTTTCATTTCACTGAATTAAAATAAGTTGAGGCATCAGTGTAACGCGACATCAGGTCGCTATAATGATATAACCTGGGAGCCCTAAACCTTCATGTGCTGCACAACAAACTGCCAAAGCTTTGCTGCCGTGCTGGAAATGAGAGATTTTTGTTGAGAAGCATAATGGGTACGAAGGAGTGTAGTGTGTCGGCATGCAGTGCAAAATCTGTAGATATAGCAAGACAGTGGATATCAAAGAACAGCAAAACAGCAAAAGCGTCTCTACTTTGCATTCATGACATTCACTCCTGGTTTTTTAGCCTGTCTGCTTACTAATTAGAAAGTTGGACGGGTGAAAAATAAACTGAATAAAAACGTAAAACCTCGAGTTTAAAAGATGAAATGCAAATAAAAATGATTTGCGCAGAGGAGGGACGGCTGCTTCTAAGACAGACAATTGAAGAGATGTAAATCTGAGCTGTTGCATTGAAATTCAGTGTGAGAGACAGAGACTGTGTGCAGCGCTCTCTCATTTCCACCCTCTTTGCACAGGGCTCAAGTTCTGCAGGTACCATCTGACATGCACTCACGTCTTGCACAACACCACCATCACTTAGTCTCATCTCCAGCACAGAGAGACACTTAAAGGACATGTGGTCCGTGTGCAACCATCTATGGCTTCGCTTTAAATTCAACACAATTTAACAACAGATTGTTTATTAGCATGGACTCTGCACAAACTCTAAACCGCCAAGAACTGGATATTAGAGCAGGAGTAATCTGTTACCTTAAATGCAACACGTGATCTCACATCACACTGCGTCTCAGTCCACGCTCAGCTCAGTGCACTGCACATACAGTACACGCACGGCACTATAGAGCATTTAATAAAGAAAGCCCATGAGTATCCATCCACCACTGTGTGCTGTGTGCGAACATGACTGTGCGCAGTTCCCTGACAGAAAGGCTCTTTGAGATTCTCCTCAGCGTGTAAAGCTGCAGTCCTTTACATAATCACGTATGACTTTTTTTCCCCCCTGCAAAGCCACAAGGCACATGATGTGAATAGTGAATGCTACCAAAAATACACGGTAGGAAACTAAACCAAAAAAAAAAAAAAAAAAAGGGATGACATGCTGCAGGGGACTCATTTGTCACATCTGCTGAGTGTTTTTTGGTCATATTCTCATCTGTTAGACCACTTTAAGGCACTGATGCTGTTTTAAATCACGCTAACGCTGTCCTGTTTTTGCACTTTCAAACTGACTTGCGTGAGCATTAAATGTTAGCAAGGGCGCTAATGATTTAGCCCCTGTATGAGGACTACCAAGTCCACATTTTGCAGGGTTTCTGATGTCCTAGGAGGATTCACGCCTGCAGCTAAACATGCACGTAGCCGCGTCCACAGAAGTGATTCCTGGTTAAAATGGCCTGCTCTATGGAGGTCAAAGGTCACAGACACAGCGCCTTGAATATTGCTGTGACAGTGAAATAAGATCACGTCAGAGAGGTCGCATAGGACTGAAGGAGACGTACTGGGGAAAAGAAATAAACAATGGAGAGCTACGGGAGATGATATCATCTCTCCTCCTCTGCTCCGTCTAGTTGCTGCTCGTCACTTGTCAGTTCACACGTTTTCACGGCTGAACGTGCGTCACTGCTGGAGGGAGAGGTGGCTGCTCTCTTCTTCTTCCTGCTTCCCGCTCTCCATCGTCATCATCTGTTCCTGGGAAAACCAACATTTAACTGGAAAACTAACACCTGAACATCCAGTCAGGCCCTCGGGTCTGATGAGAAACATCAGATCTGATCCACACCAGAAGCCTCATGAGCCTCAGATCATTACCGGCACATTGAAGGAACCATTAAAGACCTCCCTCCCAAATGAACGATCCAATAGCGATCAATCCCAGCACAATGGATCTCACTGTCCTGCCGCTGATCGGAGCGGGACTGACTTCTCTCCTCAGGCGTTTTGCCTTTAAAACGACTCTGACTGTATATTTATGCACAGCGCAGTCCATCGAGGAAAGACAGACGTTACTCTGAGAGCCGCCTCTTCTATGTGCCGCAGGTGCTGCTGCCGTGGCAGAGGTCAGCCGTGGATGAACCTCTGAAAGCATCTTCTGCCCCACCCTGAAAATAATAATTCAGCATTCATGACGTGACATTTCGCAGTGCGTGTTATCTACAGTAGGATGAACAACACTCGAGTCAGCTGTTGCTTAGTCTATTAATCCCCCCCACTCCACACACGCACTCCCCTTCACACTCTGCCCTGCCTGACTCAACGCAGGAAATTACTGCGGTGTTGCATCATGTGTCCAAATGCCACAGACTGTCTCATAATATGCGCTCCACTCAGAGTTGCATACAGCTCAGCGCAGCATGGTGCGTACAATTAGTTCACTTACGTTATCGACTCGAGTGCTTACAAGGCATGATAATCCATATCTGCAGAGAAACTGTTACGACTACTGAAAGCTTGTGTTTAATCACTTTAACGGCCCACTTTCTTGTATCAGAGGAGAAATCCTTCCCAACCAAGAGCACATTTCACATAAAGAAGCCTTCAGCGACACTCTGACTGCACAAGTTTGCACACATTTTTCTATTACAGCAGCATGACTTTGTGAATTAGTCTCTATTAACTTTGCACATGTGGGCTTTAGCATCTTATCCCATTACTCTTGGCAAAGAAGTTCAAGTGCTTTCAAATATCAAGACGATCTCCTGCGCACAGCTCTCTTTAGGTCATTACACATGTTGAGGTTCACACACCGGATAACCCACCTGTGTAGAGTGTGTGAAAAACAGCCAGACAAGAGATGCACAATTAAAATACTTAAACCTAAACGGAGATGTGACGTAGCCTAAAGTGGCCGCAGCATGACTGCAAACCCATCTAAACACTGATGGTTCAGAGTATGGGAACATGAACGTAACATCAAACTAAATTAACAGTCTTTGTGTTAAACATGACAGGTGGCGCTGATGATGGAGGACTTGAGATCACGTGACAGAGCTCCACCTTTTTGTTTTCACAGTAATCAATAATGAATCACGTTTGACCTGGACTCACAGTCAGGTGGCGCTCCTGACCTATTTATAGTTTATATATGTTGCTGTTCCTGCTGAACAATAAAGGCTTGATCACTCCTAGTCCTGCAGATCCTCTGCATGTGTAGTGTTGTGCGTGTGTGTACCGTGTCCCCATGTTTTTATATGAACATGCAAGCCTGTGTTGTTTCATGCGTGCACTTGGCAGAGACGTGATAGTCCCAGAGGGAGAGCGGGGAGCCGAAGCACCAGCCGGAGAGGATCATGGTCTCACACTCATCTGAACACACCATCGATCCCGGTAATGGAGCCGCCGTGCTTTCCGCTCCGCCCTCCACAAACCCTCTGTTATCTCTGACATACATGCATTCAGACAGTGTTTAGGATCTAAGTCATTCCTTTTTAATTTGAGCAGCGTCAATCAACAAGAGTGTGTTCTTCATTCATTTGTGCATTGATGCTCATTTAAGAAAATGTGTGTCTCCGTGCTGATCAATAGGAATTACTATCACAAGTTGGACTTTTAGCAAAGTAAAGGCTGTTCTGTCTGTGTTTTTATTAATCTGTATGATATCTGATTTGAAAATAATTTACAGGATGCCTCTGCATGGTGCCTCACTATGTTTGGACTTAACATGTGTTGTATATTTGAGGTTGTCCCAGGTTGACCTGCCAACAGCGCAACAGTCAAGATAATTAATAAGTAATGAGGCAGCAAGGGAGCGCAGGTCAGACCAAACACGGCTGTTTCTTGTGTTCGTAATGAGGAAGATCGCTGGTATGACAGAGGAATCGACCGACTCTGAGAGAGGCAAAGCTCCCCCTGGCAAGCTCGTCTCAGGGCTATTTGGCTCAACACCTTCCTGTTGCCAGGATGTTTGTTAGGTCTGTTTCCCACATGCAGTGGAGCCAAAGAGCTTCCCTGTCCTGACCTACTAACACTAACAACTACATGTCCCCGACTGCCAGAACGACAGCAGAGGCAGCTAGCGATGTTAGCACAGACCAATCACTCCAAACAGCCGTACCTTCTTTGCCGTGAAACGGACGGAGATGACTTGGAGAGGAATCGGAGGCGTTAAGCTGTTGTGACCCGTGTTAAGTATTTATATTTATGAAAATATCAAAACAGTTAAGTGTTGTTGTCTAGTGCCGAGCGTGTGACATGCACATTTCCAACTGCCGCGCTGACAGCTTTGCAAACATCCACTCAGACAAAAAGATAATCATGAAACAAATTCACAGAAAGTCAAACATCAGTCAACATTTACTGCCAAACGCAACACAATCAAAACAAACGATAAATTAGAATTGCACAACGCAGCGATGAACATTAAAACGCGAGTGTCAGTTTAAGAAGAGATCCACAGTGTCTCCGAGATGCACGAACATCATTTCCCTGCAGATGCTGACTGAAACCTTTAAATTGAGCTGAGCCTGCAGACCTTGAACCTCTGCAATGGTCTTTTTAAGTGACCTGCTAATTCGAGTGCATTGAAGTTTATGTAAAGACAAAAACAGCGGTTTTGATCTGTAACACAAACTTACATTAGACCTGGTTGTCTTTGTTGAAAGACACGTGACTGCTGATGAAGAGTGAATATGGCAGAGTGTTGTCTAACAAGCACCCACATCTGCTGCGGAAGACGACACGTTTTAAAGTGATACGCGCTCTTTTAAATAACAAACCCTTCAAACGTTCTTCAGTGATGAGTAAAATTCTTCTACAAATGTTAACACGTCGAATAGCAATGGGATGTGTCGGCTGCAACAAACTTCTGTGTGAAAAATGAGTAATTCCGTAAAAATTCAGTGCTCGTTCTTAAAAAAAACAAAAGTGCCCGTTTGTGAGTAGTTACTTCAATGCTGTTAGTTTCTAGACAGAGCTTGCTGAAGGAGCACATAGTTTCACCGTTCACACACAAGTCATTTTGATCCCCACACACACACACACTCATTTGGTTTGACATCATCTAAGTTTGAGTCTTTGACTGAAGTGTGTCAAATCGTTGCTGCAGCGCGAGTGTCCACCATCTGACCCTCCAAACACCCGCGCAGGCTGCTTCTCTGTGGTTCCTGGGATTGCCGATCGACTGCAGAGATCCTGCACTGATGCACTCAGACCGTCAAGATCCCCGCTGATTACAAGCCGTCACCTGTCACCTTCTGGAAGCCACTCAGCAGCTGCTGAGCGAATGTGTCCAAGGATGAAGAAAGACGCCGTCATCCCTGGAGGTCGAAGGTCCGGAGACAGTGACTGGAGCAGCAGTAGGCAACAAAACTCACAGTCGTCCTTCAGAGAGACAAGTGAGGACAAACATGTTACGCTGAGGACTTTTAATTTGCAAATATGAGACAAGGTTTGTTGTAATCTCTCAACGTTCTGTCGATAAAGAGGCAAGCTGCCGTCTGATTATCAGCAGCCTGTAGCAGCTCTGTGTGCGGTCCCTCTAGAGGAAAGGAGGTGCGTTTGTTCTGACCTGCGGTGCACTCCTGCCAGCGCAGTGTCACGGAGCGGGAAGAGTTTGGGGTAGACGATGGTGAACATGGCTTGACTGCAGCGGTGACAGTGCCCCAGCGGGAACCGCAGCAGGTCCAGCAGGCTCTTCGGTAGGCTGATGGGAGGCAGCAAGTTGAGGTCTGAAAGCAAAGACACAGGAAGTAAAACAAATAAACCCAACAAACAAACAAACAAACAAACAAACTATGCAGCCAAATAAAGTTATTTTCAGTAACTTCATTCATAATGAATTCTGTTTTTATACGTGCACCTTCACACTTTTAAGTGTAATCAAGCTTTGTACTATAGAAACATATAAATAAGGAGTTAAGTGTAGGTTATATTTTATTATGGCACACATGTTTATGGAGACAGGTGCGCAGGGTGTGTGACTCCTCACCTGTTGGGTGGTGGTGATAGATGCGGTGCAGCGTCCTCATGGCGATCTCCTCCAGGGGAACCACGTTGTCTGTCTCTGAGCCGACGACCTTCACTTCGGCCGGAAGACCGACCAGAGCTTCGCTCAGCACCTCACGCAGCACCTCGCCCAACTCTCCCTCCAACACCTGGCCGGACACACCGCACCTGTACAACAGGTGCAAGCACACACACAGATACAGTTTACTTATTTATGTATTTATTTTTCGATCAACGCACGGCTAAAATATCTTTGACCATGTAGACCAAACGAAGTGAGCTGCAGCTGCATTACCCGCTGCAGCCGATGACCTTGTTGTACAGGTAGGAGGGGAGGCCTTTTAGCTCCACGTTGTTGTCCACGAACACAAACTGTAGCTCCCGTGATCTGCCCAGATCTGAAACACACACACACACACACATATTAACACTGCCCTGCTCACTATATCTGCATCGCTATGGCAACGCACAGATAAGCGAGGGGGTACTACTGACCGAGCGGTAGGAAGGTCAGTCGGTTGGAGGCCATGGAGAGCTGGTTGAGGCGGTGGAGCCAGCAGAGCTGCCGGGGGACGTGGCTCAGCAGGTTGTGGTCCGCCGTGAGGTTCTGCAGAGAAACGCAGCGGTGCAGCCGATCGGGCAGAGACACCAGCTGGTTCATCGACACGTCCAGTGTCTCCAGTTCCTGCAGATCGCCGATCTCTAAAGGTGCCAGACAGACATCAGAGTGAACCAGAGGAGAGGAGAATCAGAATTCATTTTCATGCCGTCAAACATTCTCAAGTAGCCTAAAACAAAAGAGAGAGAACAAATATGTTCAGGCTGGAAGCTGTGCGCCTCTCATCACATGTTCCTGGTGTCTTTCACAGACACTGACTTGAAGCTTAAGGTGAAAGCCTCATTTTAATGGCAGTTTGTCTGAAAGTGTGTTATGATGCTAGTTTAGACATAACGCACAACCGTTGTAGCTGTTATGTGCAGACAACAGCTTGTCACAAATGTGTCTGAATCACAGATAAACTGTACTCCGGTTGAACGACAGCTGTGTTTATCAATCCTTCAGAACAATATGAAAATACACATATCACTTTCTTGGCTGTGCTTTCTGTTTAAAACTATGTGTTTACGCTGCTGTGCTGTTGACACACAGAGGGAAATAATCCTGTCACTGCTGTTCAACAGCGCAGAAGCTGCTTTCCGTCTCAGCCGCTTCTCAGTTCAGTAGAATGACTCTGTTGCCCCCTGCTGGCAAATAAAACACTTACAAACAATTACAACAGCCAGCTGCTGCGTTTTACCTGGAGGAAGGCATTTCAACTGGTTGTTGGACAGTCTGAGGTGCCGCAGAGACCTCAGTCGGCCGATCTCCGGACAGAGGAGCTGCAGGGCGTTGTTGCTCAGGTCCAACGACTGCAGTCTGGCCAGGTTTCCAATAGCTGCGGATCAAACCACAGGTTGACGTCTTTATGATCCAAAGACAAGCACAGATACATGATAACCTTCAGACTCACTTCACTTCCAAGTTATTCAGCCTTAAATGCTTCTGCTTTCCATTTGAATGAAGGTCTTATATATGATTTCTACAGCCTGAGCATCTCATCATTATTTTTATTTACATTTTTTTCCCCTCACCTGATTAAACGATTTCTTGCCATATTAAATGTTGCTTAAACTCTCTGAATACATGCATTAATGAACTGTTACACGCTGAAAACATTCACAAGCATAACAGTCATGTGCGGACATTTGAGGACTGTGTTTCTGACTAAAGGCTGGCTGGATTCAACTCAGGTCAACGCTAACTAACAAAGGAACTTCTTTATTATGACAGAACAGAGGACTCACCTTCAGGAATAATGACTATGTTGTTTGAGTGCAAATACCTTAAAAGAAAAAAAGATGTCACCGTGTGGATGGATCAAACTTTTTGATATCTTATTTATTAACGTTCCACAACTGGGAACAACCTCAATCAGTGTAAATTATACAATTTTTAAAACTCTTCGCAGCCAAAATATGTGCACTAATATAGCAGTAACGATTACCCTCACCCTTACCACCCCCCAGAAAACACAATTAAACTGAATACTCACAGTTCAATTAGATTTGGGAGCTTTTGGGCAAGATTATCAGGCTGAGAGAGAGGCAGAGGAGAGATAATGAGTGAATCTCACAGGTAATAAACTGAAATGTCTCTATCCAGTGTTACCTTATTGGGTCATGCTAGGCTAAGTGTTAGTCAGTGATGCCTTAACACAGTGACACAACAGAATCAGCATGGATACCAGCGTAGTGAGTGAGTTCCTCTTCATGTACAGTCTCTCCAGAAACTGCAGGCCTTCATCCTTCAGCAGCTCGACGGGGAAATTATTCAGGTTTCTGTAGTTCAGGAACAGGTTTTTGTGGCGCTCCTGCTTGGCCATGAAAATGGTCTCGTGGAGTTCAGTTGCCATTTCTGTAGGAAACGTCTCCACCCCAGAGGAGGAGACTTGACTGTGCCTCCTCTGTGTGTTATGGCATTACTGATTCCTGGAGAAAAAGCAAATGACCAGACGCATTTAGAGACACCTGCGTGTGTGTCTTTGATAACTGCAACTGGCAGCAGGAATAGGATAACACAGCATGCTACAGGATGATTAAAACCAAACTGTGTTCACTAACTAAAGCTTTGCACTACATATTACGGTAGATAATGGTGCACAGGCATTTAAACAGCCGGTGCATGTTAGTTTTTATAAAGTTTCCGGCAACTTATGGTGCAGAGAGAGGGCGTCAACAGGCCACTCGTTGCTAAATTAAGCCAGAAACAGTCGCGTTATCCGGTAATTTGGACACTGACAACAATGGAAAGCTGCAAAAAAGACACTATAGACTGTAGCTTGCGCTGTGTTAATACAGACTAAGTTCAGTAAACTAGCTAGCTAACATTACGCTCGCCTGTCATTCTAAGCATCGTTAGCATCACAGCTACGTGGCTACACCCGTTACAACAGGCCGCACAGAAAGCTCAAAGTTATTATTTACCTTAATTGTGCAGGGACGTTTTGTTCTACCTTATATTCCACTTACGGTCATGGCTGCTCAAATGTAACATGTATGTTTGTGTAGAAGCACACAAGCTAGCGCCGAGTTCAACAGAAAACAGTCATCAGCCCACATCCATGTATCTAACGTAAACAACGTAAGACGTCACTGCGCCGCCTCAGGTCAACGGTCGCGTTCTGCGTCTTCTTCTTCTCCTCCTAAATTCACTGCAGACAGGAAGCCGCTATTTATTGCTGCTGCCACCTGCTGTTGAAGTTTGATACTGCACCTTAAATTACACCCTTCGTGCTGCGGCGTGTATTTAATCAAGAAGTGAGGAACACGTGGTCAACTTTACTGTTTTATACTTCTACTTCACATTTCAGAGAGAAATAGTTTATTTTTTTAGCTGCAACCATAGTGGAATAAATTGGGAATTATCTTCTAGGGCTTTATATACATATATCAATATAAATGAAGAAACAATATACAGTTTTATATTTCATTGTATCGGTATATAACTGGTGCTTTCCTATAGAAATTATTTATAAATGAGGAAGGAAACATTTTAAATATGTCTTGTATCTCCACATCTTCACCACCTACTGAATGATTTAAAAAGGAAATAACGAGATGAACGAGACAAAATGTGGAAATGTTGCCCCTTGCTTGTATCTATTAAATAATGGTTGCTCCACTGAGGCAGTGGGAGTCCATGCGATACACAATTTGCAACGACGACAAAACAGTCAAACAGTTTGCATACATTTTTATTCATCTTAAATCTTGTGTAGAAAAAAAAAAAGAATCAGAGAAACAGACATTCTCCTCTCCTTCAGCCGATAATTTTTCCCAGTACTCAGAATATATTGATAACAGGAAAAAATTCTTACAACAGCATGTACAAAAGAAAACCAAAATGAAACCTCAGTCTAACAGATCATTTCAATAGAAACGCAAAAGTTGGAAGGCTATGAATAATTTACACACATCAAAATCTTGATAACAAATTGGCCATCGATGTGACAAAAGGAAACAAAATGAAAACATTAAAAAAAAAATTGTTCGATTTTATGTCCGCTCTGTGAGGTGTTCCAGCGGTAAGTGAGGCAAAAATCAGACCACAAACACCCAAAGACCACCCTGATCTCCTCATGTCACCCCGCTGATTGGTCGGACTCTTCACCAGAACCCAAGTCACTGACACACTGCAGCCTGAAACTACAAACCTGCCTTGTTAAATGAGAAAGGGGGCTCGTGAAAACAGAGTAAGGATGCCTTTTACTGGGATTACTATCACCATGGCAACAGGTCCAGGCACAAGGAACAACGCCCCTAAGCCCCGAAATGGCAGTAGAGAACCTGAATTCTGTCAACTAAGACGAAGTCATAAACAAAACACCATTAACCCCTCGGTTGCCGGAGGTGTTACCATAGAAACAAGCCATAATGAGGACCGGCTAGCTCTCAGGTCACACGCATCTTTTTACAATCAAACAGCGTACCTGAAACCATAAGTCATCTACCTCTGACCGACTTCCCTCTAATGGTGCTCCGCACGGTTTCGCTCATTACGGACGAGAGAGAAAACAGCTTCCAGTAAACATTAAAAGATGAAGATGAGGAAAATCCAGATTACCGTCAGTTCAGTTACAGGACGTGTCATCAACAGTTAACATGCAGCCATACAGCCACACACTGTCCCCCTGTGCATACAGTATGTATGTAATAAATAACCTAAACAAGACGCAGGACACCGCTGAATCCAGCCACACGCCTCAGGAACCAGGAGCATCCGTAAGGACGCCGCTCACTTCTTGCATAAAGACAGCATGCTCCCCCTAACGACGACCGAAAGTCATATATGGATTTTAGTTTCCCAAACGACACCTTCTGGCAGCCTCTCATGTATTAGCATTACATTCGCAGAGCAAAGTATCGGATCATTAGCATATCTTCAGTTTTACCTTCAGTTATGTCTATATTTGATGCGTCCTTTCATCAACACTTGAAGGTGAATAGATAAGAACACAAATTTGGACAGAAAGGTCAGAAATCTTTCTCTAATTGTGCAACAGATAAATTCTTTTTTCCATCCCGGTTGTTAGAAGAGTTCAAGTGTTGATAAATGACCATCGGTTATTCAGTTTTCTGGGAAATCAAAGAGACTTCACCCTAATGTAACGGTGACCCACGAGATGCACAAACTGGAGCTAGACCTGAGGTCGTAGGTCCGAGGAGCTTGAATGATTCGATTATCTGCATCGCGGAGTGAAACATCCACTGGCTTTAACCTGGTTTCCATCTTTTCTCCTGTTCCCTCCCCCCAGGATGGTTTGGTTTGTGGTTTGAGATTGACCACGGCAACAGCACTCAGTAAGGTCGTCGTTACAGCTGGACAACAGAGATGAGATGTTTTATCTGCACATGTAAATAGATTGAAAACAATAAAATAAAGTGAGGTAGATGGATGGTTGAAGGGATAATAAAACCTTCCCCCCAAAAGGGCAAAAAAAAACAAACATCAAAATATCAGAAAGATTAAAAAAAAAGAAAAGACGTGGGGAGTTTGTACAGTGATTTACACTTCACAAAAACATAAATAACCAAAAAAACATCTGGGCTGGAAATCCAAAATTCGAGGTGAATGAGCCTTTAACATCTGTATTCCATGTGGTCCTCTCAGATCGTACTCGTCTTCATAGTTTAGCGTGCTGATGTGTCTTCTGTGAATCTAAAGCAGTCGGTTTAACGCTCGGCTGTTCAGCACTCTCCAGTTACAGTTACATCTCCCATTTAGGTTTTAGTATTTCAACAGAGGAGCGTGTTCAGAAGAAGAGGAGAGCCCCGCGGGCATTTGTTCCTCTCATCAATCCTTTTTAGCGTCACTCTCAGATGTGAAACCTTATTTTTCCTAAAGCATCTCAGTGCTGTAAGATAATCCCACTCGCTTTTTCAACCCGACGTAACCTCAGCTGTTGTCTACAAACACATGGCAATATGTTGGGAGGAAAACAACCTAAAAAAGATAAATAATGCGGATTGCTCCAGCAGCATACAGAGAGCCACCCTTGATTCAAGAGAGAAGCTGATTAGCAGAAAGTGAAATTATCTTACGTCCTGTTCACTTGCCCTCGGAAAAAGAAGACGTGAAGGCGCGCCGCTGCGTTAAATAAATTCCGTTTTGCATTAACATTGTACCTTGATCCCAGTGTTTTCACACAGCACAAACACGTGGAAACCTGAACCTGACAACCGTTATGAAGGAATTAATTAAGGGAAACATATAAAGCTTTAGAATGATCCTTCCTGACATTAAATGCATTTTATTTTTAATTTGCTTTTCTTTCTACTCCTCAGTTTTCCTAATTTTATTTGCTCTTGGCACGCATTTCATCATCATTATTGTTGTTTCTCTACTTCCCACACACATTTCCTGTCTCCTCATGCTTGCACGATAATAATATTACCATGAATAATTAGGTGAGCCACTGCTCCAGAGACACGTGTGTGCGCGTAACATTGACCGAGGGGACACCGTCCTGCAGCTGCAGCAGACTCGCATCATAAAACTATGCTAACAAAGTTAGCTGGACGTTCACAAACACCACGTTTTACTTTTCGGCTTTAAGTTCATTTTGCTAACCAGTCTCAGGCTTTGTGTTGCGACAGCGTTGACAGCACAACATCTTCTCAAGCATTACAGCATTAGCCAGACAGCTAATGGTAACATTAGCATGTGATTACGGGCTAAAACGTTTTACCCACTGCCATGAAACTGATGCTACAGCTGTTTACAGCACGAGCTAAGTTGCTATGTCACTAAAAAGAATAATAATAATAATAATACTAGGGCAAAAAAGTAAACAGGTGAATGATCAAATGTGTGCCAAAACTATAAAAAAGAGAAAAATAATACGGATTTGAAAGATTATGACCTATCGGATTACAAAATCTGAATTTATTTTATCAATTGAAGGGAAAAAATCAAAAAGTTCCTAAATGCATTTGAGGTAAAAGGACAATCTTAAAGCTTTATATATTTTTTTTTCAGTTATAAATAATAAAATATTAAATTCAGTTCTGTTTTGACCTGTTGGATGACGCTTTACTACATTTTGTCAGTATTTGAGCTCCACACCATGGGTGCAATGACCCAGCCAACACTGGAAAACACTGTCTGCTGTTAGAGACACTGGTCCTGTCTAATGATTGAAGAAAAATCAAATAACAGAGGGACATAGAATCAGACAGAGATCAACACACACACACACACACACACACACACACACACACACACACGCGCGCACGTGAGGCTGGATGTTTCAAGGTATGACAGCACAAAAAAGGAAAAGAAAAGGAAAAGTAGAAAAGGATTTAACTTTTCTCTTTGACCTGAGATTTAGTTGGGACTCTGCAGTGATGCCTGACCTCTGACCTCCGACCTCCGAGTACCTGGAGGACAAAGGTGGAGGCTTCCCGAGGGAGAACAGGAGAGCATCGATGGTTACTTGTACCGTCACTGTCCCCTAGTCAGACGGGGGGGGGGGGGTTACCGGTGTTTCGAAACACAAGGCAAATTGTCGTACCTTCACGCCAACACGGAAACAAAACCAGCTCAGATACACTTTACACAAATACAAGCATTTCTTTAAAAAAAAAAAGGACTGTAGTGGAAACGTTCATAGATCCAACCTGAAGGAGTTTTTTCTCTTTTTATATATAGATATTAACTATATTACAACCACAAGAGAAATAAGGAATAGCAGCTTCTTTCTGTACACGACGAATGTCTCCAACCGTATAAAAGTTAGAAAAGTGACACAAACAACTGGTGCGTACGTAAATGCTCTGCCCATGTGGAGATGCTGTAAATGTTGGAGACTAACGGCTAGTCTAAAAAAATACCTGTTTGTATACAACGACGAGGACGCCTCCGACCCTGGAGCGGGCTCCGATCGAGAGGCGTCAGAGATATAGTGTTCATATTTGTGTTTTTATCCTTTCGCTCTGTCCTCCGCAGTCCTCGCTTCAAGGATTTTACTTTATGGTTTTGTTTTTTGTTTTTTTTTTGTTTTTTTTTTTGCTTCTTTATTGACTTGGATTTGGTGTTTAAACCGTAACGGAACAGCACTTTGTGAGAGGATGTGGCTCAATTTTCAGATGAACTGACGTAACCAAGGTCCACAACTTCAATTTGACGGAGTGCAGTGGATGCAGATATCCAGCAGAAACAGAGGAGTGGCGTGGGACCGTAGAGGGAGGCTAATATCCCTTTTGATGATAGATATATATAAAAAAAAAAGGTGTGGTAGTAGATCAAGGTGCTTCTTTTTGTTGTCGCTTGCATTTTCAGTCCGGCGTGTTGGAGAATTGATAGGGCAAGACTGCAGAAGAGAGAATTTGACAAAAAACAAAGTATAATTTTGGCAACAAATTTGGCAGATTTGACCTTTCTCCTTCTGGTTGTTGGTTTCAGCGGACCCGGCTTTACGCTGACGCCGAGCCCGCAGAGTTACGAGACTACTGAACGACCGGTGGAGACCCCGGGCCCTTCCTGAAGTGCTTTTTTCGTTTCAGTTTCACCATAATGCCCGCCCAAAAGCGCCCAAAACGCCGGTCATTTATAAAGGCCTACACATTTTGTTTTCCCCTTTTGGAAATACATATAAAAAAGTAACAAACAACAATTTATAAAATAGGTTCAGCCTTAAAGAGAGATAGAGAGATCTCCCCCAGATGATTTTTATCATTTTTTCCTTTCTTTTACCATGTTTATTTATTTTTTTTTGGTCTTCCCACTCAGCAGCAAGGGCAGTGTCACGTCTGACAGCCAGCTGGTAGAAACCAAAACTAGAATAATATGAAAGAAGTGTGTGGAGGTACAGCAGAACATGGACTTAGTGACAGTTTTCTCCACCTTCCCGTGAGTCTTTGCTCCTCCAGCCACAGCCAGCTGGCGGACATGGTTTTGCTGTATGTGATTAAAAAAAAACAAAACAAAACCCCAAAAACAAAACAAAAGAAGTTGCACCCACTGAGACGTCGAGTTCTGCAGAGCAGCAGGTGGCAGCGTTTGCAGTCTGGTGGGTGTCTCTGTCCAATCAGCAGGCGGAGGACTGTGGCAGAGGCATGGCACGTTCGTTTTTGCGTCCTCCGTTCATGTGCGCGTACGGCGGCAGTTCGTCCAGAGACGGCCGCACCCCAACGCCCGAGCCCGTCCCAAGCCCTGACCCCGCTGCAATCCCTGCCCCCGACAGCCCGTTGGCTGCCTGCTGACCGGAGGGCTGCTTGTCCATGGCAGCGGTCGACGTACAGGGAGAGGAGGGGGAGCTGGGGGATAGTGAGGGGGCGGGTGGAGCCTCTGAACTCGGGGAGGGTGGGGTCTGTTGGGGAACTGGGGTTTGCTGTGCCTGTATGGAAGAAGACGGGTCCAGAGGAACGTCTTCCATGTTCTCCATCTTGTCCAGGTGGAGCTGCGGAGCGTCGGCCGGCTTGTTATCGGCGCTGTAGAAGAAACTAACCTCTCTGAACGACGGCTCCAGCTCGTCCTTTATGCTGCTGATGATCTCCACAAAGGACGGACGCATCTTAGGATTGTACTGCCAGCACATTCGCATCAGCTCAAACCTGCACGCACAAACGCACACAGGTTAGCTCAGTCCGCATCAACAACATGTCCTCCTGTAGTAATGACTCCATCCAGAGGAACTGCGCCTTCCTACCGACAAGCCAATATTTACTTTTGACAAATGTTTGCTTTCTGTTTCTAAAACGGCTGCATGTGACCCCCCCCCCCTCAGAGCACAGCGCCGATCCTGCCTTCGCCGGCATCCAGCGGCAGGCACAGCGAGCTCCACGTCTGATGGCAAACTCCCTCTTTGAGACACTAGATGCAGCAAATTCTTTCTTTGACAGAAATGCATTAATTACAAACGAAGCTGCATGTGTCTGGCTGACATGCAGACGTGTCACGCTCTTGGTGTTTACATCATTTATGCGGCGACAAAGCTTACGGCATGTGATCCAAACTAAATGCTGTGAGAGCTCTTATCTCTAATTTATATACTAATGTGTGCCAGTTAGCTAAATAAGTCTTGGTTGCGCTGCTAGATGATTAACTGCAGTCTTTTTTTTTTTTTTCTTATGGTGCAGCGACAGTGAAGAGGATTAGACATCTTGTTGACAGTCAGATGATACCGACTGTCCTAACATATCCACACAAACTGTTCCTTTAAGTTTGAGTACACAGAGGATACGTGGTATGTTATTAGAGTTGAGGTTCTTGTAAATATTGGGCAACAGCGCGCTGCAATCATCCAGAAAGTGCACTTATGTCTGCATTTAAGACCGTATTTGTGGACGACATATTATTGCTGCTGGAGAACCCTGAGCTTCTCCCATCTGACGCCTCCTCAGTGTTTTGTGGTCGGTGGCCAAGTCGGCCTGCCACACACACAACTCCTTTGACGTGGATTTGTACTTGGGCTGTTTCATATTAAGGACAAACACATCACGGAGGACAGAGCCACAAGCAGATGGGGCGGGAGAGTATGGAAATACCAACGACCGCAGCTCTTCGTTGTTTGTGTAAGCAAAGAGGAGGCGCTCGTGATTTAAATAACAAAGCAGAAGAAACATGGCGGACAGGAAGTTGACTTGTTGAGTCAAACATGTCAAATGTGCTGTTCGAGTGTGTGCTGGTGTCTTACAGCATGTCGGGACAGTTCTGCGGTTTCTCCAGGAGCCCCCCCTCCATGACGAAGCGGAGCACCTGCTCATTGGACAGACCTTGGTAGGGCTGCTCTGCCAGAGTGGCGATCTCCCACAACACAACCCCGAATGACCTTGAAGGAGATCAGAGGGGGTTAAATCTTCCGTCATCTCCAAAACACAGTCTGGACACGTTATTTTTGGGAGAGCTAAACACAGAAAATTAAACTGCCACGTGTGTTTGTTTGTGTGCGCGTGCATCTGCTCACCAGACATCAGAGTTGGTGGTGAAGACACCGTCCTTCAGAGACTCTGGTGACATCCAGCGCACGGGGAGCAAACCCTTACCACCTTTGCGGTAGTAATCCGTCTCGTATATGTCTCTGGTCATGCCGAAGTCTACACAAACACACACACGGAGAAGGTGAAACATTGACATCGTCGATCAAAATAGCATTTGATCAGCGTCTCCCCCCACTCATGCTCTACTCCTGACCTCCTACGCAGTTCTTTACCTCCTATCTTTACGGTGAAGTCCTCGGCCACCATGCAGTTCCTGGCTGCCAGATCTCTGTGGACGAACTTGTTGGCATTGAGGTAAGCCATGCCGTCGGCGATCTGCCCGGCCATCTGAAGCATCTTCTTTAGAGGAGGGAGAGAGAGGCTCGACCACTGCTGCTGGAGACAAGGACAGACGGCAGAGAGTAAGACTTCAGAAGAAGAAGAAGAACATCCTGTAGCTGAGCAGAGGTTATCCTCAGAGTCGTTACCGCAGTTGTCCAGTTATAATATGTAGTTATGATTGCAGTTATGTAAGTTAGACATGTCAAGGAGCCTCCCAGAATGCACTGGGGTGAGAGATTAGTGGATATAATCTTTCTTTTGCGCTCCTGCATTGTTGGGATTGTTAATTTGCTCTGTATTGCGCTGTGCTGCTTCCACAAGGCTGAATATTGGCAAGGACCTCATGATCTGAGCGCGTCACTAAACATTATAGTACTGCAAATTATCTGTATCTGCATATCTTACTGCAGTACTCGGCTGTGTCGACGTTTTGCCCTGCTTCCACGTTTGGGACGGCCGTTTACAAACATATGCACTTGGCTTTTATGATGTACAATTCATAAACACTCATAATACACAAACTTTAATTAAGTTAATGTATTTACTTGGTGCGTGAGTTTTTTTTATTTTTACGGCTGCGCGTGTTTTATGTGAGTTATTAAATGGTACTGGTTTCTGAAAAATCGACCTGTTCCCATTAAAAGCGTGGCATAATGAATAAAAGGGCCGGTTTGAATGGTGTTTCAGCTGACTGTGGATAAGTCAGCGCATGTGACAACAGCTGCAGGTGAATCTGAGGTTAGATTTGAAGAAATGAAATATCCAGACTTGTGTCAACTCCTCAACAAACAAATGAAGCTCCGGGGACATGATGGGGAGGAGCAGGAGCAACTGAAGACCAGGCAGTACCTCTTTAGGTCGGAGGGAGCGCAAGTAGCTCTTCAGGTCTCCTCGCGTCATCAGCTCCATGATGACCAGCGTGGGCTGACCCTGGGACACCACTCCGAGGAGACGAACCTGCACGCAAACGTCACCGTTACACGTGTCCCGTCTTTCAACGTGTGCGTGATCTTCATGCGTGCGTACATACCACGTGGTGACAGTTGAACTCCTTCATGACAGAGGCCTCATTCAGAAACTCTATTCTCTCCCTCATGCTGGCTGACTCATTGACCGTCTTAATGGCGACGCGGGTTTCGGGTTCGTCTTTGACCACGCCCTTTGCCAAGCCCTCGTACACCATGCCGAAGGACCCCTGGCCGAGCTCGCGACTCAGGGAGATCTTCTCCCGCGCCACCTCCCACTCGTCTGGTACGTACACTGCGCAGACAGAATACGATGTCAGTGAGGACCCAGCGCGGTCTGCCTCCCCAACAACAGCTCAGTGTCTCACACTTCACTCACTTTCTGCAGCGCTGAAGTACTCTGGGTTGACCGAGGCGTAAAGGACTCCATTTCCCAGCCGGTCACTGTTCCTGACAGTCAAACAACAAAAGCGTTTGCACACACACACACACACACAGAGAATCAGATGAATGCCACATGGATGCATACTTTTGGGATCTGCACAGTGTATAATCATACATATCACAGTTTTAGCTTTCAAAGAACACTGGCAGAATGGCACTATATGGTCCTCCAGTGCTTAAATCTCAAGGAAGCACACGATTTTGTCATTTTTACGTTCTCTTCGTGGGAAACGCATTTCCTGAATACAGCCACAAATACAAGACAAGCAAAGCAGCAACATTCTTGTTTTATCTGCCTCCAAGCCTGATGGACTGTAACTGGTAGAAGCATTTTGTGTGGGTCTGTGTGTTCCTCTGAGTGGTTTGTGACTGAACCCAGATCCTAATGTGACCACAGCGACCACTGGCCACTGGCTCAGACATTTATTCTGAAGGAGAGCAAGAAGAAAATATTCAGCCATGTGGCTTCTATGTGTTCCCCAAATATGGTTTCTTAGTTTTCTCTAAGTACCTATTTCACGTGTCTCCTACACGACAGCACGCAGCTTGTGTCTGACTTTGTACACATACTGTAACTGCAACGGTACACAGAAACACACACCTCTTCCTGTTGAGGACCACCAGCATTGCGACCAAAAGGCAGATGAAGAAGATGATGGAGATGGGAACGAAGATCATAGCGTAGAGGACGTTCTCATATCCTGTTGAGTCAAACACCGCGGATTACTTTAAAGATCACAGCTCCAACCACTTTTGTGCAGTTAGAAAGTAAGTGTGATGATCACTTCTGTGCTTGCATGAAATATATACATTTAAGCTCCTTGAACAACCCTTGTCTAATCCCTCAGATTCACAAACTTTCAAGGATTTCAAGGAACCCCCGAGAACCGCTAAGTGTGCGTGTGTGCGCGCGCTCTCTCACGTTCGGCCACATAGAGATCCACAGTTTGTGTCCAGGACCCGTTGCCGGCCAGTGACGTGGCTCTCACTCTCACGGAGTAGTTTCCCGGACTGAGGTTGGACAGCCGAACACCACGCTGGCCCTGGTACATCTGACCGGAGACACATTCGTGCTTCTCCGTCTGAAACAAAGCACGTGAGTCTCATTAATCGGAGCCCAATGTTACTGTGCAATTCACAGTAATAACAGGATTCAAAGACATGAAGTCACCCGTCCTTATGAAAACTACAGAATAATGTTCACGTTGCCTGGTCACTGAGTCAGCTGATTGGTCAGTATATGGCTGGTAACACCAGTTGCTGCTCTTTGATTTGACTGTTTTATGAAATGTCTTTTTCTTTGAGCTCGCTCGTTGTTTTAACATTATATGCAGTGTTTCATACATTAATGAGTGGAAGTCAATCAGCTGAAATTAAAGTTTTGATGCGTGCTTCAAGCTGCAGTCGCCGCACAACACAACATGGACAGTGCTAAGGTGTGAACTCAAAGAAAGTCTTATTTCAGAGGTTTGAATCCATTTTCCGGCTTCCTGGTTCTCATCAGACAAGGCAGGTCCACACTGAGGTGGTGGGTCGCTGCGCAGACGTTCGTCTTACCTCAGAAGCCAGTTTAAACTTGATCTCATACATGAGGATGAGTCCGTTGGGGTGACGCGGCTCCGGCCAGCGCAGGAACACCCAGTCCTCGTGGCCCTCCCAGCTCACTGGGCCGGGTATGTCGTCAGCCTTTTCTGGAGGGAGAATAGGTTACCGTGGTGACCACAGAGATCTGGATACACAGCAGTCTCATGTATCCATCTTAGTTTTCAACATCTTCAGGTTCACCAGCTACCGTGAGCACCAACGGGCACCAATAAATATCAGAAAGTGCTTGTATCTGTAAACAGATCATTTCTCCTCTTACCTGCGGGCTTGGTCCTGGAGAAGACGAACTCTGCTGCGCTGCAGCGCTGGACCTGTCGATTGCAGGCGTGTATGTCGATGCGGTAAACTGTGAACGGCTGCAGGCCAGTGATCTGTAACTCGCGCTCCGTCACCGATTGCTCCATGAACTCGAACTCTCTGTCTGCCGGATCGACGTCTGTGCTGCTGCCGTTACCAGCCGCCTGCAGAGGAGGGATGGTGCTGCTGTTGGAGTGCAGCCGGTTGCGGCGGGAGTGAGTGGAGTTGGCTACACCAAAGAGATCCCTACGGCGCCGATCTGGTGGCCTGGAGGTGCAAGAAGGAAGATGGAGGAGACGGTTAAGAGAACGAGTTCTACAAAATGTAAAGTTCGGTCGGGCTTCTCTTTCCAATGCACATCTGGAAGAAACTGGCAAAAGTAAAATGAAAACATAACATCAACAAACAAACGTACTGCAGATGTTTTGTGTACAGAAGTTGATGAAGCACAACATATGACGGTCACAAGGAGGTATTGTTTCGGCCGTTTGGGTTCCATGATGATCCTGGAGCTAATGGTAATCCCTCCTCGCTGAACCTTCGGTCTGATTCTGTTGTTTTCGTTTCCATTTGGCCTCAATTTAAGCAGCAGGGATGAAACTCAGTGGGCAAATTCTGAATAGAGTTACTGAACAGCTCTGTGGATTCTGTACTTATTGAACTTTCGCAAGCAGTTATATGCCAATATGTTATATACCACACCCACACGGTTCCTTAAGCATGTGTATTCAATTTCGTGACATTTGGCTGAATGTGAGACCTCAGTGACCTCAGGAAAAAGAAAAAAAAAAAGGTTTTCCACCAGGTTTTGTTTCCGCTGGAGACAAATGTGTACAAGTCGGACTATTTAAGTGCTTTAACGATCTACTTTTAATTATGTTTTTCTTTCTGCATCTATTATGTGTGTGTGCGCGCGCGCGTGTGTTTGTGTGAAGTATGGGGACAAAGAGAGATAATGCGATGCAGATGTCTGAAGTGCGAGGCAGCAGGCTGACTCCTTAAATCAAGCGGCCCAAACAAGAGGCAAACAGCTCTTCAAGTGTAGATAAATGTATGTAGGATCACCACTGATATCCCTCCCCTCCCTTACCTCCTGTAAAACACCAGAAACTGAAGACGAGCTGTGATCACATGTAAAAATTGACCCACAGATATTACAGAGTAACATCTTTTGAGATGGTCCTCGTCATCGTGGTAAGAGTTTAGTGGTGCCGTAAAGCAGCGACGACTTTACCTTGGTGTGAAAATGGAGTTGTGCAGGAAGTTTTCAAAGACTTTTCGGTAAGAGGCGTCGGCAGCTTCGGCCTCCAGGTCCTCGACTGATTTGGGACAGGGGCAACAGGGGCCCTTGTCTGCACCGTCAGGGTCTGGCTTAGTGGGCTTGGTGTCCTCCTCCTGGTCCCCTACACCGATGGCAGCGATCCTTATGGGGATCTTCAGCTCTGAAAGGGGAAGCAAAGGATGTGGTGATGTGTGTCACGACGGATGTACTCTAGTGAATGGCAGTAAAGCTGAATGTGTGAGGTGCACGCGTACCTTTCGAGCAGTAGTTGTGCTGATACAGCTCCCGGTCTTCTGCTTGCTGCTGCCACCTGACCAGGTAGTAAGTCTGGTTTCCGTTGGGTGAGACAGGCGGAGACCAACGCACCACCAGCTGTGTGGATGAGTTGGAGTACGCTCGCACATCCTGAGGCATGGAGGGCGCTGAAAGAGAGACAAATGGCTAAATGAATCTGATCTCAGCGTCACCGTGTGGCTGCTCGACACAGTGGACCTGATTTCTAAGAACCTGTAGGAAACGCTTTCTGCTCCCCGTCGGGCGGGCATGCGAAGTCTGCGAGTGCAGATGTGATTCTCTGACATCACGGCACCGCTCCGACTTTACAGTGCAGCTGGATTTATTTAAGGCAGTCTTCCATTTCATCTAATTATATTATAGTTTTTGTAAATCAGCTTTCCTCCGTCTCTTTGACTTGCAGCTGTGTTTACTGAAACGGCCTTCCTCTCCAACTCCTTACACCATGCTTGGATCCCATCCAGAGACGCTATCACGCGCATCGTGAAACAATCCTGCGTCTTTTTGAAAAGCAAGCGGCAACAACTGACCCCGTGAGGTGATTTGTACCTGAAGGGCTGGTGCGGATGTAGACCACCTTGCTCTTGGCACTGGGCATGTGTTTGTCCTCCAGCATGAGCGTGATGGCCTTCACAAATATGGCGTACTGAGTCCAGGGCTTCAAGCCGGACAGCAGGACTCCGGGGTCCGAGTCCTTGTCCGGCCTCAGCTCCACATCCACCATATTCCAGCTGTTGGAGCCACAGCCGTCCTGCCCCTCGAACTCTGTGATGTTCTGGTACGGCCTGGGAGGAAGAGGGGTAAAGTCAGAGGTTCATTAAATGTTATGATCGCAGTTTTATTCACTTATTATTAACGAGCTGTTGTTTTTCTCATGTATTCATACAAGTCAGACTTATTCTTTAGTTGACATAAACAACTACTCTCTGCTTTTCTGCTTATTTGTGCATTAAAGCTTCAGTAGAAAGACTGAAAATTTAAAAAAAAAAACGGCAAAAACTAAAAGAAAAAAAACACGAGAAGAGTAAAAACCTACGGCGGATAAAACATCGCATCAGTGCAGCAACGAGGGCGCCCTCAAATGTATACATGAAATAAACAGAAATGTTATTCCCCCACCACCACTTCACTGTCATTTCATTGATTTCTCTTTTAATTGCATCATCTTGTTGCAGCCTCTTCTCCTGCAATGTTTTAATAGCGCCTCACTGATTTATCAGGATAAGCTCTACTCCAAATATTAGCGTAACGGTGGCGGCAGAAAACACGTTAATTTGGATTTTCTGGAAATTTATGCTCGGTTTAGAAGGAAGACTGTCCATTAAAAAGTTTGATTTATTCAATATTCAGTGTATTAAAGCCCTGCTCATCAATCTGGCGCTGGGGTTTCTACAGATCCCCGACTTCTGCCGAGTTAATTGATACGCCGAAGGGAATCAGGTTCTAGCTCCCATCAATCAGGAGCACTCCTCCTGGGGAAGGAGGCAGCTAACGACTCTGGGAAACCTACGCCTCCTTGTAGTAGACAATAAAGCTGATGAGGTCTCTGTAGTCGGTGGGACGGTAGCGCTGCCAGGTCAGTTTGATCCGTGTGCTGCTGGTGCTGTTGGACTTAAACTTCAAGATAGTGCTTTCACCTGGAAGAGAGGAACAAAATAAATCAGCGTGTTCCCGTAAACCCCCGTGCGTGGAACAGCGACAGGCCCAGAGCCGTCGGTAAACAAGAGCGACTCCTGTACACGAGCAAGACGCAGCAATTGAAATGTTTGTGGTTTTCAGCCTGAAGCCCTTACAGCTGGCTCGGTCGCCATTGTTTCGGAAGTCGCTCTCGTCGAAGGGGCCCTGGATGCCCGTCTTCTCCCACATCTTGCGGATCTCTGACATGCAGAGCTTCGGGTTGGCTCTGAAGAACAGCTTTCCCGCCTTGATGGTGAGGTTGTGCTGCTTCCAGTCCCAAAGATACTGGAGCTGCTGGTTGTCGAACGCCGAGAAGGCGTACATGCTGGAGGACACAACGAAGAGACGATAAATGAGTTGACGACGTGTTTCTACTTCTACTGTTTTGTGTTTCAGTGCAGGATTATTGTGTGCATTGTGATTCATGCGAGGCTAACGGCCATTGCAGATAATAGGTTACTTTCAAAACATAATGGAAAACTACACAATGAAGAGTCAAAGGCATATAGAGGGACTCTTGTATACCTGCTAGGATGTTTCTATAAGGGAGAGCCTTGCTCATTGTACAAAAGGTAGCAGCAGAGTACTTTACTCTTCTCAGATCTCCATGTTCGCCCCAGTTAGACAGAAGGGGGATTAGATTAACCAGAGATGGATTTTATGTAAGAGGAGACGAGGTGTAGTTTTTTTTTTCATGAGTCTCACTGGGTAACACCCAGACATTCAGGAATGACTGTAATGTGGGCCCTGAGATGGTAATTCCTGTGAACTCAAGGCGAAACAGACAGAGGAGGGAGTGAAGGCCTCTCCGTGACCCCGGGAGAATGTTTCCTTGGACTGCTGGAAGTTATGCTGCATTCAAGGACTCGTAAAAAAAAAGGGGGGACATCTGCTGTTAGCTTTACACATGGTATTTACTTTTCCTGTAAGGAAAAAAAAAAAAAAGTAGAGGGCTGAAGTGATTTTTTTGTTTTTTTTCCTTTTGGTGGCAATATTACAGCAGTTACTTACCCAAAACAAATACGTCTGCCCGACATAAAACACTTTCCAGTCTGCACCTTCGCAGCCAAAACATCCTTCTTTCCTTCTTTCAGCAATGACCTCGACCAGCCACGTATGAACACCAACGCAGCTCAATTATCCTGCTTGACTGCCGCAACTACAGCTCTGATAGTGGCCCAGTGTGATGATCGTGGAGCTCAATGCTGTGGGATCGCTGTGTAAACCAACAGCTGTCCCAACTGTGCGCCGCTGGGGCTTAAAGTGGAATTTTGTGCGTTTGCGCTCGCAGTTTAAATGGTGCGTGTGTTTCGTGTGTGGTCTCACTCGTCCAGAAGGTCCTCTCCATCGATGGACCTGAGGCTGCGGAGGAAGGCCAGGGAGCTCAGAGTGTGGGAGTGTCTGATCCGTACGTAACCGGTCACCCTCTGGATCAAGCCGGTGAAACTCTCCAGCTCTGCCACCATGTTGTCTGAACACACACAAACACCACTCAGCCCACTTCGTCTACATTCATGTTTGTATTATGGTTAAACCTCTGGAGCTGGAACGCTTACTTTCGCATTTCAAGTAACGGATAACTTGTTTCTGCTCATATTTTAGTAAAAATCACTTCTTAAAATGATAAATAACCCATTAAATCCATGAGCTGTCTTTCTTACGTCTTCACCCAGCACTCACCTTTCTCTGTCCTGTAATTACTCTTACGTTCTTCATCGCCCCACTATGTGTATTCGTGATTTTTTTTAGGCAACACTTCCCAGACTTCCCATTATAAAAGCCCCAGAGTAGACTTATCTTGACATCAGCTTAAAAGAAGAATTAATGGCAGCAAAACTTTTCGTTGAAACACAGAACTTCTGTTTTGTAAAGTCCAGAGGTCTTGTAAAGAGCCGCTTGACTTTTCCAGACTGGGAAATCTGGGACAAACACCCTCTGGGGCTCCTGCTGTCATTCGTCGTGGTCTAACAGTATGTAACGATCAAATTCCTGAAGCAGAGGCAGCTCAGAAATGTTAGCTGCGGTGTTGCTATGGCAGGCTGCAGTACTTACGGCCTCTGCGGATGTTGATATGCAGGTTGCCTTTGATAACGGTGCAGCCTTTGAGAGACTGAGCGGCATCCATGGAGTCGATGACCTTCTCCTCACACTCTTTATCACACAGACCATCGCAGGCTGTACAGAACATACTGGAGACAGGAGACAGGACATGTACCGTGTCATTTTATTGGTGCACTAAACTCCGGCACCTCTCCTGACCTTTAATCTTTTATTTCAGTCCTTGAACATTTTCCGTCAGACAGGAAGAACTAGATGTCTTGGTAGATCCTGAGTTTTTACTAGATCCTTATTATCTTAGCAAACAACTGCAGAGTTATTATGTTACCAAGGACACATGGTTGTCTCTAGACTGTCCTTTGTAGTAGCTGTTCTCTTACATTTGATTTATATCCTGATGAAATTTTAGAATGAAAACTAATAGCAGGGTGGAAACGGTATCAGGGTCATGCCAACAATAAGAGTGCCTCCACCCACTGGCTCCATTTCAGTTTGCATCAGGGTGGATTGCAGCTCACCTGTTGGGTGCGGTGCGCATGTACCCTGATGGGCATTCAGGCATGCACTCTCCACCGTGGATGATGAAGCTGTCCAGGTCGGGGTGGTGGACTCTGGAGCAAAGCTCGGCAGTGATGCAGCGCCAGCCCTCGAACTTGTAGGTGCCGGGAGGACAGTCAGCCACGCAGCGCCCTTGGTGGTAGTAATGCACACACGCCGCACACGCTGTGTCGCTACCGGGGACCGTGCAGCTGCCCAGACACTGAGGATGGCAGCACTCGCCGTCCACCGTGCACGCTTGCCGAACGCATTTCTCTGGGCACTCTGGTGGAAGACAGAGGGGAGGTATATTATACAAGGGCAGATCATCACCATCAATCACAATCATTTTCTAAAGCCTAACTGACATCAAGACACATTAGGAATCTAATTAATAGACATGCCTCTTATTGCAGTGTCATTCTGATATTTGTATTTCTAAGTTGCAGCTGTAACTGTAACTGTAAACTTAAAGCATCTGACACCTGAAGGAGCTCCTTAAAGGATTAAAGGACTCCTTTTCTTTCAAATGGTACATTTTGGCAGATACCCCAAGTTAAGTCACATGGTATATGTGAGGTTTCAGTCATTTAGCCTAGCTAGCCGAGCACAAAAGGCTGTAAGCAGCTGGCCTGGCTCTATTTAAAAGGAAACAAGATGTGTCTAAACAGCACAGCGTCACCTCTAAACATTTCAGATACAGTTCTGGTTTGATTATGGAGAGCAGCGTGGTATCAGCTAGAGTACTTAGTGGCGTAGTGAGTGGTGGGTTACGATGCCAAACAATTAGAACTGGATCAGGCATTTAAAAGGCTCCGATTAGCTTAAACCCGAT
This sequence comes from Datnioides undecimradiatus, assembly GCA_008933995.1. Taxonomy (NCBI): domain Eukaryota; kingdom Metazoa; phylum Chordata; class Actinopteri; order Lobotiformes; family Datnioididae; genus Datnioides; species Datnioides undecimradiatus. The sequence continues at coordinate 4,633,466 of WARS01000060.1, forward strand.
TCTGCACGTCAGCTCGAGGCATCACAAACGAAGCCTGCTTGACTTTCCCAGCTCTTGTGACTCCAAAATCCACATCTAGCAGCCCAAAAAACACATTTTTCCACCCACAATAAAGGGGCATTTCCCTGCTCAGAGCGTAACAACTGAACACAACCAGTCAGTCCTCAGCCCGAATTAGCCTCTGGCATGACACCACGCTCTGCCGTGGCTGCGGTCCTGAACAAATGATTTGCATTTAGTGCAGAGTGACTGACAACACACACGCAGACACAGACGCACTAACACACACATTATCTCTCTGAACCCAGATTAGAGCTTGTAAAAGACTAAAAACGGGTGCCCATTAGGGAAGGCGTGCAGGCTGCTTCACATCCAACCAACGACTGCGTATGCATGTTTCTTTTGTTTGAAACGGCCGGAGTAACAAAACCATATCCAATAAACAACCTGTCAGAGCTTTTGTCTGACACGCTTGTTTGCTGGGTGGGCTGGTGTTGAGCCCAGCAGTGCTGCCGCGTGAGGTTCATCCCCGATCCACACTCACTAAAGCTCCTCTCCGCTCCGGGTTTTCCACCGAGCTCCGCTGCAAATAACTCCTCCAGTTGCTGTGGTGTCCCTCTAAATAAGAGGATATTGTAACTGATGACAGGGAAAACTGATTGAGGAGCTCCAGAAGGAAAACACTGGACTGACCTACGTCCATACAGTATAGAGAGGAGCCACACCTCGCGGTGGCCTTTGTCACTTACATCAGAGGAATTTAAATCGAGCGTGACAGAGGGCAACCAAACACTACAGAGGCTCATTTAACCAGTTGACACACGCCTTCATCATCGCCATTAAATCAAGCATCAGCTTCTAAACCTGGCTTCCATGACACTCGCTCAACATGACAACGCAAACAGAGACAGAAGCAGATTGGTTTAAACTATAGAGGGAGAAATGATGTAAACAGTCAAAGCACCGAGACGGTCTGCCACAGAAACAAACACTAATTGCTATGGAAACGCTTCAAGTCACCGCTTGAAATTATTTGTGCGTGTGTGTGTGTGTTGGTGAGCATGTGTCCTGTAAGTCATAAACAAAAGCAGAGGGATATCTGAACCAGAAACAACGAGACGAGCAGAAAAGAAAAACTGTAATTTCTGATTATGTCATCCATTTAGGTTAGCCAGGGGCTGTGTTTAAACAGAAACCAAACAAAGTGAAGTTATGGGAAATTATGTGTTGTTTATCGGATGCTGAGTGATAAAACACTGAAACAGGTTTCAACATGTTGCCTCCGCCGCTTCTGTCAAACAAATTGAGGACGCCAGGCCGGAGGAGATGCCTAACGCTACTGCTCACGACTCCAGAATCGACGTTTCAGTCAGGATATTTGCAACCCGTGCTTGTTTTATTGCCGTGATCTGGTGCCGTAAGGGCCGGATGCGGCTTACTGTAAGGCTCTCAAAAAAACAGATGTCAAATTGGAATAGGAAGTCATTCCCGGGGCCCGAAACGCAACAAAAAAGAGTTTGCAACCATCTGCTTGATCCTTTACCTCTCCGACTTGGCGCTCGGCACTTAAGGAAGCATGCTGCCGTAAAAAGCACGGTTTAATTTTGTCCGGCAGTCTGACGTCTTACACCGACATCCGTCAGGTACCTACTACCAAGTCAAACAGTGGGAATGGGAAATGAGAAGACCGGCAAATGTTCGCATTTGTGAGGATGAAGCCAGTAAAGCTTTGGCATTTTCACTTAAAGTCGACTAATAATGGCAGCTCCAACACAATATAACAAACCTAATATAGTATAATAATGTCATATATATAAAACAATAGCGCTTATAACAATGAACATTATGCTTTTTTATGCTTTTTGGAAATGAATACCAATGTTTTTATGTATAGATATCGTTTTATTAGCCATCAAGACAGAAAAACAGGAGTTATCACACTTCACTTCACCTGTTTTGAGCAAATATACAATACTGATAACAACCAAATGCAACACACCGGGACTGGTGAAGCCAGTCCTGCACACCTGCTCTGGAAACTTCAATGTTAACTGCATCCTGTATATTCAAACACTGCATGTCAGGCTCTTTGAGAACTCTGATCAGTTTACTAATTTGCCCATTTCCAAAAGTCATTTCCTCTTCTGGTGACATCTGAATTCAGGACGTGGGAGAACTGCACTGCGCGTCCCAACATGACAAAAAAAATCATCATCAGGAAGTGCCCATTAGATGACCTCCCGGCCCGCCTCCTGACTGACACAAAAGCCAATCAGAATGTTCAGACTGTGTGGTCCCACCAACCATTCAGCAGGCTGTTTGTGCTCAGCAGGAGGGAACCAGTGCTGCGTTTCTCTGGCACAGAATGTTCTTTCTCTGCTCCGAGCCTTCACCCCCAAAAACACCCCCCCCCCCCTTCCCGACTCCAATCTCGCCCTCCGACCTCGCAGAGGGAGTGATGGGAGCTGTGTTGGAAAGGTGCAGTTTTTCAGTGTGATAATGTACGGCCTCGGGCCTGCAGAGGAAGGAAGCTGAGGGAGAGGAAGACGATGATCTGTGCCTGAAGTTTGGCTCAGGCTGGAGCTGTTTAGTCTGCAGCCTCCTTAAACCCGACCCCCTGACTGACCAGTATGGGGTGAGCAGTGGTGGAGGAGGGGGGCTGATGGGCGCATACAGTGTACATCAGCATTCCACCGGACATCTGCAACATAATGGATCCCAGCTTTTACCCTCCGTACCGTACTTTCAGAAGAGACAGGTTGATGCAGAGCTGCAGCAACGAGGGGAGGAGGTGGAGAAGTGGGAGGAAGGAGTAGAGGTGGAAGGAGGAGGAGGAGGAGGAGGAGAGTAAACCACAGAGTGGGGAGATGTGGAAGGAGACGAAGGGGTGGGGACAGGGACGGGGAAGGTGGAGAAGGAAAAGATTTAAAGATGGAGATAAGGGGGTGTTAGAGGAAGAGGAAACTAAAAACACCATTTAACGCATCACGTCTTTTGGAAAGACACACACACACACACACACTCACACTCGCAGATGGCGGGGCTGCCAGATGGGGGAGCCAGACAACACAGACTATCCAACAGGACCAACCTGGTGGTGAGAGTGTATGAGGATGACGATGAATCAACCTGATTCAGTTATAAACGTCTACATTAACTACATCTTAATACCACCACTATTATTCTTTGTCTCGCTTTAATTTGAGGGATAGTCAAGCTGTAAGTTTTGGGACCACACTTCCCACAATGCTTTGTGACTACAATGCTGCCATGGAGACGCCGTGTTAGCTGTGGGCTACAGCATGAACCTCATTTCATTTCAGCCTGCATTTGTTCGTTTTCGCCAGCTTGGACCGCTGAAAGTACGTTTTTTATTTAATGCTAAAGAAAACTTAAAAACATAATGATTTTCTAAGGCAGACTCTGGAGTAATAAGGAGCAGCTTTTCATTGTGATTTGTGTCCCATAGGTTATGAGCGCCTGTGTCCCAGCTCCGGGCTGAAAATGGTATTAAAGTTAATGTAAGTATTTATGGAGCTACCAGAGTCGGCGCAGTACAACGGTTCACCTTTTCCATTCGGTCATTACGCAGCACTCCGGCTGTGGGATAAAGATCGCTGCTGTGGGTCAAAAAGCCAATACAGGGCTTCCAGGGAAACAGAAATACCATCCCAGCAGGAAGCTACGCTGGGAACCTCACACCGGTCACCGGCCAAGCGGCGGGAAAATGCCTGTGTTGTTACTTCTAAACATATTATAGCAGCTACATAGTACTGAATAGGACTCAATATGATTATAGGTATCTTGCTGGCAGGTTACACAATGAAATGGCAGGAGGACTGATGTTTGTTCTCTCTCGCGCTGCTTGATCAGCTGATCAACTAAGAATTAAAAGCCTTTCTAATTGTTAATCCTTGTTTTCAGCCCCCATCCTCAGGGTGATGGGAACAGGATGTCCCCACACAGACACACAGTTGCTGTGATGACGCTCCAGGCTTTAGCAGTGTATGCTACTCAGCAGCACGGCACAACAATAACAGGCAAAGACAGATGTCTAGACTGATGAGAGCGGAGTTGATTCAAAAACACAGATAGAGATCTGCGCTCGCTTTCAATTCCAGTAGCCACAACCATAAATCTATCAGTTAATGCTTCAGGAGAGTAGGTTCAACCGACAAGGTATGCTGTAGGGAAACCTGCATCTCAGCAAAGAGGTTTTTACTTTTTAATCTTACAGACGCCCCGGCCTTTGCCACGTCGCCTTGACAAACGGTCCTTTTTGAAATCAGTTTATTATTTTACATGATTCATGATATTAACATGAAAAACGGATGGCTGCACACGTTCCTTTGGTTATTATGATTGGAGTCCGAAGTTAAAAACAACACATTTCTCAAGTGTTTGCTTAAGAGTCGAGAGGAGGTGGTGAGACAAATACTCCAGATTTGCTCTGATGAAATAAAAAAAATAGTAAATTCTATTCTGTTGGTGCGGTTTTACAGGATTTTACAGTTCAAACGTGTCAAATGTGCGATTTGGGCTTCATAAACCACCTTGACTTGATTGAGAAGTTAGATGGAAATGGCCACAGTCAATATCGGGATTGTGATGGGGTTTTTTTTTTTTTCCATTAAGTGTGTTGCCCTGGTGACAAAGCCTGCCAGGAACAAGCCCCTGAGGCTGGCTCAACTTCCTGTATGCTTTGGATGTGTAATTACCAAGCTGTGCCATTATTGTTGAGCCACTATGACTAACATCACAATGTAGGTAGTGTTAAACAGGATAATTAATCATACACCGATCTGCTTTATGTATTGCCTACATTATTCCCTTTTCACCTTATATCAACATTAAAAACATCCAAACTCTAACTTCGGGACTTGTCCTCAATTAAAAGGTTCAGTGATGTGAATATGATTTGTGAAGGTGGAAAATCACAACCAGTCATTCACTTACGATGCATCATGGTGCACGTTCAGAGCAGGAATTGTGCAATATGGAGGAGCGACAGCGTACACAGCGGGCATGTTGTACTGTTAGTGTGTATTAAAGCAAAATGCAGAGTTGTATTCCCGACATAAATGAACTAACAACTCACTGTCTCTGTTACTACAGACCAGCAGACAAAGTAATATTGATCTTCCCCATTTCATTCATCCACATTCACCCTCATTGACTGTATGTGCAGTGCTACAGCTTCGCTTCTCAGGCTGAACTCAAACGGGTCAGAAACCAGGTTGCTTTAGCTGCAATGTCTCGTTTACTCTCCTCAGGTTCAATTTGGTCTTTTTTTCTTCTAAACCTGATTATTTAGATACCACAGGTTCGCTTCCTCAGTCTCACCAACCGACATTTTTATTTTACATTTAGGCCAATAAAGAAAACATAAGCAAATACAGATCTGAGCTGTCTCTCTTCCTGCGCCTGAGCGCGTTTCCTTGCAGGTTAGGTTGATCGAAACCGCTAAATTGCTCAGGTGTGAATGAGCGTGAATTGCTGTCTCACGCCCGCAGCTTGCACTCTGTATTAAAATGCAATCTATATCCACACATCTCATCTGGAATGGGAACATCCCACGTTAATGCAAGGTGTCTGGACTGAACGCGATCGGCTCTGCCTGACCACATCTGGAGGAAGGCTGGCTGAAATTGTGTTCGGATCTTAGAGAGGTGACCCAGCAACTCGCAAAAATCTGGGGCAGATCGAAATGATGAAAATAAGAACGCAATAAAAAAAACGCCCGGTGTCAACACAAAGGCGAGCTTGGTTAGTTTAGAATCCAGAAACAGATCCTGTTTCAATACCAGGTGTAAACAGGATGTACGTGAATGGCCGATGTGTCATTTGTAGCCAGCTTCTCGCCTCACGTCAACCCCTAACCCTCAGACATTAGCAGTCGTAGCTAAGGAGACGTCTGAACTTCATGTACTCCCAAGTGTGTTCCAGTACTCATGGCACACTGGGAAATAAACAGCACCACTGCAGTTTCCTCAAACTGAACAAGAAGTTGATAATGGACAGAAAACACAACAATATAGCTGTTTCCAGTCTTGTACAAAACATGCCCTGTTACAGCCGGACAGTCTATCTGTGTGTAGGTTAACTCATTGAATCAGCCATTCAGGAAACCAGGCAGGCAGTCAGTAGTGTGTGTGTGTGTGTGTGTGTGTGTGTGTCTGTCGTCTTCAGGCTGATTCACATCAGAAGAACAAGGATCTCCATTCACAGCTCTACAAGGCTGACCGGTCCTGTCGTGTTCACCTCTTAAGCTTCCCAGCAGATACCAGCTGGTCAGAACAACTGGCGAAATTCATCAGACAGCCGCAGACACGACAACCTGCCGGTCAGTCCGCCCCAACAAACAGGCTGCGCTCAGCGCGCTTTGAGTGATGGGGACAACAACAAAGAGAGAGTACACTGTCAACACCAACAGCCGCGTCGGTGTTTGGGCTGCCAAAGTCCGTGAATAATCAAAATAACAGTTAGTTACGGGAACTACTCAAGGTACGTAATCTTGTCGAGCCCTCTTGAGAATATACTCACAACACTGACGGATGGAAATGCACACATTGTGTTTGGTAGAATATTTGGAAACTTACTTTAAACCTGTGCAGCATTTGGACGGAAACAATGACTGGAAACAGGACAGAGGAGGTATACTTTTCACTGGCTGGTGCACAGTAATTTATTGTTTTTTGTTGGGTCCTAATTAGATGACTCATAGAAACAGCTCCATCGGGTCCAGTCCTGATTAAATTAATAAATAAATTATGCACAAAAGAGAATTTCCCATTCAAAAAAGTCTGCGCTTCACTTTTAGAATCGCAGATCAATTTTATTTTAACGCTGAGGCAGACACTCAAATGCGTACAGTTACCTTAAAGCGGCAGCAACGCAGGACAGGTAAAGAGCTGCGGATGGCACAGTGCTGCCGACAGGAACATCAAAAGAGACGCTACACATCCTCTCCTCCACTCCTCCTCCACCACTCCTCCTAGTGTGGGGAGACATCCCACAGGAGATGTGTGGTCTGAAGCTTCCTGTTGATAATTACAGTCTGCTCAAAGTGAAAAACACTAACAGAGGTGAAGCACCCTCATCAACATCATTCATGTCCTGTTAGTGATGAGAAGTTGTGCATGCATCTCTTTCTGGCTCACTTGCACGCAGCTGCCGAGACTCTACTATCGACACAGACTGTGGATATCTTTGCTGAGCCAGTTGACATCATAAATAAAGGTCAATGCAGGTAGTTTATGATGGTCCAGAGTACTGAATCCCAACCGGGGAACCCGGGACCCCTAGTGGTGCTTCTAAAGAAAGGCTGAACTAAACGGCAGCACCAGTGATGGGGTACTGACAACACTACGTCTTTGTCATGCAAAACGTTTGATGACGCACATGTTTTCGCCACAGACCATCATCACTCACTAAACTAACACTGCTAAAGACAAGTCCTCCACACAAAATAAAACATTACTCTGGTCTGTTTACCACATAAAGCTAAAACTTGGACATTTTTAAACAAAAACTACGAGAAGCCTTTGCATTAAACTTCACCTGCTACCTTCCTTCATTCATTCTATCAAGACTCAAGTCCAGAACAGAGCAGGAGTGGAAAAACAACGCCCGTCAGCCATTAAACAGCACAGCTGCAAATCACGTTGCATTTACCTGATAGTCAAAGCAAATGAAACCGCGTCAGACGAGTAAAATCTGTTTAAGCTAGCCTAAACAAGAGCCAACAGTTAGCCTCGTGGAACTTGTTGAGACAAACTTGTGTGGGATCAGCTGACGCTACAGGATAACTGCAGACAAAAGGAATTCCTGGCATCCCCCTGCTGACTGACCTGGAAAAGACAAGACAAATCAAATACTTTGGTCCCCAGAGCCTCGACAGAGGCCAGACAATAACAGGGCGGATGAGGTTTACAAGGAGCTATCACGTTGGCTGTTTCCTGATACCTACTGCTTCCTGATAAGTTGGGGTGAGGAAAGATATCTCATACGGCTTCAGTTCAACAAGGACAAAGAGAAGGCAGCTGCAGAAGTGACAATGGCCACACATAGAGTAGGTGCCTTCTGAGGTTTATGTCAAACGCACAGAGCTCACACACACGAGGAATCACACACACAACCTGATTTTATCATTCAAAAGGCTTTGGTCCCAAAATGTCTATGTAAACAGTATGTCACACAGGGACGTGAAAGCAACATGTTTTGAGCTTTGGCAGCATTGATAGCAAAAAGGGGAAGACACTGTATAACTGCACGTTTCAGATGATCAGACACAGCTCAGCTCAACCACGGACAGACCACTTGGAACCGTTCTCAGTAAATATAGAAGATGCCGTTCACGAACACAAGTGATTTGAACATATTTTGCATTAAAACTGGTGGCAAACGACACACACACACAAAATCAGAAGGAGTTGCCTACATTCCTGATTCTTTGAGTTTGTGTGTTTACTTGGCGCAGAAGACAGAAATATCCCTGGAATTTGATGGAGAGGATGAAGGACACAGAGTATAGGATTCTTGTTCACCTTGAGGCAGCCTGGCCCAGTTGGCTGTGCTTATGACCTACAGTGCCTCTCTGGCAGCCTTAAAACATCCCGGGCGTCTTACCACAACCGGAATTTGAGACCTAGCTTACCGTGATAAGCAAGAATTCTCAAAGCCGCCCTGCTCTGATAAAATTACCTTGTATGTAAAAGGACATCTATCTAAAACCGCATGTGGAACAATACTGTTCACGTTGGCGTCGTCATTGACAACTTGCTTGCGTCAATGGAGCCTGGTCAACACGTCTGTGTACCAGGTAGTGATGCTACAGTTGGACCTGCAACATACACATTATTATGTTTTTGTTCTGGTTACATTTGTGACAAATACAGACAACCGCTCGGTCAATTACATAATCACACAAACACAAAACTCCAGAGGACGCACACCGTTTTCCTTTCCATGTAATTCTACAGTGATCACGGCAAAACGGCAGAGCGCTTTGATAGAAAACAAGCCTTTATAAACTAAACATAAACTATTCCAACCAGCCCCGCATTCACAAACAAGAGGCTCATCTCGGTCCCTGGTCACAGCGCATCCCAATCTGACGGTGTTAACAGAGCACAATTAAAGGCCACATAATTACAGTAGGCACTTCGACACAGCCAAACCAGTAATGTTCTCTTCCAGGAATTCCAGGGATGGGTGTGACTGTTCACTAAAAGTAGTCATGGATGTGCCTGGTTTACAAAGCAGTCCCTATAATTACCAGCCCTGACAGCCTCTGGGTTCTGGGTCAGGGTAAGGGGTTCACGACTAGTTGTGGATCATCGCACGTTGTGATTTCTAGTTATGATGACTATTAACGGCTTTTACGACGCGGCTGAGAACAATTAAATGGTTTATACAAGTACCGAAGGGAAGGAAAACACCATATTAAGTATCTTCAAAGTTGTTAAATAGTGTAATCATACCATTTTAACGATCGCTCACAGAAAGAGTGGGTCTGTTTTCACCAAACGTGACTTACGTCAGGAGGTTTCACGGCCTGGTTACGCACCACAGAGCTGGATGCACCGACTATGACCACTCGTTGCGTAGCCAACATAGTGACCTATATATAATGCTGCCGAACCATCTAAAATTAGGACTGGGCACAGCGAGTCATGCAATGGCAGTGCAGGTTTGTGCTGATAATGACATTCTCACTCCCGACTCGTGACTTATTGGATGTTTGGTCGAGGCGTCACTTATCAACACTGAGTACACCTTTGCTAGTATACTAGACTTTCATGAATCTCCCCCAGAGTTGGAAACAGACGATGTCAGGTTGACATTTGAATGTATGAATGCCGACTGTACACATTCATATTGTCTTCTGTCGCTCTTTGAACCAAATAATCCAACTTGCTCGTTGAAATCGAAGCTAAATGCGTAAATTATGCTATTAATTGGTCAATGAGCCATTTTCAAGCTGCACATCGGGTGAAACTGCCACGAATGAGAACATCTTTGCAGCTGAAGTTACGGGAAATACTTGTGCGTGGAGGAAGTGGGAGAGTGGGTGTCTGTACATGATGGTATGGAGCTAATCATAGCAGAGATTAGACAGACATCAGCAGGAACTAGTAGTCACTGGGCTTCCTTAAGCCTTAAGCACTGGGTCACACAATTCAGACTGTCTGGATAACGTGACCTCTCTGTTGGAGCTGTGCTCCTCTCATTCGGATTTACTTAAGAAGACCTCCACCCACATACTGTCAATGGCGTAGCCTGTGCTGCTCCTGTGCTGCTTTATGTGGCTGCTCTGTAGTTGAGTCAGTATGTGAGGCATGTTACAGGTCCTGTTGTCATGTTTTGTGTTGGGAGGCAGAGCTGTAGCTTTTATAGACCAATTCCTGCTCTGAACAGGCCACTTCACTTTTAAAACACACACACAGAGAACAGTATCTGAACTCACTGAAACACCTTTTGTTGGCTGAGCTGAACAAAGGGATGGCTTCAACCTTGAGGAACAACAGAGATTCAGCACAAAGCTGCCTCAGTGCATCACAATAACTTCAATTCCTTTCCACGCGCTCTCTTTTACCTCATTTGTTCCTTCAATATCTTTCCTTTCATTAAAAGTTGTTCTTAATCCATCCTTTCTATGACTGCCACTCTAAGCAGCACACCATATATGCACAAGATGTATCAGAGTGTAGTTTCAAAGAGAATCGATGAAGCAGCTGAGTTTTGATGTGTGATGGTTCTGGAAACGCTGAAACTATTTTAACACAGCACAACACTCTACAGGACAAATTAACACCATAACCCAATCACAGTCCATCCCTCCTACCCAATCACACACACGCTGAGGGGTAAGCAAAAAACTTTCAAGGTCAAGTACAGCCGAAAACCCCCAAAACCACCAGCGAAGTAGAAACTGCAAAAAAGGCCAGTTCACATTGAGAAAATATACATTTAGAAATGGCCTCGGATTTAGCGCTAGAGACGCGCTGGGTAAATAAACACTGGAGCTGCCACATCCAAAACTAACCAGAAAACAGGGGAGGGGGGGGGGGGCTGGGACTGACTCCTGCTCCACATACGCACGCACACACGCGTGTGTTTTCCTGCTAGACAGCTGACAGCGTGTCGCCTGCATGTCAGCTAACACGCAGGCTCATGCCACAGCAACGTATTCAGCATCCTGATTCTGCAAGTTTCTGCAAAAACACGCAGTGTAAACACACGATCTGATATGCTGAGATTTGCTGGAATACCCGTCAACACACACCTGTTGCTGGTAAGAAGCACACTGTTTCTTCTTTTTGTTTTGTTTTCAAAGTTGACAACGTAGAGATTGACAGGAAAGCTGGAAACTGACGCACATGATTTGCAACAAAGGCTGGACTCAAACCGGGCATGCTGTGATCATATAACATAAAAACTGTATTACACCATGGCTGTACATTGTGACCTATATAACGCACGTGCGACGAAAACAATGGTCCGTCCAGTGAATGAATTCACTGCAGAGGCACCTGTGTCATACAGTTTCGCTTTTGTGAGAGAGACAGAGATGCTTGTTCGCGTGTGAGACTGGTTTGATAAAAAAAGATTATCTGTATATCTGATCTACACGATGGACTGATGTGTGTTGTTTACTGCGGCCAACGTTAGTCAAGCAGCTGAAAATAGCCGGTCAGCTGGACGGATGTTCTAGAGAAAAACAATACTGCTGCTTCGAGTCCATCGCTCTGCTTCTATTCAAAGCAGTCGAGAGTGGCTTAACTTGTAGTTTGTCACTTTGTGTTGACTTTGTAGGAAACGTGTCATTAGAGCGCTGCTGTCTGACACTCAGCTCTAAGCCCGCCTTAACTGAGCCACTGATTCTGTTAAACATGCTGGGTTAGCATTAGCGCAAGCCTCAGAGAGCTAAACCGTTGGCCAGACAACAGTTGTGTGGAGTTTTCACAACTTTACGCTTCCTGGTTCATCAACAGGACGGCCTCAGTCAGTTTCCTGAGAAGGCCGTGAGGTGCGTTTGTTTTATAGATTGTTCAGCACTTGGTGGTGGTCACCAAACATACCTGCAACTCAATGCCCCTTTTTATATTAGGGTGCAAATGCAACACTAGAGTTATACTGTAACATGGCTGTGTGAGGCAGCGGCTTTTTTAGGTCGGTTATGCATAAACAGCAAGCCAGCTTCATTCATGTTTCATGTACTCAAGCGTAATAGACATCTCCATTTGTAAAAACGGTTAGAAATAACAGGAAAAGGCTAATATTACAGTCAATATTACTAAAAACAGAAATTGTTTAAGTTCTTCGCCTACAGACATTAAGTTTAGAAACTTCCCATGCATGATTCATATCTTGATTTGCCATCACAACTAATCTGTGCCACACTGGATTTGACCTAACTTGCCTACATATATACATATATAAGGACACACAAACAGGTCATTCAAACATGAAAATAAACACTGTAATGTAAATATGCACATTACTCGTGCCTTTTAGCAACCTGCAGGAACAAAACAGTATTAATTCCTGGGGTCAATATTCCAACAAGTATAACATGTCAGCTAAATGACTAAACACATAAATGAGCAAACATTGACATGGCAAGTATAGCAAATTAATCTAGTGGCAAGCTGAGCAACAGCGCTGAAGACAATCCCTCTGGTTTAATGTGTAATCCCTTCAGCCAGGGGTTAACAAAAGACAAAAATTCCTTCCAGTAAATCCCTGAAGACCTACTTTGTACTTTAATGATGTGCTTTCATCTCCTCAGACCATACAAAGCACCGGAAAAACATCCCCCATGCTGTTCAATGTGTGAGCGTGTGTGTGTGCGTGCGGGCTTGTGTGCTCAAGAGAGCGAGCGAGACGGCGTGTTTGCTTCCCAGCATGCACGGACATGGGCTCTTCTTTAGGAGAAGCCCGTGAGTTATGAACGAGACAAAAACACCCCGAACCTGATTCCACACAAAAAACAAACGAGGGAAGTAAACACGGGAGAATGCAGCCCCCGCCAACACGACTAAAAAACACTCCACTTTCCCAGAGGAGCACACGGGCTTTGAACCCTCTTTTCCCTGTGACGGTTTTATGAATGAGTTCAGGCTCAAAGCATGTCCTTTATATTAACTGAATGAAAACAGGGCTAGCGCATTCCCCATCCGTCATTTATTGATCTGATGAATGACCCGCTCTGGAAGTAAAATGCCTCTGAATACAAAGTTGGCATTCATGCCAGCGCAGCAGACAGCCATGAGCAAGGCACGTATCAAACAACAGATCTTAAATAAGATTAGTGAAGCTTGATATGGGGCGTTATCAGAAGAGACGAATAAAAACCATCACGATAAGGTCTTCTGTAGTCGACCGGTACACATCAGGCAAGGGGATTTAAAGTACTGCAGCATCAGGCTTTCCTATTTTTACTCCAATATACTTCTAACACACAGGATTGCACCACACAGACGTATAACCAGCCTCTGATCCGCAGCCTCCAGACAACAACTTGAGGGAATGAACGCTGTTTGGTCAGCCAGCTCAACCACTCCAGCTATCAGACCTTCCTCGCTTTAATGAAGCCTGGCTTTACTACCACCAGACTTCTCCAATAAACTGCCTAATAAATAGCACAACAATGCAGCCTCTGCAGTGAGAGCAGCAGTGCTCATGTTGTTCGAGATCAATTCTGCTTTAAGGCGGCGGCGGCGGCGGCAGCGGGGAATGATGGCCCATTTGGCCCGGGCTGACACACTCCCTCTAGAGCCCAGATGACTGTGTGTATGCATCCTCACTTCTTCTATATTTAGTCTACTTAAACTGATTTAACAAAGCATGTCAACCTCTTCGGAGGGGAAAACACCAACCGAACACAAACACGTCAATCGGGGTTAAAGGGTCTCATCTGTCCGGTTAGTCAGGTTTGGAGATATGGCCAGGGACAAATTACAAGCGCGCTAAAACTATCTAGACCCCAACGTCTTAGGATAGTGGAGTAGAGCTCATTCTTCTTAGACCCCTGATCTTTCTGTGTTTGCACAACGTAGCCAAGAGTGTAGTGGAGCAGGAGTCTGTGTGTGTATATGTGTCTGCTGGGCTCTGACAACATGCAGATGCAAACAAGAACAGTGGCAAAAGTGGTTTTGGTAGCCAGTAGAGCAATCAGTATCAATAGCAACTGCTGTAGTCCTAGTGGGAAAAGTAGTAGTGGTAATAAGTAGTTACGTAGGTATATTGGCAGCAGCAGTGGATGGCTTAGCCGTCGAAGCGGAAATAAGAGAACCAGTAGTAGCAGCAGCTGTCCCACTAACACTGGTAACAGAAGTCGTGCTAGCCAAAACATTTAGTATTATTTTTAAAAATGTAAAAATAATATTCCAATCTATTTCCCGTCCTTCGCAGCCACCCTCCCTCTGAAAAACATGTTTTAGTCTCGACTCAACAGAGTGGAGACGGGGACGTGGCCTTTTCTCGGCGCGGTTACACTTGACCTCCTTAGCAACGACTGCTTGTACAAGTGTTTCGTAAACACAAAACGCCTTAATGATAATATTTCACAAGTTTAATTAAAGTTGTTGTCATATCAGTGGGATAACTTCACATATTGTACAGCTGTGTTTTCTTGCGGTCTTGACGACTTTAAAGCTACAATACTGACATGATCAAAATCCCAAAACGCTTCCTTGTCTCGCGCTAAATACACATTATATTAATCAGAGTTGCTTGTATAAATTGTAGTTGCTTGTGTTGCTAACAACTGGACAAATTTAAACAAGTCTTATTAAACTGTGGAGCAACACAGCTGCTGTTTGTTGTTGACTTGACTGCGAAGCAGAAAGGAAGATGGTTGACCTTCTTGCATGTGAAGACATAACTGTAGATAGGGCTTACTGTGGACTGACGTGGTCTCCATGAATGTGATGACTGGCTAAATGATCTAGACTGATATTTTGTCTTATTGAATGAGAAAACTAAAGCCTGGTGGCACAAATACAGACAAAGACCTAGAGATCTAGATTTTATTATTTTATAGTGCCTCCTTGATGATCAAGACGTGACAAACAGCAGAGTTCTGCTCCTCCACCGGACACCTCCACCATCCATCCAACATGTCTTTCTCCAACATATTCCACCTCCTGTTTCTTTTCCAGCATGCCCACACTCTGCCACTCCAAGAACCCACAAAGCTGGCCGGGCGTATGCGTGCACGTCAGACGTGTTTGCATCTCCGAAATGAGTCTGTTTGTGCGTGCCTGCGTCTCTGTCTGTGGCTGCGCGTGTGATACGACGGTGACAGCGCGCATGTCTCTGTGTGTGCCTGTTTATATGGACATGCGTGCAACCCTGGCCTGTCCTGCGACAGTTCCATGTCACAAGACTGAAAACATCAACATGCTGAGTCTGCAGCAAGGCGCCAGTCACCAGGGAAACAATTCAGCAAGACCCAGACACACACACACACACACACACACACAGTCAGCCAAAACACATCGTCTGAAATGCACCAGCAAAACAAGTCGTCTAAAACGCTGCAGTCGTAAACACAAAATTAAAGGGTGAGTTCACGCTCATCGTGCTTGGAGCAGTTTAATTAAACTGTGGAGCATTTACTCCTTTGACTCAGTTTTGTTTAGTTGAATGAGGGCATTTAAATTGAACATTCATAGCAGCAAATAAGTGCCACAATACAACTGAATGTGAGAGCTGCTGCCTCTTAATGCAGCAGCTTTCCAACAGGTAGGGATTTTCATTTCTAATACACAGGTTATGATTTGACAGGTTCAGAAAGCCTTGCTCAACAACCACAATGTGCTGAGTCAGTCTTAACTGATACCTCTGTTTAGCTCATTTCCTTAACTAAGATAAACACCTGAGATATATTACAGCGGAGATCCGCAGACAAGTTAGTCATGCATAACAACATACCCCCTACTTCCCTCCTTCCTCGAAGCCAAAACGCAACAGCTAAAGCAGTTAAGGTGACTGGTAGCAGGCCACAGCTGTAGGCGCGGAGCTGTTCATTACACTCCTAAATTCACATCGACAGAAATCAGGCCAAAGGCTAGACTGTCTGCATGATCTATTTGCAATTCAAATCCCCGATGAGCTCTCATCAGGGTTTTTTTTTTTTTTCCCTGTGTAGAGGAATTTTTGGCGCCCCCAAAAGATGTTTCAGCCATTGCCAAAGGAAATCCCCACTATTGATAAGGAGCGTAGTTCAACAGCAATTTATCAAACGACCAACAAAGTTTAAACTTAAATACCACGTCTTGGACTTCCAGCAGTGAATTCTTCTCTCGTCCACGGCCACTAGATTTTACACACCCGGCTGGTACTGGATAAGCCAGATAAGCTGCATTGTTCTACTGGGCCTGAACACTTCATGAGGAAGCTAATGCTAACAGCAGAGACAGGACTTCCTGTGATTTCTCATCAGATAAAAGACATTTGATTCCTGACTTTGATCCTGTCTGTAGCCACCCCTCCCAAAGGGCCTTCTGGTTTCCTCCTGAATCAGGAAAACCCGATCATGTGTAAAACTTGGCGTACCTTTCTGGCAGTGATTGGAATTCCAGCAGCGGTAGTTGTAGTTGTTGTTGAACATGGTCTTTCTGCACTGAGGGTTGGTCTCCATGATGCCTGGACAAACGTCGCTGCACTCCTTCGACTGCTTGTTGCCAGCGATGTAATTGTTGAACTCTGCGTCCATGATGAGGGACCAGTCGATGGAGTCAAGGTAGCAGAGCTCAGGGTTCTTCTCAATGCGGATGGCGCCGCGGGTGATGTTCCTAAGGTTGTACAGGCCGATGTCCTTCAGGCTGGTCATCTCAAAGATCACGAGGGCGTAGTTGTAGAAGAGGTTTCGTCCACGAATGACTGTGAGGTTGGGAAAGAGTGCGCTCAGGCTGTCCAGGCCGGATACCCTGAATAACAGCAGGTAGTCGGTGATCATGGTCAGCTTGGGGAAGCTAAGGGAGCGGAAGACTTCCTGGTTGATGTTGTTGTTGTTTTTGTCGCCAATGAGGAGTATCTGCAAATAACCTTCCACCACCGTACAGTTCTCTAGACGCTTGAATTCGCTGATGTCATTGCCAATGTCGATGCTGGGACCACAGACTGCAAGAGACAAAGGAAAGGGAGACAGTCAGGTGTAATCCAATTCAACAGCAATGAACATATCCAACACCTCATTTGCCCTATTATTAATTTCTTTCCTGTATCTTTACACAACAGGGATCTGCAGGCATCACTGTTAAAGTTACTAAAACAAACAATGAGAGCAGATTCCTACAAATAAACACTCTTTTCAATAAAGAGTTGTTAAATGCAACAATATACAAAACAATGTTCGCCATTCCTGAAATAGTGATATTTGTAAAGAGATGTTTGTCCAATACATATTTTAAATATTGACAGTACACTTGAGCCGTGCTGCTGTTGACAGAACATGTTTGCCTTGCAGTTCTCATTTTCAATGCCAGCTTAACACGGTGTGACAAAGCAAATACTCGAGTCAGGTTCTATTCGAGCTTAAGTTAACAGCGCAATAAAGTTTATGTTGCTCTCTCCTCAGGCTATTGTAGCTCTTGTGTCTGCCTAATATGACCCCAGGTTTTTTGGTTTCACTGTATACTTTGATGTGTTACATCAAAAGCAAAGAAGAGATTCAACTCTATAGGACATCACCCATAAAACATGAGCACAATGCCATCTGATCAAATACAGTGCAAGTGATAAAACAAAAAAAAAGACAAAAGCGAATCATGGCGGGGGTTTCACGAGTACTGCGGCGACATCATATTTCATGAACAAAGAGTGTACAATAAAGGCACCAGCTCCGGGAACGCACAGCAGCGCTTTGTGCTAAATGCTAACAGCACCTAAAATGCTTAAAACGCATCCATGCTGCTGTTTTACTTGTTTTCAAGTCAGAAATCAAAGTGTTGGACACGTTAAACGTTTGACCTGACGACCGAGCGCAATGATATGTTATAACAATTTATCTCTGACTCTCATAACAATCCAGTAATTGTAAAGAAAAGTCAGAGGATGACCAGACTCAATAAAGTACATCATCTGGGAACCAAACGTAGGAGTAACTAGAAGCAGGTCGTGCCTATTTATCCTCTTCAGGTCATGAAAGTCTGTGTAAAATGTGATGGCAACGAAGTTTGTTTGGATATTTCAGCGTGGCAACGGACTGACAGACCAGCATTTGCTAGCCCTTGAGCCAGTGTTGCTAACATGGATAAAAACAGCATCTGTAACTGCAGCGTCCCTCTCAACCTGTAGCAGCCTCTGCATGCACGGTGATCTACTGCACCGAAGAATGCTTTTGCCAGAGGTGAACATTTCTGGGCCTTTGATCAATGAACAGACAACAAAGGACAGTTGTCTGCCCTTTGATGTGAACTAATTGCAAAAACATGCATTTATGCAGTTTCGTGTTCTGTGCAAAACAGATTTGTTTACATTTGTTTTGTTTTTAACCTCTTGAGTAGTCCTTTGTTATTTACTGAGCCAGCTGAAAACTCTGATTCTATTTAGACAAAGAAAAGCACTGAACCAAAACAACTACAAAGAGAAGTACAGAAAGGAAAAGGCCCTCCTCTGAATAATCCGGACCCGCGTGAGGAAAAGTTTGGTAGAGCACGATGCTGGTGATCGGTGTTGATGGGTGGAGTGTTTGCCTTTCCAACTTTTACTCCCACCTGTGCGCAACGCTCTGAACAATACTTAGCCTGAAGCCCCAGCAGCACCCACAGAAACATGGAGGCCATTATCGCACATCACTGCGAGGAGGATTTAGACTTCAAAAGCTGGAGGGCAGTGAGTCATGGAAAACTCACACCGACCAGCTAACAGGTTGTCGCACTACCACTTTAATGCTCGTCTGTAAAGTTTTACTGTGTGAATGCGACACAGCGAGGCTTGGGAAAGACGATGCCTACCTAGCAAACAATTAATTGTTTCCTTAATTACAGTATTTTATGATTAAACATTAGGGCTGGTCTTAAACAAAATGTAAACAACCTTTTTTTTTTTTTATTTAAAGATTGACTTCAGCATAGGGCAGTGAGCTTCTGGCTCTGCATACTCCTGCACTGGATGTCACGCTTCAGCTGCACACACCACTTAATAATCGAAGAACATAAGTTACAGTGTATAATATGTAATAAACTTATAATACATTCATTTTTATTCTTAATTGCTGTCTAATAAATTAAATACAGTCGTTTTCTAATAAATTACCTTTTAGATAATGAAGTATGCATTCTGTATAATGATGTGAAAATGTGAATATCTGCAACCGGTAAATGTCTCGATGCAAAACATTAAATCACAGAAAGCACCCCTGATACCAAAATCTGTACTTCCTCAGAACACGTGCAGTATTTCTTAGTAACCCTCACAGCGACTGAGGTGGAACAAAGTTGAATTTCCAAAAGAACACCCTGGACTCTCTGCTGGCAATGCAAACCCTCCCCAACCCTCTCGACGCGGTTACAGCGTAGAATAACATGAAGCGTCACACATTATTGGAAAAGGTCTGCCATTTACCAGCTACACACAGCTATCACTGTGCGATATTCTCTGAAGACACAGTGTTCTGATCTCAGCTTTAATGAGTAATGATTTACTGTGGGATCGGAACACTAAGACGTTTATTTAAAAGTAAAAAACTTTTTTTTGTTGTGGTCAAACATTGTCCGCATGTTTCCAAAATGCCTCATAAAGACTTTTCATCCTCAAATAAACAAGGCTGCTAACGACGAAATCAGGATATTTTAGTCATGCAGCTCAGTGGCTAAATATTAACCACTGAGCAACAGCTCTGGAATCAGCTGCACACAGAAAGAGCGGCGGCTGTGATGCTTGCTATTGCACTAGTATTGTGCATTTCAAAATAAATGCGACTGAAGACACCCGCAGGAAATGCACTTAGTCGTTTAACTTTAACGCACATTTAATGCTATTTTTTATTTATATTTAAGTCTTTTGTTTAAACTAAATTATCTCATGGCCACCAGCATACAGAAAGAAAAGAAATACACACAGTTACACAGAGTAAGTTCATTTTAATATACTGTAGTGCACTATTACTGTTGGTATGAAATCCATTTTAAACTTAACCAAGTATCCTGTGACAGAAACACGTTTGCAGCCAAACAACCTGATTGAAAACTGGTTCAGTGCATGTTGATGATTTTAACTGTTGACTGTTGAGAGGCAGATTCCCTGTTTTTAATATGGCGGCCATTCAATGAGAATTGAAGGAATTGTTGTTGTATGAACATCACACGTCGCATTAATCACATATTAGACCACAACTACCAAACAGAATAGTGATGTGTCACCGATTTACCTCACACGCAAACAAGCAGCTGTCACACACAGATACGCCGACCCCACATCTCTCTGTTGCATTGGTGCAACTCTGGTAATTCCATTCATCGAACTGCCAATCACAAAGAACAGCGACGGGTCAAATTCCAGTTAACTTTCAGAAACTTTGTATGTTCGTTGAGATGTATTTCAGAAGCATGCTGTGCTTAAAGAAAGCCAGTGTCTTTCTGCACCAGTAACCAAATCTCTAACATAAAAGACACGTCTGAAATGAAGCTCAGGCGTGGCATGACTCCATCTCTCCTGTACGAAACAGGCAGTAAAAATGAGGGATGTCACAGCGGAGAAAGACCAGCACATTCCCTCCTTTCATCTTTTAGGCTGTAATGATGATTAAGGGATGTATAAATAAGTCTTATTCAGCGTTTCAGTTTAAAAAACTGCACACAGAAGCAACAAGTGAAGGTGGCTGCACTACAGGCAGCAGTGGCTCATATAGCTAGTCTTCCTCCAATTGGTACACAGTTTCATCGTTTGTAAGATCACAACTGAACAGCAATAAAAAGTGCTAACGGGGGCCAGCGTAGAAAAAAAAAAACAAGACATCTCGCCACTGAAAAACACAAGCGAGAGAGCCTTTTTGTGTAAATTATGTTAGTAAACTGGCTAAAACAAGTTTAAGATTGCCCTGTAATTCATTCCCCAAAAAGCCTTTCACCACAGTAAACAGTCTACAGGCAACAAATATATCCAATGCAAAAAACGTTCCCGTCATTGACCTCTTCCAACTGCGCTTATAACTCACTGTAAGTCGCAAAGAAACACTGGAGCTGGTGCTCACGGTGTTATTGCCTTTCTTTACATTCACTGTTTTAATTAGAAAACTATTTCTTTGGAAATGGAGTCCTAGGAAATGTTGTCTTTTCTACCAAAACTGCTGAGAGTTCAAGTCTTCTGAGGACGTGAGAGCCTTTGGTGAGCCATTATGAAATGCCTCTGGTGTGATTTAAGGCAGGCAGTGTGCTGGTATGACGGTTATGTCTTTCTCTGTAATCTACTTGTCAGTGCACACTGTCAGCAGCCCTCAAGCGAGCTGCATACCTGTTAATACAATCCCAACACCCGAGCCTGTAAAAAGACTTGCTGCCTGGTGACGTTACATCACCGCAGCCTCGACGCCTCACCCTCTGTGGCCTCGCTGCCGCACCAGCATGGCCATCTTTCATGGGAACTGCTCGTGACCTCGCTCGCGAAGGCACTAAGCAAAAGTTTCAGAATCAGTGTTATTGGCCGACGACTGTGGCGGCAGCTTTTCATTCCTCTCAATGCAGATAGACAGGAATAGATATACAGCTACAAACAAGGGAAAACAGAAACTGAACAAATAAAAGCAAAGGATGGTGGAGAATAACAGTCAAATGATCAAAATGTACATCTTGTGCGCCGGTGTGGTGAAAATACCGATAGCAGGTGTAGCAGCTTAATAACTCCCCCCTCCCTCTCCTCCCGCACTGACACATTTTAAACAGCTGAGTACACAAGCCTATCTCTGCTGCTTTGATGAGCCTCCAGATCACATATTTACTTTTGATAACCTTTTCCCAGCTGGCTGCAGCGCCCAGACTATCCGCAGACAATCAGAGGAAATCCACTAGAAGCCCCATAAGACAAGAAATAGGAAGCAATACGCCCTCTAAGCTGGTGCTTCATATACTGCCGCTAGACTGCAGCAAGTCTGTTTACTCCTCATTTCCATCCTGTTAGTGACAGACTGCCCGAGGGGGGAACGTATTCATAAATACTTTTCCACATGAGAGGCTAGGTGAGAAGAAATGCGTCGGGAAGCTTCAGGAAAAGATCGCTCTTGACGGATAAACCTCGTTTGGTTCACCTGAGAGGCGGGGTCTGCCGAGCTGAACCTGGTTAACCCAGAACCTACCAGCTGCCCTTTAGCCCCAACCGATACAGTAAACCAGCAGGAATGCTCGGAGTTTAGCCACACAAGGCACCTTCAGACGGCTCCACACCAGAGTGAGAATAAATGTAGGATTTCGATGGGAGAACCTCTCTGCTGCTCCCAGGTTTGTCCTGTGACCACTGGGGCTAACAGTAAACCCCATGACACACAGTTCACAAGCTCCTCACTCTTTCCAATCAACAGAACTTAGTCTGTTTTGCTTGCGAATGTACTTTGGCTTGTTCTATTTTAAAACCCAGACCCTGGTTCAAGCCCCCGACCCACCCCTCCCCAACATGTCACGATGAATGGGATGAATCAGGAAGCCTAGTTTACAGTAAAGCTGGAGACATGGAAAATTTTCAGATGGCAACACATTAAAAGAAATTCTGAATAAATATAGAAGCTTTAAATTCATTAAATCTGAAGGTTTACAAGCCAACAGAAGCCAAGAGTTTCAATAGGCTGCCATACAGAAGTTATACTTTAGAGGCCCTTTCCTTGCACTAAGACATCTGTCACGGAGCGTCTCAAAGTTCTGCCAAAGTTTCATATAAGTACAGTTTATTTCAACAGGCTACCACTGTACCACAATCTATAACCTCAGCCCCGTCTGTGGTTCCCGTCTTTGTTTGCAGCAGTCTGGTACTTATGAAAACATTTCCATGATCAAGGTAGTCCCAGGTTTGTTTAGTAAAGCAGAATAAATGACTTTGTACTGCCAAAGAAATGCAAAGTGACGTCTTTGCAGATCTGAACGCTATAAAGTAGCGAACAACTAGATGAGATATAAAATTAAAGAGTTGCCCAAGGGTATTCTCCTCCAGAAAGGTTTTTGTGATTTTAATGCACAAATTAAGCCTTGTGGTGGGCATTTTGAGATTAGAGTAAAACATAAGAAAACACAGTGTTTTGCTTTATTGCACAACAAGCAAGATGACTGAATGCATTTCCATTCGTTATGGACAGGCTAACCCTAACCCCGACCAATTCATGTTAAACACAAACCTCAATTCACATCTTCCC
This sequence comes from Datnioides undecimradiatus, assembly GCA_008933995.1. NCBI lineage: Eukaryota > Metazoa > Chordata > Actinopteri > Lobotiformes > Datnioididae > Datnioides > Datnioides undecimradiatus. Next base: position 4,656,813 of record WARS01000060.1, read on the forward strand.
TATAAACCACAGAAGTTATGAATTAGGGCCAGACTTGTGTCCCCCCGTGAGGACTAGCGGTCCTGACAATGTCAGAGTTTATATCAGAAAAGGTCCCAATGACCAAAAAGGTGCCCGTCTCCACACACACACACACACACACACACACACTCAGAGGTGAGAGCACAAAGGCCCAGAAGCAGAGGCAGAAGAGGATGAGATGACGGACTGGTGGGGTGGAAATGGAAATAGTAAAGATTGGGGGGGGCGGGGGGGGGGCAGGGGTCGTTTCACAAACATGATTGCAAGTAGTAATACCACACTAAGTTTAATAGTTTAATACCAGGTTTTAGCATTAAAGTATGAACATCATTAAGCAAAATAGCCCATTACAGAATAATTAATGTTATATAGTTGGATTATTCTTATAATTATTCATGCTAAAGAGCCCATTTTTATTCATCTATATTCATAAATTACTTTAAATACTCCTGTGTAGCTTATGAATTTCTTTCTCAGCACCCTTAACGTCTCTCGTTATAATGTTATCATTTTTGTTAAAGTAACCAAAGCTGTCAAATAAATGTTGTGCAGTACGGGTGGGGAGTGGTGCCAAAACAGGCATCAAAACTGGAGCCGGGGTCAGCAGCCACCCAGTAATACGGTCGGACTGGGACTGAACACAGGCCCCCCCCTGAGAAAGAGTGATGCCAGTTTGATGACAGGGAACACAGCACCGCTTGGGTGCCCCTGCCCCAGGCTTGAAAACTTCCTCCCCCCTACAGTTCAAAGCTCATATGCTAGAGGTGCGAACACCAGCACTCTCCCAGGGCACAGTAAGAAATTAGGATTGCTAGCTGCCAAGCTAACTGAGAAAACAAGCTAAAGGAGGCTACAGCTAGCAGAAATTCATGAATACTGAAGAAACAAGTATCTGCCCATCAGCAAACTCCATAAAAGACAGAAAGTTGGTTTCTCCCTAAGATACTTTCACCGAGAAACAGTAAATAAAGTAAAAGATGTGTTTGTGTACAGTAATCAGTCAGGTCCGTCCACTAGAAACATGCTGCAGCAGCAAATACTGCTATCCAAACACAATTCTCATTTGTGGTCTGATAAAGGCTAAATTCATATCAATATTCATATCGTACAGTTCTCCAACCCAGTGGAGCTGTCACATGGTGTCCTCATAGGGAAGTGGGCATCCATTCATCCAAAGTAGGTTGGAAAAACAATAGATGAATCCCGTTGAGCTCGCTCTCTGTATATACGGTTTGCTAATCCTGTGCCCACAAACTAACATTAACATCGGTGCTGCCACATGCCATTGCATTTGGAGGGCTCGGTGTAAGTAAATCATTGCGTCTCTATGGTCGTTCTTTGCACGCTCCATGGCTCCGTACGTGCACGTGAAAATCAAAGCCAAGAATAACTTTTGATGTGTTTTTATAAACTCTCCAGATCTATACATCTCACGTGAATGACACTGTGGACACAGAGTGGTAATCGTTGACATGAGGCGCTGAGTTGACGGGTAAGTCTTCAAACAATTTGAGTCATTGCTGTGGTTTCAGGGAGGAGGGTTATTAGAGTTCACAGCCTTTCCTGAAAAACACCTGCACACACAGTTATGCTGAAGACTGACAGCCGACATTGTCTTTTGCTCCCTCAAATTAGATTTAGAAAACTTATTAAAATGTCTGAAAATAGCTTTTAACTTTCTGAAAGTCTTAAAATTAAACTTTACCCTTAACCTACAGTCATATTGCACTTTCTATGACTTTTTTATGTTTGTAGGCTGAATATCTGATACCCAAATACGCCAACACTTCTTCGACCTGAAACTCAAAACGAAAAACATGGATTGAGTGACCACGTGTGCCTGTTTATTTTATGCGAAGTGTTTAATCTATACCAGCATGTACAGAGACTACTTTGTCAATGCTGTTAGCACAAGCAGCGACAACTTGCAGCACCTTTTCACACAGCGGTATGAAAACAATACATCAGGTTTATGGATGTGGAGGAAGGCAAGCCCAACTATACCCAGTAACCAAGTCTTCTTTTTCACAAAGCCGGTGTCTGTTTGCAGTTTTCTGTCGAGATCACGGATACCTTCCGCTTTTTGTTGATTCTAGATTTACCACATGGTGACTCTAGAGTTGACAGTGTGGTTTGTATATATAGCTTAAGTGACTCTCTCCAATCGGCTAAACCTTGGTAATGTATTTACCACAACACTTAAACTGACTCAGCGTTTGGTTTTGTTTTAAAACAAAATTACATTGCAGCTAAGCTTTCTACAATTTACGCCACAGTAAACAAAAAAGCTGTTTGTTTCCTCTGTCGCAACATACTTAATTGATTTATGTTCTTTCCACTAAAATTATAGTAAATTTCCACTATATTACACAACGACACAGTGTATTTAAATGCAGCAGCTTCAAAATAAATTCATATATTCCACTATCCTGTTGCCACATAACTACAAAGTGGTATATCCTACATGCCTTTTTGTGTATACACAATACCCTTATCTTTCTGATGTTTTCGCCATATGTGCAGAAATGTAGTATGCAAATTCTAAATAAAACGTTGTTTTCTCTATTGTGGTGCATATACACAACGCAGAAAGTAAAACGTAGATGTTTTTTAGTGCAAGGGCAGTCTTCACTGTAAACAAACAGCATTGGAGCATGGAAAAACAATGTTTCGCCGTGTGTAGTAGTGTGGAGTAGCATTACTTACTCTCTGCGGTGGCGGGCCGGAGGCAGGACGACAGACCCAGCATCAGACCCCAAAACAAGGTCAAGCGGCTCCTTTCCATTCGAGACCTCATTCCTGGATGAGTAAATCCTCCCAAATTCTGCAAATAAATACGTTGAGGGGAGGAAACGTGGGCAAAAACCTGGTCAAAATTACAAAAAAGCTTTTTTTGTGTTAAAATCTCCAAGCCAGCACCTTTTTAGCAGTTAGCCGGCTAATGGAGCTAATAGCTTCTACATACAGGCTAGCAGGGATAGCTTTGTCACGTTTCCTATGATGGGAGTCCAGTGGTGCTCCAAAAAATATCACCGATTTGTTCCTCCGGCCAGAAAATGCGTATTCATAGTTTGACGGTTTATTCCTGCCCAAAACAACGCCGCACTGATGTGTATAATGAGACCAATGCGGCTAAACTAGCGGCGGGGATTCCTCTGTAATCCGCATCTTCACGCTCCATATCTGGAGGAAAAAACGTTCAACGTCCCGCTGCTGGAGGATCCTCGCGAGGCGGAAAACGGGTCAAAACCGCCGTCAAATTAGGATGGAAAAAGGGCACACGATAACATAGTAAATCGATTCACCAGTCCCCCTGGTGTGAACGACACGACGTTGGTTTCGAAATATCCAGGATAAAATCTGGTTTCAGACCGCAGCCTCCTTCTTCTCCTCCTCCTCCTCCTCCTCAGCCGCTCATCATGCACACACACACCGCGCCGTTGTGGTAGCTGTAATTCACCTTCTGTTATCAACGGAAAATGAAGTGTAAGACCTTAAATGCCTCAGGTATGTTCAAGTCCTTTTGGTTATCTAATGCCCTCCGTCGATAGATACCCGAACGTGTAGTGTAGTTAGGCAGATTAATGTACAGGTACATACACGGTCTCCTTCGACCAGTCTGCAGTCTGCCGTGTTCACTATAAACACGGCGCCGTGCGCGGAGATCGTCTCTGTTAGAGAAGATGGATCACTCCAGCTCCTGCCCCGCCTTTTTCAGTCTGTGAAAGTGGGCGTCGCTCTCACTGCAGTTTAGCCACCACCAGTGAGAGCAGTTACCATAGTGACCGGTTCGATATCCGTCGCAAGAAGATGACTTTCTGTATGTTAACAGTATTTCTGGCAGAAGAGACTATAAACTGTGATGTGCCTATCGCATCTCATGACTTTATCCGTATCATTTTCAGAGGGACATTTCCTTTTACATTCACACTAAACCCTTAAAAAGTAGTGATAAAGTGGGTCGTCATTATCTAATCCCACCACCCAACAAACAAATCTGAAAAAAACGTCCATTTGCGCATCCCATGGTAAAAGCCCACGCCATCACCATAAAGGTTCAAAACTGTAGACGGAGTGAGTCCTCTTCTTCTTCTCTTCTCTGGTCGCCGCCGTAGCGACTCCGTTTACGACGAGGTGTGAGCGAAATCCGGGATGCTGATCCAGGATCAGGGTTGTTTTGCTTCTCACGAATACACAGCGGAGGGCTGTCTGTACAAAGATCGTGTCTGTCTGCACCACCTGTATTCGTCTACGCAGTCACAGGTGTGTGTGTGTATGTATACAATAGCCCTGTCATTCATACACTGAATTCACTGTTGCCTCTATTAATTAACCCTCAAACGTTTGTGTTATGTCTGTGTTATTGTTGAATATTTTATAATAATAAACTGCCATTATGATATGATATTTGGGTGTTTAACTTGTGTCATGTCATGGAATAACATCATATCATAATAAATTGTTACAATGAATTACAATGTTTTTAATCGCTATGCCTTGTGATATATTAAATAAGTAAATAAATAATTCAAAAACTTTAGATTCGGAGACATCATGGAGTTATATGGATGTTCTTTTGCGCAATAAACATCAAACATTTTGGACAAATGATGCCCTTAAATGCATTTCATCCTGTGCTCATGTCTTGTGGATGCTGGTAGCAACACTCACAACAACACCGGTCTCTGGAAAAGTCACCGAAATGCTGCCATCTTGAGGGAGGTAGAACCAACTGCAGGCATCTAAAGTAAAGTAAAATCAAAGTCAAGGGGAAGGAGTAAGGCTACTAATGTGCTGCAAGAAACTCTGACAACATTGAAGTATTTGTTCTATAGACATGGTTTAAAATATGACTTTTGCCCCTTTTCATATGTTGTTATCATGAGAGGTCGCAGTGGATATAGACCCAGTAATCCTGACAGTGTTAATGCTTTGTTTGACCTATAGAGCTAAAGAGGGATTGCTGCTACCCTTGGCCCTGTATGACCTACCGAGTTTCAAGAAACCCACAAAACTGAGAAGGAAATTAAAGTTCAGTTTTAGATAATCAAGATAAATATATAAGGAAACAGCATAGTTTTGGTTTCCTCTCATAAGTGGGGATTTTAAAACAACCAGTGTCATCGCACTGACTTCTACATTGACTGAGACACAGACAGGTACAGTCACAATGATCTTTTGAGGTCTCAGGTCCAGGCTGAGGAAGTGCAAGGCCAACGGCTCGTGATGCTGCGAGAGAAGCAGACAGTAAACAAAACCGTCCATAGAAGGCCCCCTGACAGTTTTGATTATCCCTGTAATTACAGGCCGCTTTCATCACTTCACAGAGCAGAGCACAGAGGCATTATTTGAACGCCACACATTACCTCAACTCTGGCAGACAGCACTCGGCATCCGTCACAATCCAACAATTAGCACTGAGAAGGGGGAAAAATGCACATTAAAAATGAAGTGAATATCAGTGGCCACCCAAGAGTCCAAATACAGTGAGTCACCCTCTAACAAGTGCTCACTGTACCAACATGACCTCCCTGTGCCAGAGAATGTTGTGCCTGTCCACTTGCATTTGTTAAGTCCCTATTAAAGTCCCCATGAAGGCAGCCGGCGGGCCCACCTACCTCGACTGTCCCGGTGGAATCCATTCTCGCACTGCACTCATGTGGAAATAAGCCTGTTTACCACCAACGGGTCACACATGCTAATGAGCGTCTGTTTGTTTTCCACTGTGCTCATGCAGGAGGAAGGGAATTTAGAGGGGAAAATAATAGATGATATGCAGACAACAGCCGGGGTGGCTCGGCCGCACTAATGATGAAAAACGTAGAACAGAGAATTAATGGATATGAAATCAGAACAGGAAATGCGGTCTGACATTTTGATGGTTCCGGGTCTGATCACAATACAGAGCGTCGGCTGGCCTGGTTTAAAAAGGAGTGATGGAGCTGTGGCTCAAGAAGCAGAGCAATAAGTTGATTTGTCAGCAGCATAAACTACAGATCAGTAGAGCAAACAGCCCTCAGAGTGTCACTTTGCATCTTTTAGCCTTATTCAAACGTTTACAAAATGAAATTCCTATTGAGTTAAGAAATATTTTGCATTTACTAATTGATTTTTTACTGTTGACAATAACACACATTTTAATAAGTTTAAACACACACATTGACTTTGGGAACCACCGCTACAGCCCATATGTACAGCTATTCTACAGCTATTTTGCTATGCTCATAACTGTGTGCACCCATGAACATAATGGGAAATGCTTATTTATGAGCAATAAATGCAAACTTTTATTTCTCCTGCTAAAGTTTATGAAGCATACTTCAACTTTCTTAACTTACCAAAGCTGGAAAATAGCAGGACTTAATAACAACATCAACAAATGGTTCCATTCAGGTTCGATTCATCTAAAGGCTTTTTGCCTTTAGACAAGCCTTTAGGTGAACGCTTATTGCCCTCATGCAGGTGGTTTAGCAGACTGGGTGCTCACACTGTTCATACCTTCGCAGAGATTATGTGGGTTCCATCCCGCTGATTAAAATCATACAGGTGAGGTTAACAGGCGGATCTAAAGAGCCACCAGGTAGAATATAAAAAGCATTAGTGTTTGAGTGTGAATGTTGTCCCCTTGGATAAGCTCCATCATAAACTCCATGACCCTGATGAAGTATGGAAGATTAATACATTTCTTATTTACTCATTATAGCATCATCAACTACAAGCCATTTCCACAAAACACAATATAAATAATCTCTAAAATATAAACTTGACAACATGGACTTATCAAATTATTGATTACAGTGCATCCTCAGTTACATTATAATTGATATTTTTGTAAGTATGACAGCAGACTGGGATGAGCCGTATGATAACTGTGCCTTTCGCTGATCGCACAGAGCACTTTTAAGTAACAGATTCTCTCCCTTTCTTGAATACAGCACATAGACAGTGATTCTTTAAAGTAGAATATAATGATTAATTGAAAATAGGCTTATTAGTTGAATGAAAAAGTCTGTAATGTTTGTCAGAGGTGTTAATTCAGTCATGTATTAAAAGAAACATTGAAGATTGTTGGTTAGGGCCTAGTATTTTTCCAGTGTTTTTCAGTGTTTTCCTCTTTTTGTACTGATTTTTATGAGACCTTTTTGCGGTCACATTACATAATTTTGCTTTTGATCAGATTCTATGTAGTTCGCAACAAAGAAAGGTACAGCCGGTGTGACATCACTGCTTTGAGATTTCAAGGCAGCCGACAAAGGTACAAAGGGTCCAGTAATTATGTGGTGCCTCAATCGCTGGTGAATTAGTCACAAAGACTAAAGCATTATGTAATATTGCAGGGGGGAAAAAAAAGTCTCCGAACCCCTGATGACACATGGGAAGCTGAAAAGAGAAACAGTGTCGACCCTCACCAATGTTGACACTTCATGGGAAGTTTCACTTTACAGGGCTTCGCTAAAATAATCAAGAGTTTTACCAAAATGCTTCATGAAATGGCTCCTTTGTTATATTTTACGTTGTCTAAAGTCTAAAGACGTGTCACGTCATTGTGTTTTGAGCATTAGTGGACGTACAAAGACAAATTCCATGAATGTGTATAAGAAACAGGGACACATTACAATAAATGTACAGTATGTGCTCCATGAGTGTATTTAAGACGCAGCCTATGCCATAAATAACGTTCTCCTTTTATGTTTCTAGGTGTATTTTATCCCAAAATATTATGTCTAATCTGATTTTCTTAATTCATCTTTACATTCATCCAGACTCATTTTATCCATACATAACACGCCAAATCGGATTCCTCAGAGCTGATGCAAATTACTACCCCAGTTTTGAGCCTTATCCTGGTTTTGATTTTATTTTTGGATATCAAGTTTAGGTGGAATCTGAGGAGGTATCCAGGGTTAACTGTGAGTTGTGCAGTTGTGTTTTCAGTTCTCACCATTTTGGTCACTATGTTCTGAAAAATGTTCATAAACATGGGTAAGATGATTACCAGAGGCTGCGTAAGATAGCTTATCCAGGTTTCTGAAAACAGGATATGATGTTTATACGCGCAACACACAACTGATCATATCCAGGTTACGAGTGCGCATGTAAATGAACTCAATGACCTGCCCGGAACCAAGGATTGGAAGCGTTTGCCCGCAGGGGGTCGGCTGCTTAATGTGGAGACGCAACCGGATGTGACCATTAAAGTCATCCGGCAGCTGAGAGGTCGTGAAGCTCTCAACATAAACCAAACAGCTAAAATTTCAACATTTTAATATTTATTTTATACTGTGATTTCGTAACTCCAAAGAGTAGACATGATTAAAGCCATCTTAATATTTAACAACCACGGGAAACCGCGGCTGATCAGATTCTATCAGTATTTTGTGAGTATTTGTGAAGTCTTCGTTCAAAACATTTAGCATTTTTAATTTGCTGTCATTTGGCTAGGAGTAGCTAAGTTGGATTAGCTTTGGTTGTTGACAGTTGTCCAATCCAGTCATCGAAACTCGGTGTTTGTTGGCTAAATGTTTATCCACTGGCAGTTTGCAGATAACGTTAAACAATGCTAGTTTAGTTGCTTAGCTTAGCTTAGCTTAGCTAGCCACTTCTCAGTTTCAGTTCCCTCTTGTTCACGCAATCATCTCTGTAACGTATATTTTAAGTAATCACCTTCCTAGGAAGCTTCAGCTGATGGAATATATCGTTATATATTATTTTGTCAAGATAAAATACGTAATGTTTACACTAAGTACACGTAGGTGATAACTACTTGCTTATTGGCTTAGGTAGCCAGTAGCTAGCTAACGTTTGATCGTTGATCTGTTTTCCTTAAGAAGAGCTACCTCGTGCTTGCTCATGGTGGGACGTGTTGGATGAAATGAATATAAAGAGTTAGTGTAGACCTGCTGTACATGTTAGGAGATTGTTGCCATGATTTGGCGCTGCACTAATAAAACTGAATTAAAATGATTTGTCGGGAGGTTAGTGATTCTGATATTGTTGATTTCAAAATTCCAAATTAAGAGAGCAAAAGGTCCAAATTGTCTTTTTTTTCATAATTAACCATTAGAAAATCCAGCCTGATCTTCAAGTAATCAGGCACGGTAGCTGAAAACACTCTCATCTTAAGGATCAGCCTTTTCCTCTGATTGAATAGAATATCTGTACCTGTTATCTGTAAGTTTTTCCTACTCTATCTTCAACTAAATGTTAGAGCCGACTCAAAATAATGGTGCTTAGGAGTAACTGAACACAGAATATATTTCCCAGAATAGTTTCCCATAGTAGACTGTGTAACGTGCTCCCTCGCAGGCAGAGGACATGCAGCAGCAGATCATTCGGGAGACTTTCCATTTGGTGTCCAAAAGAGACGACAACGTCTGCAACTTCTTGGAGGGCGGAAGGCAAGTACTAGCTGCTGCGCGCCGCGTCTGAAAAGAGATTCTCAGATGTGTTTGTTAGCGGTGAGCGGTGCGCTCCTATGGTAAAGCCTCTGCAGCTGAGCTTCGTTTGACTTGGCTGTGATTTCTTTAAATGGAAAGCTTAACATGAGATCACATGCTTTTGGATTTATGTTTACTTTATGGTTTAAGTTTATGTTAGCAGAGACTGAAAGCAGACCCGCACTATGACACTTTGACTGTAAAGACTAACTGCTGCGCCGAGCCGCATTTCTGGGTCTTCTCAGTTTGGTCTAACGGCGCTACAGCAGCTGACATCGCTTGGCAACAGAACTGAGCAGCTGATCAGCAGCTGACTCTGCAGATGCAGTAGCATGACTTAACCATTAGATGGAGGCAAACCCACAAAAGTCGACTTTCTCACTTCTTTCAGATGTTGACAACAAATTGCTCATACACCTGAAACCAGCTTTTAATGTTATACCATGCGGTTATTTGAATTTGCTTTACATACGGCACAAATCTAAACCTGAACATCCCTGTTGCAGTCTCATCGGCGGCTCCGACTACAAGCTGATTTACCGTCACTACGCGACCCTCTACTTCGTCTTCTGTGTGGACTCGTCTGAGAGCGAGCTCGGCATTCTGGACCTGATTCAGGTCAGTTTTCTGCTTTAACCAAAAGCTTTATTGGCAGACTTTTAGTCGAATCAGATCTAAAAATCACACTTTTTTTTTTTCCACACCGCCCTCCAGTTGCGTCTTTAATTTTCCAACCTTGAAAAGAAGACATTCTGACTCTGCCTTGAGCTCCTTAACAAGCCTCTTTTCCATGACTCCATTGCTTTGTTGGATCACCTTTCGGAAACACGAATCATTTTTCGATGCACCTCTTTACTGGTGGTTTTTATTGCTGGTGATCTAGGAAATAAAACGTACTCTCCTGAGAAACGCGATGGAAATCTCTCTGGATAAGACAGTCCTGTGCTTATAAAATGTGAGAAAACGCTGATAGCGCAGACAAAAGGCCACACAGGCAGCTTATCTAACGTGACACGCTGATACTTCGATTGTCCCCGTGGGGATTTTTCGTTGTACTTGTGCCGCACTTGTTTATCTTGTAATAAAGATATCTCATCCAAATCTAAAACAAATGGTGCCTTAAAAAGTGAAGCAACATCAGTTATAGGATGTGGAGAGAGTGACTCGGCACGTTCAGTCCCTCCACTCATCATCACGGACACCAGATAGTTGTCAGCGCCATTCCTTATTATCGATAAGGGAGAATTATGGCACAGGGTTAAAGACTGATGTTTTCTTTGCATTACTTTATTTTGGTCTTGATAACTCTTGTTCCATTGACCAACACTTGACGTAAAAGTAGGAATATTTCAATAAATAACTTATGAATGTAGCATGATATTCCCCTCTCCTGTATCGTCATCCATATTGTTATGAATCCTCAGTCAGTGACCATGTCTGTGTTTTTTAAATTAGGTATGAAACACAAGTCGTTGCACCAACAATTGAGTTCCTTTAAGTTCGGACCATGATTATCTCTACTGCACTTAGTTATTGCAGCTAATGCACAAGAGCTGTGTTAATTAAAAACCACAAGGAGATCCAGCAGTTATTATATTATATATAATATTTACCCTGCAGCATTTGCGGGTTCTTTCTTCTGTACCGGGATGTGTTTATTTGAGACACGAGACGTCTGACCGTCCATATCCTCTTCACTCGCAGGTGTTCGTGGAAACGCTGGATAAATGCTTTGAAAACGTCTGCGAACTGGACCTCATATTCCACATGGACAAGGTGAGCGTGGAGCCGAGGGGGCCGCCCCCCGTGCTGCCCTCCACCAAGCGTTGCGTCTGCACATCGCCACTGTTTGCGCCTCGGCGTTGGCTCCTTCCCGTCAGCACAGCGCTGCGGTCTTTGCTCTTTCTAATTTGAGGGACAACAACTCTCCCATGTGATGTTAATTAGCTGTCAGCGTAGGCCTCACACTAGAAGTATTCCAAGACACATCTGCATTTAACCTGTGTTGCTGCTGCAGGAAGCGCTGACGTAGGCAATACAAGTAAATGAGGTTACTTGAGGTCACTTAAGCTTTTTTTTATTCCTTTTATGAGTAAGAAAATAAACTAAAAGCACTTTGTTTCATTCTCCCCCTCATATGTTTACATGTGTGCATGGTCCACCTTAGCTGGCCAGGTTCACACTTGGCCCAGTGTTCTATCCCTGACCCTTGAAACATGTTTCAACCAGCATCTGTCAGACTATGGGAACGTCAAGGCCATTGCACATCGAGTCTGCTGTTTTCATCTAAATATGCAGAAAAAGCCCCCTCATGTTTACTCCATTATGTTTACTGTACACGTGCCAACTCCAAACCGCAGTTTATTGAAAATGCCCCCCCCCATTTTCAATAAAAGGTTCAGATGTGGGGATTTTTGGATTTATGAATCCGCTCTAGACCGACATGACCCAGAGGTAACATGCAGCGTAGCAGTGTACGTTTGTCTTTTCCATACAGCCAGCTGCTTTTTTTTTTTTGTTGTTGTTGTTGTTTTTTTTTCCAGGAGCAGCTGCATTTCTGTCCAGTTGTTTGTGATTTGTGGGCCCAGCATCTTTAAGTGATTTGTTTAAGTGGCTGTGCCTTTGTGACGTACGGTGGAGCTGAAGAATTCAGAAATTCCTTCGTTTGTGACTCAAACGTGAGAAAATTTTGCTTAAAGACTGGATTTTTTTTTTTTTTTTTTTCCCCAAAATTGGATTTTTTGCAGCCGGGAATGATGGGAAAAAACAATTTCCGATGCAAGGTTTCTTATTTTAAGGCATCGAAGCTCACTTTTGTTCGGGCTGTAACAAGGACTCTTTCTCTCTCCCTGGAGCGGAGCTAGAAGTGCCGCTGGAAACTAATCAGACACATCTACGGCCATCTTGATTGAATTTTCCCAGCAGGATATTGATGTCATGTGGTGCAGCGGGGCTTGGCCAGAGGAATGTTCTGAGATGAAACTTGGAAATATTTCTGTTAGAGAGAAAACCGTTTGCTCTGAGTAAACTCAGCCCGAGTCGGACAAAACTGACCTTCACGGCGCCGTAAACCTGTGTTTCTTTACGCACGTGCGACACGTTAAATCATGTAGATTCATGACTGGCTCATTTAGGCTGTGTCTTTCCCGTACGTCACTTTGCTCTGCCTTCACTGATATATTCTTTTTCACACGTTTTTTGTTTTTTTTTTCTTTTAATCGTTTTGTTTTTTTGTTTTTTTTTAAAACCTCAAATTAAAGCCAGTCTCGCGTTTCCCGAAACATTTTCTGCCCACAGAATTTCACGGATCTGAACTTAAAAGAGAGATTCAAACCGCCGCCCAGTGAGCCGTGAGAGCTCCGTTACACGGCGATCCCTCCGCCGTTAGATTCGGTACCTCTCTCATCTCTTCTGTGTCATTTGGTGAAAAGAAGACAGACACCTTAAACCTCAAAATCCTTGAAGTTCACACGGCTCCACGCTGTTACATCTGGCTGCGTTTAGGAGCAGTTTGACGCCGTTTAATCCAGTTTTTTATTATTTTAATTCTCTGTGTGACGTCATTTCCGTTTTCGGTTCCATTTGAACCTTCATCCCTCGCAACGAGACCCGACTCGATGACTAAATAGACTTGTCTCTGTCCTGCAGGTCCATTATATTTTGCAGGAGGTGGTGATGGGAGGCATGGTGCTGGAGACCAACATGAATGAGATCGTAGCCCAGGTCGAAGTGCAGAACCGCATGGAGAAGTCAGAGGTCAGTCCGTTAGCCACATTAAAGTGACTTTAGGCCGCAGGCTGCAACAGTTTATCTTTTGGTTCCCCGGGCAGCCACGTCGGTTACCTTTCGCTTCACTATTAAAGGCATATTTAAAGTTATTACTTATTCATTTTCAGCAGTTGAAACGGGGGGTGTCCTGTTGACGCCTGCTTCCTGTGGCTAAAGAGAGAAGTCACCAATCACTAGTGTTATTGAGAGTGACACAGCTGCACAGGTTATTTTAAGTGGCGGTGATATCATGTGTCGATGCAGCAGAGCCAAAGATGTCATCTATTTATCACACGCATTCTCCTTTATCTAACTTGGCACCTACTTTACCCATAATGCAACTCAACGAAGATACTAAAGTAGCCCTGAACCACAAGCCAGAGATAAGGAAGCTGGTTCTAGTGGTCTGGGGCTGTCCCTTCTCAGTCATCGCCGCCGCCCTAGATTTCTTTTTGTCCTCAGCTCCGTCTGGTGCTGACTCACGTGACATCATCATTTGAGGCAACGCGTCAGATCGCACGCAGCTTCCTCCAGACCCACGAAACGCATCAGATGCCTTTTTTTCCTGCTCATTAAACCAGCGTTTCAAAGTCTGAGGTCAAGTGATTTGTGAGCAGCTGAAAATTCACACTCACTTCTGATTACCAGGCTAATTCGCTGCCCCCCCCCCCCCATCATCAGCCGCCTGTGGGAAGCTCCTGTAGGGAAATGTGAGAACGGGCTGCGTGAAAAGAAAGTGACTCTCCAGTAAATGAAAAAGGAAAACAAACAGCGGAAATCAGTGTTGTCACAAGGAAAACTGAATTTGATTACTTTTTGAATTGGGGGAGTAGAACTAGGGTTTTGGGGAGGGTGCTTGTTTTCTTTATTGCTGAGAGCCGAGAGTTGAGGGGGTTAATGGCGTTTTCATGTATGACGCGAGTGTGAAGCCAGGAGAGTTTTCAGCTAATTTAGTATAAAAACGGCAAAAAGTTTGAAACTGCTAGCTTTAGCTCTGGCCAAAGACGACAAACTGTGCCTGCCAGGACCCACAGAGCTCACTCTTAATGACTACAGTGGAATTTTTAATTTTATTTACGGCTCAAAGCACAAGCGGTACTGCTTGATCAGCCCCACGTGATTAGAACTGAATGGCATGATGCAGAGTTGTTTGCCTCTCGATGACAAATAGTTCTATCAAAACCCACATGTTAGCAAAGTCGTCCCACTGGATGGAAAACAACTTTAATTTCATTGTTATGTTCTTTAATCTGTTGTTTTTTAGCAGATCGAATTATGTTATTGTAGTTTTTTTAAAAAAATGTAAAATCAAATTTCCAGCTCCAACATGAAAACACGCTGCAGGGCTTTTCACACAACTTACTAAATCCGGCCGTCACTCATTCCTGGGTTTACATGTTGTGTTACAATTGTTTAATCTGCACAAAAGCTTCAGACCATGTTGTGGTTTTTAGGGTGGGGCTGGACTACACTATTTCTTGGCAGCGCAGCAAATAAGCCCATTTCCCCATAAGGCTGAATGACTCCTTTTAAGGACTCAGTTCAACTGACGCTCCTCTGAATTCAACCGTGTGCAACCTCAGGGATGCATTTTAGTCAGAGTTTCTCAGGGTGTGGGTAAAATGTGGACAACGTTATGCCCACTGTGGGCAAACTGATTTAAATTTGGCGGAAATCGGTGCCAGGAATAAAGCACCAAAACCTGAAATTCGCTTTAAAGGTGTTTTGCATGTTGTTTTTGCTTCGGCAGGGAGGTCTATCTGCGGCCCCCGCTCGCGCCGTCTCCGCCGTGAAGAACATGAACCTGCCCGAGATTCCCCGCAACATCAACATCGGAGACATCAACATCAAAGTGCCGAGCCTCTCCCCGTTCTGAGCAGCGTTCCAGCTGAGCTCAGCGGGGCTGGTGTACTACTGATGCGGCGCCCCTCCACCCAGCTCTGTTGTAAATAAGGAGAAAGCAGTTTTATATACGTATTGTGGAACCACAGCAGGTTCTTCTCCCACACTCTCATTCTTCTCACACGAACGGGAGACGAACCGCCGCTCACGTCTGAGTTCTGCTGTATACAACTTACAGATTACTCCAGTTGAAGGGTTTGCACAATAATGTAAAGTTTGAGTCTGTAAAACATGAAGAGTTATGTTAATGTCTCTGTATTTTCAGCTGTTCTTCTCTCGTCTTTTCACTCTCCAGTTGATTTCCTACTCTTTCCAGATGAAAAATGACTTTATTGGCTCGGCGGGTATTGTCCTGCACAGCGCTTGTAAATCTCTGACTCTCATCGGCGGGCTGTCCCGTCTAAGTTTTGAAAGGGTTCCCTGTCTAGAGTGAGCTTTTGGACTCGGCACAGATCCCTGTAATAGGATCCTTTGGCTTCTGTGTGGTGCTGCAGTTACTCTAACACATCATTATCTCCTGTTGAAGTGTGTGTACGTGCGGACTACGATTAGGCTCCTCTGCTTGGCCCTCGTCATGGTTTATTTTCCCCCTCTCCATAACACACTGTGTCTCTGACATCTTTGTGATTTGTGAATATTATTGTTCTCCCGGGCACAGCGTGCTCAGTGCGGCAACGTAAAGGCTGTTTAGTTCTTGCCAAGTTTTAATGTGCTGTGACAGTGTCTTGCCAACATCTGTACGGAGAGGCAGCAGACCAACTTTGACCTTTTAAGTGTTTGTATAAATTGTGTTTGTGTCTTACTGGCTGTGTTTTGTAGTCCCAAAGAATCAGATCCAGGCGGTCAGATTGGAGTTTTAAAGTCCTGTCGAGCCTTTTGAGGAAGGCGAACGTGTCCGTGTCAAACACATTCCTTTGCCAAGGTAAATTAAATAAATGAAAATGCAGTGAAAAATCTCTGAGGCTGGTCTTTTTGTGTGTGCGTCGCAGTGGTTTTTCCTACGTATTAGCAGATTAGGTGAGTCAACAGGCCGTTGTCAACAAGCGTCATGTGAAACTTGCATCAGAATGACCAGAACGCTCTGTAACTCCGATCTCTTTCTGCACAACTACAATGAGTTCGGGGTCTTGTTGATACAGCCACATTCTTTCAGCCCCCCTTCCCTAATTTTCAGGATTTTTTTGGGGGTGGTGGGGTGGGTTGGTTGCGGGGGCTGAGGAGGGTGGGGTGGGTTCCAGAGAGTGGTTTCCTCCCTTCATCCCCAGGAAAACCTGTGGTCGCTCTCACCACCTCCCACCTCCACCCTCGCAGATGCAGACTGCGAGTGTTTCACATCAGCCGGGATCATTCCAGCGCAACTTCTGTCTCATGCAGACTGACATTTGGGCTTGCATTGGACGTCCCGCCACACAGGGGTTTGGTATGTACTGTTTTCCCCATGTTTGACATGTTCATTTATCCAACGTGCTGCATGCCAAGTCACTCCTTTCGTTGCAAGTTGTGTTTTCCTTCACAGCCAACGCTCCGTAGTGGCATGTGTATGAGCTTTACAGCTTTCGGCATCTGGAGCAGAGCAGCGCTGCTTCATTTACACTGAAGCAGGTTTCTCAGAATTCGGTCTGCAGCAAGACCGTTCATCCCACGACAGTTTACAAATGGTGCCTGAATGCAGCATGTGCAGAGTATACCCACTGTGAACTGCTGTTTATGAAAAGTTAACAGACAGAGTTGAGTGTTTGTGGCTTCCTGTATCCCTTTGTTTTGATTTCACTGGGTTCAATTCAGATGAAAGGTCTGCATAAAGCAAAGACAGTAAGCACTCTGCCAGTGATGGGGAAACGGATGTAGTTTTGAAGTGCTTGTTCCTTTTGCCAGCCGATCATTCATCATGCACTTACAGTCCCAGTTTGACTCCTCGGCTCTGCGGCTGATTTATCGGTTGTCTGTTAGCATCCAGCGTTGGCTGAGCTGGATGTAAACTCTGCAGCTCCTGCAGCTGGCCGCAGCTTATCTGTACAGTGTGGAGCTGGGACCTCACAGTGCTGATAGTGTAGTTCATGAGTTCATGAGCAGGTAGAATAATGCAAAAGTGTGTGTGTGTGTGTGTGTGTGTGTGTGTGTGTTTTACCGTCACATTCCTGAGATTAGATGAATGTATTGATCCCCAGTGGGAAATCTGGATAAAAAGGCAAAGGGGGCAGTGTGTGAGAGAAGAGATACGAGTGTGTGGGTCATGCCGGTGATGCATTTCTTTGTATTACTCAAAGATTTGCAGTAAGAAGGCAGATTTTTAATATTAATCCCTTCCGGATGTGTAAAAACCAGATAACGCTCCTGTTTTGATTTACAAAAGAATAGACAGGTAAGCATAAACGCACGTGTCCAGAGCACCGAATGGTTTTCGATCGTGCGACGACAACCACGCAGTCCTTGCAGGGAGCTGAAGAAGGGACTTTGTTAAAATCACACCGGGTAACAGAGGCGGTCACGTGGCTCTTTTGTTGTCATCTTTTACTCCATGAAAATATGTGATTTAGTGCTCCCTGGATAAACATTCCCACTCACAAGATTATCCCCTCTCTCTGCTGGCGGGGAGAAAGTGCTTGTGATTTGTTTGGCTTATATTGCTTATTAACTTGGCTTAAATGGACATTTGGGACATTAGAAGCATTTATCTAACAGGCTGCTGATTAATATCCACCGCTGTCTTGTTAACCCCTGCTTGCCAGTTTCACATATTGATTGTGCTTCACCATCAAAAGCGTTTTCCAAATTTGTTTTAGAAGATTTAATGTCGTATTTCATAGCAAGTGCGTGACAAACGCCGAGCGTCACGTTACTGCCTATGGGAAAAGGTTGGCTGCAGACAGGATGAAGCACCAACAGATCTCTGCTGTCTAGAGAGAGGCTACGTTCATTCCTTAAAGCGTGTCTGTTCCCATGCCGAGTGATGTGCCAAGCTCCCGAAAGACAGAAGTGGTGATTAACCCATACCAGAATCCCCAGGATCTCGCAGGATGCTGGGCCAGCAGAGCATCCTGCCCCAGCCAGTCACGGACGTCTCTGTGAACACCTGGGTGTAATGAAGGAGCGCCACAGATGCGACTGACAATAGGCGACATCCGTTCAGGATGAGTCCAGGATCCTGAGCTGCTGCAGTTTGCACGGTTTGAACGTAGCCTCAACTGCGCAAACCTATTGTTGAAGATCCCTCACATGCTACAGCTTAATATGCAGCTGGCATCAGGCAGATCAGGGACTTTACTGTATCATCAACATCGCAGGCTCAGACAAGTTGGGAGCTAAAGTGCACTGATGATGAGGCTCATTCATGCAATCCATGAATGAACCACAAAGGAAATGTCGGATTTGAATTCTTGCCGTGATGAAGTAAGAAGCAGCCAGTTGTCTCTGTAGGTCAGGATTCTTCTCGCCGAGTGTGTTCAGCCTGCAGAGAGCTCCTGAATAAGTGGCACTCAAATGCTTTTTTTGTATGGCAGTATTGGGAAACGGAAGCATTCATCCATCGGATGCATTTCAGCAGACTGTAACCATCATATCAAACGATTATTGCGCAATATTGGTCGGAAAACCTCCTCCTTCTTGGAGATAGGTGGAGACTTTGTGTTAACCCTGTGTACCTGCGGCAGAGGGACTGCAGTTACAGCTCCCTTTCTCAGAACAGAGCTCATTCCTCCTCCAGCGCTGCTAGCTCTGCAGGGCGGGAGGGAGATGTGTGCAGAAGACCACAAAAAAAGAGGAGTCTTGCGGCAGAAGTGCAGCCTGTGAAACCTTCTCCTTGTGCGGTCCAGTCCGTGGAGAGGCCAGTAAGAGCAGGGAGGATGCCGCCTCCATGACATCAGTCCCTAAGCTAAGCAAGTTAGCGTTGCTGGATGCAAAGTCCCTCAGAGGAGCATAAACACTTACCTTTAGGGGGGGATTTCATTGGGATCACATACTCATTTTGTCCAAAAGTGTGCACTGCTGCAGCATTTGTAATTAAATGCATCTCATATATTATTATTTTTAATAGATAAAATATTAATTCAAACATTTTTTTAATTACTCCAACATCTTCGTTCAATATCAGTAAGGCTTGTCCTTGTCAACGTGGCGTTTTAAAATGAAATTATGCTTGTGAATCTCAACAGATTGGTGTGTAACATTTAATTGGCACAGACTAATGGTGTTGCATAATCATACTGGTAGATTTACTTAAGCAATCTTTTTGAAACGGGCAGCAAAAAAAAGCAGAAAGAACTCATTTGGTTTGTGGATTCTGCATTTCCCCATCATTACTTTATGCTAATCTACACTGAGTTACGACTCTCTAATCCACTTTTTGGATTCTGTGGCAATATGTTCTTTGGTCGTAGTAATCAGCCTCAGAAATATAAGATAAGGGGAATTAAAATCCTGTTAATCAACCTCAACTTCCCCGCGTCTGTAGAGTAGAGCAGCAGTAGCGTATTTTCCTTAATTACCAGATATTTTAGATTTTAACACAAGGCATTGCTGGAGCATTGCCACTAGCAAATCACAAACTGCAGATCTTTCAGGCACTGAAACACAGATGGCACGAGCACGTTTTATATTCTAGGGAGACCTTGGATGTTTGTGTGGTCCGCAGAGGGTTTAATCCGAGTCAGATCCATCACATCCAGATGTTTTCCTGTTGTGTTGCTGAGATCATGTAGCAGCGAGTGCGAAGTTCCTAATGTAATAATCCATATGAGAATTAGTTTTCGAAAAGAAAACGCACAATATATGGTGAAGCTTCAGCTGGCTGCAAATACAGTTTCCTGTCATAAAGGAAATCTTATCTCTGGCTGTCACTAAGAGGATACTGACTTGTACAATGCACCGTGGGTTCATGGGTTGTAGATTAACTAGTGGCATAAGGTAGTTATGACAGACTCTTGTTTCGTATCATGAAACAGACACACTGCCCACAGCATTAGGCGTGATGGCTGTTTGTTCAGCTGGCAGATGTGCTAAGCCTGTCACTCTCGACAGATCCTATATGGCATCACCCTGTCACGTGATCAAATAGGGACTTGACAGCGGGCCACACTGACATTTGTATTACTAAGTAATCGTGATTGTGTCTTTGTATATGAGAAAAATACCAAAGAAAATGAGAAATTATTCATTTCCTTCGTTCATTTTATTCATGTTTTTGTAGTTTATGATGAAAAATCGTGTCATAAGGTTTGATGTGACGTCTTCTATGAGTTTGTATTTCCAAGGCAACAAGTAGCAACCCTCATAAAAGCCTCCAACGCGTTATTAAAGACCGTCCCTACTTATGCCTCTGACATCAGTTTTGTAATTATTAATCTAAGGAGTGAAATGGAAAGATCTGTGTATGTACTCTACTTTATTGTGTTTAGTTGTGTCAGGTGTTGAGTTCACATTCGAGTGACTGTGGAGTTTGTTTATTGTTTTGTTTTATTTATATATATATATATATGTAATTTATTTTATTTTTGTTGTTGTTTTTGGTGCCTGAAGGACCTCATTGATCTGTTCCGGCCTTGGTTTCTTAATAAAATGTTAGACAACCCAGATAAAGTGTGTATTATCACTGCTGGGTCTATTAAAGTGTGACGTGTTGCCGGATTTTCCTTGATCAACTCATTTATTGCTGCCATATATGCATATACTGCATCAAACGGGTGGTCAAATTCCCATAACCACACCTTTAAAGGTCTGTTGCAGTCATAATACAGTTGAGAATCATTGTGCTGCAAATAAAGTGTAAAATCAGATGCCCCGGGAAAAGATTGCTGTAATCTGGATGCAGCTTCAGGCAGTTTAGGTAAACTTGTTTCCAAATCTAGGTTCCTGTAGCAAACGGAGTCTTATCTTCAGCCGCAGCCTCTCACCATCACAGACCTGTCGTAAATGGACTTTTACAATGCACCAACAGTTGTAGATTAACCGGCAATCTAGTAATGTTCAAAGAGATGTGAGGGGAAGATGAAAAAGCACCACTTTTCATTACAGCGCATTTATATAAGTGGCAGATAAAGACGTTATTAATGTTAATACCCAGTAAGCACAATAACAGAGCAATGTTTGGACTGACAGATTGTGAATAATCAATTTAGTGGGCGTACATGGATTCCTCCTGTCTTACATACATTCTCTGGTCATATCCTCACATAGCCCTGTTAGCTTCTGGGAAATCAACAAATCCTGGCCAATTTTAGAATAGAAGATGTGACTCCCCCGTGAGTAATCAGTTTCTGGGAGTTATATCTGCAGATGTAGCAGCTCACCGGGGGAAAAAAAAAGGAACCACTAGAAGGTCCTGCGTTCGACAAAACAGGGCTGCAGACGCCGATATTACTGAACCATTAACGGAAACGTGAGGTGCAGACTTTCAACCCGCAACCTGCAGTCTTTATCAGCAGGTAAAGTCTGCTCACTTGTCGTGGAGATGGCTCATGTGTCCTCATGTGAGGAGTGTCCAAGTTCAGTCAAGTTCCAAGGCCAAGCGTGATCTCTGATGCTGATTATAAAGTGCTGAACATTTTATTTCTTTTACCCCTTTGCTATTAAAGATATGACAAATAGATATTAGTGGGGAGAAACCACAAAACCAACACACCTGTATGTGAACAGCTGGCGGATCTGTTGACATTACTGTTACTGACTGTTCTGGGTGTTTCTCTTGCACTCCCACATGTGCAGTGCGATGATTAGATGATGGTGATGTTGTAGAGGAAACATCTGTACATGCTATTAAATAGGAAGGAAAGGAGTGTAGGGGGGCGAAAACGCACAGTCAGGATTTTTGTGCATCAAATGGTTGAAGTAACAAGCGAAGTGTCTTCTGCTCAAAACCAGCAGACATTACCAGAGCTGATCGGTGTTAATGTAAAAATGATTTTGATATATAGGAGGAAAGGTCTGACCTCCCACTAAGGCCTGCAGATGTATGTCACTGGTAAACATTAACTGGTTTTTATTGATAGGGTGGTAAAGGATCCTCCTGCTGGTTATTGTTTTATTAAAGATTAATGACACACACAGAACAGTTAATGACAAGGTGAAATAGAAATACTTTAATATTTTAATACTACCACCAGAAAAAGGCAAATAATGACAAGTTATAGAAGTCAGCAGATGGGTTTTGCTGTGAAGACTGTGATTATGTAATAAGAGCTTCTATATGGACATCTCAAAACCATAAAAATGACCTGATAAAGGTGGATTTATATGCAACAGTTAGCGCAGCCAATAGCATAACAATGCTAAATGAGGCTACACACAAGGTGAGCCCCACAGGTTGAGAGAAACATGAACAGCATCGCCAGTGCAGAGTAAAAGCACAGACGCCTCGATCTCACAGTCGACCTTAGCCCAGAGTTATTGCGCAGTTTGCCGGCTGCACGAGTGACGATCACTGACGCACTCATTCTGGTTATCGTATTCATAATGTGAGCGCGTAGGAAAATATGGCTGCTTCCTCAAAATTTACCACACACTGGATCCGCGCCAGGTTTGCGTTGATTAATTACAGTTTTAGTGATGACTCCAGTGCATCACCCCTGACACTGTAAACACGGGGCTTGATGCAGAGGTGTGAAGAGGACGTTAAAACTACTTATGCTTTAGTAAAAGTACTAGTAACAGTACAAACAACTCCATTACAGTGCGATAAGGGTGTCAGGCCAGGACACAACATCAATCATCATTTTAGGTTCCTCATGTTCCTCCTCCTCATCTTAAGCTGCGTTTTCACCCAATCCTTTCAGTATAGTAACCCACATACCCGACTGGTACCTACTTGTATCAAAACCTGGGTCTAATTTGCATCTCTACTGCAGACTATACTCAAGGTGTGGTTCAGGGTCAGGCAGTAAATAACAGGTGAGGCAGCTGTAGCAGGTGACATGTTAGGACAAGAACGCGCCACAGACCCGCACCTTCAGTACCTTGGATACCCTGCAGGATGCGATATTCCCACACCCCTGCAGCCGAAATAAGCGGCTGCAGAAAAAGTTGGCAGCACAATGTAACAACTAAAGGTTGCTGCCGATGAGCGCTGTTTTAAAAGAGTGGAGTGGAGAATGAGCCCCTGATATCGTACGTATTCAGTTTAAGTACAAAGCTGCCAAACAGGTACAGAACTACAACAATGTACAGTGGTACTGATTAGCCACACGGGATCATTAAAAGAGACTCTGCACTTGTTTTTGTGGTCTGAACAGCAATATCACCTCAAACAGACATGAACACAGGAAAAGTGCAGTTTCAGTGCAAATGCCCTCATACAATCCAGGGCTCTGACCAAATCACTGGAGGTAATAACCAGCTTGTGCTTTGAGCCGGCAGGTGAAACTAAATGAAAACTGAAGTTGTTTTTTTAACGTTGATCTCCTCTTTTTGGGTCGTTTTCTACCCACTGCCTGCGTCTGCCACACACTGACGGCGTCACTTAGAAATCCAACTGTAGTAGCGGTAATAATAACCCCAAGCAAGAGAAAAGAAGAAGAAAAAAAAAAGCAATAACAGACAAGTTTCGAGCTTCTGACTTCAAACTCCAGATCCATCCTGAATCCCTCAATATACTGCAGGCGCTGCTCATGTCTGGAAAAAAGCTACCCTGTTTTGTAGCTGCCTTTCCTGAAAATGGAGACACAGCACCTTTCTGTACTGAAAAAGGACAGCATTTTACCGAAAATATACTTCATTAGATGAAAGGTTGATTTGATTAACAACAAAATGCTCTCTCCGATAGACTTAGAGCTATTAAAGCTGAAGTTATGCTTGGTACGGGGGGATGACCAGCAGTTTATGTTTGCTAATATTAACAAATTTTAGATTAGCTTAGCATCAGTCAGCATAACGGTGAGCTCACTACACTTCTTTGTTCATGCCTTCTGATTGTGTATCATTATCTGCAGACTTATTTCTCAACAAGCTGAAAGCTACTCTTCCAAAGAACTCAACCTGTCTCCCACGTTGATTCCATTACGTTGCACTAATGTGGTGATGTTAGAATATATTTTTATCTCCTTTGACTTTTCTGTGTTCGGTTTTGAACTGATTCTGAATGCTGTCATCCCTCTTGCATCATATATTGCAAAAGTCATTTGCCATTTGGTCAGCTGAAGTCAGCATTGCTGATCGGAGAACTTTTTCAGAGTCAGCATTGCAAAGTGAAGTCAAAAGTCACGTAAAGCAGATGCAAATGTTTTTATGATAAACACTGAAATGAATGACATTAATGTTCGTGTTAAATAATACAATATATGATAATGCTGAACATTTGTGAGTCTAAGAGCTGCTGAGCTGCAGACTAAATGGACAATGTCTTCCCATCTTTTCGTTTCTCCTTAGGGGTTCTGAAAATGTCTTCTTTGCCATGTTAATAGCTCATCCATTAACTGAGGAGGGAAGAGACCTGCTGTGCCAGACAAACACAGACTGAGACCCCTCAGAGTTCCTCTCTGATCTCCTGAACCGGACATGGGGAAAGTCTACTATCTCAGTAAAAATGTTGGCCTGGGGATGCTGGTGTTGGCAGTCAGCGCTTTTGCTACGATTATAGCTCTGTCCATTGCCTACGACAAGGAAAAGTCCAAGAATCGAGACAAGCCTGGAGAGGGAGCAGCAGACAGCACCAGCGTACCCACACCCTCCACAACTCCCTTCATCCCTAAGGAGCCCTGGGACTACTACAGACTTCCAGATGCCCTTGTTCCCATCTCCTACAATGTGACCCTGTGGCCACGGCTGCAGCCCGATGCAGACGGCATGTTCATCTTCACCGGACATTCAGTGGTAGTCTTCAGATGTGTGAGGGAAACGGACCTCGTCATCATCCATTCAAACAGGCTGAACCTCACCACCTTCAATGGGCACTATGCCAAGCTAAGTGGCCTTGATGGAGAGACTGTACCCGCGATAGAAAAGTCGTGGCTTGTTGCAAGAACAGAGTATCTGGTCCTTCAGCTACGCAGCAGACTAGCTGCTGGGGCAGTGTATGTACTTTACACTGAATTCAGGGGAGAGCTGGCGGATGACCTTGAAGGCCTCTACAGGAGTGAATACATTGAGAACGGTGTGAAGAAGTAAGCAGTGACACAATTGTAGATACATAACGGTCATTGTGCTCTTGACACTGAGAGTTATCTTTGCAGGACTTTGGAGTGTTTTGCTTCATTGATGTCTATAGTGTGTTAATATTTAATTTGGACTTTTGCAGAATTGTTGCTACCTCGCAGATGCAGGCAACGTACGCCAGGAAAACTTTCCCTTGTTTTGACGAGCCCGCAATGAAAGCTGTCTTCAACGTCACCATCATCCATGACAGAAACACTGTGGCCCTGTCAAACGGCAGGGATATCGGTTTGTTTTAGAGACACAAAAACACAAAATTTCTCTGGAAACTTGGCGACAGCATGAAAATAAACTGCAAAATGAAATAAGTGTAGAGTAACAGGCCAAACAATGAACAAGGTCAGTGGTTAGCACAAGATGTTTACAAGACATTGACAGAGCGAGAGACAGAAATGTAAACACGTGTTCTGTGTGAGACACAGTAAATAATTAATAACT
Organism: Datnioides undecimradiatus; assembly: GCA_008933995.1. Classification (NCBI taxonomy): domain Eukaryota; kingdom Metazoa; phylum Chordata; class Actinopteri; order Lobotiformes; family Datnioididae; genus Datnioides; species Datnioides undecimradiatus. The sequence continues at coordinate 4,682,516 of WARS01000060.1, forward strand.
TGACCATTTAATAAGAAAACAAGATCCTGTTAATGCTAACAGGTGGTGTCAGAGTCTAACTTCTCGTCTGTGTCTGAACAGACACACATGAAACTGCCATCGACGGCACGTTCCTCAAAGTGACGACGTTTGAACCCACAGAGAGGATGTCCACATATCTGCTGGCGTTTATTGTCAGCGACTTTGTTGACATACGGTCAACCCGGAACAATTTGTTGGTGAGATGTTTCTGTTCCTAGTGTTTTTTCACATTACCAGTGTGGTCAACACATAAACTGATTTGAATCGTAGACCAAAACCAGATGGTCACAACATTATGCTCCTGTGAACCCAGAATCATATGAATCTTAGGACAAAGATTATTTATCGTGACGACTAAAAGTTGTCAAATTCCTTGCAGGTCCGAATCTGGGCTCGAAGAAACGCCATAGTTGATGGGCAGGGTGACTATGCACTCAACGTTACAGGGCCTATCCTCCAGTTCTATGAGCAATACTACAATGCAACATATCCACTCTCCAAGTCAGGTGGGTAAACTCTGCATCGACATATTGGATCAAACATTTTCCTGGGAAGAAAGAAATATGAACAGCAATTCCTTTGTCTCACACAGCACAGCATTCAGCCATTGCAGATGTTTACTTTACTTTAGTTTACTTAGTTTTGTCTTTCTATCTATATGTTGCACCATTTAGCATCCTGGAGGATCGTTGTCTCATTGCACTATGTACCGCAAGTACTTGTTGTAATGACAAAGCCATGACAAACCTTGATGAAAAGAAAAAGGTTTTGATCATTAAGTGCAAGCCTTGCAAATATACTGCTGGTCAATTTTAATGTGATGACTGTTTAGAAAGACTTTCAGTGCATGTGATAAGTTTTTAGATATTTCCAGGAATCAGAAGTAGTGACTCGTTCCCACTGGGTTCTTGTAATGTTGATGCAGAGGCAACAAGACTAAATGTGCACAGCCAAGCTCTGATGGGCTGTACATATGCACAGCATTGCTTCTGGGTAATAGCTAAAGGCAGCATGCTAATATGCTGGTAATGTTTCATGTTTACCTGTTTTCACATCCACCATGCATAGTTTAAGGTGTCAGCATGCTGCCGTTTGGTATTAAGCTCAAAGTGCAGCTGAGGCTGATTGGAATTTCATTAGTTCCCAAAGCAGAATTTGGTCCCAAAGCACACTAGACCTTTGACCTGCTGAAGGCCCTGATGGGGGCGTGAGCATCTTCTCAAACATCATAATAATCCATCAAACAACCACAACTGTCAACTTCATGGAAGAGAAAAGTCAGGGCATCACCAAATCCGTTGGGATTCATCGTCTTGGGACCATCACTGTACAAACTTGCTTCTAAACCATCATGTTGATACGATGAGACATGTAAGTGAAGCTTTTGACGTACTGTTGGCAGTAGAAGGAGAGTCAGATGATCATCTTCATGACATTAGGATTCATCGGTTGAAGACCATGAGGGTCACTGTTGAGATTTTTGCCTGGACCAAAGTGGTGAACAAACCGAGCAATTGACCAACTGACAGTCCATCGTTATCTTCGTCTATCCTATAAAAAACACACAGCAAAACATGAATTTTATCGTAAATGAGCTCGCTTGTCAACGTTGTGCCAAAAAACATTGGTTATCGGATGTTTCACTGCATTAATTAAGTCAATAAGTCCTACTGGTTCATCAATCAAAGCATAATCCCCCAAAATGCATTAGTAAGAGTATTTCTTTAAAGGTGTTTCTGGTTTCTGATGAGTTTCTGATGTCCTTGTCGTTCCCAGATCAGATTGCTCTGCCTGACTTCCATGCTGGGGCAATGGAGAACTGGGGTCTGGTCACATACAGGGAGACGGCCCTGCTCTATGACCCCCTCATGTCCTCCACTGGAAACAAGGAGAGGGTTACAACAGTAATCTCCCATGAACTCGCACACATGGTAGGTTGCGACATGCCTGCCAAACTGCTGCCTTCATATCAGTCATCAGCCGAAAAGAAAAAACAATCTTACAATGGCTTCAAATGAAAGGTTACGATCAGGTTGTTCATTTGGCACACACTCTGTCTCAGCGAGGTCTTGTTTTTGTTTCACTGAAACAAAGTACCAAACCTCTTTTTGTAATAGCAGATGACAGACAATCACCTGGGAACAAACTAGCCCTGCGCTCCTTTAGATTTATTTGGAAGCTGACCTCGTAAGTGTTGGGAAATTCTGTGGCTGGGAATTTTCTTTAGGCCCTGCTCGGACAGTTTTTATTTTTCTTGGGGCTGAACCTTAGCTGTAAGGTTGGCCAAAATCTTAACACATTGTGACAGAACTCTTTATCTATTTACTCTTTATGTGTCGTGTTTTGCTAGTGGTTTGGCAACTTGGTGACTGTGCGGTGGTGGAATGACCTGTGGTTGAACGAGGGGTTTGCGTCATATGTAGAGTACCTTGGAGCTGACTATGCTGAGCCAACCTGGAACATTGTAAGAGACATGCTTGTACCTTCAAAGCCAGTGAGCCTTTGTAACCACATAAGTGCTGCTAGATTTTACAGATCAGTGAAGTGTCACAGATAAGGGCCTGAGCCTGTCCTAACTTGTCTCTTTTATTTGCTGCAGAAAGACCAGATCATATTATATGATGTGCACAAGGTGTTTGCTGTGGATGCCCTGGCATCCTCCCACCCGCTGTCACGCAAAGAAGAGGAGGTCAATGACCCCGCTCAGATCAGTGAGATGTTCAACACCATCTCCTACAGCAAGGTCTGCTCCTGACAATACATCTCATATAAACACACAGCATTAATCACAGTTTTAGCCTTTCACATTGTTATTTTTGATGGTTCACCTCATTTTATTTTTTATTTTTTCTCTTTGTTAATTTCCTGGAAATACATTTAAGACCCAGGGAAACTGCACAATATTCGGTATAACTTGCCCGTGTGAGTCAGAATGACTTTTGAAGTTGTGGAAACTGTGGCTGGAGGTGAAAATCGTATAAAATCCCAGTTCTGTTCCAACTAAACTCTGGTGGTTTCTGTGTCTTTGCTGTTTTCAGGGAGCAGCGGTGCTCAGAATGCTGTCAGAGTTTCTCACTGAGCCTGTATTTGCCAAGGGACTCAGCGTGAGTTGTAACTCTGTTATAATCACTCATCACTTAATTAGTAGTGCCATTATGCATGTGAGTATGTGAGTGTGGTGAGTTTATTGGCATGTCTGGTCATACCAAATCCATCTTACTCTTATTGTAACTTGTGAGTAAGAGTTAAGTAACATTACTCAAGATAATTTCATTTTATGTGTCATTGCTTCCTGTGTGCACTGGTTTTGATATTTCTTAAGACTGTGGCTGATGATGAACATGTTTACACTTGTTGCCTAATGAGTTTCCAGTTTATCTTCTGTTTTCTCCCCTCAGTCTTACCTGAACGCATTTGCCTTCAGCAACACAGTGTACACAGACTTGTGGGATCACCTCCAATTGGTCAGTGCAATTAAAAAAAACGTCCCAAACATAAATGTGTTGTGCATGATTTCACCTGGCAATACGTTGGTGTGCGTGTGTGTCACCTGTTAAACTCCTGCTACCTTTTATTTGTTGACAGGCGGTTGAAAACACGCCAGGTATGCACATTCCTCGCACCGTGCATGACATCATGAACCGCTGGACTCTTCAGATGGGCTTCCCAGTGGTCACTATTGACACCAGGACAGGAAGTATCACCCAGAAACACTTCCTGTTGGATCCAGACTCTGTAGTGGACAGGCCCTCTCAGTTCAAGTAGGAATCAGTTTTACCTTATCTTGTAAGTTCTATGTAGACGATACATGTTGATTGATTCCTTCATCAACACCAACCTTCATCAAACAGTGAATACTGGCCGAATCACAAACAAAATAGCTGCTGTATGTGTTTTTTTGGCTATAATACTGTAGCTCTTAGCAAAAGCTCTATAAGCACAACAGTACTTCAAGCCAACTGCTAACACTGCCATGCTAACATGCTTAAAATGATAGCAGATGTAATGTTCCTAATGTTACACATGTTTTTTATAGTGTAGCCATGCTATCATTTGCCATGTAGCTCAGTTGAGGCTGATTAGAAAGTCATTCATTTAGATGGTATTTGGTCTATAACCATATATCCAGTTTTGACCCAGCAGTGGTCCTAGATGAAAAGCAAAGGATCACAGCTCATCCTGATGGCGATGTGCATGTTTGTGCATGTACCACATTTTCTGGCCATACGCCCAACGGTCGTTGAAGCATTTCACTCAGATTTACAAATGTGAACCTGGTATTGCCAGAGAAAATGTCAGAGGATCACTTTATCATCTGATAAGCCAACAGAAAGACCAGCCAGCAACCTGATATTGTCATTCCTAGGGGCATGCATGGCTAGCATTGTCTTGTTTTGCCTTTTCACTCAATGTCTTTATCTCTGTTTGTGTCCAGTTACACATGGTTTGTTCCCATTAAATGGATGAAGACTGGTGTTGAGCAGCAACAGTACTGGCTCCTTCAAAAGACAGGTGTGGTCACAGCAGCATTTTAGATCATCATAGTAGACAATACAAGAGATTAAAAGTCTATCCTATCAGATTATTGATCTCAATATTATGCTAATCTTACTTTACTATTTTTCACCAGACACCAATAATCTGATGAGAGCATCAGGAGCGGACTGGGTGCTGGCGAACACCAATGTGTCTGGGTACTTTAGGGTGAACTATGACCTCGACAACTGGGATCGTCTCCTCTCCTTGCTCAGCACCAATCATCAGGTGACGTACATGCCCATTCATCTGTGGAAAGTCACAGTGTTGGTTGTGTTTGCGATCTGTGCTCCCGTTACTTTATTTCTGGTGCAGCAATGGGCGACTAATCACACTCGCCCAAACTCAAGCTTAAACTTAGATTTATTTGTTATTCCAGCTTAATTGTGGATGCTGCATTTAGATATGCAGCATTTAGATTTTATTTGCATGTAGGGTTTCAGAGTTTTCATTAGTGGTGTTTAATCAGAAATGTGCTGGTTTGCAGACTGGTACTGCAGACCGCAGATGTGAACATGTGCTCATGTTTGTGTCTGTCCTTTCTTCCAGGCTTTACCAGTCATCAACAGAGCACAGATCATAGACGATACATTCAACCTAGCAAGGTAAATCTCATTAAATAAGCATTTTTAAGTATTGAATGGGTCACACTTTGTATTGCTGCAAAGAATGCCAAAGTTGCGTCCCGTTTATATGCAGAGCCAAAATAATCAGTACAACACTGGCCCTGAAAACTACCAAATACCTGAACAAGGAAAGAGACTACATCCCCTGGGAGTCAGCTCTGAGAAACCTCGACTACTACATCCTCATGTTTGACCGCACTGAGGTCTACGGCGCTTTACAGGTTCATGCTACTTTATTACAAACACTAATACTGCTCATTCCAATATTTACAGGAGAAGTGCGTGAGGGGAAAGTGTAAAAAGACTTGAAATGATTGCAAATATATATATTTTTATTTTAGGCATATCTCAGGAAACAAATCCAACCACTTTTTGAGTACTTCAAGACGATTACAGAAAACTGGACCAAAGTACCTGCAGGACACACAGATCAGTAAGAGTTCTTTTATTTGTAATGTAAAAAAACACATCTGACCATTTGGTAACATAATTTAATTAAATTTGGATCATCACTTTTTTAATATCCCTCACAGATATCAGTTATTGTCATGTTACATTACACTTTTCCCCAGTTTTCAGGAAACATTTCTCTTTTTAGGTACAATCAGATCAATGCTATTGGAATAGCCTGCAGTATGGGTGTCGAGGGCTGCAGGGAGCTAATCAAAGGCTGGTACAGACAGTGGATGGAAGATCCGCATCGCAACCCGTGAGTACGAGTCAGTTCTTTCATGTTTTAAGAATTCGTGTTTGCAGAAATTTGACCGCTGGACTATTTGTGCAGCCAGCGTGTTTGGTATTCATTTCTTAATCTCCTGTATGTTTTTCTTAACATTGACCAGCATTCATCCCAACTTGAAGAGCACAGTTTACTGCAGTGCCATAGCTTTCGGCGGCGTGGAGGAGTGGGACTTTGCCTGGACAATGTTCAAGAACGCCACTCTGGCGTCTGAAGCCTCCAGGCTCAGGTCGGCCATGGCCTGCGCCAAAGCACCGTGGCTTTTGAACAGGTATGTGTGACGCTCAGATTTGTGGGAGTTCACTCATTCTGGTTATTGAGTGAATGAGACACATGTCTATACATGTGCCAGGAAGCATGTAACACCGTCACTGTAATATTCATGTAAGAGTGGAAAATTTGTGTCTTCCCAGCAGGCAACTATGTTTCACCAGCTTTTTCACACGGAGGATCAAGGTCGCTAACTTGTAAAGTTTACTTGGAGCTTTGCTGCAGAGCGATTTAGGCTGAGACTGTAAACGCTGCTAAACAGCACCCTCTTTGGTGACAAGTAACAATCACAGGACAGTGACATACCATTGAAACTTTTCTGAGTAACATGGTAAAAGGTAGAGCTGCAGTAAATGAAGCATAAGAAGAAGAGTGTTATAAAGTCTGCAAACCGAGCCAGTAGCTCCCAATATCCTATAGCTACTGGCTAACAATAGCCACCATAAGCTAATGCACATGTCAGCAAACCACCTGAATGCATAGACTGTTGATCAGAGCAATTGTGTTTTTAGTGCCTCATGAATACAATTTTTCTTTAGCAAGATGGAGAATATGTCACTATTGTTCAATAGTGACATAGTTAGCATTAGTCCCGCTGATGTTAGCTCTAGCCAGACACACACCAGCTCAAACTGTTTCAAGTCACACAGACTGCTCTTCACCTGAGTCTGACCCCTTAATATGACGTCCGGCCCATTTTGCTTCTGAAATAAATGCCTTGAAATACTGTTTTAGCATATCTTTGCAATAAAAGTTTGGATTGAACCAGGTATCTGGAGTACACACTCGACCCAACTAAGATCCGCAAGCAAGACGCCACCTCCACCATCCAGTACATTGCCCGAAACGTCGTTGGGATGCCGCTGGCCTGGAACTTTGTCAGAGCAAGATGGAGCTACATTTTCCAGCAGTAAGAAAGAGCTCACTCCTCACAGGAATGAATTAGCTAAAAAAAAAGAGCTGAGTCATGTATTATCAAGCATGAATAACCTCATATTAAGAGCATATTATGTTGCATGTTGTTGTTTTTTGAGCCTCCGAACCGCCGCACTTTATTTAGGGGACACTTAGCTGATGTCAGCGGCAGGATATGCACAACTTTACGTCTGTTGATCATCTTTATTGTATCACTACTCTTTTCTTTTTTCAGGTATGGAAAAGGATCGTTCTCCTTCTCCAATCTCATCAACGGAATCACAAGGAGATTCTCCTCAGAGTTTGAGTTGCAAGAGGTATGCCACCCCCACGCAGCCAAAACCACAGTGAAATACACTGTGTTTCCCCTGAGGGTTTTTTGAGGAACAGAATGATGAAATGCAGAAATTCTTTTTTTTTTTCTCTCTCTCTCTCTCTCTCTCTCTCTCTCTCTCTCTCTCACCAGCTGAAGAAGTTTAAAGAAGACAACCTTCATGTTGGTTTTGGCTCAGCCACCATGGCCCTGGAGCAGGCCATAGAGAAAACCACAGCCAACATCAAATGGGTGACGGAAAACAAAGCCCTTGTGCTGAAGTGGTTAACTGAAGAGTCCACATGAGAACACTTAGACAGCCAAAATGACACCCTCTCTTTTTTTGTTGTACTGTCAGGGATATGTAATGAATGACAATCACTATAACCATCAGGAACAACAAGTGGCCAGTACTTTTCCATGGTACCGGTTGCGCAAAGACAATTAATGTGACACAAAACATTACTGGACATCAACTTCAGAGCAAAGGAAGAGACAGATGAGGAACAGTGGATCACATATGTGTCACCGTATATCATTGGCGTTGCTGGAAATGCTTGAGAAAAAGTCTCATCTCTAGTCTTTGATTGTCATGACTGTTCTACCTGATAAAGTGTATTTTCTCTATTCTCGCTTTAAAGGCATTCATTTATGTCTTTTTGTTCTCTTCATACATCCCATTATATGTTTCCGCTTGCTATGGTGTATGTATGCATTTATACCTTAAACACAATACATTTAATCACAGAGCGGCTTCATAGTTGACCGACATTGATTCACCAAGTGACCTGAAACCTGTGACTGTCGCAGGCGAGCTTAATTCTGATGGGGTGTTAGCTCCATATTGTATTTCCAATTGACTGCGTACACATGTGTGCATCCCTGCAAATGTGCGTGTGTGTTCGCTGGGCAAACAGCAAACAGGTTTTTAACATTTCCTGCAGCCCTTTCCATGTTATGTCATTCTCACCACTGGATATCCCTTTCTTTGAGTGTCAGTTTGTCCTCCTGCAATAGGAGAGAAAGATCTTGTAAAAAAAAAAAAAAGATGATCTTACTGAATAAATTAACCCAACTCAGTTGTTTGTTTGTTTTAAACTTGATGATTGGACCGTAATCATTGCACACATGACGTATGAATTGTCTGCTGTAGATTAACACTGATACACTATCATTGTCGTTTGATAGCGGAGAGAATTGGCAGCGTGTTTGAAATGAGCAATGAGCTACAGTAAGTGACAACATGAGCTGATAAAAGGTTTTACTGACTTTAGGTTTGAGGTTTAAGTCAAAGGTCATCTTCAAGTCAGAGGTGGGACTACACAGCCTGCGAAGACACTTACGTAACGTTCTGTGGTATTATGGAACATGATTCAAGTGACATCTCCCCACCCAGGTTTGGGCTTGAGGAATGCAAAGTTTCAACAGCAGTCAGATATACGTATATGATTATGGAAAATGAGCATGTTCACCTGCAACAAAAATGAAAAACACAAGCTAATATCATTATTAGCTTAATATTGTATATAATATGTTACAGTTACATTCTGATGTCAGGAAAACTTCACTGTTCAAAAGATCAACCTTCAAGACAAGACTCAACAAGTTCTCGAGCAGCCGCACATGAAAAGGGTTGTATATTCTGGAGAATATTCATCACTTGGACAGATCTGAAGCCACTGCAGAGTTTGCCTGACCTGGTATAAATAGTGTTCCCCTTTGGCATCAAACTGAAGCTCTTCAGGACATTTTTCGAATGAGAGATCTGGTGCGTTTCTTGGCACGAGTGGACAAGCAGCTGACGTGCTAAAAGTGAGTGCAGCGTGGCAGACAACGCCGCCTTAAAGTCAAGTTCCACGAGTGACAAGTGAGAAAGCAGCTGAGTCAACTGAGTCAAAACTAACTAAATACAAGGTAAGAAAGCCTATTGTGGAAAGGAAAACGGTTTGCTGTCGTTGCATCATTCTGTAATTTGGTGTTTGTGTGTCTGTCTGCATGGGATGTGGTTCTTGGAGGGACTGTTTTTTAGGTTCTGGCCAGGCACTCAGACCAAAAAAAAAGACATACCTGCATTTAAAAATGCAAAAAAGCAAAAGAAACCTCCTGATGTTTTAGTGGGGTCGTGCTGCTGCGCATACTAGTCAGACCTGAAAAGCCAGTTTGAGAGACTGATCCAGATGTTCGAACTTTTATAAGACATCATTTTACCTTTTTTCTTGACATTCTGCGAGGTAGACACTAGACTTAGAACATTTATATTAAGAAGTAATCTACAGGGGACGAGCGCTTGGATTTATTTGATTGGTCAGTTGCAGTTTGTTGCTGGATGACGATGAGTTAAACTCGGCCATACTTTATTTTGTCTGAACCCTCAGTGCGTCAGCTGAGTGGTGCCAAAAAGTGTCTGGCCACTCATCATTTTCGCGTCTGATTCACCAGAGATGTCATTTCCTGTCATGTCTGTGGACATAATTATGATTTCACCCCCTTTCTTTTAATAAGACGTGCCTGGCTGCCAGAATGCTGGTGGTTTCACTTCATGTTATTGGGAAACAAGACCATTAAATTACAAGATCTGCCATATTATTAACATTTTTTTTTCTTATTCATTTTACTGACCAAAATCCAAATGAAACAGGAAGACTTTTTGGTGCCGTCCAAGCACAAGATGTGTGTTTTCGTTTACCCATTGGAATGTCTCCATTTCCCAAAGCCGCAACTCTTTTGGTCAACCAAAATTTAGAGTTTGCACAACATTTGAGGCTAAATAAAAGTTGTAGTTTTTAGAATCCCTTCTCAGCTCATTTTATTATGTAACTCTGGTTTCTTCACTATCTGACAGCCAGATTTGTATAGAGTTGTCATTTGCAGGTTGCACACACACACACACACACACACACACACAAACACACACACAGTGTACTACTGTATTTCCTCCACCACACAATTTACAGTACTGCATAAACAGAGACAACACAGGGTCTAAAAAGGGTCTTTATTTAAAGCCATCACACAGGAACAAAGTTCACAGATTAGGCAGGATTCTCTCTTATCTCAAGGGCTTTTACAACTCAATGTTTTGTACTTTCAGCTGTTTACCCCGCCCAGGAAATCAACCATTAACTTTGGGCTGAATCTAACAAGGCAGAGCATAAATAGCAATCACTATCCCCTGTCTGTCTTCTTCTTCTCCGGTTGAGACATGGGGAAAGGCTATTACATAAGCAAGGCGGTTGCAGTAATCGTTGTGGTTGCAGCCATCGGTGCTGTGGCCACCATCATAGCTCTGTCAGTGGTTTATGCTCAGGAGAAGGCAAAGAATGAAGAGACACCTCCATCTATTACCACCGCCAGCCCATCCACAACACCCTCCACCCCAAAGGAGCCCTGGCAGCGCTACAGGCTCCCAGACACCCTCTCTCCTGTCTCTTACAATGTGACCTTGTGGCCGAGGCTGAAGCCCAACGCAGATGACCTGTACATATTCACTGGAAGCTCCGCCGTGGTCTTCAAATGCGTGAAGGAGACCGACCTCATCATCATCCACTCCAACAAACTGAACCTCACCACCTTCGACGGACATCATGCCAAGCTCTATGGCCTCAATGGAGTCACTGCGCCCACCTTGAAAAACACCTGGCTGGAGGTTCCCACTCAGTACCTGGTGATCCAGCTCAACAGCCCGCTGCAGGCTGGCAGCTCATATCAGCTCTCCACTGAATTTGTTGGAGAGCTGGCTGACGACCTGGGTGGATTCTACCGCAGTGAATACATGGAAGATGGGGTGAAAAAGTACGATGTTCTTTATTAATGTTTTACAAAATTTAATTTGTTCATTTATTTATTCAGAGACTTCTTGCCAAGAGTTAGATGAAAAAGTAGCCTGTCTGTTAATTATGAAGCTATGGCTCAGTTAGCTTAGCTTGGCACAATTACTAGAAACAGGTGTTTGTTCAGTCTGTTAAAAAAGTTTCTTTTTGCTAAGATGTTCCCGCTGGCTGCTGGCTTACAGCAACATATAGTCATGAGAGCGCTGTCAATCTTCTCATGTAACTCTCAGTGGGAAAGTAATTACATATAAGTATAAGTAAAATGTTTATTATAATTATATACATTATATATTAAAATAGATTTTTTTTCATTCCATATATATTATTTGTATATAAGTATATATAAATATTTCAACAGATGAACAGTTTTGAATTTCAAGTAAATATGAACCTTTTCTGCATGTTTTAGTAAATTGTTTAGGGTTGGCTCTTAATAATAATACTCTGTTAAGGCTTACTCATACTAAGAGCATACTAATACTCTTGACTTGATATATTCAACCAAGTGGCTGCAATGTCAGTAATTGGCTGATGTCAGATTTGAGTCATCCATGATAAAATGGCATTAATCTAAAATAGAAGTAGTAACATAAAGTGAAATAAGAGAAAAACCAAAGTCATTCATCATCTGTTTTGCGTTTTCCTATAATCCCCGTTTCAGCACAGCTGTTTGCAGCAGCTCCACTGCTGATTTATTGCATGGAAATATTTGTTATTTTAAATAACAACAGAAAATGACAGATGTGCTTTTAGATCCCAAAAAAGAGCAAGTGCTTCTCACTCCAATGAGTAAGCCTCAACAAAGAACTGGAAAAGTTGACTGGAAAAGTATTTTGCAATAATTTCTTTAAGTTAAAAAACCCCCTGAATAACTCAAAACAACAAGTTCACGTCTCTTTTCCAAGAGTGGCTTCAATTTAATCTAGACATTTTCTGTGTAAATGATGGGGAAGAACTTAAAAATAAAAAACAGAATTAGTCACTTCCTTACAAAGTAACTTAACTCAATAATACGTTTGTTGGTTATTAAGATTTAATGTCTGCTATTATCAGAGTTGTGGCCACGACTCAAATGCAGGCCACGGATGCCAGGAAAGCCTTCCCCTGCTTCGACGAGCCTGCCATGAAAGCTGTCTTTCACATGACTCTCTTTCATCCCCATGGGACCGTGGCTCTGTCCAACAGCATGAACCACGGCAAGTTCTTCCTTCAAGTGTCCAGTGCAACGTTTTACATGAAAACTGTCGATTTGTAATTTGCAAGTGAGCATGATGTACCTTACCTCAAGTTAGAATCAGATAGAAGATAAAAAAAAATCAAAAAAATGTGCTTTTAAATGACAATAATAGTAACAAAGGGGTCGAATATCTTGATATTATATCTCCAAACCTACAATTCCCTGTTGTGTTGATCTATAATCTTAATATAGGCTTACTCTTCATTTATTCATTTATAACTAACACGCTGCTGTCTTTTCTTCCCCACACAGAGCCTGTTAACGTCACTATCGATGGCCAGAGTTTGATCCAGACGAGCTTTGAACCCACAGAGATCATGTCAACCTACCTGCTGGCTTTTGTTGTGTCTGACTTTACATACATCGGGACCAAACCGGGTGCAGATGTTTTGGTAATTGTTTATTACAGTCAAAACTATAGCTACGGTAGTAAGTTTTTAAAAAAATCTACATAATTTGCAGTTTTTATGAGTCTGTCTGCAGTTTTCTTGCGTCTCCATGCTGCCCTCTGCTGGATTTTAAAGCTCAGCTCAGGTCTATGGTCTTGCATCCTTCCTGGTCCTGTCTGGTTAATGAAACACTGTTTGTGTCCAGATCAGGATCTGGGCTCGTAAGAAGGCCATAGAGGAAGGCCAGGGTGACTATGCTCTGGAGAAAACTGGACCCGTACTGGAATTCTTTGAGAACTACTACAACATTTCTTACCCCCTGACCAAGTCAGGTAAGAACCACCAACATCACCTAGTGTACAGACTGTGTATCGCTGTATTATGCTTGAAAATGTAATAAAAACCGTGCAGATGAAAGACACGATCCTGTCTTTTTAGACCAGATCGCTCTTCCCGACTTCAGTGCCGGAGCCATGGAGAACTGGGGCCTGATCACCTACAGAGAAACCGCCCTCTTATATAACCCTGCAGTGTCCTCCAATGGAGACAAGGAGTGGGTGATGACAGTCATCTCCCACGAACTCGCTCATATGGTGAGTACATTCAGTTGTGTGTTGCCCTCCAGAATCCCACATATCTTTGATAATAACCCTGTTTAGCTTATAAATGTGTTTTAAACTCTGATGATAAAATGAAGCTCTGTCCTGTCAGTGGTTTGGGAACTTGGTGACGACCAAGTGGTGGAATGACTTGTGGCTCAATGAGGGGTTCGCCACCTACGTCTCCTATCTTGGAGCCAACTATGCCGAACCGACATGGAACATGGTGAGCTTTTGTTCTTTGGTGATGGACGTAGAATTGAATATATCATCATTAACATGTGTGCTGTCATGCCACTAAGCTGAATACAAAATGTCTCTGTGTATCTTCCAGAAAGATTTGATAGTCCTGAATGAGATCATTGGTGTGATGGCTGTGGACGCGCTGGCCTCCTCCCATCCTCTCTCATCCAAAGAGGAGGACATCCTGAGGCCGGAGGACATTAGTCAACTGTTTGACTCCATCACATACAGCAAGGTGTGTTGTAATTCATGGCTAACACTCCACAACCTCCTCTTCGATTGCTCTCTTCAAGCCCAAATTGACAAGACTATGACCTTCACCAAACAATGAATTAAACAGTTGTCATTTAGCTCGGGTGACCCTCAGCATCGACATGGAGGCTCTCTTTGGGACCTATAATTACTCAGGAATTACTCATTAACAGCTTGCTGTACTTCTGATATGTCACCTCCAAACAATGCTATTATCCTCCTCCTTTTTCATTACAGGGGGCTGCAGTCCTCAGGATGCTGTCAGAGTTTATCACAGAGACCGTCTTTTCCAAAGGACTACATGTGAGTACAGCCGACTGAACTGATGAGCACCTAATCTGTGTTGACACCGCCTGGAGGTCTTTTCCATTGTCAAATCATTGTCATATCTATATTTGTTTACTGCACAACTGTGTAACCCCAAGTTTGTTATTTGCCTGCAGACGTACTTAGAGGAGTTCAAGTATAAGAACACAGTCTACAAAGACCTCTGGAGGCACCTGCAAATGGTAAGATCTCCTTAAAGCAGTAGTCAGAGATTTGGCTGGGAACGCAACACTGACATATTAGCGTCTTTTAAAGTTGATAAGGCTAACGTGTTAGCAAACATTGGCCCAAAAATGGCTTTAAACATCAAGCAGCAAATGCTAAGAAAGATTAGCATGTGTTTAGAGTTGTGTTTCTGGGCACAAGTTCAATTTTCACTCTGTTTGTCTCTCTCTCTGTTTTTACTCTCCACCAACTTGTTAGCTGCTAAATTCTGGTTGCGAGCTTGATTTCTCTGTTATTTTTAACACATTTCTGTCCAAAAATATTGATTACTGCAGAAGTAAAACATCCAAATTTTGTAAAAACAAAACAAAACAAAAACCCCAAGTTGAATGACAAAGAAGTAGAACTTACAGAGCTCAGTCCACTTGGTGCAAAGACCTGAAGCTTATTGTGGCTAATGTTAGCTGTCTTTTTTAATCTGTTATACATTGGGTGTCAGCAGTCAGCAAAAAGTCTATTCTTAGATCAGGTAAAAGGATCTAAGTTATGGCAAGGGAATACTGAATATCATATGAACAGCCTGCAATATCAACACTATGAACTGGGATTATATGTAGTGGCCCTTTCAACTGCTTGTCAGAAAGTAAAACAATTCCTTTGCAGTGGGCAACTACGAGTCATATTATTACTTACATTTAAATATTCCCATCACCAGGCAGTGGATAAAGCCAGCATAAAACTGCCCCACCCTTTGGAGGATATCATGAACCGCTGGATCCTACAGATGGGTTTCCCCGTGATTACTATCGACACCCAGACTGGAAAAATCACCCAGAAGCACTTCTTGTTGGACCCGGACTCTCAAGTGGACACACCTTCAGAGTTCAAGTAAGAAACATGTTGATGTTAATGTGAATATGCTGAAAATGCTGCATGCGAACGCTGAAACTCAGCTGCGGTTTGTGTATTCTCTGTGTTTACGTGTATGGCTGGACGAATGTGGCTCCAGTTATGAGTGGTTCGTACCTATCACTTGGATTAAGACTGGCGGAAATGAGCAGCAGTTCTGGCTTCTTCACAAAGAAGGTAAGATTTATTACAGGTGTATGTTCAGAGCGTTGCAAAGCACGATGTTGAACACAATGCAAAACTCTATGCTTTAATCTCTATCCACGCAGATACAAACACGAACATGAGAAATGGTCCCGATGACTGGTTGGTGGCCAACATCAATATGAAAGGCTTCTACAGAGTCAACTACGACTTGAATAATTGGGAGCGTCTCCTCAGCAAGCTGAGTTCCAAACATAAGGTGGAAAAACAGCTGGAAAAGATGCTGCTTCACATTCTCAGTGTTTCTAAATGACTATCCAAGACCCCAAACTCAATTTCCTCCATCAATTTCTCTTGGCAGGATATTCCAGTGATCAACCGAGCTCAAATTATCGACGATGCTTTTAATCTGGCAAGGTGAGTCCGTGTGTTTTTGCAGAGCATTGTTGTCAAACGGTGAAAAGAGAAAGGAGGGTAATCGCATGTGTCGTTTTCAGGGCAAAGATGGTGAACACAACTTTGGCTCTGAGTACAACCAAATTCCTTGAAAAAGAAGTGGAGTACATGCCCTGGCAGACAGCCAGTCGCAGCTTGGACTACTTCTTCCTGATGTTTGACCGCAGTGAGGTGTACGGACCCATGCAGGTTTGTGATGAATAGTCAACTTTTGTTATGCTTCTGCAGAGAATTCATTCAAATGCTGTCTCCAGATATTACAGCCATGCAAAGGTG
This sequence comes from Datnioides undecimradiatus, assembly GCA_008933995.1. Lineage (NCBI taxonomy): Eukaryota > Metazoa > Chordata > Actinopteri > Lobotiformes > Datnioididae > Datnioides > Datnioides undecimradiatus. The sequence continues at coordinate 4,698,763 of WARS01000060.1, forward strand.
TTTATGAAGGATTGCAGATTGGTTAATGGTGGAAAAATATCATATGCAATGTGGATTAAATATTAAAGCATATTTCTCTTTTCTTAAGTTGATAAATTTTGTACATCTTCACCCCTCAGGCTTACATTAGGAAACTGGTCACTCCACTGTTTAATCACTTCAAAGAGCTCACTCTCAACTGGACAAAGATCCCAGAAAAGCACACCGACCAGTAAGGATGTCGACGCATTTGTCTGTTTTTTAACCATCTGTGTTTCACTCACTTGGACACATATGTGCAACAACAGCCTTTGAAACAATCACTTTATGTTTTCTAATTATATTCGCTCTTTCACTGACATTTTCTCTTCTGGAAAACTGCACTCCTTGCAGTTCCATCAAAAACCTGCATTTTTAGCTGTGCCACAGTAGTTTGAATAACATTGTTTAAGCTTATCATAAGAGTTTTATATGACTCTTTCAGTATTGTGAATGTTCCAAGATGGTCCAACTGGGGTCCAAAGGTCTGCAAGCCAATGGGAAGTGGGAAGAGTCACAAAACATGTCACTTCCTGTTCTGCATAAATGCTAATAGGCTAAGACGTTTATGATTTTTCTAAACTATCTCTATCAGTCAATAAAAAATTTAAGAAAGCTGCACAAAAGGTAAAATATTCAGGTATAATTGGGCGGAAAAAACTTTATCCTCACTTATTTTTATAACTAATATCAGCATTTTAGCATTAGCAAAGCATCCAATTCAACTTGCTCACGAGTCACTCACGAGTCAGCCAATGTGGAATTAAAAATGAGCTTTTTGTGTATGGTGTGTCAATTCTGGCAGCTCAGTAGAGGTTTCTTTTTCAGTTTCCCAGAGGAAATATTGTATTATACATGGTTTTAAAGATGAAATATAAATGTTAACTATTTAACATGTTTAGCAAAGAAATATGACTGTGAGTGCTCAAATAAACTGATGTGATGCACACAGTTTGACCCTTCCCAAACATTTTCCTGACCTTTGCATCATATCATGTCCTTGTTCTTGTCCAGGTACAACCAGGTGAACGCACTCTCCTTGGCCTGCAGCACTGGAGTGGCAGGCTGTAATGAGCTGACCACTGGCTGGTTCAGAGATTGGATGAAAAACCCAGCTGTCAACCCGTATGTCCACATCCTGCACTTTTCTCTCGTCCCCCCCCCACTGCCTGATTATATTACTGCTTTTAACACTTTATCGTCTTTATCAATCCTTCCAGCATTAGTGCCAACTTGAGATCCACAGTGTACTGCAGTGCGATTGCAGCAGGAGGAGAAAAGGAGTGGGACTTTGCTTGGGGCATGTATAAGAACGCTACCATTGCTTCAGAGGCTGATAAACTCATGTATGCTCTGTCCTGCACCAAGCAGATCTGGCTGCTCAACAGGTCAGTGGCAGTGACGTCATGCTCAATAATGTTTGCTCTTCTCACAGACATTTTGTACTCTGCAAGCCATTAATTAACAGTCACTGCGGGGTTTTGTATGAATTTGCCACATTAGGCTTTTTGTCCTGACTGTGCATTTGTCTCAGGTATCTGGATTATTGTCTGGACCCAGAGAAGATCCGTAAACAGGACGCCACCTCCACCATTGTTGCCATTGCTAGTAACACCGTTGGTCAGCCTCTGGCATGGGACTTTATCAGAGCCAACTGGGATCATATATACAATGAGTGAGTGTTCCCTGTTGCATGCATATGCTTAGTATATGTATATGTATATTATTAAAGTTAGCAGAGGAGTGTCAGCCTTAAACATGTTGCTATGGAGGCAAAACATGTAAGAAATGCATTTATGGAGCTGCAAGCATATATTTTTGTTTGGATATGTTGGTCCACCAGTTTGGTTGGTACCAAGAAATTTCATGTCCATTGCACCAGATCATAAATCCCAGATGGTATCGGCTAATCCTCTGATGTTTTCTGATGACTTTGTACAGTGGTTTACGACTAAATCCAGGCAAAATGAATGGCTTTATCTTTAATCCTGTGCTTAGTATTAACTGTTAGCATGTTAACACACTAAACTAAGATGGTGTTTAGTGTTCAATCCATCATGGAAGATGATAAAAATTATACCTGTTTAACATCAGCATGCTTGAATTCCACTGAGAGTATGTTAGCATGCTAACATTAACAGCTGTTAATGTTAATGCACAGCTGTAGATGCTTGCTAGTCCAACCAAACAGCCTGGGGCTACGCATCCTGTTGTTGTTTGCAAAGTGATCAAAACTTCTTGTTTTTGCCTTTTCCTTCAGCTATGGTGGTGGATCATTTTCCTTTGGAGGACTAATTAATGGAGTGACCAAACGATTCTCCTCTGAGTTTGATTACAAGCAGGTACAGTTTTTCTGATTTGTATTGTTGTTTTCTGTGTTACGCAATGACCCCCTGTTTTAGTACACACACTGACACTTTCTAATGTTCATACAACGGGTACAGCGGTTAATACGTACATCCAGTACCACCAAAGCAAGAATATCAAAGAATATTGGTTGAAAAGCAGCAAAGAACCCCCCCCCCCCTTTTTTTCTACATTCCAGTTTTATGTTTTTTTTTATAGTATTTATGCTGATATGTTCTTTAGTGTTGTCCCCAACATGTAGAATTAAATCCCAGTAACCCCACCTCTGTTCCTCTCCAGTTGCTCCAGTTCAAAGAAGACAACGCAGGGCAGCTCGGCTCAGGCTCCGCGGCTCTGGAGCAGGCACTAGAGAGAACCATGGCCAACATAAACTGGGTGGCACTTAACAAGAGACAGGTGCATGAATGGTTCATCAGTGAAACGCCTTCAGTTTAACACTCCCATCTATGCAGTTTACAAGTGTAGATTTTCCCACTGACTTATACCTAGAACCAAATTTATTTTTATTAATGCTCTGAATTTGATGGAGTCTTTTTTAAATGTAAAGTTTTGATTTAAAGTTTTTATGAATAAAGACTATTTGTTACCAAAATTGAGTTTCATGTTCTCTTTTTTTGCATCTTCCACAGATGCCAGTCTGAGAAATAAAAGCCATAATAAACTGTGACATTTTGTACCCCCACGTTTATAAAGTACTTTGAATAAGCTTGGATCTTTAGTTCCGCTTAGAGGAGAAACAGTCTGAGAGACCACTGTGCACTGTTGGTAGCTGTGAGCACCGTTTTGGCTGCAGGCTCTGCAGGGAAAACAAAGCTCACTGTCCACAAAGTTTCAGTTAATGTAAGTTAGAGCGGCTCCAGGCATCTGTGCAACATCACAGCATACAGTGTTGACATAGCAAAAGCATAAAACACCAACTCACAAATTATCTTTTATGACTCATGACCCGCTTGTCTTTTGACAAGCCATCTTTTACTGGCTTTTAAGTTTCTGTACTTAATCCATGGCAGGTTTCTTTAAAGGCTCTCAACCACCAGCCGTGTTTGCACAGGATAGAAAAGGTGCCAATTAACTGGTCCTAGTTCAGCTGCCACTTCTCTCAGTGGGGGTCTTTCCTAAAGGACTTTAGAGAGGATGTGCTCCCTCTTTAGCACCTCATTGTCCCGCTGACAGCTGCAGTGTTTATGTAAGGAAGTGGAGGCCAAGCACCAAGTCTGTATGATTTCATTTAGCTTGTACAACTGATCCCAGAAATAGAAACCCAGTCACAAACCCATTCAGACAAATGTGACAAACTCCAAGGTAATTTTGATAAATAATGTTTATTCTGGTCACATTGTAAAAGCTCAATAAATACACAGTTCTATTTACAAAAACACAAAGAAAATTTTGTTAAAAATAACAATTTTCCCCCCATAAATGTTGTTATAGATCATTGTTGCAATGAAAATCGCTGAGCAGACTGACTGCTGTGTCTCTCAGCACTGTCCAGAGAAGGTGGCATTTTGTAGCTGCTGCTGCGTCATCCAGTACTGCTCGCCGGTGAAGTAAACTCCACTGGAAACCTGTTAACAGGAAAAGGATTTTGGTCATTCAAATGTTACGCTGTAAATGGAAATCATTGTAAAAAAAACAATGCATTATAAAAAAAATATTTAAATTTGTGGATTTTATGAACATACCTGATATGATGGCTGCAGAGAGGTCAGCTGGGCTGCGCTCATGGTGTTACAGTGTGATTCCTGTGAGCTGTAGTTGGCCGTCGGCTGACCCAGGAACTGGCTGAGAGTTTGGGGCTGCTCCACAAAGCCCGAGGATCTCCTCTGCTCCAGCGCCTCCTCGCTGATGCCCAGCTGAGCCGACAGGTAGGAGATGTAGCGGATGGTAAGGCGCAGAGTCTCGATCTTGGTCAGGGTCTGTCCAGCTGGTGCAACTGAGGGAGGCAGGTATGTCCTGAGGTGATGCATGGCCTTGGTCAGATCCCTCATCCTCAGCTTCTCCCTCTCACTGGCGGTCTGGCGCTTCTTCCCAGGATATCTGGATCTGGATTTCTTTGTGGTGGAGGTAGTTGTGGAGGATCTGTAGCAGGGTAGAGTCTGCGTCTCATGGGTCAGATGAGGTGCTGCCGAGCCGCTGAAGATAAAAGAGTCCAAAGTGGTTTGTTCGTTGCTGGCACTCTGGAGGGAAGTCGGAGAGAAGCAGAAGGAGTCCACAGAAGAAGTAGGAGACAGGCTGCTACCAGCGCTGAAGTAACCAGGGTCTGAGGCTGGATCAAAGACCAGAGGATCACAAGCTTTGTCCAGGAGGGACTCGCAGTCAAACAGGAACGAGTTTTCCTGGAGCTGGAGAGGAGAGCAGTAAGAAACTTCCATAGCTGCTGTTGTAGTTGAAGTCGGTGCTGTGGTGCTAAGCTCTTCCCTGAGCAGTGAGCTGTGTTCAGTAGGCAGAAGATAATGACGGAGACAGGGGAGGCTGCTCCATATATGTGGCGGGAGGTGTGAGGTTGCACCTCTTGCAGCCACCTCTGGCCCTGAGAAGCTCTGGGAGCAGGGCTGACACCTCGGCCAGGGGGTCCCATGGGAAACAGGTCAGCTCCAGGATAAGGTGTGACCCGGCAGCTCGCATGGGCATCATAAAATAGACAAATTCACACTATATGCTCCTGTTGCATGGGAACATGCACCTGGGTCGCAGATCTGAAATACAGGGTGTCATTGACGGTGAATGGAAGCTATTAAATGATCAGCTGCCAAATATGTCCAACAATCACTGTTTCAAATGAATTTCTGCTTTAAAGAATAAGAAATATGACTCATCTTCAGCCAGAAGCACTTGTGCGATCATCATTAATATACAGTTAAAAGTTAATTTGACATCTTTCCATATCTCTCTTTCTGCACTGTTCTCTCTCGCACATGGTCGGGCCCGAGAAGTGTGCCAGGGTGCAGCTGTGAGGTGTGAGGAGTTTACACCTCGTCCTGTTTGGACAGCAGTAGGCCTCACTGGCTGTGGGAACCCTAATCCACACAGAGAGAATATGCACAACCAATAACGACAATTACATCTTATATATTATATATATATTTGAGGAACTGGACTAAACTGTGTTTTTTGAATTGCACCTAATAATAAAATGTCCTACTATTCTAGCAGAGTGTCCAGCCTCTTGCCTGGTTGGATAAAAGCTGAATAAAACAGAATTACCAGTTTCCTATTACCTATTACCTTAATTTTAATTTATTGTTTTTATTATTATTTTGAAAATGTATCTTGTGGTAAAGTAAAGATCTGACCTGAATACAACATCATTAAACTCAGCATTGTTGTGACAATATCAGCAGACCAGTGGATTGAACTCTGATACCTCTGTGGTTTTGATGGTCAGGTGCTGACCGTGGATCGGAGTCCCAAGCAGCGTTCCCACAAACCACCGCGTCACATTTGACTCCTGCGCTGCGGCAGAGGTGAAGCCTTCGAGCACTGAGGTGTGAAGCAGCCTCACGCAGCTCCACCTCCTCCTCACTTATGCCAGAAAAAGAAGATATCTGAATGAGGAAACATATAAAAACAACAAATCAGTGGGAATGGGACACGAAAATCTGTCAGAATCCAACTTTTAAAATGCAACTGTCACAGATTTTGTTGAAGCTGGTTTAGTTTGTTTTATTTCCCTTTAGGTTGGAATGTGAGTGAGGTGACACCACACTTGACAGCTGAAACAAGGACTAGTTCCCAAAATGACCCTGTACCACGAGCCCCCACCCTCCCACCGTCATTATATAACATAACATTTCATGAATCACTTTAAAGAACAACTCAAAATCTACATGTCTGTCGTTCCAAGTATTATTCTATTTTTGCCACAAATACAAATGACCTGTTGCTCAACAATGAAGTGCCTTATGTGACTGACAGTATATGACAGTCTTTTGTTTTTCAGTTTCACCTTTAAATCATGAGCACGGCTTATTTAAAGTTCATTTCATGTATGTGTTTTGATGGAAGAACCTCTTTCTGTCTGTTTGAAATGAAAAACCACAAACTGATTATTATTGGGCCCCATAAACCTCACCCCCAGCTGTCAACTCTCCTCCAGCCCACCGGGGTTGATGATCGAGAGGATCTGTCTTCTCTTAATCCACATTAGCTCTGACGGTGTTTACTCACATGTAATGAGTGAATAATCAGCACGGCGGTGCTAACCCTTTCATCCCAAACCATTTAAACCCAGAGAGTTTATTAGCTTTTCTGTGATGAAAGACCTAAGTGAGTGTATTAGGCTCTGAGTTAGGTTTGCTGCTTGCATTTCAAATGAACTGCATGTATGTGGCAAACTAAACACTCGGGCCTAATTCTCCTGCCTGCTATGCAGATCCACTCTTCTCTATGAATATTAAAGCCCTCTCTGTTGGCTCCTGCAGGTAATTAGGGCTGTAGGTGAGAAAAAGGGGGAAAGAGTAGGGAGGCTCTTATATCTTAGTCTAGACTTAGCGGTGCCAAGGACCTCTCTGTGTTTGCAGAGCCCCATTAACAAAGATACACTAAATAAACTAGATAGCCTGTGCCACAGGCTGATCTCTGGTCTGCTGTGGAACAAACATCAGACTTCTCATTTCTCACCTGCTTCAGATCATGAGAGGAAGTCACTATATCGGCTTGTGTATCTGTGGCTCTCTGTTTGAGGTAGTTAAGTTGTTCTAGTAATATTCATTTAGGACGAATCATCTGCTGTGTTATCTCCTTGTGGACACTGGAGCACGTTTGTATGTAACCACAGGTTTCCAACCTCTTGTCTCTGATGATCTTTAATGTTTTTTTTCTTTTTTTTATTTGCGTGTCGCAACAAATTCAATTGTATTGTGTCCTGTTTCCAAAGCCTTTGTAAACTGTTCATGTTCATGCCTTTGTTTTATAAAACATTGAATGATATGCTGAATTAGAACTGAGCTACATTTCAAGCTTCTTCCATTTTGCACGCTGGCTCACTGTCGTGCCGTCATGGCTTCCTGGGCAACTTAATATTATTAATAACACCAGTGCTTTTCCTACTGGAGTATGACAAGTCAAAATATCTCTATTTTTTAATTTTTGGATTTTAAATTCACCCTTTGGTTTTTGTGCTTCCTTGTTGAACTGCAGCAGAAATAACAAAGAGAGTAAGATATTGTACTAGCAAGAGTCACTTTGAAACTGACCCACTTTAAGGTGAAACAACAAGGAGAGGAGGTGTATGCTTAGATTTGCCAGCCTTTGTGACATGCAGTCATGCAGCAGTATGTTGTGCTGGCTTTTTCAGTAGGAGCTGTGAGTTCAAACATCTGTGAACACTCCTTTTAAATCATAATCTGTCAATAGTATAACCCTGCATCATAAAACGGTAACATTAATCATTCCCGAAGGTCTGCAATAAAAGCACAGCGTTGATACAGCATCGTGTTTCTGGCCACTTATCTCCTCCAGCTCTGTTTTTTCTCCCACTACCACCTCTTGAGGGAATTATCTGGCTCTTCGGCTGCTAAATGCTCTGCGAGTTGCTAACTGTGTCTTTCAGCTGTCTGGTGCTGAACATTAGGTTTTCTACAGGAGCCTATGAGCGCAGTGAGAGTGAACCAAAACTGTAAAGTTTTGAACCAGATAGATAGATAGATAGATACTTCATTAATCCCAAAGGAAATTCAGGTATCCAGCAGCAGCATCAGTGCAAACAACATGTATCACCATGACACCAATATAGTAAAAATAAGAGTATATAAAAAATAAAATTATATATATAAATTAAAAATAAAATAAAATAAAATAGAAGTAAGAAGTAAGAATATCAAAGAGCAACATACATTTTCATATATACATATATATTTATACATATAGTATATGCACATACACGTATTGTGCATACACATATACATATACGCTTTGATTGTGGAATATGTGATTGATTGTGGATGGTAAATGATAGCAGCTGTGCAGTAGGTTGTTTGTTAAACCGTGGTGATGTCCATCATGAGCTCAGACCAGCACAGACCAGGACAGTCCTCACTAGGAGGAGTTGAAGAGCCGACTTCCTCAGGCTGTGCTGTCAGTGTGTGTTTACGACCAGCAGATGGCGCTGTTTTCATGGCATTTTCCCCTCTGAAACGGCTCTGGTCTTTTACTCTTTATGGAAATTTACATACACACCAACTGTGCAAGACTCCATTAAAAATGCAGGGAATTACCGTTTATTTCACACCCAAAGAGCACACAGTATATGAAAGTTACTGTCTGGTGAATAACAGGAAGTGAACTGCAACGTGGGAAATGAGGCTACCAAATGACGACAGTACATGAGGCACGTTTGAATATTTTATTATAAATAAAGGTTCAAAGAAATATAAAAATAAGTGTTGGACGTATCAATATTTACAGGGAACGATTTCACAGTACAAAATAAATAAAAAGTAGAATAGCATATATATTTCAAATAAATTACTTGTTTCACAGTGAGGCAGTACAAACAGAGAAGTAGTTTGTGTCTGTTGTTGGATGGTGACGGCGCAGGGTTGGAGTGTTTAACCCCAATACTCTCTGGGAACCAACGGCACGCAGAAGTCTTTGCCGCACATCTGTGTTAAAACAAAGTCAGCAGGAAATTAGATTGTCATTTTTAAGTTCAAAAAGATGCAACAAAATGTGTTTATGGAGAGTTAGAAGTAGTGTTTTTCAGTATATGGACACATACCTGACAGGAGGGCTGCGTCGTTGGTGGTGACTGCAGGATGGTATCCATGCTCATGTCTCTCTGAGGAGCTTCGGTGTACTGATCCACTCCAAAACTACAGCTCCCAGAATGCAGCATGATGTTCTGGCTGTGACACTGGGCTGGGTACAGGCCCTGGTGCAGGGTCTGGTTCTGTAGCTGGGCCTCCTGCCCTCCCATGGAGCTGTGCTGGAAGTAGCTGAGGATGTCAGGTGAGGAGGTGTCGCTGGCTGAGGTGTCTCCTTGCTCCCTCCTCTGAAACAGGACCTCCTCGCTGAGGCCCAGCTGCGCTGACAGGTAGGAGATGTAGCGGATGGTGAGGCGGAGGGTCTCTATCTTTGTCAGAGTTTGTCCGGCAGGGGCTACAGAAGGCGGGAGGTACGACCGGAGGTGATGCAGAGCTTTGGTCAGATCCCTCATCCTCAGCTTCTCCTTCTCGCTGGCGCTCTCCCTCTGCTTGCTGCGGATCCGGGTGGCTCTGCCCGTCTTTCGGCCACGTCCAGACAGGGAGCAGGGCAAGGATTTGAGGCTCTGGGAGTATCCAGTCTTGGCTGCCTTAGGGGTAGACTGTGGCAGCTGCTGGTAGGAAGGAGAGAGGCTGGAGTCCATGGAGGGGACAGGGGAGAGGGTTTCTGGAGAAGAGATGCTAGAGAGGTCCGAGTCCGAGCACCACTGGTACTGCAGGCCGTAGTTGAGCAGAGGGACTGAGGAGGTATCCATGTTGTGCGCTGGAGCTCAGTGGTCTGACCGGAGAGAGACTGGTTAGCTGTGAGTGCCGCTCAGCTCTGTTGCACTGGTTTATAAGTCCAGGCCAGGCCGCAGAGGTGTGAAGTGACACCTCTGCAGATTCTCACAAACCGTCACTGTCTAAAGCAGAGGCCCCCTGAACACACACACACACACACACACACACACACTCCCTCACTCACTCACTGGGACCTTGTCTCAGTACCGCTCCCTCTCCTCTGTGTCTGGGAAAGTTCAGCTACAGGAGTGGAAGTGTGAATTTTGACTCCTGCACAAAACAATAAACAGTTTTGGGCTTTTTGGGGTTTTTGTCTCTGCAGCAGCCCCAGATGATTTCTGCACATGTGTCAGAGGCACAGGGTTTTTGGTTTTTTTTTGGTTTTTTTGGGGCGGGAATGATCTGATTTCTCTCACCAAAGCCAAACACACTCTTCAGAGAAATGCGCAAGGAAAATGTGAAAAAACTACACACTGTCAAAATAAAACTGTTAGTAGTAAACAATAGTAAACAATGCTGTTACACTGTGTTAATACTTCCTTAAGCTTTGTTAAAGCAATGATTGTGTTTTAGTGTGATTTTGTACTTATTAACATCACATTCTGCACCAACATAACTGAAAATAATAATAGTATAGTAATAACAATAAAGTCTAATAAACATAGTTCAAAGTATTAATGCAGCTTTAATTGCTGGTCAGTGTGTTATGTAGTATGTCTCCCTCTGAGCAGACTGTCTTTAGCATTTTCACGTAGAACTACATGGACACGTGATCTCCCACCTCCACTTTTACCTTGTTGTTGGTATTTCTGCTGATTTAATTGTAAAAACAAGATAACTGGTCGGGGGACTTTATCTGAGTGACCTGAAAGTTTGAGGTTAGACATTTTGACAAAACCCCACCAACATCCACTTCTTTCCTCTCCTCAATGCAGAAGTGTACAAGTGACATTCGTTTCAGTCGAACCACTCCACGGTAGTCACAGGTATTCATCGGGTCCAGCTTCAGTCGGGCACACACTTTTCTGAGGTGATGCTGTGACGCACTTACGGATGCTGGCATGTAAGTAGCCAGGAACATTACTGTTGTTAACAGTTTATGGGAACTGCAATGGCAAGGTGAAAGTGAAAGTAGAGGTAAGGTTGGCAGAGTGGGAGGCAACAACATATCGAGAATACTGAGTGAAAGAGGGAAAGCCTGCAGCCTAAGGCAACTATTAAACAAATTCGGTGAATGATTATAGATATATTGCTTCCTACAGTAAAACCTGGTTTCTGGTGTGTTTGTGAGGGCGAATATGAAACACTTGAATAGAAAAACACAGAAAGGTAAACGTGTCTATCGGCAATGTGAAAGGAGACAGTCACCTATTTTTAGCGTATAGTGCATATATGTATACATCCTGACGTAAGGTGGTTTCAGAGAGCAGGTATGATCCTGATCCTTCTCTTACGTCCTCCTCCTCACCTCACTCCAACCTTGAACCTGACATCAGTGTGTTCTGCACCTCCACTCATCTCCTCCACTTTATATCCCTCCACTTCTCACCAATGCTGGCATTTTACAGTCAGGGCAAGTCAGGCGCAAGCTCGGACCACTGATCTCTCACTTTCTTTATCTTGATCTTGGAAGTGAAGCTTCTCCTCCCACTGCTGCTCCTGGATGGGAGCCCGTGGACCTACATGGCTGAAATGTAAATGTAGTAAATGTAAATACATTTAATGAAGCATAATGGCCTATGTTATCCAGTTAAAGCAGAGGTGTGAGGGTTTCACACTGATGAGAACTGATGAGTCTGGAGGCGTCACTTCACACCTCAGCTGTGAGAACCAGCAATGCTGGAAAACACTGTTGCTGCTAACCTCTCCCTGTCCCTGTCTCTCCCCTCTTTCCCTCTCTCCCTCTTTATCTCCATTAAATATTGGGGATCAACTAAATGTACCTTCTTGCTTTACATGCTAAATATAAATTAATAAACTCCCACTCAACTGTGCAACTCTTCCTAAAATATAAATGTCATAAATAGTGATAAATATGTCAAATAGTCTAAAGAAGGTGTGTAATATAAATCAGCTAAAATACACTATAACCTAAACACTTGAATAGTGAGATGTGTGCTGTATCAGGCTGAGGGCATGGTGAACTGGGGTTGAACCCGCAGTGCGACCCCGCCACTCACCCTGACTAAGGTGAGGCTGTGGGAGCCAGGCTGGGAGTTTGGCACCTCTGGGTGGACGCACACCCACAGCAGGCTCTGAGGCTGGGCTGCCTGCCACCTGTCTGGACCTCCAGAGACCATCAACCCCACCACGACCTCGAGTGCGCTCCCCCTGCTTGGAATTAAATCAAATTAGATCGACTTCCAGGGATTCCTGTGGGGATGCTGGGATGGCGCCATGATAAATAGTGACACAGCACGGAAAAAAAGATCAGAGGAAAGAAGCAGAAAGGCATCAAGGGAAGCAAAAGATCACAGAAGGTGTCACAAAGTATTGGAAACTTGAGGAAAACAATGAAATACTTCAATTATCCACTGTATTTCTATGTTTTCCATTTTAGTTCTTCTATAGGGAACCAATTTCAACAGCAATACTGATAAAATTGTTGTTGTTGGTACCTCAGGGTGGCTCATCTGGGAAACTATAACAAGCACCGTAGTTACAAATTTCACAAGTAGTTTAGATAAACACAAGGAAAGGAGATAATTTAGTTGTCTCCAGGGAAGCTTTGTTTTTGTTTTTCAAGGAAAGTTACAAAAAAGCTTCATGAATTCTGAAAATAGTTCCTGCAACACATCCTGTGAGAGTTAACGTCTGCCGAGCATACCTGGAGTTTCCTAAAAACCACCAGTTTTGACCCGCATGGAAGGAAAAGCCGCCATGGGCACTGGTTCCTCTAGACTAAGACTTGCCAGTAACAGTAGTAGAGATCAACAATCTGTAAATCCTGCAGTCAGACTTCATAGAAGATGTTTCAAGTTTTTATAATGTCACTAAACAATGGGGAAAAGACACATAAACTCACTGAAATGTATAAAAGTGTTGGACATCAAATACTACTAGCCTTTCACAGTCACCTGATCTCAACCTGAGTGAATATCTATTATAGATTCTGGAGAAACACGTTAGACAGCGCTCTCTTCCACCAACAGAAAACAACAAATGAGGAAATATGTTTTGCAGAAACGATGGTTCATCTTGCAGAAACATGTCAAATCGTTCTAAAAAGCATTTAAAGGGTTTTTGATTTTTCAGTCTGGATTGACGACTGCAGACGGCAATGGCATAAACTAGTTTGGTATGGAATGAGCGGTTCACCAGGAAACAGGCCCAAAATGTACATTATAGGGCAACTGCAGTGAGTTAAAGTGTTTGTTTTTGCCACTGACAGACTCAGAATGCTGTAAACTTGTGCATCAACACGATGAAACAGAGAAGAAGTCTCTAAAACCTCATGACAGTTGTGAGGGTTGCTCTGTTGTGGGGAGACGGCGGTGGAAACCTGACTGAGAGTTGGAGACAGGAGCGCTATGGAAACCATCGCTTAGTTTTCTCTGAAAGATCAGAAACAAAACGGTTCCTAGATGCACATTTCTGAGCTGTGGCAATAAAATGTCACAGTTCACTTTCCTAAGCTTTCACAGGCTGTCTTCTCTGGATAAAGACACACTGATGTTGTTGCTAGTTGTGCTACAAAATGGATGCTAACGCTCCTGTCCATATACTGTCACTGCTGCCCATGGGCTCTGTAACTGGGTTGACTCCTGGCAGCCAAAGAAGAGAAAGAATCCTAAACTAAAGCACAACTTCATAAAGAAAAATGCTGCTCAAGACTGGAGAGAGCTGCTGCAGACAGGCTGGAGCTATTGCTATTAGCTAAAGTTACTTCTTTGACCTGCAGCAGGATGCAGAAATCCAGATTTTTAACAGCAATCTGAGGCTGTCAGTGGCAGCTTTAGTGGACATAAATAGAAGAATTTCTCAAAACTGTTTAAGTTTCAAAAGAAGTTGTCCCCAATAGTCATTTAGACATCATGAAATGGGAAAATAGCTGAAAGAATACAGAAGTTTCCCTTGCATCCTGCATTTCCACAGTTTATTCTTTTAAATCTAAACAACTCACATTATTAGAGGCATAAAACTGATGTAACTCAAGAAGACTTGCTCAGTTAAGGTGCATTAATATGGACGGGCATGTAAAGAGGCAGAGTGAGTAAACCCGTGATGTAACCTCAGCTGTGTGGGCGCTGAGGCTGGTCAAAGAGCTTTAGACTGCCCTGAATTCAACACAGACCTGGTCAAACCAAAAATAGTATAAATAATGAAATAAATACACTTGCAAAAAAGAAAAAACACCTGCGTGGTAAAATTAGGTAATAATATTAAATGCTTGTGTATTTGTATGCGTGCATGTGTGTGTCTGTAAGCATGTAAGTGAGTGAGGTGGCAGGTGGGGGGGATAAATTCTGCACCCTAGGTGTGAAACATAGCTGGAGCCGGAGGGTCAGCCAGAGGTGGACAGTAAATTTCCTCTAATTGTGAGAGAGTGACATTCACAGAACATGACAGAACCCAACAGAGCAGCTTAACAGAGTGAATTAAGATCAATTTAAAGGTTGAAATGGGACATCAAGAACAGGAACTGACCGTTGACTTAACTATTAATATTGTTTTTTCATTACAGTCCTCATTTGAGGGGTAAAAACACATCCATCATCATTTTAAGTTTGGCTAAATCACACTAAAGTCTACCTATATCATGTTAAAGCATTTGCTAAATTCAGTCAATGTGTGTTTTCGCTTTGCTGCCCTCTGTGACATCCAGATAAACCTGGTGGACAGATCAGCAGAGTCTCCTTCACACCTCAGCCAGAGTAAACACATCCTCCTACAACCGGCACTTGCTCACGCTTGTATGCTGCCATGTTTTTACAAGCCCCCCTCACTTACCCCCCCTCGACACACAGCTGCCACCGACATGGGAGAAGTTATATTCAGCTCCCACTTACTGCTATAATCCCTGAAATATAACGTAATCATGTTATCACCTGTTTCTGGAAAGCAATCTGAGGCTTTTCAGAGTAGGAGTAATGATTGACCGAAAGATTAATTCAAAATTGATAATTGATGAGGAGGTTTATTAACTTTTACACTGTTGAATGTAGATTATGAACACAGTGCAAAACTCAGTGACACCAGATCTTTCTGTTTTGAGGCGCCATCACATTGTCGTATGACTGAAAGGGAAAAAACACAAAAACGTGCCCACCGTGCTCGTCAAAGTAGTCACCTTGTGCAGCGACACTCCGCTCTGTTATGTTTGTGTAAGTAAATAGTTTCTTTTGCTCATGACCGGGAATTACGCAGGGTGTTTTATTTATAAAATTGGTACGTGGGTACTGTGCAACCTGTTTGACTCACCTCCTCTGTGGAGCGTCACGCGGTGAAACATAGGCTTCACTAAGGCTTCACAAAATCCTCAGGGCAGAGGTTTGTGAGAGTGTTTCGCTTCTGTATCATAACTGGCTAACGGTGGCTAACACTCAAAGATGCACCGCTCTGTTAAGTATCTTAGTAAGAAGCTTAGTTCTGTGAAGTTCAAAGGTGAAGATTGATTGATGGGTGGAAGTCATGATATTATAGGGTGAATCATATTCTCTTGTTATTTAAAGAGATGCTAAATATGACTGGGTATGTAATATAAAAGGGTTAAAAAAGGATTATTCTTGGTTTCTTTGTGATATTGTCTCATTTAAATCCAAAATATCCGAGTACTTCTTTGATATTTAAGTCTTTAATAATTAAGTTAAATGTGCGGCTCACACTATACAAGTTCACAGCTTGTTTCATTTGTCCATGAACCAGGAAACCAGATCATAAGCCCTCAGCTTTATTCAAGTCATGATGGAGCTACTATTTTACAACTAATATACACAGGTCTACTGTATGTACAACAACAAGTATAGTAATGGTAGTCAGACTGTTGTGTTTCAGTATATTCACAGACACGTGGATAACAGCCACACACGCGCACACACATGCACACGAACACATACACGCACATACACACGGCTCAGTCATGCCAAA
Source organism: Datnioides undecimradiatus (assembly GCA_008933995.1). Classification (NCBI taxonomy): domain Eukaryota; kingdom Metazoa; phylum Chordata; class Actinopteri; order Lobotiformes; family Datnioididae; genus Datnioides; species Datnioides undecimradiatus. Next base: position 4,714,716 of record WARS01000060.1, read on the forward strand.
AAAGTAACATGCTCCCTAGAAATCTTGACACATGTCGTCAGAAATGCAGCAGGTTCGTCAGAACGTTAAAACGAGAGCATCATATCAAAACGTCTAACCTCACAGTTTCGTGTCATTCTCTCTTTTTTAGAAAAAAGACGAAAAAGAAAAAAACAACAAATCAACAAACAAACAAACAAGGACAATTCCTCACACTTTGTCATGGCAAGATGCGACAGGTAAGACTCTGATTCTACGTCACCACCACCTACAGAACACAGCTCTACAATTAAGAACAGACACGGCGTCCCGGTCGAGGACGAGACGAGAGGACACACAGGAGGAAGATCCGGTCGGCTGTTCAGGTTGGATTTGGATCAGCTGGGAGAAATGAACAATGAAAAAAAAAATAAATAAATTCTACATTTAATAAAATGGTCAATCCAGGTTTATGTCTAGCGAGAACAAACCAAGCAACAACATGTGAACTAAAGAAGACTTTATACAACACAGGACGGTGCAGAACAAATAAAGACCGGGTGAAGGAAAGAGGTGGTTTCTCTGGATAACAACACCGGCAGTGATATTGCCGCTGAGCCTTGGCAGCGAATACGAGGATTCAAATCCAATCCAAGTTCTGACTGTAAGTCCTCTCTCTTTCCTTTATTTCCGACAGGGAATGAACTCAAAGCACAACATGGTAACATGAACTACATCACCTTTCAAGTACAGACACATTTTCATCTCATATTAATCTTTCTCTTACACAAACCTTAAAGAAAACATATGCTGCCACACTGTGTGTGTGTGTGCGTGTGTGTGAGTGTGAATAGGGGATGGAAAGGGAAATGACAAACACTAGTTGTATACCATGTGACAGAAATGCTGGGCAGCCTGAGGAGCTTACAGAGGGAATAGAAAGCAACCACAGGTTCACGTAGGCAACCAGACAGGTTTTCAAGATTTTTAATCACATGACCACGGCAGACTCATAAACACAGCGTGCACAACATGGCCTTTCTTCTTTGTCTTTCCATTTCAGTATAAGATGATACTTCACCCCCCCAAAGAATCTTTGCACATAGCTTTACTGTGGTTGGGGCCTGGAGGCTGCAGGAGTTTGGCTTTTCAAGAGAGGATTTTCTCCCGGGTTTCGGGCAGCTTCAGAGCTACCAGACCTCCGCAGACCAGGGCGGAGAAGGCCAGGAAGATGGGGATGATCTTGGTGATGCCGATGAACGCTGCGAAGATGAAGCTGGCGATGATGGCCGCAAACTTGCAGATCCCGTTCAGGACACCGAACGCCGTCCCTCTGCAGAGCAAAAATTGAACTGAATTGAAAAATATAAATTGATTGTTTATAAAATCCTGAATCAGTCGAAACCAGTGTTGATCAGTTCTTCCTAACCTGCATCTTCAGTCATTTCTAGCTTCTGACCATTCATTTTGACATTCACTGTTGCAAGCTGATTAGCTGTTGTTAAGCTAGGGCTAACTGTGTGTTGCGTGAAACTCTGTCTGCACTGGACCTTTTTCATTTGATGTTTACCCTGTTTGATTACTGTAAAAAACATACTTTGACCAGTGACACATGAGTTAGACTCATCTATTGAAAATATATGTTTCACTTTTTTGGGAGAAAGGGTTTTGAGGGTGATGAATAACTGATGGGTTTGTTAGCTCCATCTAGCCGAGCTGCTGCCGAACCGAGCTGCTAATGTTAGCCAAGATGTCACTGATACTGATACAGGCTGGTTCGGACAAAGTTGATGTATCAGTCCTAAATCTGGCTTTTTCCTCAAACAAACCCAGTAGAATAATGAAGTAAAAAATGTCTATCTGCCTTTGGAAGTTAAATTATATTATAATTGTAAGATAGCTAGCTGTGCATGCTAACAGGAACACTTCATGTAGGAGAAAAACAGGATCCCCCACTGCTTTAGATACCAATTGTCCTTCACCTCATACACAACCAGGTATTTAAAGGTCTGCCTTGCTCAGGGTCTAGGGATCAGTGAACAGTTAATTGGGACAAATGGAACAGAAATGAACTGAGGTGTTGTTCGGGTCACGCTGGTCGTTTTACAATGTGGGGCAGAGCTGGACCGCACCTTTTTGCAGAAGGGTAGAGCTCCACAGAAATGACCTCTAATCCGTTCCAGGCCGCCACGCTGGCACCATAGAAGAGACACTGCCAACATATTACAGCTCCTTGACTGAAACTTAGCAGCAGCAGGAAAGTACAGGCCGACGACACCAACATGGAACCACCTGGAGAGAAAGACGGATGGTGAAGCACTGAAAATAGAAAAATCTATGCAAAAAACAAACTGGGGTTACTGCACCTCTCTCACCTATTATTCTGATTCTTCCTATCTTGTCCATGAACAGTGCAGAGATGATGTTGCCAGGCAACACCGCCAAACTGCCCAGGAAGCTGACCAGGTAGATGACAATGTCGTTCTCCTCCTGGAAGTTCAGATGGCAGCCTTTCTTCGGGTGGAGGAACGTGGTGTTCTCCATCCGACAGTCTTTGAACTTTTCCTGCCAGAGATCTGCAGAGAACGGGGGGATGCACAGGGAGGAAGAGTTGTTTGATGAGGCTGTAAACAGCAGCGTTCTCCTCTTAGCGCCAGAGGATAAACATATTGCAAAGTGTAAATGCTTTGATTAAAATGACTGTTTTAGGGCAACACTCGTGTTTTAATATATAGCCCCAATCTGTCGTGAGCCAGCAGCGCAAAAGTGTAAAAGTACTTATTGCAATCATTCATTACTAATTATGCATGGTACCTGTGTTATAGAAGACAGTGTTTTTGATGGTGCAATTCTCAAAGAAGGTGTTGGTTGACTTGATATCCTCGAAGTAGCAGTTTTCAAACAGAGAGTCCTCAAACTTCACAGACTTAATCTCAATGTTTGCAAACCTGTATAAAAGGAAATAAGTCTTATTAAGCAGTAGTATAAACCAATTGCGACCCAAATATAATATGAATATATAAGAATTCTTACTTGTCATGGATGTACTCTCCCTCGCGGTGGATCTGGTTGACCAGAGAGAAGTTGAAGTGGAAACGCTCGACCCGCTCTCGGTGGAAGACTCGGACCTTGGACTCATACTCCTCATACTGCATGTATTTGATCATATCGGGGAACCACACTCCTAATCCGTGGTAACTGATACACACAGAAATATACGTACCCAAGCCACTTAATATATTAGTACAACAGTTTTTTTAAAAATGCATCATTTAGACGTCATTGTTGCTACCTGAAAGCCAAGCAGAACCAGACAATAACCAGGAAGAGCCCTTGCAGTCTGAGCTCTGGAGCTGATAGTGACATCATGTTAGCCATCACCTGAAGGAGAGAGAGGCAAATAGACAGAGAGACACTGAGACACAGGTCTGCAGGAAAAAGAGATGAAAACACTTCCAGGAGTGATATCTGCAGACCTGCTGCAGCATGGTCATGTGTCTGACGGTCCAGCGCTGGAAGGCCGTCCCAGTGTCGCTCTGGATCTCTATGAACTCGTCCTCTTGGGTTTGTGGAGTCTTAATGTTGGTCACCTTCACAGTGAGATAAGGGTGCGGACACACAAACAATGAGTTCATCCTCGTTTAAATTTCAAAAGTTTAAACTGGGTGTAAGATAAAAACATATATGTGGAGCAAGTGTTAGCATCACCGGGCTAAAGCTGTTAGCCCACAGTGGACATGTATAAGGAAAAAACAAGGTGTTATAAAAACTAATGAAATTAAGAATGGCTGCATCAATGTGTCTCAATATGCTATTGCGGTGTGACGGTCAGTCAGCGTGCACAATACAAGAACTGTCAAGCTGCATATGGTGGTCATATTTCTTGAATAATGGCACATATTTTCTTGATTATTTGATTTAAATGTAAATATTTGCTTAAGAAAGTAGCGTTTTGACTACTTTTGCACAGGCATATCTGCGCAAAATCCACACAGAAGACTTGTTTTTCCAATTTTCTGTCTGTTTAACAGTTATCAGTCTTTTCCCAGCATGCATTAAAAGAAATTCAGGTGCTGAGACCGACATCAATTTATGTGAAATTTCAAAAAGTGTAAAAAAAAACAACTTATTTTTTGCAATATTATTTACTTCTTTTTCACAGCTGGCATTTTTACTTGTCAAACAAATAACTTTAACGATGGCCACATTTCATATGAAGTGCCCCCCGTGAGTCATGGGAGCGTGCAAAACAGCAGGGCCCCTGAATGCACCGCAGCCATAGTTAATGATATTAATTACACTTGTGCTTTTCCTGCGAGGACGGTGTCAAAGTGTCTCCTGTGAAAAACACATCCAACCGTGCAGGCTGTCATGTCCTACATTGCAATAATTAATGTTGTTTATGACAGCCGATGATCAGACCTAACAGCTTGTTTTACAGGTACATTTATTTTGGTAATGAATCACTAAATTAGATGGTGAGTGATCGGGCCACAAAAGCGCTGTTGTTGTAAATAACGTCTTACAGTGAAGACTCTCTCTGGTTCTCCCTTGGCTTTCCAGTTTGTGTCGTGAACCTGTCGCAGGATCATCCACGCCTCATCATGTCGGGCATTCTGGGAAAACACATGGAAACTTATTAACAATCCCGAGTGCTCTCAGGGTTTATGGCGCGTTTATTTCCCACATTCGCCGTAGCCAGATGCAGTTGAGTAACAATGTTCCCAGGTCTGCCTCTTATCAGATGGGGGAATGTGTGATAATTTGGGGGTGTGTGATATGAACGTGTTGGAGCAGCCCTGCTGTAACATGCAAACACAATACCACATGTGGTTAAAGGGTCTGACAATGTCCTGGATGAGAAACAGGGGCGGGTGGTGTCCTGGTGGCGCCTTAGCAGCCTTCCGCTACCTTTGCACAGCAGTGGGATGTTGCTGCGGTGGCTGATGACTCAACATGTTTAACCAATCACAGCTTGATGTTTAAAACTGTACACTGACATTATAAATATAGTCAAAGGAAGTATATATAGCTCAGTGTTTTTTATAGTTACATAACCATAAATGTGTCTTTACGTTCTTTAGTTTAAACAGTCAATACAATCAGCGTATTTTAATATTTTGCTCTGGCTCTGACCTCCAGGAGGAAACGAGGGCTCTCCGGCATGAAGACGACGCCGACGAGTGCGGCCAGAGCAGGGAAGAGACACACGAAAATAAATAATCTCCAACTGTGGATCTGGAACTCTGTACCGATGGCGAAGCCCCAGCCTGGAAAACCATCAAGCAAAGATTATGTTAATATTTTGAGAACCAATGGTTTTGACATTTCTTTTATGTTGAAATCACTTTATTGCCACAGTGCAGCAAAATGCAAACATACTGTGTGCATGTGTTATTTGCATTTGAAACATGACATAGATTTAAAAGTTGAAAGTGACAAACACAAGCAATGTTTTGTACTTTTTGGACTCCCATAAAATCATTTTTTCCTGAAAATTGTCATTCAAATTATTCATATTTAAGAGGTAATTGTTGGAAAAACTCGTCATGATAAGGCACATTAATGAGCACCAGGAGGATTTCAGACATTAAGCCAAATCTTGTTGCTCGTGCAGACTGAGAAGACAAAAGTCCTCTATGTCTCCAGTGAATTCAAAATCAAGAGAAATGAAACAAAGAGAAACCGATGCGAGCTTTCATGCGCGTCTGCATGCGGCAAATGTTCCTGGTTATACGTGTCAGCATGTGTGCATGTTACCATAGTGAGGGATGATCCCCCAGGCGGTGAAGGAGGCGTACAGGCCTCCCAGCATCCAGAACATGCAGAGCCAGCTCAGATGTTCTCCACGTTTATCCATCTGCAGGAACTCGGTGAAGTAGGTGTACACTATCGGGATGGCGCCGCCAATGCTGGGGGAGGAATTGAAAGACATTGCAGTCTTGGAATAATGGGAATTATTATTCAACATTATTAAACATTAAATATTACATTTTAAAGACGCAGCAGCGATGTGCTTTTAGACACAGTCTCCTGGATACACTGTGTAATCAACAGACTTTGCTTTGAACAGTTTCCTGTCAAAACTGTTACTACAAGTAGACTGTTAAAACCAGGTAAAAATGGACTTAATGTTTTATTTCTGGAGCCACTGATCAAGAAGAGGTGTTAGCAACGATGTAAACTCTGGTGGCATCAGCCGATGTCTCAGAGCTTCCAATGAAGCAGGCGGATATTCAGACAACAGAACAATATGCGGTCTGATTCTAATATCAGATTAAAGGCCTCTAAATCCAACAGATGCTTAAAATGTAGAAATTGATCTCGATCAGTACTTTTTTAAGACAGAGGTTTGTTTTTTATGATGATCGTTAATGTTTGGGTTCATCACTGATAGATGTTCATTGCTTTTACTTGTCTTATGTTCTTGTTTGTCATTCCCGCCAAAGATTGCCACCTCTTTCGTTCTCTGCGAGGACTGTTTTCCATCATGCAACCCTCAGATGTCGTCGGTCAATACTCAGACTAGAAAACATAAACTGTAACACCACTGATACCAAAGCACTGTATTTATATGCATTAGTGTTTACTGAAATTAGTTGACCAGGGTTTAAGGACATACTCTGGTTTGTTTCTTATACTTGTTTATAATGGGTCCCCTTTCTTCTTGTGATGAGAAACCTTTTTGTCGAGGGGTGTGAAGTCGGTCTGCTCCTTATGTTTTTCTTGAAGCCAGCAAACCAGGCACAGTTCTTCTGCAGATGTGAGCGTTAATGACTAACATGGGGCTCATTAACATGGTGAATCAGCAACAGCTGAACGTTTTATTCTGGTGACCTTGTATTTTTTTTTTTTTTTTTTGACTTAGCAAAAAGCTCAAACATCAATATTGCAGGTCCGGGTACGCTCAGGCTGCAGTCATTATCAAAAGAAATGTGTCTTTGAAAGCTGCAAAATCAATCTGTGCACAGTGCTGACAACAGCAGGCAGTCAGCAATGAAACTCAAATTAAAAACAAGCAAAGAGCATTGTTCACTTGTTTTAAATTGTGTAATAAAGAAATGCTCTGTTAAAGTAAATAAACAGAAATCTCCTTGTCTGCGCTATGTAATGCAAGTGCATTGTGAAAATGAGGAATATCAACTAAGAAGAGAGTCAGCTGGTGTTCTTGTCATCTCTGCATATCTCAAGCTGCTCCACAGTTTATTTAAAGGACGTTCTACCTGTTAAGCATCTTACTTAAATGTCACGTGTCTTATTTTGGAACAAATATGTTCAAACAGAAAATACAGAGATGTGCTTTTTCTCCTAAATGTTAAGGAAAAGCGCCTGCCTCCGCTAAAAGGATTATTTACAGAAAAGGTCAGTCATTATAAAAGCCCGTTGAGTTGTTTTCTGCTCATGCGAGGCAAATGCAAATGTGGACATGACTGTAGACGTGTCTCACCCGAAGCCTGAGCAGAACCTGAAGAAGAGGAAGAAGCCGTAGCCCTGAGCAAAGCAGGACAGGAAGGAGAAGACCAGGTCGATGGTCAGGACGTAGATCAGACACTTCCTCCTCCCCATCTTGTCACACAGACCCCCCCACACCAGCGCCCCCACCATCATGGCTACGTACACCAGGAGACCTGCAAACACAAACAAAAACATAATTTGGAGGCGTTTGACATTTAAACAAGTTACATGTTTTAATCCCATAATGCACACTTGATCTCAATGAAACATAAAGTGTTGGCTCTGCAGATGCACGCATGGGATGGAGTGGCTATAGCAGGCCTGTAATTGAATAAAATAGGAGACAAGTGTCCAAATCTCCACAAGGGGGCTCCCTTTACCCTTGTATGAACACAGAGGAAAGGAGAACTCGTCACACTTTCTACTGTAATTCAGTGCGAAGCATCCTCACATGTGTGCTCTGATCAACATTTTCCCAATATTGATAATGACATAATGGGAAAAACATGTGGACTGATAAAACTATTCCAGGAAACACTGAGAAAGAAAGGTCATGGTGATTTTAAGGCATCCGAGAGCGCTTCACTTCCACAATATCTGTATATTTAAAACTGCTCTGAGCTTTGTTCTCATGCGATGCCCCAGTTGTTTTTGGCTGTTATCGCACCCTTTGTCAGCTTTACCTGCAGATTCCCACCCTGAGTCACAGCGGGTCTGGAGCCTATCCCAGTGTGCATCAGGCAGGAGGTCTACTCTGCCATGCCATTTTGTTGTGAGGCAACAGCCCTTAACAGTGACCCACTGTGCTGTCCATTACTGCACCAAGGAGATAATAATGATTATGTGCTTCCTTTTTATGCCTCTGGGGAGAGTAATATGTTCTCTCCTGCTGTCGGCGTCACGACTCTAACCTGCAACGCTGGTCTCACTCTTCACTGTGTTGTTTAAACCTTTAGACCCATACCTCCTGCCTGCTCTGTGTTTTTACTACACACAGCCCTAATTACAGTGGGACTAAGCAGCTTAACGGCACGTGGAACCATAGTGTGCACCTTCCCTGTGGATTACTAGACTATCCAAATGCTCCGGCGCTCCACACGCCAAGCTGCACATCCCGGACTCATTCAACAAGAGACTGCTCAGGGCAGCCGCAGACAAAGAGTCAAGGCTAACATGTCACCTTATATCACTGCCAAGTCGTTGCTTGAGGCCATGTGTATGCCTTGGATATGTACATAGACAGGTTGACAGGGTGGCCTTGTGATCAGAAAGCCTGTCCTTCAGGTGGAGGCCCAGGATCAAGCCCTGCAGCAATGAGCTACTGTCTGCCTGTTAAAGCGTCCTTGAGCGCAGCGAAGACGCCGAATCCCTGGTGGGGAAAGAGCAGTTTTCGGTTTTCCTGCAGTTTTTCAAACGTGAAAGCACTTCTAGATTCAATCATACTATATGTACCGCCTGAAAAAAGTGTGTGCATAATTCAAAACCCATCATGTCATTTTCAGTTGTCTTTTCGCTTTTTTTAAAAACAATGGACACTAGGCACTGTTGTCCAGAACAACAGCGAAAAGCCTTAATGATCAGCTCTGTTTTCCTGTTTCATCAACCCTGCTATACTAAACTAAACTAAACAAAACAAAGCACAACTGATTGAGTTTCTTGAAGTGAATTTAAGTTGTTACAGTAGGACGTCTGGAGCCCCTGCACCACCGCGAGTTAGAGCTAGCTTAAGACAGGTAGTGCTGCAAAAGCTAGTTTTTACAAGGAGAGGTGGCATTACTGTTGACATTTGTGACCGTTGCATTGCTAATGTGTCACATGTTTGAATTAAAGAGTAATGGAACATCACATCTGACCTTACACTTGATTATAAATCCATTCTTAAGACGATATACGCTGCAGATATGTTAAATAACACAAAAACACACCCTTATTCGTCAAAATAATAATAACCTTTATATGGCATCAGTTTGATCACTCTAAACAAGGAGGAATACTAACTGTTAAACATATATCCACATGTATGTGCTCATATACAAAACAACCTTATCACTGCATTGTTACTGCGCCCCTGAAACTGTTGCTTTTTGAAGTTATGGTCAGGGATACCAAAGTGTTTCCTGTTGACACTGTTGAGCGCTTTTCATTAGACAGCACTGCTTACTGTTGCTGTCATCTTCACTAGCTAAGGCATTCCTTAGGTTTTAATGGTGCAATCCAATCTGGGTGAATTACACATTTGAAACAAGCTAATGTGGGTTAAAGAACTTAAAACTCAATGAATTACAGCAAGCTGGTTTGAAGCAAAACGGTCTTTTGGTTCACCGGAAGTATTGTATTTTACAGTTCAGTTCACTTGGAATAATTAGAAGCAGAGTTAGTTGATCAGTGGTAAAGCTGTCAGTGCTTAATAGACAACAGAAATCTGTAGAAACCTGTAAAATGTCAAGGTCAAACAAAAGGACGAAGACAAAAGCACAAAAAGTGGACATCTGTCTTGATTGATATGGGTCGGGCAGCTCAAAAACACTACCAAGCTCAAATAAATCTAGATGATCCCTTAAAGCATTAAAAATGTTATGATTTCACAATTCATGAAAATTGCAATTACAGTTTTGTTGCAACGTATTTTAGCTGCAAACTTAACGGTTTCTTTGTTGGTTAAATCTCTGCAATCAAATCAAGTTTGTGGCTTAAAACCTCAAAACCAGATCATTCCCTTCTTTGTCTGCAGCATTGTTTTCCCCTCTATTATCCTCTTGTAGTTTCACTCTATAGATTAAACAATAAAAGCGCCATTAAAAGAAAGTGCGCCAACCACCTTCCTCCTTTAAACAAAGGGTTTGGGAGTCTATCTGGTATCGAAGACAAAGGTTAGGATTAAACACATTTCTGCTCCCGTGAGTCTGGTGAACAGAGCATGAGCATGAATCAGATAGGATCATTCTGCAGATCTACTTCATATTCTCAGCCAATGATCAGTGCTCCCCTCTCGCTCTGCACAGACGCTGTGATTTCATTTTCGCCAGGCCTTCCTCCTGCTACCAGAGGCTGTCAGAGGCCTGAAGCGTATCTGACAGCTCTGCACCGGGCGCTGCAGGCCGCCGGGCTCTCTGACTGCTGCAGCATGCTGCATATTAGCCTGGGAACACACACTGAATACAATCACCACCGGGTTCCTCATCAATCTCTCGCAATGCCTCATCCCAGGAGCCCGTTGTTAAGATGAAATGAGCGATGTGCAATCTGCCACATCGCCTGGCTACACACGAGGCCTGGGAAATAAGGTGAGGGGCTTTAATTTGCAGTTTAGTTGTCTGCACAGAAAGCGAGGAGCAGACGTTTTCAAGGTACATTTCCCCGTAAGATGCATCAATGCTGCATACAAATTTTAGCATCTTTGTTTGGTGTGTTTACTCTTGTGATACAACACTTGCTAATAAGTGAAGCTAGCAGGGAGCAGTGAAGGAAAGGTAACTTTCCAAGTTATAGCAGGTGCTTATTTCTCTGTCGGGTATCCAACATAATTAAACAATTAACATGTGTTGATTCCTCCCTCAAGGCAACTTCCAGACACTCGTAGCACCAGTGCCTTGGCTCACTATCCAGTGACTCAATCTGGTGGTCCACAATGGACCCATAACCTATTATTACACACGACGTTGGTTATGCTTATCATTTTTGCATCTGTCTGGAAAGATCTCAGCCTGGTTCCTGTAATTGTCCCTGTGCTGATGCAGTGGCCTGCAACCATTTGCCAGTAGGAGCCAAACTTATGCAGGATTTTACTTCAGCCAAGCACAACAGCAGATCATTTCATTGATGAGTTGCTTCTCTCTGGGTAGATATTAGAAGTCCTGAAATGATGATTGTAATTAGCAAGTTTCCAAAGGCTGGATTTTCTTTGCTGAATTGGTTTTAAGCCATGCTTGCTGCACGGCTCAAGGGACGGCAATGTCGATCTAATGGTCAGTCAAATTCTGTATAAACATTCATGGCATCTATGAATCCCCCCCTGACATGAGGGCCCTACAGCTGTTGGATGGATTGCCTTGAAATTTGGTGCAGATACAGATGTTCCCCTTAGGATGGATTGCATAACCTTTTCCTCAAGTGCCAACATTGGATAAAAACATTATTTTGCTTTGGCTTCAAACCAAAAATCTGCACAACGAATGAAATTCCCATCATCTTCACTGCTTCACGTCACTTTACAATGTTCTTGGTTCTCAATCAGAGATATTCAGAGATAAACATTCAGAGATAAACATTAGCCCGCTTACATTAGCATTTAGCTCAAAGCATCAGTGCTGTTCAGGACTGACTTATGAGGCCAGTAGCATAGATGTAGACTCTTGTTTAACGTTTCTATCTGCAGAGACAAAACTGGTTGAGAATAAAAGCTTTTTTCCTTCTTAATGGTGAATGTTTCATTTTGAGGTGAACAAGTCTTCGTTTTCAACACAAACATGAATTACAAACCTTGTTTTTTTCCATTTTTCCCCAGTTGCTGTTACCTACCCAGCAGTCCTTTGTCGGAGTTGGATATGCACATGTCCTTCTCAGCACTGGGCAGGACGAAGCCCACCACGAAGCCGTCCACGCCGTCAGCCATAAGTGCCAGGCCCAGCACGAAGAACAGCATCCATTGGAAGCGTCCATGGCCACAGTCCTCCATGATGGTCTCATACTGCTCTGGCAGGTTTTCCTCCTCCTCTTCCTGCTGTCCAGCCAGACGGGCTTTCCTCCTGGCTTCCAGCCGAGCAGCCCGCCTTGCCTCCTTGATCTCATCGGGATGGGGTATACCCTGGTACTCCCCCTCGTACATCTGCTCATCATCATCTGCACCCTCTGTGGCGTCGCTAGCGGCATCCTCTTCCTGTGGAGGGTAGTCTGTCTGGTAAGGGTAGCCGTCCTGACCTCCTCCATCCTGGGTGTAGGTGTATTCTCCACCCTCTGTCATCTGCTGGTTCACGTTGTTTTGATAGGGGTCATCCATGGTTCCTGCTGGGTGTAAGCGGAGCAGGACTGACTTAGCCTTGTCGCCGTCGTACTCTGAGGAAGCTCAAGTTGTCAGCTATAATGGCATAATCCTCCCAAGGAGCTGTGAGTTGCTCTCAGTGTTGCTGCAATCTCCTGGATTCCAGGTGTCAGAAGGAAACTGCAGCTATTCTGTGGCTCGATCGTCTGAGGGGTCTCAAATTTAAGGCCTCAACAGCTGCGCTGAAAGACTATTGCCTTCCTTGATCTGCACAGTGCTGCATGCTGAACCTGAAACACAATGCACACAACACAGAAGTCTGTCAGCATAACAGCAAAGAATAATGCACTTGTAGAGCCGAGACATTGCTATGCAACAGCCCCCTTTGGGATGGCTTGTGAGCTTCCAACTCGAGCCACAATTACAGTCTCAAAGGGCTTTACCACATATATATAATAAAAACATTAAGGGCACGACCTTTGACCCTCTTACAAGGACAAGGTCCTAGAAAAACCTTGAAATTTAAAGACTAAAATTAACCTATAATATGTTTTGCACTCATTAGAGGTCTTTATTTGTTATTTTTGGTTTCAGACAAATCAATTTCTTGATACTTATTATTATTATAAAGGTCTTCAAGCTGTAAATAAATCCACATTATTATTCTAGTCAGAAATTAAAAGTGTCATCTGGCGGGAGAGAGCAGTTCAGGACTCCCAGTCTCCCTTGTAGGCTGCGTGTCCTTCCACACAACCAGATAATCTCATCGTCTGCCTGCTCAAATGCTCTGACGCCATTTTGATCCATCACACAGCACTGCTGCAACAATGACACACTCAGATCTGTCTTGATTTTTAGAGCAGCCAGGGACCAGAGGCACCAATGGGCAGACAATAACAAGTTACATTGCTATTTAGGAATTTTGCAGGCCATCGCATGCATTAGTGACACGATTAAAGGACTTGCAGAGTGAAGTCGGGGACATATTTTTACAAAATCAAGAAATTGCCAGCCTCAGGCTGGATCCTCTGTAGTTTAGAGATAACAAATGATGACGTACTGGAGAAATGTTTTGTGACAGACAACCAAGCAGCATAGCTGAATGCAAAACGCAGCACACAATTCAGGAGAAAGTGGCTAACTTCGGAGTCACATTGTTTAACCAAAGAACAGCAAAGCATTCATGTGTGTAGTCCAGTCCAAATGACAGATGCTGTTTTAGTTTAAGTTTAGTTTTTCACTGCTGCTGCTGCTTTGCCTTCAGATTCCTCAGTGTTGTGCTCAAGGGCACCCTGACAGTGCTACCTTTTAAGCTAACCATGTCACAAGAATGACGAAAAGCTAAACATGCTAGTAATGCTAACCAAAGTAGCAGCAGCAATTGTAGCAGGTAGAGAAGAATCATAAGGTCAGTAAACTAAGTAACGTTAGGTATACATGATATATATGTTACTGTCATTAACTGCCATAAGCTAAGGCATGCTGCAGCAGCAAAACATCCCAAATGTATTAGCATGACCAACGGTGCTTTTAGTTCATGTTTCCATCTGCAAGATTTCTTTCAAAAGTTGCATCGTCTCACTTCAAGCGCAGGACAACAGGTCATGTGTATGTTTGACACACTTCTTCATTTCAAAATACTTTCACTTCAACTGTTGTGGGAGATTAATCAAAGGATCTGACACCTTATGAGAAGTGTGTAGCATCTAGATCCCAATGAAATCTGGTCGTTTCATGGCACTAAATGGGATGAGTGGAAGATTTTAACTTTTAGTCTCACACGCTTGAAGAACAATTAAATGTTTAAACAAGTAGGAATGTGCTCTTTGCAGGAAAAGGCCACAGGGTTTGTGGGATGTGTAGTTTTAATTCAGAGATGTGCTATTGCTGATATTAATTGTATTACTGCTGTGAGAAGAGTAACATTTTGAAACGTCTAACTTGGACAGGGTTTGGTGGAGACACAAAAGGACTGATTGAAACCTCATCTTCAACCTTGAATGTTGTGTCACTGTTTCAGAGTACCTCTAAAACTACTAATTATTCAAATTTAGCTTGTCAGGGACACAAATTACATAATAATGCAATACAGATATATTCTAAATTAATGGTATTTCGTATTTTCCCCCTGCAATCCGATTATTTTTGGGGTGTCACTGTTACATCCAGAAACAATTGTAGTCTTATCATATGACAAGAGGAGGGTTGGTTTGGTTTGGGTTGGCCTGCTCTGGTTTGGAGCCAGGATGACGAACACTGTAATTTAATCCAGATTAAGACTGCAGGTTTTTTGTTTTTTTTTTCATTTTGCCCTTGTTGCCTCACATTATTGTTTCATCATGAAAGCCGCAGGGGTGGCTGATGGATTATGGAGTCTGGATTGAAGCAAGCTGAAAAGTGTTCGCTGCTTTCGGATGTGGAGTCTTTGCGATCCCAAAGTTAAAACGTGCGTTAATCAGTTTGGAGTCCGGCGGAAATAATCAGAGTTTCGGTGCCATGATTCATGCTGTTTTCTTTGTCTCCTCCAGTAACGTGAATAATACATGAACAATACAGGGGAGAGTGTGAGAGGGTGGATGCTCAGTCTAGTTGAGGGAGGCGGTGTTGCTTTCATCATCCTGCTGCAGCGCCTTTACTCACACAGCTGGCGCTTACATAACAGTTAGGCTGCATGTCCTCACTCTTTTCCCTTCTGTCTCCCTGCCTCCACCCTCTCTTCTACCTTATTGATCTGTTTGTGTTTATCAATATATCAACTTGACCCCCCTTATCCCGCTAACACACACACTAACTCAGATGTCAAATCAGCATTTATGCCTGCGCAGAGTTTGAATAGGTCATGATCTGCCTTCCTCCGAGAGCATCCACGGCGTTGAAAAGTCAAAGAGCTCCTTTGAATCATGAAAATCAATGTGAGTCCGAGGTTTAACAGGAAACAGAGGGGTCGGCGAGTGATTTACAAAAAGCTATCTCAATTTCGCGAGTGACCTTTTTACCGCTCACATCATTTATTAGTTGGATGGAGCCAAACTCCGTCGTCCTCACTTCATCAGTTTCTGTGGCTTGTAGAGAGCAACAGGACCGTGCACAATGCGGAGTTACAAATTACTGTTTGGGAAAGTAGCTGCACACACTCACACACAGCAGATACAACAGCTGAGCAGCTCTGGGACCAGCAGTTGAAGGCCTTTTTCCAGCTACACCCTCATTTTGAACCATCCAGTCACCTGGAATACGCTCAGTATAAACCACAGTCTTCCACTGCCGGTCAGAGAGCGGCTCCAGCTGTCCTCCTTTCATCAGCCGTGAGTGCTTTGCTCAAGGGCACATCCAAGAGTTTGGGAAGTGTTTCCTTATTGACTTTCTTCACTCACATTCACACAACCAGAAACTTGAATACAAGCGGTTATTAGGGAAGTATAGAAATGGCAACAATCATTAATCAGCTCCACAACCAGCAGCTCTTTGCAGAACGTTTTCACAGTCGAGGCCATAATGAATTTTCTTAACTCGGATGCATTAATTGTTTTGTTTGAGTTTTTTTCTTTCTTCCCGTTTTTCTTTTCACCCCCAGGGTGACTCATCACGCCTGCACAGTGTTTACTATTTGTTTCCCTCTCTCAATCTGCTGTCATTGCGGCCTTTATCTGCACTAAACCTGGAACCAAACCAAGAGAGTTGATTGAAAGAAAAATGTCTCTCCACAGCTACAGCTGTTCCGAACCTGACAGCTGATTTGTTGTATCGTATGCACACGGGGAAAATGCCTGAACGGTTACTCGGATGATAAAAACATGCCGTTCTTTGCTTGAAAATGACAGAAGTTGCATGCCTTGTAGTCTGATTTCCTCAGTAATGGCTGACCTTTTCTACCAGTTGGCACCACCAAGGCTCCACCAAGCAACATGGGTACAGGTTTGATTGGGTCTGAGATCAGAGATGTTAACTTAAAAAACAAGAAAAGTATCCATCAGAGTGCATGTACGGCGTAGGTTGTATCTGTCGTTGGAACAACTCAAGTGTCAAAACAGTATGTTCATTTTAATCTCAGCTCCTCTGTGACCTCGAGAGGTCAAAGGACAATCCTCTGTGATTTCTGGAGACGAACTGTCTGTTAGACTCTCAGAATGCATTTGTTAGCGACATGTTTCTGAATGAAATACAGTCACTCAGTCACTTTAGGTGCAGGAATGATCACTCGGGGAGCTTATAAATGCGTCAATGCTACCAAAAATGCTACATTAAATGGATCCTGTCAAAGCAATGGATGACATTCAAACTGGAATGAGAGTATCGTCTTTCCTACACGTCTCTATGCAACAACTTTCATCGAGCAGTTCAGCTTAAGGTAACTAAAGTAAGAATCTTTTATTTACACTTATGGCTGTTGTTATTTATGTGGCAAGAACTGTCCATTTTGATTATGCTGCAAATAAATATTAAATTATGGCCCTACAGGTATTACTACAGGTCTTCAGTCGACATTATATCTCACTCCCTCACCAATGTGTCTGATAAAATGACAGAATAATGCAATAAAAGTTGTCTTACCAGAGTTGGCATTCCCTTAATTTAAAAGTGACTTCTGAACAAAACAAACATGAATTTAAAAAAATAAAAAAAGCTAAAATCCAAGTAGCATTTTCATATGTCCAATGCCTACATGTCAGTTTATCCAAAGGCCGTGCTGCAGCCAAGGCTGAGGGATTAGGATCCAACCTCACGATCCCCCACCACCACCCCTCCCTCACCAGGGCTCATCCCCACACGGAACTCCCCGGAAACCAACCCCCCCACCTCCGGGACTCAATGGTACAGTCCTACAAGTGTAAAAAAGCAACAGGCTCTCCTGAGAGTGGCTGCAAACTCAGGATACACTCTGCAGGATTGGTTTTTTTTGGTCATAGTCTTGATCTCTACAAACGCTCATCAGCGCCGACGTCAGAGGTCACTGTGTGATGAGATTCTTTATGTTTTATGCTCAAGGACTCTTCAGCACCGCAGATGCTTGTTGTCATGGAGATTGTAATCCGGGCCTTCAGGGGTCTGCAATCACTGTCGAGAGATCTCCAAGAGCGTGCACGTTTTAGATTTCCCCTCAAACACGACACCAGGTGGTTTCAACTACCAGTGTCATGGCAGCAGTGGGCTGTGCGTCTATAGTTACACCAGCCAGAATGAGCCCTTCTGTCCCATAAGCAGAAGGGCACATTGCTGCAATGGTTGTACGTCCTGTGGAAGTGTCCTTGAGTGAGACACTGACCCGCCGCTGTGGCTGCTCATCCATCCCGAGTCACTCCAGATAAGCATACCTTGAAAAATGGCTAAAACATTTCCACTTCCCCTTGAAGGAGGAAGGAAGGCCCCGCTGGTTCATTTTGTCGGGCGTAGCTGAGTGCAGAGGTGATTATGGACGTGTCTAAGCGCTGCCTGCTGCTGGAGATGGATAATCATAGCCCTCCACATATCATTCCTGTGGTTTACATACAGAAAATGTACCGACTGTGAGCGTGGAGAGGACCGACGCCACAGAGAGAGCAGCAGTTACAGTTGGATAATATGGTGGATTGATGCCAGGCTCTTCCCAGATGATGATAGTATATTATATGATATAAAAAGCGTTTAATACAGATGTATTACTCAGGCTGTCACCAGTTTCTGTCTGCATTCGCGCTCAGCTCAAAACATCTTTATATATGTTTTTTATGTGAAAGGGTTCGATACGTCCAAATGTGCTGGAGAAATGAATCTCCAGAATGTCGACTGTGTGCCGGGCATTACACAGTTGAAATATAACCTACACTGACATTGACTTAAATTTGCACTTGTGTATTTTTTCGGTGTTGAATGACGAATCATTCTGCGGACAAGATACCCCAAAAGTCGTGGCTATCGCACTTTATTTCAGCCCGCCGGCGCCGTCTTCAAATTGCTTGTTTTGTCCAATAAAGAGTTTGAATCTCAGGCATCTTAATTTACCATCACATAAGATCACATGCTATTGATGAAACTGCCCGTTGTTGCCCTCTCCATATATAAAATGAATTAGCTACCTTTTATGAGCTATGATATGATTTAATGTGATATTATTAAAAGAAAATAAGAGGACAACAGAGGAAACTCTGAAAAGATAAACCCACTTTGATGAAGCACAAGTACAGCATGCATTTTCTTTTTTTTTCTGTTCCAGTTATTGTCTGGTAAACCTTCAGACTTGTCTCAGTATCCCATGTGGGGATCCAGCAACTCCTCAGCTCCCACCTGCTCAGATGAGACAGTGAGACGTGATTGTTATGTGATTCAGAATGCAGTGGTACTTGTAAATGTAGCGTAGTAGGCTGCCTACCACATCAATCTGGCTGTTGCATTATGGGATCATTTTGGTTTACTACGCACAGTAAAATATGATAGCTGTCAATATACAAACAACACTATGAAATGACGATCGCTCCAGTGCAAAACATAGAAGATGCTAAATGATTTGTGCCAAATAAAATGTATTTCTCATTCATTACAGCAACAATTTTGCCAGCCGGTCCACCCCCAGAGGAGGACATGGTACAGCCTGCTATGGGACATCATTATAGAGAGTAGATGTCTTGCATAGAGGCAAAGCTCTCTAATCCGAAGGCCAGATAATTCGAGTGCAAAGAGGATTAGCTCCACCCCAGCAGAGCCATTGGCTAAATTTAGCCCCCATACTCTCTGTCTTCACCAGTCTCTATTTAACCCCTCCTCCAAGCCCCGCCCTTGGCTCCCATCACCCATCCATCCAGACGCACGGTCCACCAATCACACGCTGCAGATCATCCTTACACCATCGTGACATTTTTTGGAGCTCTCCAGCTGAATAATCCGGCGTCGAGGCCCAACACATGAAACCACACACACATGAGATACCCTGAGAGGGAAAGTTAGTGTTTTGGCTGCCGTTCACGCCGTGATGTCTCTGCCCTTCATCCGCAATAGTTTTGTCCTCTGGCCAACACATTGGGATTACGGTTGATGGTGCCTGCTCGGCCTGCCTCAGGAGGAGGGGCCCAGCCACGCACAATCCCTGCAGTGGTCGAGCGAGCCGCATCAGCAGAGGCGTCTCATGCAAACATCCAGGAAGTTAATAGCCTCCGGGGGGGGAGGATTCTGGGAAAAAGTGATTAAAAACTCTACACCGTGTCTTTCCTTACAGGTCTCACTTGAAACCACCAAAAGTACTGAGCTCCATGATGAGTCCAGGGTCATATAAATGTTTCCTCTGACCCCTGATTGGCTGCTTGATGATGATGATCAGGGTGTTACTTCTATCCCACTGAGGCGCTGAAAGCAACCCCGTTTTGAAACGTAGCGTGGGCTGTATCGACTCAGGTTGAGGAAATTATTTACTTTCTCTCCTTTGCTTGTCTAACATGAACACTTGATAAGTGTTGGTGTTGTTTGCTTTCAGTCAGATTTATATGAAATGTTGTTTTTAAGCCCCTCAGGGTTCCTGTATCACCTACTCAAGTTTCAGTTTTCTTTCCCCCACCTTTTTTTTTTTTTTTTTTTTTTAAGTGCCTCATCTTTTTCTGTATGTGGGCACAAAATAACTTTAAGATAACAAGGCAAAGGAGAGATGCAGCAAGAAAAACCCTGCTGGTACAATTACCGCTACATAGTTTTGTGCTATTTTTCCTCTGCTGACTGGGGCTTAATGGAGTCACTTTTTTTTAAGGTGGATGTTTTTTAAACCAGCTCTGGAGCATCGTGGTGGACCTCAGGACTAACACAAGCCCCGGAGCCGTGCTGAATATGTTTTTTCGGCTCATCTGAGATCTCTTCTTTGTCCGCGTGTTCAACGTGCGTGGTTAGAAATGCAAAATAAAATCAACTTTGTGGCATTAAAGAGAAGGTAATTGTTCCCAAACTGAGCTCTTTTTGAGTTTTCTTTGTGATGTCACTCTGGCTTCAACCCTCCTGTTTGCCTCTAATTAAAGAGGAGAGATCTGAGGGAGTTAATCTGCTGGGCTTTAGTGAATGGAGGTAGGATGTGGAGGGGGGTGGGAGGCAGCGTGGGCCGGACCTCCCCAAATCCCTCTCGTTTGATTGGACATGCCAGCGCAGCTTAAGTCAGCTGACCTATTCTCTGCTGTGCATCCAGGACAGCACGCGTGGACGTATACGTGCATAAGTAGATGTAGATTTAGACGGAAACACAGGCTGGTAAACTCTGACCTGAAGTCAGGAGTTGTGAGGCAAAGAGCCAAGTGTGAGGACAGAATTCAATCTTAGGTTTACTGCACTGGATAAGTCCATGACAAATGGTCTTTAATGAATCTACTCCGATGACCAGTGAACACATGCACACAGAGTTTGTGTGACAGTGATTTGTATTGTGGTGTACGCTGTAAATCCCAGCTGATGGGATCAGCTGGACTTACTGACCTGCAGCACCACAGACACTGACATCTTGTGGACATGACGGGAATCATTCATAAATGTTGTTAATTACAATAAAATGTTATTGATTCAACACGTAGAGATCTGGACTGTGAGCTTTCTGTCTCCTCCTGGAAATACCTTTACTTCATTAGTGCCAGCAACAATATTCATAATCATAATACTGCAGCACTCAGTCAGTATATGTTTTATTGCAATGGTCGCATGTATATAATAGGAGGTCATACAGTAAGCAGGTCAGAGGTCAGTTTTAAGTGGCTGTGCCTCAGTGGTAGAGTGGGTCATCCCCCTATCAGAAGATCGGTGGTTCGATCCCTGGCTCCTCTGGGCTGCGTGCTGAAGTGTCCTTGGGCAAGACACTCAACCTCTAATTGCCCCCGATGCTGCGTCATTGGCGTGTGAATGGGTGAATGGTTCTGTTTCATGTGAGTGGGTGAATGCTGACTTGTAGTGTAAAGCGCTATATAAGTACAGGCCATTTACCATCAATATTAAGGATAAACAAAACATTTCCGCTATCTTTAATGTCAATGAATGACAAAATACCATAAAAAGACCAAAAGTTCTAACACTCTTCCTATTTGTGATGTAAAATCCTAAAAATGTGACTTTTCATCTTTTAAAAATGCTAAAAAACCCTTTCTAAAACAGCTGTATACTGTAGTTTAGAGCAGAATAATATATATTTGCTGCTCCAGTATGTATGTGCGTCATGTCTATGTGTTTATGCTTATTATAATGTAGGAACACGGAGAACCAAAGAGGCTCCGAGGGATGAACTATATCAGGCACTGGTTGCAGAGGATTGTCCTGCTGGTTAGTGGGTTCAATACTTTTTTGGTTTTGGGGGTTTTCATGGGATTTTGGTAAAAATGAAAAAGATAAAGATAGACTCGATCACCCGATTTATCCTTCGACAGGAGCACACATCGGCTGTGGGATGTTGGGATGATTCCCAATCCAACCGGCTGAATGACAGCGGCCCTGACTGGTTATACCGTTAGCTGCGCAATTATACCACACAGTATCACCATAATTCTGAGGTGCATTTGATGCTCGGAGACATTCTTACAAGCCGAGATGAAAAAAAAGAAGCGAGGAAATGACACGTTCAGAGTCAATTTGAAGCTGACAGTTAGAGAGAAAGTGTATGAAATACCCAGAGAATTGTTGTATCTGTAGGGTTAGCATGTAAGAAGCGCCGCTAAAACAAACGGTGGGTGGCAGTTGAGTGAACTGTGCTGCCAAGAAAACAGACAGCTTAGACCCGGAGGAAGCCTTCAGAGATCGTCTTGATCTTTACGGTGTCAGAACTTTTTACGCTGAACATGTGTCAACTTTGCCAAAATAACAATGATCAGGAACTTTAAAGCAAAACACCGAGGGAATCTTGTGTTGTGATCATTTTATAGATACAAGTCAAATATTTGCAAAGAGATTTTCAGCTATAGCTTTGACACATTTCTCAAAAAGATGCTTTCATTTAACCTAAAACTGCCCAAATCAATACATTTATATATTAGCACTGGAACAAATTGCAACGTGTAAACTATGTGTATCATGAATTTTGCAGTTTCCCTTAGCTCAAAGGCACATTTTAGCATCTTTTAGCTACTGTTTTGGTTTTATGACTGGCAGCTTTTCATTTCAAACCACAGCAGCTAAAACCCTGATAACTTTACTTCATACCCAATGGGTGATTTGTACATTTCCTCGGTCCCTTCGCCATATAAAATACTTTATTTTACTATTTTACAGTTTTTCAGATTTGAGTGTGCGTGTGTGTTTGCTCAGAAGACACGCTGGGCTTCGTTTAGCAGTAGCACTTCACTTTGCCACTTTTAACAATCGCCACAGTCTCGGATATGAGACGTGATGGTTTCCAACGTCCCAGCGGGAAGAATGAACATGTAAGTCCGTCCATTCCTCTTTTTAGGGCGCGGCATGTGTGAGTTTCCGGGCCAGCTGAACCAGTGCTGTAAAGGCTAGAAATGGAAAAAATGGAAACAATTTTTCAAAATTCAACACTCTCAGTAATTTATAAGCTACATATCAGGATCCTGGCTGAATTCAGTGACCTCAGGGGGGACGGAGATGGACGGCAGGTTAACAAAGGGGATGTATTTTAGTCATTTTGCTAACCAGGCGGATTGCATTCCCCCTCATCTCCCCTCAAATCACCCACTGGGTGATTTGGCTGGCTAGACCTGCCCAGCATTAAATAGCAGACTGACCAAGTGAGGGACCAGCTGCTGAGCACATCATGCATTTAGAAGCTAAAGAGGCCTGATATTCCCCCAGCATTTGGTGGAGAGCGAACAGAGGCAAAAATAGGAATGAGCTTTAGACACCAAAGCTCATGTTGCCCTGTGTTATTGGGTTGTGTAAACAGGCTACTGTTTGCTAGCATGTTTGCCACAAAAAACCACATCATGTGATTTTAAAAATGTGTGTTTTTATGTTTTTGTGCTGCCCCCAAGTGGCCAAAAAAATCTAATATTCCTGGGTCGAATTGTTGGAAGACCTATGAGAGCCTGATAAAAACGATTTTATTTTGTGTCACAGATCTGCGTTAACCTCACATATGAAAAGACAGTGAGGTCTGTTGCAGTTTATTGATGATTTAACGCTCAAAATAAAAGGTAAGTGCTTCAAAATGCAAACATGCAAGAGCGCCTCATCTTCAACGTTTGTGAGCCGTGAGCTTCGCAGTTCAAACAGCCACCGATGAAACAATCTCTTCTCAAGAGAGCTGATGAAGGTCACGTGACATGATCAAAAGCCCCAGGTCGGCTGCTAGGCTGAACAGTTTTTGCTAACCAAAGTCAAAACTGCGTTGATGCGTGTTTCCTGACAACCAGGGCGAATGGCATCAGCTGATGAAGCTCGTGTGACGTCATGTTCCAGAAGAAGCTGCTAAAGGTCCTTGAGGTGCGACTGAGAGCCGACATTCAAACCTTAAACATGAAATTCAGAATGAATCAGCACACAAAGCGGTTGCAGACCAACCATGCCGCTGTGCAAATTCGACTGAGCTCGCGGTTTATTTACAATTGTGTTACATAATTTGGGTGTTGGAGTTCAAACACTTGCAAGCTCGTTCCCACTTGCTGCCATTTTAGGCTGAAAAAGTATCCCGGTGCAGCTTGAACTGGAGAAAAACAACAAAATCCTTGCGGCGCAGACTGAGAGAGAGGAAATGTGGACGGTGCCGCAGAGTGTAAGAAGCTTTCCACTGAACTGAGAGACAGTGTATGCAGCACTCCGAAGGCACTTCAGCCAAATGATATGCCTCTCGCTCCTTCTCTCTCTCTCTCTCTCCCCTTCCCTCCTCCCTCCTCTTGCAACTAGTGTGTTTTTGTCTCTCTATCCAAGTGTTTACTCTGGCTGGGGGGGTTTTCAGCCCTATCTCTTCCATCCTCTTCCATCCAAGTCCTCCAACTTACAAAACCTCCTTTTATCGCTGCACAAAGGCAGCTATGTACTTCTTTGTGTCATGCTTGTTTCCCCGTCTCGCTCATGTTCTGGCAGTCTGCAGACCGCCCTGCTTCAGCATTCCCCCCACGTCCCTCCAGTCCTCCTCCAGACTGCAATAATGTGTCTAAGTGCAGCTCAGCATGGCGGTGAATGGGGACTCTTTTCAATACCACCTGCCATTTATCTAACCCTCAGCTGGTTACAGGTGGAGGAGAGACACAAAGCTGCGAGCTCAGAGGCCTGTGATGGGAGGAGGGCTGGGCTGCCTGCTGGGCCTATGAAACAACCTTTCTGTGGTTCAATTTCACATACGGTGATGGAAACTGTATGTACCCGTTGTGTTTGCAACACTGTGTACATGTGTTTGATGAGGCGCCAGATAGCGGCTTGTCTTGCAGAAAGTTGAGCTTCAAAGACGGTAATACAGTTTGCTCTGTGGCACATCTCTGCAGCTTTAGTTGCTGTCGGATAAGAGCGCAGACTCCACTCAAAATCACGACATCACTTCGACCAAAACAAAAGATCAACTCAAGTTTAGCATTAAATATTAATTCAGGACTGCAGATCCAATACGTAGATGTGTATTTAGGTCAATAAAGAGCTTCTATTATATTTAAAATCAGCAGCATTTTCTCTTTTGTGTGTTTGCAGAACAATGAGAAAGCAATAACTGCTGTTCCCCAAATGTGCATGAATTTCATTTTAGTATTAAAAAAAAAGAAATCTAATATTTATTTTATACTCATCTGTCCATCAGGCTTAATGTAAGTCTCTATGTTCTGTTTGCTGCAGCTGAAGACACCATGGCAGAACTCCGGGTATTTATTGTACTTTTCTCTTTCTGGCATCAGGCATTTAGTAGAAAAAAGCCAGCAGACGGTGGCGTGATTCATCAGTAATGCTTTTGTCACAGTTATGATCCATAACAGCAGATAAGCAATGCTGAGAGTGGAGCAAGGCAGGCTTAAGCCGAAGTTTTGAGTTGGGGAAAAGACACCCAGGTCAGTCTGCTCTTAATGGCAACCATCCATCAGCGTGGACCACAAGTTGGCACGTAAATCTAATCCAAATACAGTAGAAACATTTAGGGATGTGCAATCAGCAAGACTCCCTCTCTGTTTCAAACAAACAAATCACCCTCTCTCCCACCCCAGGGGCCGCTGTGACATTATTAGCAGTGATTTCATCCGGAAGTGAGCGCTCACATGCTCGCCAGGCTCAGCTGAAAACCACTGGATGTTTTTATTTTTCGCAGCCACATAATGAAAGCTCTGTTCAATTCGTGTCACTCAAAAGACGCCGGTCAGATGAATCTGTTCTCTGGAAATCCCTGTTGGTTTTTTTGTGTGTGTGTGATATTATTTAGAAACCCGGGTGCGTTTGACTGATTTCTGGAGGTGGAAAAATAATGCAAGGTATAAAAAAACATACTTTTGTTTGGTCAACTAAAGCGAGGAAATGAATCCTCTCCGCTTTGCATTCATACATACCCCTTATGCATTGAAACCTGATGAAAAGTAAGGTTATTCTAAACACTGCCTCCTTTATACGTGCGCGTACAACAAACACACAAGGTCTAGTCTTTGTGCAGTTTGTTTCCATCCACGTTGAGCAGAGCACATTTCACACTAATGGGCTGCCGAGGAACAGAAGCATTTGAATGCTAAACTTGCTCATCACAGGTATGGAATCGCTTCTGAGTGTAAGGAATCCATTTTAGTCGAGCACACACGCTGCATGGCTTGTTTTGCTGTGAGGCACCACAGTTCTCTGCTTAAGTCTGCTTTCGCCAGTCTTTTATGGGTCTGCATGATAAATACAAAGGAGTGTAAGCTACAGCATTCGGTTGGGGATTCATACAAGGCAAAAACACCCACGAGTAGAGCATTTTAGAGCAAAAGTACTCTACTTTTTCCTTTGAAGACACTAAACATGAATCAGTGCTTTTCAACATAAATACCTTGTACCACCTGTTCAGCACGACATAAATATGGGGCAGCCAAATTAGCCTTACAAGAGTTTGAGCTGCTTCACTTTAAACAACATCACTGGGTCTACTCTCTCGCTCTGTGTGTGTGTGGGTGTCCCTGCTTTCAGAGTTCATTGCAGATGGCCTTTTGAACCAGCAGAGGGCAGTTCACACCACAAGTGTTTCTTTTTTTCCCTCCCTGAGCCAGGAAGGTGACAGGTGCTTTATGCAGTCACCATGAGGCAGCGGCGAAACCTCCCTGTAGAGCATCACAAACACCTCACGTTTGCACCACTGGACAATCCAATTGCATTGTTGCTTAGGCACCAGCGATTCACGCTCCAATGGCAGACGGTTACCACTGACCAAAGCATGGTGTTGATGATTAAACTGAAAGACAGAATGAAGGAGAAGAGAAGAGCATCCAGATTCATTCAATGTTTCTGCTTTAATCAGTGACCTTATCGTACTTAAGTGTATGTCATGCAATCACTGTGGGGTTTCCTATAATATTAGGTTTCAGTATCTGCAGTGAATAGGGGATTTGGTGCCTTAAAGTTAATGTATTTTAATCCTTATTTAGTATTACTGTGGCCTTACATCCCTACAGGATATCATACATACATGGTTTTTCAAAATAATAGCAATGCAACTTCATCAGAGTGGTTATAGTTCAATAAAACAACTCATGGTGAGCCTGCTGTGCGATTACATTTTATTTATACTTGTCTTTTTTCACGCATTTCTGCAAATATGGTGACATCTTTGTCAACGTACGGTAGTTAGTATATACAGGTTTTGCGACTTAAGGCTAGGCCTTCAAAATAAAAGCACGACAAAGTTTTACATTCGAGTCGAAATCACTTCAAAGCTGCACCGAACAACCACATATATTCCGTATATTGATTTGGTGTAATTTTAGCGCTTTATGAAGAAATGCAACGATAAATGAAATGACGGAATAAAATAAGAACAACGTACACAAACATATTTCTTTAACGAGTTTCCCTCTTTTACTTCTAATATGCCATTTACCCCAATTTCCTGCGTTAGCCGCTTTCACGAGGCACGTGAAACGGTTACGTTCCCGTTTTATTGTGAAAATCCCACACCGGATGTCGACACTTTACCGCGAGCTTCACGCAGCCACTGAACAGCGACCCCGACGCTTTCAGTCACAGTTTTGATACTTTACCCCAAGTTGCCTTTTAAAGGGAATTTGTTTGAGCTCACTTTACGACTAAATAAAGGTCACTGTAGTTTTAAAAGTGAGCTCCTGGGGGAAACCCCATGCAAATAGGGCTGATAATAGCCCTCCTGCAGACTCCTCCCACTGAGTTGTCCTGGGAAACACTAACAACTGTAAGAAAGTGCAGTCAACCCTCCCGTTCGTGCTCGGGCAGAGCGCCGCTCGTCCATCTCACACCACACTTACACCAACTTTATCAGTCTTTTTAAAGCGCATTTCGGGCCGAGCTCCAAACACAGCCGGGTCATCCCACCAGGAGGATTATTATGCGTCCACAAGCCGCTGCTTCTTCACACTGAGCTTCATCTGCTTGAGGTAAGAGGGGCTCACTTCTGCAACGTAGCCGTGCTGATGTGAACACACTCCTGCGCTGCTTCGCGTCTCTCGGTGGTGTTTCTACGCTGAGGGGAGTTGTTTAATGGCTGCTGGACGCCCGAGGTGGGTTTTTAACTTGTTGCTCGGTAGCCATGACATCCTCATTGAGATCCTGCAGGGCCGGTGTGGGACCCTCTCACGTTTCTGTGAACTCGGCGACCGGCAGCGAGGAAGAGCTCAGTGGTCAAACTGCAATGCAAGATAACAACTTTTAATAAAAATAATAATGTTTAAAGTGCAGGAGATGAATGAAAAAAAAAGTTTGATATTAGTAAAAACTTTATCTAAATGCGTCAAAACCATTAGGGATTATTATTATTATTCTCATAAAGACACTTATGATTAAATGCGACATCATGCAAATGAGTTAAATACATGGAAAAAGGATAAATATTAGGAGCAGAAGACCTTAATATTCATATTGTATCTAAGTGCATGTTTGGAAAACTCGTGATGTTGAGCCGCTCTGCTGTGTGATTAAGTCAAACTGGAAAAAACAAATTTTAACTTTTTTTTAATATATATATACTTAAAATATAGGTCAGAAGAAGAACTTGACATGAATTACTTTGCATGATTAGTCATTTGCATGTATGATATCCTGGCAATAACCAAGATAAACCTTCCTTTAAGCCCAGTCAAGTCATAATAAAGCTCCTGCTCGGCAGCACTGACGCACCTCAGATCTTTCTGTGGAGGACGCTCGACTGCGCAGGCCTTGCCTTTCCTGCTGGTGGGAGGATGTGCACACATGTCGAGGAAAACAGTAGCCCACTAATTCATTTACACTCGCTCGACCTCACCCACGTAAGAATGTTCAAAGGACCGGGCGCGTAAACATGGCCGCCCTCTGGTTTCCCACATTGTAACACGCCCATGCTCAGGAGTCACATCTTCTTCACTCCCAGGACTGATTGCACCGTGTCCCACGCAATCGGAGCTTCTGTGCGAGATGCTCCTTTCAAAATTTTCCTTTTGGCGCTCATCTGATAAGTGATCTTGAGCTCTACACGGCGTGCTAACACCTACAGTAAAGATACTGCATCCTCGGATCAGACACCAATGTCTCATCTGAAATAATCCTCAATTTAATCTGAGAAAACTAGTGCGAGAGGCTGCGAAGGAGCGGCTGGAAGGATTTGAGGATCTGGAGCCTGTTTTATTACCTCCTACCTCACTGTCAGATGTGTGTGGATTAGAAACACTGCACACAGTTGTTAACGCTCCCACAGCATCGTGGCAGGACCCTTCCTGCTTGTTTTGACTCATTTTGTGACATGCATCTGATTCTCTCGCTGTCACTGCAGAGTTTTTACAGTCAGTGTTGACTCAGTGGATCTGGAGTCTTTTGGGCAGCCTAGTCATCTACCTAGTCTGTGTTTCCATGTGGATTCATGTCACGGGTGGGGGGGGGGGTTGGCCTGTAAAACCGAGTCACCGCATCTGAATGTAGGACTTCACCATCCTCATATTACATATTCTGAAAAGAGGTGACAGTGTGAAAAGAGGGCATACACCTGCTGTCCCGACTCCTTCCTGAAGATTAGCGAAGGTGTGTCTGATTTCCAGTTACACTTTAAATGCTTTGCTAATTTTTAACTTTTGGCTGCTGCAGAGAAGCTCCCCTGGAGACTCTTTCCTTTTCCTGACTTGATTAATAACCTGTTGGTTAGCTTTACAGGAAAGAGAGTCCAGGAAATCCTTGGATTTGAACCACCAACCACCCAGATCACTAACTGTTTGACTTCATGCACGTGTGTTTCTGTGATTTAGTTAAAAATCAGAGTTTTTAAGAGCTGAAAAACATTTTTAGGGCCGTGTGATCACAATTATGTAGTGCATTTTGTTAGGGAATGTTTCTTTAAATGAATAAAAAGCCTAAAATGTTGTGCTTTGTGCCCTTTTGTGTGCCACAGTACAATTTAAAATATCATATGACTTAAAAAAAACCAAGTCGGAGTTGCTCTTAAAGCCACCCGGTCTTAAATATCAGAGCCCTCACGTCGTCAGAGTAGGTGTTAAGTATGTAAAGAAACGCTTTAAATGCAAAGACAACGAAAGTGAGAATTTCACAGTTACAGTCCGGACTGTCAGGAGAGGGCCGCGCAGTTCCTCCATCCTCCATTAAACAAAAGCTTGTTTGTCTGCACCCTCTCTCTCTCTCTCTCTCTCTGTGTGTGTCTCACAGCAAAGTTTACGCTCGCTTGTGAGGCCGTCCCAGCCAGAAATATGTATTTAGCTCCAGTACAAGAGGCAAATGAAAGAGGAGTTGGCCTCCCGTTTAGTGTACTGTAAATTACCATGAGGATTCTGCCGGCTCCAAGCTGAACCCAGCCAATTTCTCATCTTCACAAACCCCCTAATTTAATGATGATGGAGGATACGCTCGGTGTCAGCCTTGTAATTACACTGTATTTAGTATAGAATGGAAGCATTAGAGGAAGTCTTACAGGTACTGGTTCATGATGTAGCGCCGTCTCGGGGATGGGTTTTGTATGCCTGGGAGGGCGACCGCCGAATTCCCTGCTGATTTTCACAATAAAGCCTCGACTCAGTTTTTGTTAAGACTGGAATCGCTGGAATCCTCTCAGCGCGCCAAACAGCGGCCGCACTCACTGTTTCAAAACAGCAGCCATCTCTGCGGCTTGTACCAGTGTTGTGCCCCTGAGTAGGACTCTTTCTCCTCCTGGGACTTGGCGGGCATACTTTGTTGTTAATTGTTTACTGCGCCCGTGGTGCCGCCACATCTTTCTTCACCGACTTTGCCAGCCTGATGTTTGCCTTAAGATATAATGTGTCAATTGTTCCCAAATCCCAAAACGTAGAGTTGATAAAAAGATAAAAGTGTCCATATAATACATTACGGTATTAAGATTAAAACAATACCATTCAAGAACTCCACTCGGGTAAAATTGTATACATTTAAATCAAATTTCTGATCAGAGAATATAAAAACAATTGGACCAATGCGACCAGATCTTTGCTGCCATCGTCTGCGCCCGACGGGTTTTGGTTAATACCAAAAAGTATTGGAAGTTCGTCGCTGGTGATTGCGTGTGCATGTGCAGTCCTGCGCTGTGCATTCACCATGACACATAACCGATTCATCTGCAGGTCTGCAGAAATATGTGATCAGTGAGTTTCAATGGCGCTTTATATTCGCCAGTAGGGAGCTCCAGTCAAAGAGGTGAGACGGTTCTCAGCAGAGTTTGTGTCACTGTTGCATACGACCTAACCTGAAACTGTTGCAGCACAGGAGAGGATGTTACAGCTGCTGCTGCTGTGAAACGGAAACAATTTCCATTGCAGTGTATCACCTGACTTTGCTCAAAGATGATCTGCGATTGGTGATTGGCAGCAAAAAAAAAAAAAACCCACTCGTGTAATCACACACAGGCCCGCTAATGAAAATGTGCTCTACAAGTGGTCAGACTTGCATTTCGTTGCGACAGCAGCGTTGTGTAAATGCTATAGTCTCCAAGTAGACAGAAATAAACCTTTGTGTGCCGACTTGGCGGGAAGCAAATGCAAAACAAACAGGAGACGGTGGGCTCAAATACAAGGATGCAAATAGAAAGCCGCAAAAAAAACCAAACTGGATCGTCAGGATGGATGATGTTCAAACCAGCTCGGGTATTTACTGTTGGGCTCAAAGCTGTCTGGAGGAAGTCATCTCCTGTATACATACTGAAATCAGATTTTGGCTATGTATACAGGGGAGGTTTCCTACCTGTGACTATAATCCTGTCACGCGCAATATGGATGCGAGGTACATATAATACCAGGTATAAAGCAGGCCACTGAGCCTCTGTCTGCTCACTCGGGAGTTTCTGTGCTGAGCAGTAAGACAGGACTGAAGTTTGTACCTTTTTCTATTTTTGTGGACCACAAAGTGGTGTTGAGATGGCTCAGGTGTCTGCGCTGCCAATATGCTGCTCATGCTGTGTGCGCCTTGTGTGTCACTTACCAGCACTGGCTGTTATTCAGGCTGCAGAGATGCCAACCTGGCGCGACTGGAAGGGGATATTTGTCATTTCAGGACGTTCGTATTGTTGACATCTGAGTCACGCATAAAAGCCATTTTCCTCAAAGACAAATTGAAGGCAGAATGGGAGAAAAATCCAGCGCGTCATTTGACAACTCTTACTTCCACGTGGAAGACGTTTTTCAGACTCCCATAAAACACCAAGACTCCCCTCCGCTGCTGATAAGAAACGGTATTTTGTTCAGTGCACGGTACATTTTTAAAAAACGTTATGCGTTTATTAGATAAAGGCGGTGAGGAGAAGGACATTAGGTTGTGAGAAAGATGCTGCAGCCAAGTCTGTACAGGGGACGTTGCTATTCACTGTCAGCATCTGAACCTTCAAGACACGTAGGCGTGACCGCAGAGCGCGTTTAACCTGATTCTTATATATATAAATTATGTATTTTGCTTGTCTGATCTCATTTTGGAAAAAAAATTGAATATGCAAAGTATCACCAACGTGTAATCCATCCCAGAGTTGCTGTATAATTAAACGGCAGAGGTCGAGCAGCTGTTGACTACGATGGTTCATGAATTGTTACATCAACACCAAAACGTTGTCAGGGGCCCTGAATCCTTTCTCTGTAAACTGTTCTGGTGTAACACTCTCATTAAAGCCGATTATTAATGATATATAAAGGTGCTCCAGATTGCAGCAGTTGTAATATGGGTGTGTTGGGAAAGCACAGGCAGGTAGTTGAACTTCCACCATCGCAGCTGCAGCAGACACCTGACCTGTGGCCTGAAGGCTCCGCCTCTCCCCTCTGACATCAGGGCTTTGATCTGCCTACTGTCTGTGTTAGCACAAAGCCATATTTAGCTCAGAGTAATCAGCGTGGTGAGAGCTCGCATGCCCGCTACTGAGGATACCTTGCCTAGCATAAACACACCTGCTCTCTCTGATGGATTTAAAATGAATTTAATGCGCACCTGATAGAGTCAGCTCGCGGCCGTCGTCGTCAAGTAGACAGTGGGTAAGGTTTCCATTGATGGCCTCATTAGTTCAAACCATTTTAGAAGCTGCACTGTAGTTTGAGGTGACAGACTTAGAAGTCAACAAGCTTTGACTTTCAGGGTGCAGACAGAGGCATTATTATGCATGAAGTTACAAATTGATTCTGGTTTTTTTTCCCCCTTATTTTTGTTTTGATATTATTCCCCGGGGCAAAGTTTGACTGTGATGAACCTACTGTGCCTAGCAACGTCTGTCTCAGTGATAACGCCCAGTGCTCTTCATAAAAAACACGTGTGACCAAAGAGTCTACTGCTAAATTAGGTTGTAATTGGGCTCCGCTTATGGAAAAGTATGTGTGCACACATATAAAAGTACACATTTCATATCTGCGCACACATTTCCTTGAAAGACAGTTATTTGTTTATGAATTTAGGAATTACTTCTTACTTCAGACTCTTCCTGTCTGGAAATGCTCATGTCTTTTAAACCCCACAGTTTTCTTGGTGACGCAGGTTGTCAGGTTAAAAAGTCTTATACCGAAGTTCAGCTAACTATGGCGTCATCATCAAGCTCCAACGCGTGAGCTGAATTGTAAAATCGTGGTTAAAAAAAAAGGAATCTGTTGTCTTATTTAATGTGTCTTCAGTATAATCTCAACCTTGAGTTTATGCTGACAGCCAGCGGTTAGCTGTAGTGGAAGATTATTTCAGCATGTGTTTTAATCACAAGTGATAATCTCAGTCAGGAGCTCATTTCCTGTTTGAGAAATTGTGCGTCCTCGTGGGCAGAGATGCCTGTTACGTAGCCAGGGAGCCAGTGGGGGGAAGTGAGCAGCTCAAGTGCATCGCTGGCATTCAGTTCCCACTTGCGGTGGTTTTATTTTCACACTTCTTCTTCAAAACCTGCCAGTTTTGAACAGTTTCTAAAGAAACGCTGAGTGGGATTACATGAGTCATGTGGTTGTAACGCCTTGGAAAGACCCTTGAGAGGTCATCAGTGCATTGATGGGCAAAGACACACACCCACACACAAACACACACACGCATATTTTTGTGGGAAATTTATTGTGGGAGTTTCTGATTGACCAAACTTGCTCGTCGGTGGTGTCATATGGAAAGAATCAGAGCTGATATTGAACTTCGGGACCTTCTTGCTGTGAGGTGATATTATACACAAAGCCATTAAGTTGCCACCAGCAAATCTCATGCGCATGTTGCTTCATTGCACATCTTGACCCGTTTTAAAGAAAGCTGGTTTGTTGATTCAAGTGTTGTTACCTAACAATACGCACCAGCCATGGCTGCAGTGTGGGTAATGTTAATCTGATCAGGACTGCTGTGAGACTGAGGTTTGCGTTGCTCGGGATTCTTCGGGCTAAACCTCTTACCTACCAAATGGGACTAACAGCCACTTTCCTTTTCTAAAACTCTGATGTCTCCCCGTCTCTCTCTGTTATTTGCTCCAGCAGCCCTTATTTTGTCTTCTTTCCAATGTCAGTTTGTTATTTCACACTCCATGGCTGAAGCGGTAAGTGCAGTAAGTTGACAGTGAAATGCCATATTGATCACTCTGAGAGATTTGGGGCTTGTGTCTGCTTCTGTAAATAAGCTGAAATCCACATCGCTCACCTTGTTGTCACCCACTGGGATTCCTGTGAAACATTTAATTGCCGAGTGCCGCTGAAGTCAAGTAGCAGAAATGTTCTTGCGCAGTTTCGTAATATGCTATTCGTTGTTCTGCCGGGGTCATCAGAATGCCGCAACAAACCTCATACGTCACTCTGAATGTTACTTCAAGCCTGTTTTCTGATGGGGTCACCATGCCTGACAACAACATGCAACAGCAGCTCCAACTGATTAAAAGAGACGTAGTCGACATTTTGGGAAATATCGTTATTCGCTTTCTTGCCCAGTATGACAGCAAACAGTCCATACAACTCATGTACAGATTAAGTATGAAACTGGTGTCAGTTGTCAAATCTACAGTACATATTGTCTACAGTGTCTATAGTGTGAACACATTTCCCTGTTGCATACGAGACTTTTTCTTGGCTGGGTCCAATCATTTTTCTGGTTGATAACTGGTCTTAGCCAAGAATTCATTTGGCACACAACCCATAAAAATCTAATTTCTTGTTTTTTTACCCTTTGTTGTTTTTACAATGATTTTAAAACGAAGACATAACGCTTTGGTAAACCCTAGAATAGAAACTTGTTGTTTTTTGTAAGTTATACATTAGCAGGGTGCTAGCTTTATGCGATGCCAAGGTAGCTAGTGCTGAAATTTCCCTGGTGTGGGACTAATAAAGGAAATCTAAACTTCATATGTACTGTACTGATGTGACAGAGCCAGACACACTATTTCTTGTGTAAGGCTACGTTAGCGGGTTGCTAGCTTCATACAGATTTGATAAAGGTACAGCATCAATCTTATGATCTAACTTTTAGCCTCTTAGTCCCTTTAAATAAACAGATTTCTCGAAAAGCTGGACTATTTCTTTAAGTATCCACAGACTTTCCACTCATGGATTCATGGTGTGGAAACAGTGGGGGAGGGGGGCATCAAACCTGGGGAGGCGCACTGATCAAGGCCCAGGTCCTGATTACAGGCCTGCCCCCAGTGTGCCTCACAATAAGATAATGCTATCTGGGACCACAGGTATTTGGTTTCAGTGGAGAGGGTAATAACTGTCACCAAACACTGAGGAGACCTTTCATCCCCTGGCCTTGTGTTGTCAGCCAGCGTTTGTGTGGAGCCTCTGCACAGAGGCGGCTTTTGTGTGGCAGGGTGAGGTCACGTCACCACGATGGCCTCATATCTGTCCATAGACACAATAGCTAGGTTTGATTAAATCAAACAGCCGTGACTATCTAAATGGCAGTCAACATGGTGTGTCCAAGTTACTGTGGCGGCGTTGTTGAGAAAGTGACGTAGCTCTGACTAATTTAGCCGTGCCCCAGAAGAGCAGAGCTGATAGTGAACCGTAAAAAGAATAACACAAGTGTTCAACACACAGCAGACGCACTTTGCTCCTTCTGGGGTTTTGTGCTGCAGGGGAATGCAGTCAGTGTATGAAATGTTGTAGCTGGTAGGCCAGTAACTAGTGGTTAACCAAGGGAGAAAGCACAGGAGGTTAAACAAACGTCTGAGTTAAACATCAAACCCAGCTGAATCACACTGAGTCCTAATCCTCTCTCAGTGTGTCACATTTGAAAGAGGCGACTTCCTAAACGAATACGTGTTACGTATTAGCCGGTGAGTTCTTCATGAATATGACTGATGTGGTGGTCAAGACTGTTTAGAAGTCCTGCGTTATGAGTCACGCATCGTTCATGCTTGGAATGTAACTTTTATATGGACAGAAAAGGCAAACTGGCCTTTTGGCCAAAAAAAATGTTTATTTCTACAGCATTTTTTTAAAATGTCAAAGTCTTTTTTTGCTCCAGCGTTTCCAAACCTAATAAAAAGTGTATGTTATGAAAAAAGAGGTAGTTGATAAAGAAGAAAAGGAGGAAGAAAAGGAAATAGGATGAAGAACTGTTGGACAGTTTGACATGAACTCTGTCCCTCACCGGGCTTGAAATCAGCCTGAAAGCTCTCCCTGGCACGCTCGTCTGCCATTTGGTTGAGGTTTTTATCCAAAGCTTCTTACCTTACCATGAGGCATTACACTTAAAACAAGAGTGACCCAAGTGGGCACTGAACTCCTAAACCTGGCAGTGTTTGTCAAAGGATCTTAGTGTCGTTGCTTGTAATTGGAAAACCAGCAGAAGTCAAGACAAAGGTTCCTCTATGTGATGTGTTGTATGCTTGTCATATGCTGGCATCTTTGGAAGAAAACAGACCGAAATGAGCAGAAAGAATAAGGTATCCAGGCCAGGTTGTCCCTGCGCCTATAAACTTAGTCCTGCAACTCTCTGAGACTTAAGTCCCGTCTCTGTTGTCAGCATGGAGCCCCGGTGTTGTATGACACCTCAGGTCTATATTGGGCTTCTGTCCCTCTTTACAGGTGTCTCCATGTCCTTGACTGCAGCTCACTGCGCACAGCCAAATTCTAAAAGCTTCATGAAGAAGCAGCCCCAGGTAACTGTTGTCCTCATAACACGAATCTACATTGGCATGCTCCAAGTTAATTAATGGCCAATGGGAGGTTTTTGACCTAGAAAGATGACATGAAGACTGTATGAAGCTCTGAGACTTTAAAGCACGGCTGTAAATTTGCACATATGTATGCTGAGTTCAAACAACGTGACCTGTTTTATACCGGGAACCTGGACTGGATTCTGCACACTGCAGCCATTAGCTGTTTCTTCTGTGAAGGACGTTATGAATACTCAGAACCCTGAGCTGAGAGGACACATCATGAGATACAAATAGATGAAATTCAGTGTATTATAATTGCATTTGGCTTGAAGCATGTCAACAAAATGCCATGGGGATCTTAAAGCAAATTCAGAAAGCACAATCAGATGCAGTGTTGAACTTGGTACGCTTATTTCTCTGTAGTGATGACCTTTTGCTCAGGTCAGTACAAAGCTATCTACCAAACTGAGTTGTGATAATGCTGTTAAATTAGTTAAACGTCAGAGCTGTGCTGCAAATGAGCATGTAGATCATGGTTGCGGGGTGGAGTTAGGGTTTGCACCTTTGAAACCACAGTGCTGTTATTTCCTGAAGCACTTTGGTTTTGAAACAACTCAAACAAGCAGCTGAGGAACCCTGACCTGCACCTACCATGTGCATTTATTTTAGCAGTTTAAAGAGACATGGCCTTTGGACAGGAGGAGTCAGAGGTTCCTACAGGAAGTCTCTTGGGGAGTGGTGCAGACACAAAGGATCATGTTGATGACCTCACGAGCCTCCTGTCACTTCTGATCTGCCCTTTGTTTACAGTTCCCACCACCAATTCATTGTTCACCTCCCTGTCATAATGTGATTGGATCTTTATTGAATGTCTTTGATCTGGAGGAATTTTAGAAAGATAACCGTGTAAGATAAGAAAACTACTTGCCAAAGGTGAAAACGTGATGTGTTTAGATTTATACCTACATTACAAATGATCTGAATGATGACTGTAGAATATATTGCCAAAAAGGGAGAATAGTTTGTCTTGTTATGCCAAGATTTCAAGCACTAATGCATCTATGTGTGTGTGGTTTGCTCTTTTTAAACCTCGATTTATTAGAAAAATGTAAACTTTGAAGCAGCACCATGTTAAACGTGTGTTACAGCAAAGCAGCGGCTGCTTTCTGTGAGTGGTTCTCCACTTGTGGGTGACACGATACACCTTTCTGCCCGTGGCTTCACATTATTCCACGGATCTATTGGTGATAGGCCAAGATATTCAGCATTGAGTTAGCAAAGACTGCAAGCTTGTAAACGTGGATGTAAAACAACACTGGATTTAAAATATTTCAAATTCAATTTTAGAGAAAGGCAACCAACACTGCTGTTAGACCTCAAGGATAGTGTGCGTACAGTGTATTTTGGTGAGTAACACCCACTGTAAATATAGTTTTTGTTTGTTTACAAGAAAACACCACCCTCATCTTTTTAAGTTTCATCAGAATACAATCAGGTCTGTCATAAATATTGTATATTGGAGACCAAACTTGTATTGACTGCAACAGTCATTGGATACTTCTCTGTCCAGGGAGGATTATTGAATCATATGTGATGGCAGGCTGCTGAATCCCACCAAGAACGAGGGTCTCTCTCCAGAAGAGAGATCTTGTTATTGACAAAAGTAACACATTTAGAGACGGCGCTGCAAGAAGAGGTAACGCATAGTCATAGTCTGCCTGTGCATGTGGACATATTGGGAGAAACCTCAGCCCATGATTGGGAAGGGGGTCGGAGACAGTCTGATTAATGAGTTGTGAAGCTAATCCTGTTCATCCTTCCATTCACGCTGCAGTCACATGGCTATTATGGCTTATTCTGATAGCCAGGGGACCTGTGGAAGCCATAACAGGTCCATTCACAACCCCAACTTGCCATATCACCGCCCCTATCCCAGCATTGAGGGGTTTTTTGTCTCCTGATTTATTGGCCCATTTGTGACGACTGTGCACTTGAACGTGGCTGATGCCCTGCCTCTTTGTGGCCTTCCTGCCGCCGAGGAAGAAAATTCTGTTTTTAGCAGCGGCTAAAAGGCAGTTTGTGCCATAATGGAGACTCTCAGGAGATCAGCTAAAGGCTGGCTGCACCCAGTGTTTTAGGTGGAGTTAATGGGTTGTGTAATCTCTATAAGCAGGTGTTGGGTGGCCGTAGGGTGAGCTTAGGGTATGTCATTTCTCAAGGTTCTTCTGTTACCGGAGGAAAGGAAACTTAGTTTTGTTTGGATACGGGGACTGTTTATTTCCTATTAAACCAAATGTCTAACTTAACATTGTCCGCTGTTTAGTTTAACTGCATGTTTGCTTTGTGGAAAAAACAAGAAAATGGTTTAATTGTAGGATTTCCTGTTTGTCTATTGCTTCAGAAAAGACATGCTCAGAGGTTGGTTTATGTCTGAGATAATACCTGACCTGTACAGTGCAACTTGACACACAACTCCAGGTATTATCCACAGCACAAAGATATCGTGTTTTGGTACATATCCTGGAAAACAGAGCAGCATTTTTCATGATAGAGAAATCAGTGTATTGCGTTTTCTAAATTCTGTACTTTCCACATCAGGATCTGTTATTGGAAATGATCTACAGATGCAGCTATTTTCAGCCCTCTGTGCACTTTTTGAATACTTGTTGCTGCCCAAGAGGAACTATTTGACCAGATGAACTCACATACTGTACAGCCATGTGCTTCACAGCAGGAAATGGATTCAAAGCCTTTTGCACGGATATCAAACCTGTACTAAAGGATATTTTTGGTGTTTGTAGAAACAAGTGACTCTTGTCTCTTGTCTCACAGAGACTCAACACCGAACTCTGCGGCTCCACACAGCTTTAACCCTCGTTTTAGCTCATTGTTTTAGTTTTGCTTGATTTACTGTTTGGTTGAATCCCAGCCTCCTCCACCTCAACCCCCCTGTATAAACTAGTTTGCAGACAGTTGCAGAAAACAAGGTCAGCCACGCTAAACATATGCGTGCCGTTCTATCACAAGCTTTGCACATTTGTGGAGACCAAGCAATTGTTAAAAAGTGACTGTGAATATTAAAGGTGCGTTTATCAGGGGGCTAGACACTTGACTCTAAGCAACACATTAGCCTTAACTACTGTATTAGTCACGTTAGATCTTTGTTGCTGTAGCTCTGTTTCTGCCTCCTATTGGTAAAAATGTAAAGTTTTATCAGCTGTAAACAAACAACTAATGTAGTTTTTGAATTGCACTAAAATCAAACATAAATAGAAGACTATCATTTATTTTTTTATCATTTATTCATAAAAGTGTTAATTTGTGTTTATCAATGTACAGTATTTTCTGAATTGGCCACTAAACATCAGCATTTCCCCCAGAAACACCTCTGAAAACACATTTAGACCTTAGACAATGGAACCAACCATATATTAGCTTGATTACACGTGTCCACCACTTCCTCACTAGGTGGGAGGACATCTTTGCGACTTTAGACTGGCTAACCACTGGCTTAGGTTAGTCAACAGTCAAGTTAAAGTGGAAGTTTTGGAAATGTGTTGTAATGTTGAAGATACCTCCGTGAATCCAAAACAAGCAGTGGTGCAATCACATCCTGGGATGATGCAGTTGTATGAATCACCCTCCCTTTGTGTGTAACTTCCATCTCTGCATCATATCAGAAAACTATGAGAAACAGAAGTGACCAAGGCACGGAATCAGGCGGACAGCTGCACCAGTGCCCGTGGAAGCTAATTTGTTTTGCTTTGATAGGCTTCGCATGCACTCAATTTCATTTTCATTGTTAACTAAATGGGTTAAATGTAAAATACAAGTATTGTTTTGGTGTTTTAAGCCAGAACAGGCTCACCCTCCCTTTGAGCAGATGAACTGTCACGACATTTGTACTGTATGACTTTCAGTTTTAGTGATTTTTAAACAAAGGTAAACAGCAAAGCGATGTCCTTTGTTGCCTGCTATATTTTAAATGTCAGCGTATCTGTAAGGCTTTCTGATATCTCATCTGTCATCAAATAGTTACATATTTTATCTGCAGACACGCCTGCATCACACTGCCATAATCCCCCCCAAATTCAGTAACTTAGTTTTTCAAAATTGTGCGATAGATAAACCTGATTCAGCAAATGTACTCGTTTTTAAAATTGAGGACTTATAATTAGAGGTTTTTAAATATCGTTTCAGGCGCAGTTGTGAAATGTTCTCTGACTGGTTGGGAAAATCAGGGTATTAACAACTGCGAAATAGTGACCGTGACAGACTGAGCTGTTGTGTTCAGCTGCCAGGTGTGAATGTGCAGGGAATGTAAAGCAGGGTAGAGCTGATAAAGGGCTTGCAAACCTTCCTTGCATGAATAAATGTTATCAACTCTGTCCTCAACGGTGAAAACGGGGAATATAGCAACGCACCCACTTCCTACCAAATATTTTCTTACTCTGCAATGGATTAGGCCAACTAGTGGTCAATAAGATGTCACGTGAGTGGAATGTCAAAGGCCCAGCGCCTGCAGCAGTCAACAGTGATGTTGATCTGGCTGGTTGAAGCACCCTTGCGCGAGACCCCAACTCATGTCTGCTCATGTACTGTGGGGTAATCATAAAGACAGCACCGGCAGATGATAAATGTCCCAAATACCAAAATATAAAAGAACCAGTGAGCCTGTTGGGGACATTATGTGAGAGTCTTATCAGTCAAAGCTGTGCATGTGGTGAAGAAGCTGGTCCTTGGCCCAGTGCACTTAAGGCAAGAGGATTAGACTCCAGAGTATTATTAGAGCTACTGATTATCCCCTTACCTGATCCGCCTAATTCTAGCTCGAGCCTATTTATTTAGCAGAAAAGAGGAAAAATGTTTGGATTGGGCTGTAGAAAGTGAATTGGCCTCGCCGCGCTTCAGCGCTCTGCAGAGTCCAACATTGACTCTTTTGGTGTTTTCTGCTGAACTCATTAGGTCCTGGCCTTTTGTCGCCGCCTCCCCCGCTGTGGGGTTCATGTGATTAATGCACTGCTGACCACTGAGGCCGGCAGCAAGGACTTGTTTTAGTGCCAGGGAACGGCAGACAAAAGAAAATTGTCTCTGCAAATAACTGAAGAGAACACAGGCCCTCGAAGCCGACCAGTCCCTTGACTCGTTGATGAATGCGAGCAGGCCAATATCTGTTCAAGAAAGTTCAGTGAAAAGGTTTCCAATCCATTTGTCTTCAAGTTTAAAGCTGCTGTACATTTATTTGGTTGTAATTACACACCCACTTGCTTCTGACCCTGTGCCCAGAAAACAGCTTTGAGGTCTGCGTCCCAGACTGGGAATAAGGGATTCAAACGTGAACGTGAGCCGCTAAATCCTGCTAACCGATCTTCCCGGCATAAACCCATGTAAAAGAGGCAAAGCGGTGTCTTTTGGTGCTGAACCTACTTTCTTTCTTCCAAATGGTTGATTGGAAGAGGCAGGAGCGGACAAAAACTTTGTCATCATTGCTGCGCCTGTCTTTGAATAAACAAGCACAAATAGGGACCTGGCAGTTGTGGTCGGATGATGAGTGTGTGTGTGTTCTTGTGTGTCTGTCGCTGTGTGTCTGTTCTGTACTCATGCACTATTAACCTCCCACAGAGTGTTGGGCCTCCCGCCAGGGTCAAGCTTAACTGTCACCCTGTCAGCAACAATGTTCTGATGCTGCTAGAGCTGGTGTACATTCATTTTGTCACCAAAATGAACCAAAAACAAAAACCCTGGTGTCTAATATTGTGTTATCTAGGACAATTTGTTTGCTGGTTTTTATTCCAACAAAACACTCTAGCAGCTCATTTCACTGAAAACAACACTGACCTTTCAGAAGTTTGACCCAACCAGATATCTGATCAAAAGCCTGCCTCTATTATTGGTGGATAACTGCGAGCTTCAACATTTTGAAAAATACTTGCTAAATGATCCACAATGTTCACCAGCTAGCTGCTAACTTTGACTAACTTTGGCATATTGACAATGAACTTGCTAGAACTTTTTAGATTTCAACAGTCTCTTCTATACATCCTATTCTGATCCCATCTCAGGTACGCCTTGAGGGACTGTCCTCATATTTTGCACGTTCGCTTGGATTCAAGAGCTCAAATACACACAATAACTGCTATTAAAGTCAATCAAACTCTTCAATACATATGTAATATAAGTCTAGACAGTGATGGATGTAAATTATGACTTTAAATCCTGTCAGAGGCTTACAAGTGCTAACGCTGCAGTTCAACTTCATTTGCAGCAGTAGCAGGCAGCTCTCTTCAGTGGTGAAGCTCGATATTGTTTGTATGCTGCATGCAAACGATATGCGCCACACGCCAACCAAAGTTGGCGACTAACTGGTGAACATAGGGGAGTATTTAGCAGTTAAAGAGCCAGCTATTTCCTTCAAGAGTTCATGGAGAGCAAAGACACACTTAAAAAGAAAAGTGAACATCTTTCGTTTGACTTCATAAGAATGCTAATGGTGTTGGCAAGGGAGGGTGGAGTTGGAGAAATGCCGTTTCTAACGTGTTCATGTTGTGTTTGCAGCTTCTTTCACTGCCCCAGGTAGCTTAAAATCTTTAACATAAGCCTGTTTTGTTTGATGACATATACATTATACAATGCAGCAAACCAATAACCTCTAATTTGTTCTTTTCTTTACAGTGTCCGGGGACATGAAACTCAATCCCCAGCAAGCTCCATTGTATGTAAGTATCAGTATTTGTACCAGAACTAACATGGAACCTCTTTCTGCAGTGCACAGTTTGTATCCTGCACACTGTTAGTTCACCCACACAGGTATTTTCACTAATTAGACCTTGTCTAAGGACTGCTTAGGT
Source organism: Datnioides undecimradiatus (assembly GCA_008933995.1). NCBI lineage: Eukaryota > Metazoa > Chordata > Actinopteri > Lobotiformes > Datnioididae > Datnioides > Datnioides undecimradiatus. The sequence continues at coordinate 4,758,523 of WARS01000060.1, forward strand.
GTGTGCAGCACACGAAGGTTTGTTTGTTGCACCTGTTGGGCGGGACAACTTACGCCTTTTATTATTCTTATTAGTACTGTGTGTGGAGAGAGATGACCTCATGTAGTCCCTGGAAGAGCTCAGCCTGAATTCAACCGGTGAACAGGTCTAATTAACTGAAATAACTGAAAACAACCGTGTGGGTGTTCAGGGCCAAATAGTGGAGAACACAACATTAGACTGCATGCAAATTAACTGGCTAATGGTTTGCACTCTCCTCGCTGTCCTCCGTCGTGTATTTAGCGGTCATGTTTTCCATATTACCAGTTCAGTGAAATAAGAATCACTTGATATACTGCTGATATTATAAAAATAGACACACATAATTTATTAGGAAATGACTAACATGAAACACAAACAAGCCTACAGATATGACATGAAATTGTTCCTTATTATCCAAAGCCACATTTTTAGTTTTTGGTGGTGTTAAAACCCCAATTCCCCAAAGCATCAGTGTCTTGCTTCACCCATTAATATGATATTTTCCCGCATCAAACTTAAAAGAACATTTGATTTGTCAAAGCTAAACTGGCTTTGTTGCCACTTTGAATGAATTTTGGGTACAAGGAGCAAATAGGAACCCTTGCAGCTCGATCGAAGAGGAGGCACACATCCATTTAGGTGCTTTGAAACTTAAATAATTGTAAAGAAAAGAACAAATTGAAGCCTAGTTTACCTGGACATGTGCCATTTGTCCAAATCAATAGGTGAGCAGGTAGCTACTTCAAAAAGTTTGGTGCCTTGTGCAAACTGGTGGCGTGAACACTTGGTTGCTGGATGTTCTTGTCAGCTGAAATGTTTTGATTATGCAGACTGAGGGTTTAACGGAACATGCTGTTCTGCAGAGTTGTTTTCACTTAGTAACGGAGTTGACTGGTCTATTGGATGTCTGATGAAGGCGTAAAATGTTCACCAGGCAATAACAAGTATTTTAGGCAGTTTACTTTATAACTTAGCCACAAGAGAAACTCTGTGGGTGTGTTTGAGGAGTTTCTTCACTTCAGCTTAATTTCCAAGCCTCTTTTTTGTCACTGGAATGCAAGCGTTTTATTTTTTGCCAACTTTCCTTAAGTGCTGTGGGTATCCCCAAACTCTCCCTCGTCAGCTGGAAGAAAATCTATTTCCAGAAGAACTTCTCTGTTTCTTGGCGTCCTCTCAGTTGCTTATACTGGGAATACCTTTAGAGGGAGGCACCTGGGTGGTCTCCTTACCAGTGCAGCCAGATGAGGTTGCTCAGGTGGAGGAGGTGCAGCCTGTCGCCGAGGTCCTCTCAGATTACTGGACTACCCACAGTGTCTTGCAGAACGAGGCAACCACCCTGCATAGGTTATCTCAGCGGCTTTAAATCTCCCATAGTCTTGTTCTTTGCCACTACCCAAGGCTTGTTACGTTTGGTGAAGGTCGATTTATGAACTGAAAGTTTTGCTTTTGGAGCTCATATTCCTGGTTGTCATCATAGGTTATCATGCAGTGCGGCTTTCTTCACCCAGTGTCCCTCACAATCGGTCAATCTTATGATTCCTCCAGCCCTGCCTGGTGAATAAAGCACAGAGATGTCTGATATCACCCTTCAGTTTTTTGGTAATGCATCATGGCAGGCAAAGTGACTATTTATAAAACTTTTGCTGTTGGCTTTGTTTTGTCAACCAAATTTTCTTTATTGCCGTTAAAGCTGCAGCTGGCAACATGCATGGCCTGAACATTTACACAATGCAAAACCTTCAACCTCTCTGTGCTGCCTGGTGTTAGTACTCTAAATGTCTTCTACCAAAGCTCGAATGGCAGCAAAAACCCTGTAAAAACACCTTGCCTGGTAGGGCCAAACTCCACAACGTGAACCTCACCAAGAACCTGCTTCGTCTTACCATGACTGGTTTTCTTAAGACGCCCCCTGTGGCCTCACTTTAGAGGGCCCTTGTCTTCAGAGGCAGCTTTTCCTCCAACTAACAGTGGTGTGAGAGGATGGTGCAGACATTCACTTCAATTGTGAGGGTCAAGAAACAACGGAGAACCAGATTTCTCAAGAAGGTGTAGGGTTGCTGTATTGTTGGACCCACATACACTGCTGCCCCCACCCAAAGCTATTCCCCGCTGTTTGTCATCATGCCTCTTTGCCACTCGTCAATATGAACACCGTGGAATCAAATGCATTGAGCCTGAAGCTCTGTGGGGAGGCTGAACATGTGCACACATATTTTGTACTATCTGCTGTTGTTGGCAAAGAATATATTGGACTTTTAGCACAAGTTCCAGAGTTTTCTGCCATTTAATCTGGCTTTTGCCATCTCATGGGTTGTGCACATGCACCTACAGCCAATGGAAATGCCCTCTCTGTGAATTGACTGAAATGATGATGAGGCTAGAGAGATTTCAAAAGCAAAAGACAGAGTCATGATGAGATGCAGAAGTTTCCTCTCAGACCAAGGATCTTATAATCTCTTCGGTTCGCCATCATGGCGCCTGTGTTCTTTGATACATTTTAATAAGGCGTGCGTGGAGTGTAGATGAGTGAGTGGACATATCTGAGTGAGCGTGTCAGTGGTTGTACTGGGCTTCTATCTCTAGCAGGTGAGGAAGGCACACAGGAAACGAGATAAGTCAAAGCCATGTGTGTGTTTGTGTGTGTGTGTGTGTGTGTGTGTGTGTGTGTGTGTGTGTGTGTCTCTAAGGCTAGAGCAGCTCACACATTAACCACCCAGACAACCTTATCTGTGATTTACAGTCAAACTCCTCAGTGGAACCAGGCGGGCAGTCAGGCCTCATTAGACATCAGATTTGAGACACTTAAAAGAGCAATTCTCAGTGAGATAGCTCATAGGGGTTAAGTAGTCAGCCTATAATTGTACCTTCTTTTAAATACACATTCAGGGGACTCTGCCATCCAGAGTTACTGAAAATGTCCCAGTTTTTACGTCTACATTTCTAGATCACACACCGAAGGTCAAGGCCTTGGCGTTCTTGCAATATCACTTTGGCCAAAGAATGATTTTTAATGAGGAGGTGATTCAGAAGAAATTGAGTTTGTTACAGTGAGCAGTTAGCGGGAGTGGGAAGGGTTATATGATTTGCTGACTGAGTCTTCTTTCAACGAGAGAGGGTCTCTGCTGTTCTGACTGTCAGTAAACATGCCATTTACATTCCTGACATTTAGTAGACAGTGTTTTCCAGAGCGGCCTGCAATTAAACGAGCAGGTACGGGTTCAGTGTCTAACACAGGACACATGGCTGTGGGCACAGAAGCGATTGTGTTGACCTCTCTGTCATGCGACGGTCCACGGCTGCTCCGCCACATGGATGAAGGATGCTTCAGATGCTCTTTCTAAATCTGAGGATGTGTGCGGCTTATTGAGTAAATGCTTTGTGTGGACAGGAGCTGATTTAATGTGTGTGTTTCTCTGATCAAACTTGCCAATGAGCCGGAAGGATTTCCATGAATCATCTAGTGGTAAACAAAAGCGGCAACATATCTGGGTTGAACCACGTAGAAGAGTTAGCTGCACTCGTGTACAATACGTGTGAATGCCAGCGGGGATGAGTCACACCATCAGGCGAGTGAAGCCATAAAACTTTAACTTTTTATCATGCCAGCTCTTCACGGAGCAAATTGAAGTGGCGTTCAGAGTCTGTTTTTTTATTGTTCTCATATCGGTTCCTATGCAACCGGACTGAGGAAAAGGTAGAAAGCTACGTCGGTTGTATTTACAGTGAATAATGATGATAAGAAAAACAAAACTCAGAGGTGAAGTGACAATTAGTTTGGTTGCTGGAGTGGAGAAAACGTCCGTATCGCACTTCCTTTTGTCAGAAATCCAGCCACGGGGGATAAACATTCATTTAAAAAGGAAAATGAGATTGAAATCCATGATTAAAAGAGGGTTTGTCGAGAGTTTGTGTTTGTGCGTGTTTGAATCAACCACTTTCTTACCTGGATATTTGAACCCGGTGCCGCTGCAGGATGTGAGGAGGAGGCTTCACTGGCACATGCATATTTAAAGCGAGGGGGCTGGGCTCATAGCCTCCAGCTGTTCTTTTGATGTTGCCTGTTCGCCGTTGAAGCTCCATGATTAGCAGGTCAATACCCCAGCAGGTCACTTTGTTAAGTACTTATTACCAGCAGAGAGCACAGTCATATGGTGTGGCTGAAAGACATCCACTTGTGCACGCCACACAGCTTCCAAACTGCTGGTTTGTTGTTTTGAATGAAGCCTGATGCATGAGAGTCACTTTGAATTTTTGTGTTTTGCCTTTTAGTTATTTTTATTGTTGGTGGAGTTAGTTTCAGTTGTGTGTGCGTGTGCTTGTTTGCATGATTTGCAAAAGTGGCTGTGTGCAGCTGTGTTTCCTGCCGTCTCCGGCAGATGTTTCACATCTCCGTTTCTCCACCTCCACCCCCTGCCAACACATTTGCCTCCAAAAAGGACTAACAATGGTCTTATTCAGTTTCTTTTCTCTTCTACACTTAAGCCTCACTCTCTTTATACAAATACATTTTTGAAATCACAGAATGATTACGAGGAGGTGAACGGGAAGGAGAGAAACTAGATTATGAAAATGCGATTTTATGACTTCATTCTGGATTTCTTCTGTTTTCTAGTCAAACTCCGTAGCTTATGGTGTTATTCAGGATGGATGGATATTAATTTTGACAAAATAAGAGACTGCTGTGGTGCTGTCAAAAATCATTTGAGCAGCTAATGTGCCGAATGTGGCAGGCCGGGGTGATTTCGCCGTCGGTCGTCAGCAGCGGAGAGGAAACTGTTCCTCCTTTTTTTTTTTTTTTGCTTTTCTTTTGTTCGTAGTGAGGATGTGGAACTTATTTCACACTAATACATTTTCATTTTCACATGGAGTGCAAACTCACAAATCCACTGAGGTACCAATGCGTTCAGTATCGCCAAACCCTAATTTCCAATCTGGGCTTGGGATAAAAGATGAGTTTTTAATGGAGAGAATGTCATGCCTGCTGGCTTCCACCCATCTACAACTCATTTACGCCAGTGCCTGTGCTCTGCTTATTAAGGCTGAGACTCTCTGTGCATAGCAAAGCCTGGATCCTTCATGCTGCAAGCCAGTGTGTTTAGTCCTGGCTTTCAGAAGGTTACTGCAGGCCTTTTCTCTTCCCGTGGCCTCTGGGCTATGTGGTCGCCTTTGAACACATTTTTCCTCCCTCACATTGCTCAGCAGCAGCAGCAGCTTGCCAAACAGAGAGTTGCCAGTCCCAAGGCTGCTGGTTAGCCTCGCTGCTGTCAACCTGCTGATGATCTTCCCCGTATGGAACAAGGCCCTGAGGCTACCGTTTTATAAGAGAAGGAGGAAGCACCTTTAACCCTGGCTGTTAAGCTCTTCTCGACACCAGCCTTCACCGGCCGTCACATCGGGCCGTTCGACCGCGCTGGTGAAAAGATCGCAGCATTGCTCAGATTAAGTGGGATGAAATGTCCCATTATCCCTCCTCGGTGTCAACAAGCTGCCGTCCCCCAGTGGAAAACAGCTAATTTTGAACAATATCCCTATTTTTTTGTTGTGTCTGCTGCTCCTCCTCTTCAGCCTGTCCTCAGATGACACCAGATCATGATTCCCCCCCCACACCCCTCAGCCCAATGCTCCAGCCACAACATTGTCAATTGTCAATTTAGAAAAAGTGAAGACTGCACAATGAACTATGCATAATTGTATATTCACATTGATTGGGATGTGTACTGTTATCTAGCAGGCGTGACTTGTCTGAAGAAAAATATGTACATTCAAATTTTCTATTTCTTTATATATTTTGCTTTTTATGCATCAAAACATCTACTTTGTATCCGAAAACCTACTTTGCAATGAGCCCTGTTTCTGATCTACACATATGCAGTTAACAGTGATAACACTGGTAAATTGACTTCTCTGTCTCTGTGGTACATTTCAGTAAAGGAAATAAGGGTCTAAGTCTTAATTAGGGGGTCAGACTCCCCTGGTACTCCTCTCTCCTTCTGCACAGTGTAGAAAGACAATACAGGGTTAAGCTGCATTAGCTGATAGAAAACCGCTAATACAGAAGCCGTGCTGTTAATCATGTCGCCTCCTCCTTTTGTAAAAATGTTTTGTCCTCCTCCTCCTCCTCCTCCTCCTCCTCTGCGGTCTTTTACTCTGTGGCTGTGTTAAGATTTGGCATCCAGATACCCAATCTGTAACCAGATCCAGTTGTGAGGGATTGTAGTTCCCGCCTGGCATCAGCATTTGTCTTAAATGGATCTAAAGCGACTAGCTGTGATTGGATTTCACTCTCCTGATCACTTTTGATTTTTATCTCCGGCAGACTGATAAACATGCACATTCGCACTCGCCGAGAGAAAAGGAGTTCGATTAGAGCTGGTGCTTTTTGCTGGAACGGTCGACTCCAAATAGTCAGAGTCGTCCAGGGTTTGTTGTGCTACAGACGCACTGTCTGTGTTAAATTAAGTCAGGGATGCATTTGTGTTCTGGAGCATTTTTGTCCCATTGTACTGTTGGAGTGGACTCATGCATCCCTGACTAACCCCAAATGTGGGTTGCTAATTGTAAATCGAAATGCATTCTCAGTGTATTTACTCATTTATTTAGAGCTGTCCTCATGATGTTCGGATCAGCCACGTGGAAAACAGGAAAACACTGTCGGATGGAAGTTTTAGTTACTGCTCATATTTGACCTGATACTGGTGCCAGTACCGACAATCCAGGCATCCAGTGATACCTTTTTCAGTACTTTGCTGTCTCTGCTACAACAAATCACATTTTCAGTTGTTAAATAACTCTGTTATTGTCTGAATTCTCATTAATAGTTGGACCATTTTACTTAAAAATCAACCTTCTCACCCGCCATGTTCTCCCATCTCAGATGCATCTCTACAACCTTTAGCACAGGGCGTCGCCAGAAGCTAAGGGCTGACTGTTGGCTAAGGCTAGTAAAAATGCTAAGCTAACCGCGACAAAGACATTGAAAAACTTGTAGTTTTGTCACCCGGGGGGCTCAACTCCTCCGGGTCTGGATGCAGGCACGCTAAAGTGAGCAGCAGCTGCTAGCAAACCAGCAACTCTTTATTTTTAAGATATATTTTGATGATGCTTCCTCAGGTTAAACATGTTGCGCGGCTGAACCACTTTCGTTTTAACACTAAAAATTTGTCAGTACCCTCAAAACTACAGGACAGGACTCCAACTAGATTGATACTTGATAGAAAACATTATTTTACCTAACATAAAGTACTGTTTTATCTAGGTCAAATATGGTGCAACACTAAATGAAATTCATGCAAACTGTGTCTAAATATGCTGTTTTCTTGCTCTACCTTCCTCGCTCTCCCCCTCTCTCTCCCTCTGCGTAGGGGCAGTGTGTTATCACAGTGCAGCTCACTGATGAAGAGCTGGCTACGGATGACGAGGGCGTGGACTACTTCCTGCTGTTTGCTGGCAGCACACAGAGGCACCTGACCAGCACCCTAAGGAGCAATCATGACACCTTGCACGCGCTGTGTCCCGGTAAGCCAAGCCACCCACAATGCCTTGCAGCTTTCTTTGCACCTCTAATGGACCTGCAGGAAGGCAGCTCCACCTACAGTATTTAATGCGTTTTGTATCTATTTTCACTCCTGCTGTCATGTTGGCGTATGTTAACTAAAATCACGTCCAACGCAGAAAACAGGGTTAAATACAGTCACAGTAACCTGAGGGAATTAAAATGAAAATAAAACTATAGGCACAATTACTGAAAGTGAACACATCCTCTGTGTGCAATTGCCCAAATGAACATTAAGAGGTGCTAAAGCATGCCAAAGTCTCAGCCTGGTTCATTGATTTAAGAAGGGGACAGTGTTATTCTGCCCTCACATCGCACAGAAAGCATGAGGCAGTCACTAGATCTTACAGCCGGGGAAGAAAGTAATAAATGATTAATCATCCACTGCCACTGTCCTCGTTTTAAACTAATGTTGTGATTTGGGAGAGAAAAATCGCCTCATTTTACTTTTCCTAGAGCCCGGCTCATTTATCACTCCACTTGGAGAACGTCCCACTTATTCTGTTTGCAAAATTGAATGTACTTAACCGGTGCTGAAGTCAGAGAGGCTTCCTGTGAGGTGAATGAGTAACAGCAGGCGGCATTAAAATCACAGGTCAAAGGTCACTGTACACAGACGGCTCTGTGGGTGTTGAAACTGCAGAGTACTTGTGACCCTGTAGAAAACGTGGATGGCAGCAAAATGTGGGAGTAACACGTAAAATATTGATTTGAAAGGGACAAATATGAAAGAAGATAACAGCTTGTTTTTCTCCAGCGTGTGCATCCAGACAGGAAAAAAGAAGGCAGAAGATATTAAACTGTGTTATCCTATTAAGAGCTCGGCTGAATTACAGCCGTCTGGGTTTGGGGGGGGGGGTCAGAGGAGGTGTTACTCTCTACTAACGGATTAGCACCGCTTCACCGCTCCCTCCAATCAGTTCACGCAGAGCTCCCAAGGGCCGGTCCTGTGACCAAGCAGAAGGTCGCGGGACAGGATTCACAGGTGGCCTGGGAAAACGGCCGCCGATTCACTGAATCAGTGCTTTGGCTTGGCTCGGGGTGCCCTTGAGCAAGGCGTCTGTAGCGACAAACAACACCGACGCAGGCTAAATGAACGAAGGCGTGTGCGGGTTCGATATTGTGTCTTTTTCTAGATGTGGAGGGTTGGGGTTTTCATTTGACTTCTTTTCAGCGAGTGGAATGACAAGGAAATGTGCATCCACAGCGTATGACTTGGCATTTGGGAAGGAAGTAAATTAATGCAGAAGGCCGTGTAATGCCCTGTAAATTAAAAGCGGGGATGTCGGCACGGCGTGGATTTATCAGGCAGCCGTGCGGAGCCCTCCTTCCCTGTTAGCTGTGCTTTGACATTGGCCACGTATGTGGACTTCTTTGTTCCCTCTGTTTATTTTGACAACTCAAAACCTCATTTGCATAAAAATTTTAATTAAAGCGTCGATAGGTCGAGTTTGATTTGCGATTGCTGAATACGCGTTGGTGAGATGAGTTGAAACATGTTTCACTGAGTATAAAATAATCAGATTTATTGGAATTAATTACAGATGAATTAAGTCAGCAGTGAAAGGCCGTAGCACCGTACTGTAGCTGATGGTTAATAGTGATTTTACAGTCCTGTGATGTCAAATTACAAAAATATTGTAGGTAATCTTTAATCATCTGTTTTTTTGTGCTGTGTGATTATTTTTTAACTAAATAATATAAGACACACTTGGCAGAAATTGATTGTAGTGAATTTAGGCAAACTTATTTGCTTTTTGAAGGACTCAGACTAGCTGTTACTTCAATTTTATTTATACAGCGCCAGATGGCAACATGGACTCTTGTCATATGGGTTAGTCTAATCTGTACTATTAATATTATTTACAGACACCCAGCCGGTCCCACCATGAGCACTTCAGTAGAACAATTCAAGTTCCACAGAGAGGTGTAAAGTAATAGTGGTAACAGTACTTTTAATATAACAATAATAATTGTAGCAGTGGGTGTCAGGCAGGAACGTGTGGGCAGGTGGTGGTTTGTAATCAGGGATCCAGACCCCGCAGCTCCTGCTGAAGGTGCCGGGAGGAAAAGAGAGACAAGAAAGCACCAAATCTACGGGAGTGAAGAGACGCTGACAAATGCTAGCTTCTCTGCATCTTTCTGAGTCAAAATGTGCCTGATTTCTCTGTTGCATTGATAAAAAGGCAGTCCATCAAAACTGCATTAAGTGCAAACTGAAGGAGAAGACAAAGATTCCTTACAGTGGAGCTTGATGTGCTTCTGAGGCACAAAATAAAAATGCAATCGGCTAAAGTATACCCAAAGGGAGGGTTAGTAGCACTTACAAAATATAGCTACATAGCCATTTAATTAAATTAAGTTAACTGAACAAAATGCTTTTACTCTCAGATGTAAAATATAAGCTTGATCGTCTTTGCTTGGTTGGACAAATTGCATTCCAGGAGAAATTTGGTATTTTTCAACCTGCACCCTGTTCACTCACGTTTTGGTGACTCCTGGGGACGGCGGTTTTTGAGGTCGGTGCCGCACCGAGCGCACCGTTAAACGCTGAAACTGCCCGCAATTGTAGCCTGTCAGTAGATATTCAGACACCAAAACATGGGAAAATTGGTCCAAGGTGAAGTTCCTGTTCTGTAAAGTGTAGGCCCTGTCCACAGCAGACATTTAGACTCGTCGTAATAGGAAAAGCACACGTGTCGCTTGTAACTTTCACAGCGGCTCCTTTCTACAAAAGTGTCCAACTGAGCTGTGACAGCGAGCCAACATGCACGACACCAGCACCCTGAAACTGAAGCTGCCTGCTTTTAAATTCAGCTTCATCACGGGGTTTTATTATTTACACCTATGCTTCTGAGAGCTAGCATGCTAGCAGAAGAAGCACCGCTAGCATACTGTGTTTGCTACCTATTGTCTTGTAAGTCTTTCACTGTTTACAGCCTTTAATATCACAGCTCTTTTATGGACTATTGATTTTTTTATTGTTGTTATACTTAGTCTGCTGTTTTCATGCTTTTTTGCAATGCTGCTAAACTTACTTTACCGGCTAGCTTAAACTAGCTAATGGCTAATATAGAATGTAACCTATTTATTAGTTAAAGTATTGTGAAATATGCTTTAAAAAGAAATGACCACATTGTTTTCTGTCACTTCCTCTCTCCTGTTTTCACCCCCTCTCTCTCTCTCTCTCTGTTTCCCTCCTCGTGTTGTCTCATAGCTCATGACTGTTGCGAGGTTGTGTTGGTCACCTTGTGTTCAGTCAGCCGGGGCGCCCCCGAGGAACTGAAACCCCGCTTGGGTCATGCGGCTCCGCTCGCCGAGCATCGATTCAGCTTTGTCCAGGATTTGGCTTTTGACATGGCCCAGTTCCTGGTGAGCGGCAAAACCAATCATTTCCATTTCTGAAGCGGCTAACAAACACAAAAAAACCGAGGCGTGTCGCAGAAGAGGAGAAAAAGTGGTTACCATTGGTTACAAGGGATACAACAATGTGGGCAAAGTGACAGAAAGACAAAGGACTGCCATGTTATTGTTTCTTCCCTGACAAGGGTTGATGTCTCACAGTCCCAGTATTCAATTAATGAATTCTTTTCAGCATCATGTATCATCCAATAGAAATATAATATGAATTTGCTTTGCCGAGGAGAAGGACAAGATAATGTAACCTTTCAAACGTCTGATGGAACATGTTTTCTTTTATTTAATATGAATGTGATTTGTTTTTGTTAACACAGCAAAGCCCTAAACCTGAGCTTGGTGCTGATAGATGCATGTGGATGCGTCTTCCTACATTTACATCTTACGTTTTAGGCATTTGGTTAATGCTCTTATGCTGAGCGTCTTAAAGCGAGTGCTTCCAGTAGCCTAAGCCTCAGCTCCTCCTCTGTAAAAACTTGACTCATCGTTGTAATCGCCCTCCACACAGGTGAGCACGGCTGGCCGAGCTGACGGCCTCGATGGGGCGCTGCTGCTGGATGAGTGTCAGATTCCCCTGCGGGAGTGTGAACGCCTGGACGAGAGCCTGGCGCTGGCCCTTCGCCACCTTGTGCTGCCTCCAGGATGGAGCTTACTGGGGAGAAGACAAACCGACAGCACGGGTGAGACTGGAGGCCAGTGGGCTGGTCTGTACTGTGTAATTTCCCCACACGACACACTGTCCAAGAGTCAGACAGGATGCATCTGAACATACTGACAAATTATAGCTGTACAGCACATAATGACACACACGGCACTTCTGTTTGCGTGTTTGTCAATGTGTCACACGCAATATCCTTCACACGGCGTGGACCGGGTTTTTCTGGGACCAGGAAGATTGATGTCGCTCGACATTACGATGTGCATGTGTGTGCTTCGCGGGGCTGATAATTAGTAGACGTGTGTCCTGTGACATCCACCTTTTTATAGACAGATCTGGCAGCTAATTTATGTGCTTCAGCCTCATGCACCGGCGTCAGAGTGGACCCGAACACGTTTTTACACTGACGTTTGGGTTAATCACGGTCGGATGAGGGATGAAGGTGGCCCGCGTGGATGTGCCGCACATCTGAAAATGGTCATGATGGGAAAACACAACATTAAAGTCCAGGTGAAACATTTTGTATCGCACTGAGTTTATGAGTAAAACAGGTTTAACTTAACTAAGGGCGCTAACCTTCAATCAATCGTACAGAGTTTCTTTGAGGATTGATTGACGGGTGGATGATATTATTGGTTGTAATTCGTTATTCAAAGCTTTTTTTTGTTTAATAGGAAGGAAACATAATCACATTTTGATATAATAACACAAATAAACAGATTTATTTGTGTTATTTTGCATATATTGTTAAATAGGTGCACACTGTAACTGGGGACGAGATCTAAAAGGTTTAAAAAATGCATTTTTCCCTTTCATCTTGACTTTAAAGCACTGCCCCCGTCCAGCCTCCACAGTCTAAATTTAAAAGTGCTGTGTGGAGGAAGTTGGTTAACTAAACCCTGCAGGAAATAGCTTATGACCTATGCCAGTGTATGACCCCAGCATGCGCTTGCAGCAATTCAATTTTGACTTTAATTAGTGTTTTTAGATTTATTGAACTCATTCTCTGACGCTCACAAACACATCCCGATAAAATCTTTTCTTAGGCAAAATAAATCACTGGTACAGGAAATATAATAAGAGGAAGTGTTCCTAATAATAAAATATGTATTTTAGATTTTCTTCACAACCATCTGGTGAGCCCTGCAAATTATTGCACAACTCCCTTGGTGTTTTACCGACTCCCAGGTCAAGATTCGTTGATCTAATTGATTTAACTTTTGATAAACTGGAAATTGCAGTCAAACAAAATGCATCGTTTGAATGCAAATGGGTCAAAATTGGAAACGCGTGATAGAATCTCTCAGCGCCATGCTAGAAAAACGATGTGCTGGGTGTCGGCCCAGAGTAAAACGCTGATTAACATGTGATGGTTTGTTTGCTTCCAGACTCAAAGTAGACTCCTCCACTTTAGGGTTAACTGTTTCGTATCCAGACAATTTGAATAATCCAAAATGCATTTAATGGCACAGGTTTTCTCATTTTCTGCCATTGTTTCATAATGAATGAATCACTTAGTTGCAAGGCAGAGGAGGCCAAAGCGATATCTTGAAACTCATTACCTGAGGGCAAGCTGTGTGCTCAGGGGTTAAATAAGAACTATGGAGTTTGTGCAGGCAGTTGCTGTAGGCGACGCTGCAGCTGCTGTGCGTCTCCTCGGAGATGTAACGACAAGTCAAGGCCGCAGCTGTGACGGAGATGCCGCGCGGAGCCTGAAAGAGGTGTGATTGATCAACTGTGGCTTGTTTTGATTTGTCCCCCAAGTTTCTGGTGCCAGCGGAGATTGCTGATAGCGACGATGCCGTGACCACAGTGGCTCAGTTATCTGCTCCTTTTCAGCAGCACATCAAAACCTATTTGGCTGCAAATCACGGCGCTAACAAGCTAACTGGATGCACAGAAACTTTGGTTGTGGAGGTACACGCAGCGCCCACAGCTGTGTATCACACTGTGATTACAAGAATGTAAACGCAGGGAATCCGATTAAAGCACAGTATGCCTGGATCACATAAGGTGTGTCGTTAGAGTTGTAGTAGTGATATCAGCAATTAAAATCCCGTAAATCAGGGCTAAACTTTGGTTGCAGCAAATGTTTCAAGTATTGGAGACATAAAAGCAAACGGTTGCATTTGTGAAGCCGTGATCAGCATCGTATTTTTACTTAATAACTTAATTTCCTGTAATTTCTGTTAAGCACCGATTGACACTTAATGGACGCGAGGGAGGCCATACACTTTGCATCCCTCTGCAATTACAAATAGCAGGCTGATGCCGATGTGGCCCTTAGCCGGTGGCTTATATTAGCACAAAGACATGCACAAGAAAACAAGTCCCTATATGGGCTTTTCATCTCACTCTGCTATTAGTCTGATCAAACAGAGCAGAGTATCTCTGTGCTGCAGCCCGACCGAACAGCAGTTTAGGTTGTGAGAAACAGCTATATCAGTGCAAACAAACCCACTTTTTTATTAAAATTTAAGTGCCAATTTTCTACAGCCATTGACTCTGATGACTTTAATCAGTTAAAGGAAGCCAAACGAGCTGATGTGGATGATAAACTCTGCGAGGTAATTGCTCTCTGTGAAGCAGCATAAACAAGACTTTTGGGAGTAGTTAGAGCGCGGCCTCTGCCTCTGGCTATTGTTAAGATAATAGCTTATGGTTTAACTCAGACTTGAATAGACTTGAATATTAGACCGAACCAGCCCGAACCAGCGGGGGGCTCTGACAGAAATGAAGATTCGGCAGAGGCTGAGTGTCCAGGCACTCCTGAATATATTGCATTTATTACTGGATTGCAGCCTGAAAAGAAAAGTCATCAAATGATCAGATTTTCAGTAATGACCTCCCCGCCGATTGGATGAGATGCTGCTTGTTACTGAAAAGTGTCACACATACATACGCAGGCTGTTTTGCATTGAAGCCCGTTGTCATTTTGTTGATGTTGAAGGCGTCCTCCTGCTGCGGTGAGTGATGTGTGCTCTAATAAGCTCTCCTTCACAATATGTCACCGCTTCAATACAAGACGCTCAGCCGCGATGAACTGCGGGGAGGGAGGAGGACTGCGACTCTGCTCTCCATTTATCAGATCTGTCGGATGATGGATGGCGGCGGACTCTAGGTAAAGGGGGACCGGCGGTTTATCTCAGTCATCCTCCGCACTGTGGACACACAGCAGTCACCGGGCTCACCGTAGCCAGCCGTTTATTGTCCTCCGGGGGGGGAATTCACTTCACCTGGAAGATCTGTGCGTGCCAATGAAAATGGCGCACCCAACAACTGTAATTTCCCGGTCTTGAACATTTAGCGACATTCGGTGTCACATTATCTGCAGCCCCGTGTTTTGTCAATCAGTAGCATGTAAGCGAGTGACTCAGTGATCGGTAGCATGTTTGACATGAAACACTAAAAGTGCTTTTAAGACGGCGGCTGTGCTAGCATCCCTGTGAGTATTCAATATTGGTATCATTGAACTAGCATGCTCACAGCGCAACAGCAATGACGTCTGCCACGCTCGCCCTCTCAGCTTATATTCGCTAGGCTCGCTAAAAAGAGAAAACACAAGCGAGACTGATGCACTAGACTCATTTTTGCAGGTGTTTGCTCCAAAAAGCAGCGATGAATGAAATGTTTGATCTGTCTGAACCACAATGATTGACTGACTGACTGACCTGGACTGACACCACTGTTACAGCTGCTGTCTTTGGGTTTTTATACTGCCGTTTGGACAAAAGATGCTAAAAGTTCACTTTGGGCTTTTTTTTTTTCTATTTTCTGACATTTTTTTTTTAGACCAAGTGTGGAAGTGATGATGAAAATAAGTTTAAAGAAGTAATGAAAACCATTTGCCAGCTGCACAACTAATGAAGCCAACCACTGTAGCCACTAGCTACAGCTGCAGCTATAGCTAGGATCTCTACCGAGGAGCAGCGGAGCCGTTTTGTTGTTTCATGGCGACCCAACATACTGTTAAGCCACTTCATGTTGGTGATTCATGTACTGCAGCAAATAGCTGCAACTACATGCATTTCCCAGCTGACCCTCCCAGATGCCTCGGTGAAGAACAGCCATGGACGTTATGGCCGCCGGTTCTGAGGAACCACCATCAAACCCGGCCGTAAAGCATTTCCTGCTGCTGTTTGGCACCTCGCATTCCAGCGCAGCCCGGCTCGGCCAAGTGGAGCATTAAATATGACCAATTAGCTTGAAATTCATCAGGGCAGGCTGGTTCAGACTGGCACGCAGCAAATGGAGTGAAACCTCTCATCAGCAGACACAACCAGCATTGTTAATGTTGCCTAATGGTTATCGTGCTGCTCATAACAGTGAAATGTTTTTTTCTTGTTTTCTGCCCCTTTTCTCTGATCGCTTGCAGTTTTCAGCTGTTGTTTTCACCGTTTTCCAACTGATTTTATCTCTCTGTTTTAATCTGCACAAGGCACAGTTAAAAAGTCCTGCAGGATTTCGCAGACGAATTGAAAAAAAACGCGAATTTTTCCCCCGTTTGCTCAAACAAACGCCTGGTTTCGTGCACGGACGCGGGATGAGGAAAATCCCCTATTCCCAGGCAGTGACAAATGAAAGCTAAAGAATAAAACACAATATGTCTAATATTGGTGAAGAAACACTTTGTCCACAGAAGTCCGGACTCAGCAGCAGTACTGTAGACATTTTATCTTCCTCATCGCTGTAGTCTCTGCTGTTATAAATAACCGCAGACCAGCTGGTTTGATAAACCAGTGTGCAGGGTACTGACTCTGCATTACAAGACATCTGGGTGCTGAAGTGGAGGTTTTTCAAACACCCCACCACTGAAACCTCTGACCGTTACTTCTTAAAGTTTTGTTTCCCTTCCCTTCCCTTCTTATTGTAAAGTGACCGTTAACTGAACTCCTGAACTCACCCCGCTTATCTCAGGATGGCTTTTTAAATTGACAGCGAATGTACCGGTAACAGTAAAAGATATTAAGAATAACAGAAAAGATTGGGTGACTGTAAACCCGGGAATGTTTTAATAACGTTTCCCCAGCGAATCCAGGGAAAGATTTAATTGCACAGATCAAACCTGAGATGAGAATGTCTCTGGAATAACCAATAGATCCTAGCTGCGATGCTAAAGGGAGTGTGTGTTGCTTCGTCTGTGTGTGTGTGTGTCCATGAATCTCCATTATTGTCTTCGTGGATGTGTGAAGGGGAGGGTTTCTGTGTTTGATGGCGTTATTAGGAGTTCGATTGATATATGGGGCCGGTAATGGGCTAAAATTAAAAATGGGAGACGTGTGCGCGCTGCGTTGCTCACCTCCGTGTGCAGTTTGATACTGTAGCATGCATCATTATTATTGTTGTAGCTATGATAGCTTTATGATCACATATCGGATGCTGCTTGAAATACAAGCACTCGCTGTGTTGATCTATTGTTCGAGACCAGCGCGGAGCGAAGTTGTGGTTTTATCAGTCTGTAAAGGTCTGTTGTTTACCGGGTCACCGCGAACCCTGTGCTGGCTTAATTAGATGGCACGGTGGTGTTGCCAAGCTGCAGCAAGTGACGGTATGTTGGCTAGTGGTTGCCCGGACCGCCGCGCTCGCCTGTCTTTCTCTGTTTTGTTTGTCGTTTGTTTGATTCTTTCCCCGTTCCAGTTTTTATGTCTGGGTTTCTCGTCCTTTGTCTCCTCCTCAGGCCTGAATCCTCAGGAAACCCTGCTGCATTTCTCAGCGCGTCGAGGCCTTTTCCGGGTGACGCGCTTCTTGCTGCGGCAGCCCGGCTCGAGAGAAGCGCTGCGATTGGCCAACAGAGAAGGACACACCCCGTCGGCCATCGCTGCCCTGCGGGGACACGAACGCCTCCACGAGCTCCTCACAAAGTAAGCGCCTCTTGGAATAAAGGTCAATAAAGATTTTTCATAGTGCACTCCCTGAAACTAAAAAACAAATAAATCATAAAAAGAGAAATCTATAAAAAAACAACTGTGACAATGATACTAGCTCTGAGTTTCAGTGAACGTTGCCCTCTCCTCTGTTCAAACATGTCACGATATCAGAGGGTAGATTGCGTGATTCCTCCAGGCCCTTCCTCCACCATGTTTGTCTGTTTTCCTCTCCCAACAATAGAGGTATCCAAAGAACATCGCCACAAAGCCCGCTGCCTAGTCTTACCAGTCTCAGCTGTGGCCAGATTGTTGAGGACAAATTGAAAAGTTGTGTGCTCCCTGTGTTGTTCCAGGGGAATCCAAAGTACAAACTATTCACCGCACAGAAAGTCTTTTGTTACGACTTCTGTGTCCAATGACCTGTTGTATTCCCTCTCCATCACCGCGTGTAACTTCACTTTAATCCGCACACACTGCAGTGTTGTCTCCGCAGAGCCTGGTGGCGGAGGATGAATGTGTTTTGTTTGCAGTTGTCAGGTATTATCCCTAATAACGCCTGAATGACGAGTGAGGTCAAATTCTTCTCGTCCCTCTGTAGTGAAACATTAAACTGCAGGGGAAAAAAGCAGCTTTTTGGTAAATGGACTGAGACACGGCTTGAAGTGGAAATGGACCCTCTTTTTATGTCTTTTAAGCACCCGACTTATCTGCCGCAAAATAGTTTTCATTTAACTCAAAATGAAGACGCCACAAGCTGAAAGACAACTACCACTTAGCGAGCCCGCTCATTACCGGGCGCGCGGCGAAGTCGCTTCACAACTTACACTTCCCTCTTTCATGTGCTGGTAATTACATTTCCGGCATGAAAAGTGAAGTCACTCGCAGCCCCGGCTGGTGACATCAGCCGGCGGGCCTCGCCGCTAAAGCCAGTCCACCCAGGATTACGCAAACAGAGCTGCCTGGCTGGGAGGAGGTGTCTCGTGTCTCTTTGCAGCTCTATCTTTATGTACAAAACCACTGCACATACTTTTACCTTCATCACTTGGAGTAAATGGAGCTGGGGGAGTAAAGTGTTCTGAGAAAGCTTATCAAGTAGGAGTGGTCCTCATCTTACCACGAAGAGGGAAAGGAACATTTCTGGCTGACTGGCCGCGGTGTCTGGAACTTTTTAACTTTTACTACCTACTTGATAACTTGACAGCATTGCTCCAGGTTGCATGATTACCTGCCAATCTGCTGAGAATGTGCTATCAAACACAGCACTTAACCTACTCTTAAGAAAAAACAGCAATGCATGTGGATTATCGTTAAAAAAAAAAAAAAAAAAAAAAAAAAGGGTGGTGGGGGTGGGGGCAGCGTGGATCGGCTGACATCATACTCTCTGCTTTATTAGCCAATCACGTTGCAGACACTTTGGGATGATCTCAGTGTTTATTTCACGGCAGGGCTGAGACGGACACGGAGACGGACAAAGCTGTCCAGCTGGTCTCCGCAGACGCCAGAGTAGTTTGCCATTACCCCAGGCTGAACACACACACTCTGACACTGAGCATCCACCCTGGCCACGACCCCCCGACCCTTCAGAGGAGCGTAGAGCAGCTGCTGCACTTGATATGCCATCTCCATGCCAAGGTGAGTCACGCCACCCTGCCCTTTTAGCACACTATCTCTACTCACACTGGCTTCACCCAGGACCTGTGCTGCTGCTGAACATTGTTGGATTGTTTGTCTTTTCACTGCCCTCATTTTTTTAACCTTCAAGCTTAGTTTGTATAACCGGTGGAACACCTTATGCAATCACAGAGTTGGCGATTGATAAGAACTAGAGAGCACCTCTGTTAGTTTCTCAGAAGGGAAAAGCTAACGTTGATTCTCCTCCTTTTCTACATTCTGCAGGGAGCTCCTGCACTGGAGCTGCAGTTTGAGTCTCTGCACACAGCCACTGAATGTCGTGATGGTGTAGGAACGGAGATAACCTGTCTGGAGCGACTACAGGAGCCTTCTCCAGCATCGCAGTGCCTGGATACAACAACAGGGGAGAGCTGTGTCGAAAACTGCCCTGTGGAAAGCGGCAGTAGTGAGGACCGTGGACAAAGTGCAGAGAAAGACTTGTGTTCGCCTGCGAGCTCTCCAACGACAGAGGTACATCCCCGGGAGCATGGCCTCTGCCCCCCAGAAGACTGGGTGTGTCCTAGTTCAAACACTGGGAGAGATTGCTGCCAAACAGAGGAGGAAAGGGAGCAGCCTGTTGTTCCCACCCAGAGTGTGAGTTTGTGTGACAGCAGTGAAGGAGCACAGGGTGAGGCAGAGGGGGAGAGCCTCGCTGTGGGAATCCTACCACCAGTAGGCAGTGGTAAACAGGCAGAGGAAACTGATAGAGGAGAGGCTGTGATCTGGGAAGGACAGGAGGCCGCAGAGGGAAAGGAAACATCAGAGCAGGAAACAGAGAGCAGCACAGCCACAAGGAGGGAGGAGGAGACCAACTCAGAGTCAACAGATCTAATAACGCCCAGTGGAGACACGAAAGCCTCAGGCATGGGCCAGTCCCCGTCGTCAGAGGGCTCGGAGGTATCTGACACCTCGGATACTGAAATGACGGAGCGCTGTCAGGAAGAAAAGAATGCCGGAGAAGAGGAGATGAAGCTCTGCGATGGGCCCCCTTTAGACGAGGAGAGTGAAGGGTTAACAGACCCTGTATCACCCCCAGGGGACCTCCCCAACCCATCGCTGATAGACTGCGGTGATGTAATCGAGGAGCCCGAATCTGCTGTTCCACGTCTCTTGATAGAAGGCCTCCATGAGGGGGAACCTCTGCCAGACATAAACAGCCTGGAACAAAACCAGGAAACAGCTGGTAGGGATTACGCTGCAGAGCAGCAGCGGGGCTTGGCTCTAGAAACTGGCTGTCATTCTGGGAGTTGTACTGGAACAGCCAGTGGTAAAGAGCTAGATGCTGGAGACGTAGCTATTCCTTGCGGATGCAGTATTGAAAGTTTGTCTAGTTCGGACCAACCGGACAATACAATTGCTAATTGCCAGGCTGCCGGTGACTCCATGGAAGATATTCGGACAGATTTGCCGCCTGAAACAATGCCGAGCTCCAAAAACAGACACATTAATCTTGAATCAGGGATGACCCAAGGCCTCTCCAGTGACGATGACAGCAGTTTCCGATCACTTGGAAGCTCCACAACAGAAATATACCACCCCACTCAGGATAACGTCAGTACAGAGGATCAGGACTTTCTTCAGAGCAAGACAGCAGGACTGTCCTCAGCAGAACTCAAGGTGGAGGAACCAGTTGATTCCAAACCTGACGAAAGCAGTGAATATTCACTACCCGTGGACGCAGGGCTCTCCTTGGAGCTCGGTGCGCTGACATTGACAGAGTGCAACCAGGCTGGCACTGAGCCTGAATCGCAACTGTCACCCGACCACCAGATAATGGAGGCTTTGAGCACTGAGGGGACAGAAGAGGAACTTGCCCCAGAACTTTCCAAAGAGGATCTGTCATTGGGTCCGGCAGTGTCAGAGAGTGCGGACGCTCCGGTGGTGAAAGGCGCTGAAAGCGAAACTGGTGAGGCCAGCGAGTCTGAACTGAACGCCGGGTCAGAGGTCACGAGCGGGGTTTTACGTGAACCCGGTTCATCTGCTGCAGAAGAAAGCGAAGTGACTGACTCGGCTGATGGAGTCCATCAGGCAGTAGAGACCACTGATAAACCTGCAGAGGAATCAGCTGAGGAGCCTGGAGATGTCCCACAGCAGACCAAACAGGTCAACACAGAGGTGACAGCAGATGAGAGGTCACCCGATGAGGGGTCAAGTCACTCAGACAATCCGACTGACGTACCTCCATCACAGGATGTCACTCCACTTTCAGATAGTGCAGAAGTCAATGCCTTGGAAGAAGAACCGCCTTCTCCAAACAATGAGGCATCCAGTGAACATCAGGTTGAGAATGAGACGACTGAAGATCCAAGCGCACTGGACGCAGTGGAAGACGCCTCACAAAGTGCAGTTCAAGGTAGGCAAACCCTGATTTATTCCACTCCCAGATCAGGTTTGTTCTAGTCCGACACACTCACATACATCACAGAGCAATATGTTCGTCACAGTCGTAGTCCTAAACAAATATGCTAAATCAGATTCAGTCCTCGTCCGGTGATTAATGGCAATAGCTCCGCAAAGCTAAACGCAACACAGCTCGCCGTAATTGCGCTCGCAGAGGATTTTGGTTGCTGTGTGACATCCTGTTGGGATATATTGCTGTTGTGCTGCAATTGTTTCACAAATGAGGATTTGGCTTTTAGTAACTCTTAAGAAAAAGAGGTTATTAGAAACATTTTTTAAAAATGCGACAGTAGCTCAGCAGCTTTGCCGCGTTTGCTGATGCAGGGACACTCGAGGTACATCGTGACATAACGAGAGACACTGAGCCCATTTGTTTCTTTCATACCTCAGGCCATGTGTGGTCAGACAATGCTACTTTATATTCACATGTGTTTCGTTAGTCTCTGTCTTACGCACGCGTGCACACTCTGGCTTTACAGTCCTCTGTGTGTCAGCGGGCACGGTCACATTACTTGCACATGTGACCAAGTCTCAGATGCACAGCAAGAAGGCTGGGTCCTCTAAAACAAACATGCACTAGCCAGCTGATGCGTGCACGCAGCAGGAAGTGAGAGTCTCTCTCCCTCTCTCTCCCTCTTCCTCTAAGTGAACTTCCAGCACTCCTCTGTCGGCAATTTTCACTCATCAGGAATAATTGTACTGGACCCAAGTCCAATAAAGAGAGGGCAAGGGCTGGTGCTGTGCGTCACACAGGGAGCGGGGTGTCATTATGAACGAGGGGATGTATTTACAGCCTGACGGCGGCCCAGCATCAGGTAACATCATAGGTGATCGGAGACAGGCTTTCTGTTGTTTCCCGGTTATCAAATGAAGACGTGAATATTGAATCTGGATTCCCGCAGACGTTTAAAAAAGACGAGAAAGTCAGAGGTTCTTCTCTTTGGAGTCATGTTGTCTTACATAAGCCCTCCTCAAGAGATGCCTGTAATCCATCCTGGATAATTATGCCGTGTCATCAGTGGACTGTTTGGTTTCTGTTTTTTATAATCAAAGAATGATTAATCTGTTTACATTCAAATGAGCATTGTCCCAGTGGGAGCCTCGGGAAAGCTTTACCACATAGTACATGATAACTTAAGAGACACAAGCCGCCACAGCACTACCGCACACACTCAGAGTCCTCAGTGCATCTGCAGGCATGGCGGACAAGTCACGGCTGAATTATTGAATTCTGTATTTGAAGGACTTGCCGTTGAGCTAATTGCATGGTGTTGTGTGCCTCTCCACAGAGGTGGAAGTGATCATGTCTGAAGAGGCTCTAATTGGTGCAGGGGAGGAAGAAAATGACCCAACAGAAGAAACAGACCCGTCGACGGTAAGTTCAAAGCCTCCGGCCATGTCTGTACAGCTCTGCTTTGTCGGGGCTGTAGATGTGATCAACGTGAGTGTTGACACCTGGAATAACCCTTTGGCATGAAGGTGCTGTGAACAAACAGGCAAAGCGTGTGAAACTTGGGTTTCAGTTGATTTTCCTCAGCAGCAGCAGCAGATTGAATTAATAGCATCACTAATGGCTACATTGCTGCGTTATTAGTTCCCGCTACGGTAGGTCAAAACGTGTGCTGCGTAAACGGCGTGCGGATGGGATTCATTTAAGAGCTACAAAGCTGCAGAAGCTCTCTGATGATAGCGAGGCGGCGGTGGACTCGATTGGCTGCATTTATACAGAACAAAAACAAACAAATAGTAACTGTGTTTCTTAGAAAAATCTCTCAGTTCAGTTAAACATTACCCCAAAATCTATTAAAACATAAATACAACTGGTTTTTACTTTTCAACACCGTTTAACCCCTGTGAGCCCACTCCACCAACCCCTGTATGTCCACGTTTCTGTAAATAATACAGATCAACAAGTTTGTCAGCAAATGATCAAAGATAAATACACTGAATAATGATATCTAGTGAATAACTACAGCTGATTTTACCATAAATGTGCAGGGTAATGTGATTACATTGACAGTGGGTTTAATCAGACAGGTGGGGTACATGTTGAGCACGATACAGGGCAAATACAGTCACCATCTATTGTTATTGCGGTCCAAGGATGGGTTGAGTGCTTTCAGGAGCACGTCTCATCACCCTGAGGCTCTGAATGCTGTTGATTGATAATTCGCAGGGTTGGACATGTGTTCAGTTTAGTGCTCACATGACCAACGTGTGACTGATTTCCATTGTTCACAGTTTAACAATACTGCACGCTGTTAGCGTAGCCGCTCAGCACCACAGTTTGTCCCCACCATGCATCTGCAGATTTAAGGCAAACTTAAGCTCGCAGAGTCAAATGAAAACTATGCACGAGAAGATGTTTTCATTGGCTTTCATGTGTGTCCGGTCCTTTCACAGGTTAAGTGTGCACGGCTCAGTCCTGCAGAGCGTTTTTTTTTTCTGTTGCTCTTCTGTTAAACAGTGACAGAATTGAACGGGGGGAATAGCCGTGTATTGCAAAATCTCTCCAGTGAAGTATGGCAAATATTTTGGAAGGGAAGCAACGGCAGGATTTGCTTACAAGCTGCTTGATGTGCCAACTAGTGATTTGCAGAGAGCTCAGGAAGAAAGCCGTCTGGAACATTTTCCCACTAAGACTTTCGATTTGTCTTGGTTTTTTTTTTTGTCTTCCTGGTTATGTTTCCTGCACCGTTACCTGTTTGAGTGCCCTTCAGTATGGGCGCCGCACTCGCTTTACTGTAAAATGCAACAGGATCGCCCTAACCTCATCCTGCGGCAGCCTTGTTACGCAGTTCGTTTGCTGTCTCAACTGAGCACATGGACGCGATCTTCAGTTACTCTGAAATGTTGCTGACTGACAGATTCCTCAGCAGCCATAGACTGGAGTGGCTCTGCTTATTCCTGGGTTGCGGTCTAGGTCAGTGGCTTGTTCTGAATGCCAGATGTTTGACTGCAGGAGGACGTTCGCAGCCTGCAGGACCCCGGGGTCGTCAGCAGAGGGCGATGTAGCCTCAACGGCGTCACTGGAGTTTTTCCTCTTGACCAAGAGAGAGTTTAATGACCTGCCATTTGATCCTGTTGAAATCTCCTGCAATTTCTATGATGAACAGGCAATTTTATAGTCACGCTGGTGTTGAGAAAACTACAGCACTGCAGGAGCTGAGGTGAAGAAATTGCATCCTCAGAACGTGGAGATGCATCCTCAGAACGTGGCTTTAGCATTTCAGTTCACAGTGTTTGAATAGCAGCAGATAACATCTCTGAATCATAGTTATAATAAGAATAAAAGCAATTATCGCTTGGACAATCACAAGCAGCAGCCGTTATTATTTATTTAACCTAAGGAGGAAAGGATTCAAAGTGAGCAACAGGAAGTATTTACAGAGATTACAAGACGCTGGACAGGAGGACGAGACACGAACTGACTGGAGCACAGAATCTAATGACAGCGGCAGCAGCTGTTTGCATTAAAAGAGATGTAAGGTTAATGAGGCAATTAAACTTGGAGAGCGCGTGTCAGTGTTGTGATAAGATGGAAGCTGTTTAGAAAGAAGATAACTTAATCCTTGATATCTCAGCATGTATGGCATATTCTATTATTATTGCTTGTTGCAGTTAGCGAGCCTGCACAGTAATGGGTTTAATATAAATATACTGAAATGGGTTTAATATAAATATATAGAGCTAGGTCAGTAACAATGCCCAGTGGTTTTGCTAATTACATTCACTTAAATACTATAATTACACTGGCAGTAGACATTTTTTTTTTTTTTTTTGCTTTAACTTGTCATTATGAATTACATATTGATTGCCTCGTGTAATGGCTGTAGATTAATGACTCCATGGGCGTTTATATTAGTTCGTTCTAAGCGTCGCTTTCACAGCCACCCGGTACGATCTCCCAGGAACATCTCCTCCTCCTCCTGCGGTTGTTTCTACTCCTGCCACCATCCCGACACAACCGCTGCCGTAGCTACGTATTTGCATGTAGTAACGCCGAAACTGTGATATTTCTTGTTTCTGCACAAACATTTGGAAACAAATGCAACGTGCGTCTCGGATGAGGGAAACGGAAAGTGGTCCGGTTGCGTTTGTGTCAGTGGGGCCAAAAATTGCACCACTTGGCAACAGAATGGGAGGAAAAAGCTAAAACGTTCTCTGTTGCCCTACTTCTTCAGCTCGTAGCTTCCTCTTGAGTCCATTGTTTATGTTGAATACAGGCAGAGAGGAGTCTCTACAGACACTGCCGCGCTGTCATCATTTAGGTCATAAGCAATGACAGATAGTCTGTCTGTTGCCTTTTAGCACAAACCCACTCATTCTGCTCTTTAAATGCCCATTTTAGTTTATTCACTTCACTATTTTATTTGCTTTATTCTTTATATTCAGTTACAATTTGAGGAAAGTATTATAGTTTTCATTTCACTGCAATTATTTGACAGCTTCAGCTGCTGATTACAATAAAAATGATTTAAAAAGCATTTTTCATGCAAAAACACTTCATGGTCAAAGTCAAACTCAGCTTCATTGCCAATTCGCTGTATGTAAGCACATGCAGAGGATTGAAATGAGACCCACGGTGAACGCTAAGCAAGAAAATATAAACATATACAAATATAAAAACTAAGGGCCTGCAAAAGAAGCTAAAAATAAGATTAAAATTAAAAATTAAAAACAACAGCAAGTCAATAAATATATAACTTAAGGCACATGACAGGTTTAAGGTGGCAGTAGTGCAAAGAGAGCAGTCCAATGCTGTGTGTGTGTGTGTGTGTGTGTGTGTGTGGGAGTGAACAGTTTTCCAGTTTTTCATACGTTTCTGATTCTGATCATTTTTAACCATGTTTGTGGTTTAAACTATCGGTGGGCAAGACGAGCTTTGCGAAGGCGTCGCTTTGGGCTCCGGTTTACAGAGTTTCATCATTTTAACCAACCAGACGTCAGCTGACGGCAAAGCAAAGCGTCATTGGTGAACACGGGAGATGATCAGCTGATGAAAATAATCCTAAATTTCAGCCTCATAGTTAAAAATGAGTTCAATCTCAACTCCCTACAACAGTAACATCTGCATATCTTTATGTATAATATACTGTATTACTGTAGTGTTAGTCCTGTTACTTACTGTATGGTCTGAATACTTCACCGCTGCGAACACCTGCTGGTAAAGAAGAAAGCAATAGCGAAGTTGAATGTGCCACATAGACAGGTTCAGTAAACACTGTTGTTGCTCTAATTTATGTGGAGAGTCTGGGTCTGTGTCAAGGCTGTGAATGCAGCGGCGGCTTTGAGGACGCCGCGTTGCATTATCCAACGTTAACGGCTCATTAAGTGGGTGAACTTAACAGCCAAGGGCCAGAGAGAGCAGCTCTAACAATGTGATTTCATGTGTACTGTAATAAGGCCTACATGTCACCAGACCAAGCAGGTTTGACTTATCTGCAGTGTAGACATAACCGCAGGCAACAGTTGATCCTCTGGTAGTGGAAGAGTGTAAATGTTTGGTGTGTTGTGAATCCAGTGGTTGCAAAATGTTTGTTTTTGTGTGTCTGCCCGCGCGCGCGTGTGTGTGTGTGTTTGTGCGCTTACATGCTGTTTTACCTCTTCACAATGCGGCCAGATAGAGTCGTACCAGCTGCGGAGTTAATGGGCTGCACTTAAGCTTCTTCTTCGGCGGCACACTATGAACTGTAGCAGAGCAAAACACGGAGTCAGCTTTCAAATCCACCCAAAAAGCAGTTTGTATTCAAAGTTTAGATTTTCCGTGCAAACACTGCGGTTCGTTTGGCTCAACGGATCGTTTCCCTGAACGCCGAAGCACCTGGAGCGCCTGTGAAGGTCAGGGTTTGGATTAGAGGAGAGCGCGATTTGTTTGTGGCCGCCGGGATTCACGGCGAGCGTCAGGATCCCGAGGTCAGGCCTGGATTCTCACGTCAGGAACAAGACCGCAGACTGCTGCAGGGACTACCATTCATTTACATGGAATCTAAATATCATCCAGGAGGTGCTGGATCACAGTGTGCAGGCCGTCCCTGAGCACCTTTTTATATATGTGTAATGTTTTTATATGTAATGTTTCAGAAATACTGATGTGTGTGTGTGTGTGTGTATTTGCATACATTTCACAATGTCTCTGCTTGTGACACCTAAAGTTCTGCCGCTTGTTCGTCTGCTGTTTGCGCTGGAGAATCAGAATCATTAGTGCGTCCTGTATGAAGTGAGTTGGTTTGATTTTAGGGTGTAGGTACTTCAAAAGACTGATGACAGTTTAGTCAGCAACTTGCAACGTAGGAGAAATAATTACTGCTCGAAGCTTCAGTCTAAATATTCCCTGCGGAGCCGCATCAAGTCAAGTTTTCCCGTCACGTACACAATCATTTACCGAATGTCTAGGGAAATCAAAATATTATGATATGATCCTGTTTTTTGGGGTTTTTTTTAACCATATTCTGTTTCCTACTTAAATGATTCTAAACAAAGTTTGATTAAAACCAAACAAACGCAAAACAGCAGGTGTTCGGAAAAGGTCTCAAGCGGTCTCTTGAAGGTTCTGAGGGACTCTGTGGAATCTGACGTGGGGTCTGCACCGGAGACTAGCTGCACACCTCTAACCCTGCTCCTTGTGGATGAATGCTGCCCACAGCGCTGCCACGGTATCGCTCCCAACTTTCTCGGCCCGATCCCTCGCCTCAGAGAGGTGCAGTCGCTCCTGAAGGCGCCTCGCACGTGGCCTCCAGCCTCGTCCAGCAGGGGGTGTTGAATCCCAGCAGCATAACTCCTGATGAGTGAATAGCATTAACTGAGGTAATAATGACCTACTGTTGTCTGTCACACTCTGACAGTGTACTACAATGGCTGACTGATTTACAGGGTGTGAGAGAGAGAGAGAGAGACATTCACAGCCGCTTTGAGAAGGAGAGAGAGAAAATGACACAGAGCCTGAGAGAGAGAGAGAGAGAGAGAGAGAGCAAAGGCATGAGTCAGGCAGAGTCAGGAGAGAAGTTGAGAGGCGACAGAGGAAAAGAAGCGGGAGGGGAGGGAAGTGCAGAAGGAGGGAGGAGAAGAGGAGAAGGAGGGAGGGAGCAGAGCTGGAGTCTGGGAGAGGGCTGCTTCTGTGGCCAGATGTGAAGCTTAGCAGGCAGCTTCAGCTCTCCTCAACAGTGTTTTCGGCCGGATCCCGACCCTCTGCTCGCTAAATCCGCTCTGGATACCTAAGGGAACATGTACGAGCGACACAAGCGAAGGTACAGCCTCTGTGCCAAAGGGGAGAGAGCTGTAGACGTGGTTTTGATAAAGGTAGGCTACCCACACACACTCTCAAACAAAAGTTGCTCGGCGTGATAATACTGCCGGTGCTGCATTAATAACAGTCATTTGAACCGGAGCTGTGAAACGTACTTGTTAAGTGCTTCAGACGGATAAAATATAACGGCAAAAGCAATGAAAACAAGGTAAGAAGTATTCAAGCAGGGCTGGAATCGTTAAATTAAGCCATTAAAGGGAAGCAGGAGATAATTAATGACATTACTGCAGCAAATTAAAGAGTTTTGTGAGGTGATTTAGCAGCTTAAGCTCCCCAGACAGTTGGTTTTTAGAGGCCCGATCACACTTATTCCTAAAAGCTGCCCAAGAAAAAAGTTATTTCTTCAGTGAAACATAATCATAACTGTCACAAAGTGCTTCAGCGTGTTTGGGCAAACCTGCAGTCGCCTGCCAGGGATGTTGTGATGGTTTTTGCTGTGTTGCACCCTGGGAGATGATTGCATGGTTGTTGATAGTGGCCCTCCAGACACAGAGTGCTGATTATTTCGGGGTGGAGTGCGGTTTCTGGATGTACGCTGCACGAGTATGCTGCGTGCGCGTGTGTGTGTGTGTGTGCGACACCAAGACAGATGCCTGTACGCTCTCCATCCCCGTGGTATAACTGTGCATGAAACTTAACGAGGCTCAGACGGTTTAAGGTCTTTCCGGGATTATTTGGTCAGGCTCGTTGGCGCTTGTCTGAAGAAGAAAAACTATAAAGGCAGAAGAATCTTAGGTCCGCCGATGTTTCCTAAAAAATGCCTTGTCACGCTGCAGAGTTGGGGCATTTCTCTCTCCCTCAAAGGTCTTGTTATTGTACTGTAACAGCCCTGTGTCAAACCATTTGAACTGGGTGTTCTGCGGGATCTCTCTCTGAATGGGATCTTTATGGCACCCACAGGTGCTATTTAAAGCCCAAATGGCTCTGCACATATAGAACCCTTAAAGCCATTTTTCCGCTGCGCCCTGGATCTTTTTTTTCCTTTAGGCCGTGCAAGACGGCAGTTAGTCCCAGTTGATTGTTGCTGAGAGTGTTGTGGTGTGAATCGCAAGTTTACGTCCGTGCAGGCTGATTGGCTCGTGAGCGCAGCGGACAGTTGGATCAGATGTTCCCGAGCAACCCTCACGGCGAAGTAGAGGTGTCATATTTACGATCACAAGAGTGGTTTTGTTCTTTGTTTGTTCATTGTGTTGTTGATCCACTCTGTCCCTACTGTCTACTGTAGTGTGGTCGGTGCATCCAAGTTTGTTAGAGACGTGCATTCATCCCTGTAAATTATAACAACTGCTGTTCCTTTCAGCCTCTGTCGTGCTTCACGCTAGGAGCTAATTAGCAACTATGAACATGCTAAGCAGCAAGGTGAACATGTTAGAGGTAGTTTAACTTCATTGTATTAACGCGCAGTGTGCGTTAATCCAGTGTTTACACCGGCGTAAATGCGCCGGTGTTAGCCGACGAGCTACCAAGTCGTCGTCTTTCGCACCCTGGCAATAGCATTTAGCTCAAAGCGTCGGTTCCTGCTGCTATGCTCAGTTCACACAACATCTACATGCATGTCCCTGTCCTGTGCTGCTGGGCTCCAAATATAATATAAATAAAATCAGTTTCCCCCACTTTACAGGGGATAAAACATGACTGCTGTCATCCAAAGCAAACTAGTGACTCAGAACTGAACTATTTCCTATTGCTGGATGAGTATTGACCATAATCTAAATGAATAACCACTGACTGGACTTTTAATCGTCGTGCGTAAGCCAAATGACACAGAAGTGTCTGCCGGTTGTGACATCCAGAGGCGAAGCAGAGCCGACTGCGGGGAAAATACTGTATCTACGAAGTGGATTGGTGTCTGGTGTCGGTAACACCTCTCTTCACTCCGTTGACACTTTCTAAACTTGCTCCTGATGTCAGCTCCTCTTTTCACCCGGGGGGTGAAATAGCAAGGATGAACGTTTGAGTTTGTGTGTGTGTGTGTGTGTGTGAGAGAGAAAGAGGTAGAGAGAGAGAGAGAGAGAGAGAGAGAAAGAGAGAGGGGGAAGTAAAGCGAGAGAGATATGATGGTGTGGGAAAAAGGCAGCGCCGGGCTAACGGTTTCCTCTGGCCTCAAATGGAAACAGGCATTTGGCCAAATGACTTCATTCCAACCAGCGTTTCACATCCCAGCCTCTCTCCTGGCCTGGAGTCACAAAAGACATCATCACCCCGCTTACCAAATACAGTCACTGTGAATAAGCCTTTATATAGAACTAACACAGCACTACAGCTTATAAAGAAAAAGCAACAGGTGTGAGAGAGAGAGAGAGAAAATAAAATCTTCAAATCTCCTTTCAGGTTTTGTCCTTGTTTCCTCTTTTAGCAGCAGTTCGTGGACGGCACAGTGATTGTTCTCGGCGCGGTCGAAGCGCTGCAATCTGTGACTCTTGACCCCTTTTAGCGGCGATGGACGGTGCGCAGATCATTTTACTGTTCTCAGAGGAAATCATTCCGGATGCAGCAGTCCAGTAATTAAAAAGACAGTCCTTCATCCGGATGACCCCAGATGCATACTCCTGTCCTTGTCAGCCCCATTTGCGCGCTGTTCTGTGGCTGACCGCGGCCTCCGTGTGACGGGACACGAGAGGGAGTGATTTCACGAAAAGAGGCGCTTCGCAATTGGTCTTAAAATATGAAATGAAATCTAAAACAAATCCGGTTGTTTCATTTTCTGGACGTGTGTTTTCTTTTAAGCGTTTTGATAAGTCGACGCTCTCGCAGAGGTGCAGCAGAGACTACCCTTGCCCTCAGGTCTGCTGCCAGCCGCCCCCGGAGATCAAACTGTGTGTGCATACCTGGCTGGAAACAGCCACTCAGTCAGCCGTGGCATCCTTCAATGCTGCGGAACCTCTTTGGCCGCGCGTCTGTTTAGAAACAAGGCAGCGGTCCAAGTCCTGCCTGCCCCGACCCTGCACACACACGCAAACACATGCACACACACACACACACCAGCACCGCCTTTATATTTTTAAACCAGATGTGTTTTTACTGGGTACAGTTTAGATTCCCTGGACGCTGCAAATATGCACCAGGCTGTTCGGGCTCCGGGGCTGCCAGCTTTCAGAGGAGGGGGAGTCGGTTCCTCGCTCTCCGGCCGACTGACTGCTGCAGGCCTGCTTACGCACCGGAACACAAACTTCTGTTTGTGTGGATGACCGGTTAAATGGGCGCCTGCTAACTGGCTGTCACCTTGTGCCTTTTGATTTTTACTAATGTCCAACAGGACTTTCCTCCCTCATTCAAAGTGCTTTACGCAGGAAAATTAGCCTTACCTCTGTTTAATGTGCAAAGATCTGACTTTTGTCTTTTTTATTTGTTTCTGATGATGTTTATGACTGTAAAGGTCACCGTGCAGAGGTCGCCGTCGATCTCCGTGGGCATTTTTCCTGGGTGAAAGAGTCACAAAATGACTGGAACATAAAGTGGAAGGAATCTCACTTTTCGTCCTTTCGCCGCCTAATGTGCCGACTGTTTGTTGTTGTTCAGAGACACAAGTTCAAATGTCCTTAAGCAAATCGCTGACTTTTGTGGCCGCTTCGGGGTTGCTATGCAACTGGCATCGCTGAGCTGAACGCGGAGTTATGAGTTGGAAGAGGAAGTCGATGCTGTGATTAAAATTGGTTTTGTCCAGACTGAGCCGTGCTCTTTCATTTTTCAGTCATGCGGTCACCGTTTTGCCGAACGATACAGTAATAAATGAGACAGTCACGCGCAGCCGAAATACAGGAAATGCATTAGTAGGCGTGAAACGTGCACGAACGGCAGGCACCTCCTCACACGTCCACTCCCTCCACTTTATATCGCATCATTCCTAAGAGTTCAGTTCATTGTATTAGAAGGGCCAAAACACACTGAAGCAGTCCTGGGGGCTCGGGGAGTGTAAACAGCCTATTAAAACACTCGAAGCTGCTGTTTCCTTTACTTTGGCAGTAATCTGTATTTCACTCAGGATCCTTTGTTTCCATCTGAAGTTCTGCTGTCACTGCTGTGCTGTGCTGTGAGGTCAGGCCATGTAGCCTTTTTTAATTTGTTGCAACACTGGCAATCATTTAACTTCCGAGCAGGACCTGCGCGCGCAAATACGTGTGTTTGTCTGTGTGCGTGGAGTGTGTGTGTGTGTGTGTGTGTGTGTGTGTGTGTGTGTGTGTGTGTGCTGGCGCCCTCTGTGACCAGCTAATCTTTCCTCGTCAGCGTGTTTGTTCTCTCTCAGCGGGCTCTGTTTGATATCTGAACACAGCTGTGAGAAAAGGAAAGGCCTGTGTGTGTGTGTGTGTGTGTGTGTGTGCGTGCGCGTGTGTGTGTGTAATGTTGGCGTGTGCGTGTGAGACTTGACTTGAGTGGGGAAAAAATAGAAGCATAAGTGTTTGTAACGTGCGGGCGCGCATGTTTGCTGACGGAGGTGCACGTACACGGTGCCAGTCGGTATGCGAGCGCCTGCCACTGCGTTTTGTAGGAATGCAAAAGTGTATGGTCGCAGCGAGTCTCTCACACACACACACACACACACACACACACACACACACACACACACACACACACACACACACACCACTCCCAGGCCCGGACAACAGAGCTCAGTGTTTCAGTGAGTCTCAGCAGCCTTGTCAGTAGTGTGCTCTGGGACAGTCGAGGCTTAGATGTTTAGAAACTGAGCTCAGCCCCCTCAACCCCAAAGCATTCTGGGAGGGTCGACCTTCCTGGTTGGTTGGGACTCGCTCATCCTCCTCCGTTTTGTGTCTTTGATTTGTTTTTAACCTCCTGGCTTGTGTCTTTTTTTGGTCTCTGCCTCTGTTCTCCTTTTTCCCAGTAACTGCAGTGTTTGTGCTTCCACTTCTTGTTGTTTGTAGCCGTCTCTGCTCTTGTGACATTGTGGCAATACTGAAACTATATACCATACATGCAGGAAACACATTTATAGACTATTGCTGAAAAGAATGCAAACCATTAACAGAACAGATTTCATGATAATAACATTTATAATGATTTATTATGCAGTAATGCCAAACATTTGCTGGTTTGAACCGTATTCATATCCAGCTCTCTGTATACACTGGTGGCTTGTATTTACACTTCAACCTGAAATTGCTCATCATTCCTGCACCTGCTCTGTTTATCTCGCTGTTCTCATTTCATTTCATGCATTCCAACTGATAATACTGTATTTATTGTATAGATCTAACTGTATTCACCTCACTATTATTCATGTATCTCTGTACATATGCAGGTTACTGCTAGTTTTGTTATGAATTAAACAATTGATTAATTAGAATTAATTAGCAGGCTCTCTAGGTGCACGCAGGTGGACAAAGGCAGGGCAGCATTCTGTCAGTGTTTATGCTAAGCTAAGCTAAGCTAAGATAATCATCTGCTGGCTGTTGATCTTCTTGTTTAACTCTCAGCAAGAAAGGAAATGCATATCGAACACTGCTTTTCAGCCACTTCTCACTTCGCGCCGGGAGCAGCTGTGTTCAGGCACATACTTTGCTGCATCATGGCTAACTGAGCTAACGAACCAGATGATTGGTGTCAGCTAAAAGCCACAGCATCCATATAGGTACGTTCTGCGTATGCACTGCAGTGGCTGGGAAGGACGCACCAGCGGATTGGGCGGCCCATGGTGGAACAGTGTCAGGAACCTGTTCATGCTACACCTGGAGGTTCCTTTGTACAAGTCGTACGCAGCCGGGTTTAAAGGACCACGTCAAACCCTGTCGATCTGAGCCAGGCTTAACGTGGGTTAAGTCGGGGTTAAGAGTTAAATAGGAAGAAGGAAAAAAGCTGCAGTGGGAGGAAGGAAAGGAACAAACAGGCAGTAAACATCCTAAAGGAGGTGCTTTGTATACTCAGTAACAGAAGCTGCAGTTTGTCACTTGACCCCTAAAATAAAAAAAGCTTTGTTGTGAACCAACCGGACTCTTGTTATGAGGATCTCCGCTGAAGAGCTTAGTCTTTGCTTTCTGGCTTTGTTAATAGATTATTAATCTGTTTTACTTTGGATGAGAGACGCATTCAGAATCGGAGCTCATCATCTTTATCTGCGTGTCAGCGACGGAGTTCATTAAAACACAATGAGCCTCTCTGAGTCTCCGCGAGCTTCACACGCAGAGCTGTCAGTCAAATCCGCAGA
Organism: Datnioides undecimradiatus; assembly: GCA_008933995.1. Classification (NCBI taxonomy): domain Eukaryota; kingdom Metazoa; phylum Chordata; class Actinopteri; order Lobotiformes; family Datnioididae; genus Datnioides; species Datnioides undecimradiatus. The sequence continues at coordinate 4,793,575 of WARS01000060.1, forward strand.
GCTTCGGCCAAACTGTTGAAGCTTTTGTGTTGCCTGCTGGGTGGGGGGCGGGCTGTGGCTTTTGTAGCTAAAACCAACTCAGCACACACACACACATATGTACACACACACACACACACAATCACACACAGCTGTTGTATAGACCTTTAGACCACAGAGGAAGCAGAGCGCCAGCGTTGTGTGTTTACAGCTAACCACAGATCTCTGACAGGCAGCGTGTGTGTGTGTGTGAGTTTGAGTTGTTGTCAGTGTGACTGTGAGTTCCGACAACTGCAAACAGACCAAAGTTGGATCCTCCCAAGCAGCTCCTCTAGGAGCCGGAGCCGGAGTTACTGGACCCGGTGCATGCTCTTAAGGTCCGCCTTATCGTCGACTCCCATCCTGTGAACCGAGCTGCACTTCCTAACTGCCGTGCTGCTCTGCATCATTATTTCTTTGTGGGTGACGATCACATGTTGCTGAGGCTGATTCAGTGTCTTCCTGTTCCTCTGCAGATCCACCGAGACAGAGAGGCGTCGTTACATCTGCCCTGCAACGCTCAGCACTCAGGTAAGAGTTCCCGTTTAGTGCTAATGATCTAACATTTCTGCTCAGGGCTTCAGATTGCTCTTTGTGGCGCGCTTTAGTTTTCTTTTTACGAGCTTTAATTTATATCGCCGTGAACCACACTTAACAGCGAGGTTTGCTCTCCCATCATGTGTAAAAGTGGGTCACTGCGCGTTCGTGTTTGAGCTCAAGACGCCGCATCCCATCTTCTGTGAAGCCCATTTGTTTGAAGTGGGAGCAAATTGATTATTGGCCCGGTGACTTTTTCTAAACAGTCCGTTTGAAGTGTCACCGAATTTGGACTACCGCTTTTGCTTGTTGGATTCAGTACTGTGGAAACAGCTCAGCTGCGTCCGCGTGTTATGCTTTTCTTCCTTATGAAAGGGGAAATTAAGACCATCAGACATCATTTAGCTGGTCTGAAACACAGAGACTGAGCGATATGAGAGTTTGGAGCCAGACGCTGGCATTTTTGGAGCGAATTCTCTGGTAGTGCATTTGTGTTTATTTAAAATCTTGTGATTATTTGGCCACATCCATGCCAAATTTGGGATTATGTTCAAGAGGAACATTTCCAAAACGGCATTTAAACAGCACCCTCTTAAACAGGCATGCACGTGTGCAACATGAGAGCGAATTCGAGTTGGCAGCCAACACTTTGAGGCCCTTAACTTCACCAACATGTGGTCTAAGGTTACAGGTTTGGTAAGTTTGTCACCTGTGAATCACGGCTGGGCCGACCGAGTGCTGTCTCTGTAACAGAACCTGACCGAAGACTTTCAGATGGTTGTGTTTGCGCTCGTTGGAGATGCTGGGGGGGGGACAAAGTGTGTTTGAGAGCAGCTTTTTTAAAAAGCAGAAGCAGAAACATTAACCGCACTGAGGCCGAATTTCATACGAGGCACTGTTTGCGAGTGTAGAGGTAATTGGTTTTGTGTGGAGCCTTTAGCCATTAGTGGCGCTGCGGTGTTTAGATGGCAGGTTATGTGAAGCAGAGGGCTTGGTTTGCACGTCACACCCGATACGCATTTCTTCTCACGGTACAGGGTGGTAACTGTTAGCAGTTGACTAGTTTTGTGTTCCAGCTTTTCCTGGAGGAAACCCTTAACGGAGATGATCAACAGCAAGATGAACCGTAGAAACACGGCGGTATAGTTTAGCTAACGGTCTTAAACATCTTGTTTTATTCGTGTTTCGTATCGATCCCGGTAGAGGTTGACAAGACTAAGACTGGACAACCAAGCTAGCAGCTCTTTAAGGCTTTTAAAGTTGTGCTTTGAGCTAAAGTGCTAATGTAAGCATGCTTACAATCAATGTCAACAAGCTGCCCGAACCCATTGTCCTCACTGTGAGTGTGGCTAAAAACATTAGCTCGCTGGTCTGTGCGGCGCTCTGTTGATTGTGCCAGTGATAAATGGACATTTTAATATTTGTGTTTTGCTTTTACACTCAGATTTCTCCTAAATATAGATTTCTCAAATACAGACAAGACAAAAAAAAAAAAAATTTTTTTCGACCTCCTTCAGATGAGCCTGTCTTCTGAGAGACCGGCCTCAATAAAGAAGACCGACAGATCGATCGAGCTGGATCAGGCTGAGAACAGACTGCCCTTTATCTGTGGTGGGAAAGAGATGACACATCAGTCTGTCAGGGAGAGAAGGAAAGAGGGGGCAACGTGTTTTAATGGATGAGATGAAGAAACGCAGAGGGGTGTGAAGGAAACAGAGCTGCGAAGAGAGCGATAAAGAGAGTAATAACAGGAGCGTCGAACGGAAATAAAACAGGGGCGTTGGGTGAGGGTGGGATTTCCTCTGCAGCAGCTGGGACAGGTCGACATCAGCCGGGGTCGACATCACTTCCTTTTTTCCACCAAAAAGGAAGTGACGTCGACCCCGGCTGGCTGGTAAATGTCTAAACCACAGTTCGCTCATACCATCGCTAGCGTCACGGCTCAAAATTCAAAATAAAAAGAACAGAATAAAGTTAAAGTCTATCAAACTTGTCATAAATACCAGGCCACTGAGGCAGGAAATTGGGGGTGTTGACCTTCTTCCGTGTGTGTTCTTGTGTCAAAGGTCATAGGTTACTGAAAATGTGCTGCTCAGTGATTCTAAGCCCTGCTTGAGGGGTCAGCGTTCAGCCATAAAGTGCGGTTGAATCCCTCCTGCGTGTTTTCTGTGCATGCAAATCCAGCTCCATATAAAAATAAGTGATTTATTGAACAAAGCCTGCGTTTATGAAGCTCACAGCGACACTCGGGCACTCGGTTTGGTGACTGAATGCATAAACGTGTGTAGAAAACATGCTGCGCGTTGTCTGCGTTGCACGATGGATCCGGATTCGCGCCCCATAGCGTAGCAGCCGGCTAATGTGTTTTTGGAAGGCCGCAGTCTGGTAGCCCGCCTGGCCGCCTGCGGTTCGGCTTGCCTGCGTTGAGAGATCATGCAGCCGCGTTGGAGCGTTGTTTGCAATGTTGCATGATATTACATTTGTCACGGGTGAAGCCGTATCCTGTTCAGGATTCAGTAACCTTTATTTATATAGGAGGAGACTCGCTGGGTGTGCCGCGGGGGTTCAGGGCGAAAGATAATAGAGTGAAAAGAGAAAACGAAGATATGGGGCTCAAAGAGATACGCAGCAGGTGGTTATGAGCTGATTCAGTTACAGCGAAAAAGAACATTAAACCACTCTGCTCTGGTTTGAGAGCTCAGACTTGGGTTGTTGTGATACCGTCATATGGTTTCGCCTTTTCCTGCTTGCACAGTCTGCGTTGCAAGTGGTGTGAGTTTCCGAACTTACACGACTGTTGTAGCTGTTATGTCCCTTCCCCCGCTTAGTCATTACATCCCTGCAGATTATTTATAAAAAATCGAATGCGCGATTGGTCAGCCCCACATTACTGCTCTCAGTATAGAAGCGCGTGGGCACCCAGTGTGGTCAGCCCCCCGGGCGTTTGTCAGCTTTGTAAGAGAGACTGGCGGGCTTCTCAAATCTGCGGGGAAAGTCACCGCAGTTGCACGAATTTAACAAGTCATGTCCTTAGAAAATACAGGAGAGGGAAATATAAGGGTGTAAGAAAAAAATAAAATGCAGTTTTATCTGTGAGTGCCGATAAAATCTGCAGTTAGGGAAAACACTTAAGGTAGCCTCAGCGGCGACTTATCTCGGCTAACAGTATGAAAACGTGCAGAGAGGAGTGTTTTGAGACGCGGAGGCCCGACGGATACTTTATCTCGGTGGTAATTTCGCAGCTTCAGACTGGATGATTTGTTTGGATCATATCGAGATTGCAACTTTTCTCCTGCCGCAAAATAATCTCTGCCCCCCCCCCCCCCGAAAAACAAAAAAGTAACTTCATGCCATTAACGTCCCACGAGTTTTTGCACGACAGCATAAAGACTCTATCTTTCCATATTAGTGCTGCTTTGCTCACATGAACCAGAGGTTTTCTATAAATGTCGCTGTTTTCTGTGTCGGCACCATTAGTCGACCTACACGAGAGTCGAATGAATGATAAAACACATGTTGTATATAAGGCGGCGCGATGACTACAGGTGCGTGAGCTGATTCACGACAACCTCAAGCCACCCACTGACTCATCAGAGGGCTTTACACCTGTTCCGTGTGTGTGTGTGTTTGTGGTGGGAGGGTTCGATGAGGGGTCTGTTTGAAAGACAGGGAGGAAGACAGCTGTCAAAGCTCGCAGTCGACTGCTAGTTTTGGTGGACAGGTGCGAGGGGGTGGAGTCCGAGAAAAGCTCCCAGCGTGCACTTCTGCAACCCCCCCCCCAACACACACACGCACACAAACCCACCCACACATTCGCTCCCATTTACATTGCGGGACCCTCTATCCACGGCTTGCTTGTGACGGTCAGTGCAGTTTTCGTGTTTGGAGTGCTGTCTTATCGTGTGTCCCCTCTGTGGCGTCGGATGCAAACAATTCCCTGCACCTCTGACACCCCCGACTACAAAATTCACCCTCAGGAGTGAAATTATGTAAAGAAATGACAGAAATTAGTGTCATTTGCTCTTTTTTTTAAGCTGCTTAATTACAAAACACCGATACCTTATCGCGCCGGCTCTCAGATCTGCGAAACACTGTCGAGCTTTCATCTTTAAATAATTGCTGATTATTTCATCCCCTCATGTGTGATTAATGAAATTGACTGCTCGGTATCAGAAAGAAATGTATAAATACATGTGCTTAGATAATATTGGCTGCAGAGGATTAAAACTCCAGAGCTGCTGATTGTAATGATGTGTGACTACTCGACTGTACTCCTAAATTAATAGCTTATATGCATAATATGAAAAACATATATCGTGCTTATTTTTGCATATTGATGGCAGTAATTAAAGTATTAAACTGCATACCTGCACATCAAGATTTGCATTGTATAGCAAGATGGACGGCATGGCGGATCAACCCAGCTACGTTTTCATGCAACTGCATGCATGTGTGTGATTCGTCGGTGATAATCACTTGCAGGAAGTCTGTGACTGTTGCCCCCATTTAGCTTGTTTGCTATAGCAGAGTAACAGGCTCTCGCTAAAATGAAGTTCTCTGTCACTGACCGCTCCCACCCGAACCTTTGTCCCCTCTCCCAACCCCCACCCCCCTGCACAACTGCCCCCGTAGCCCGAGCAGCTGAACGTGCAGCCTCATTCTCGGAGTGCCTGCTCATACCTGCAGCCCGAGATCAGCCGCGTTCGGTGTCTGCAACAAACCCTCATCCTGTAACGGCATTGATTATTCAGTGCAGATATAGTCACACAGAATCCAGGCCTGTGGGGGGGGGGTGAACACTTGCACACTTGCATGTACGCACATGAAGAACTTCCTCTTGCTCATATGAGCACAGGGAAAATGTTCCTAAGGGATAAAGAATGACTTCCGCTTTTTTTTTTTTTTTCTTCTTTGGAGCAGAAATAGACATCAGAAATGACGCAAAGTAACAAACCCGGCGAATGATCTCATCCAGTTGTTCTTGGCTTCTGGCTAAAGTAAGCCGACTGTTATGCATCTGCGCCGTAGCCGTGTGCAGCCTTCCTCTTTTAGTTTGGCCTGGGATATTATCTGTACACGGCCTTACATGTACAAAAAAACTGCAGCACCACAGACCTGTTGCATAATAAATGTTGGACAGTGTGCAGACTTTATGGGTGGGATACTTGTTTTTCAGTGAGCGGGGCCTGAAAAAGCATCTTTAAACCCAAAAATCGCTCATGGTGTGTTGCTATTTAATACCTGCTTTGGCTAAAGAGCACAGGGTCTGGATGAGAAGCACCGAAGTGGGATCTTAGGCAAAGCGTTTAACACGAGTAATGCATTAAAGTTGTTTTTGTGTCTCCAAGATATTTAATGTGATTCACTGCCGGCTATAATTCAGGTGGGGAAGCGGCGGCTCGCTCAAGTGCTCATCAGAGTGGCTGATTGCCGGTTGCAGCCGCTCGGCTTGAAGCGAGCCGCGCAACATCGCTGCCGTGGATCAAAAAGCTGAAGTGAAAATGACTTTTAACCGAAAAAGATAACGCAGAGGAGCGCACAAAGGTTTGCGAGTCTCTGTGAACGTCGGCGTCCACTTGGCCTCGGGGTGACTAATGGTATACGCGAGGCTGCTCCGTCTTGAAAGCCGGTTTTTTGCAGCGCATCAGTAGCATTTCGAGGTGTCGTTTAATGTCAGCGCTGCCCTCAGACGTTTCAAACACACAAACAGTTGTTGTTTGCCTTTGCAGTTCGGCACGGACGGCTGTAGTAGGGACAGTCGGCCATTGATCCACCAGGCTTTTCACACCTTCTCCGGTTTCACTGATTTCTAACAGAGCTTCTAATGTTTTAGAGGAGGCAACGAAAACCTGTTATTTTGAACACTTTGTGCCTTTTAGCGTGAAAACAGATCGCCCCGCTTGGAAAAAAAACAACAAAGCTAATGTTGAGAGTCCTTGACCTGCTGTGTTTCAGGGTTAACACGTTGTCCTCGTCTCTTGCAGGATCCTCGCAGTCTCCCAGTTTGCCCAGTAGAACCAGCAGTGCCGCCAGCTGTCCCTCCACAGCACACAGAGACTCCGGCAGCGACACAGAGAGCTTCCTGAGCGCAGAGCCGGGGTACGACAGCGTCTTCAGAAAGGTCAGACTCGCTGCGGTCTCTTTGTGACGCAGCCCACCAACTATAACTGAGTTTGAAAGAGGGGAGCAGAGAGGGGGCGCAAATGCCTCAACCAGTGATCGGAAACGAACAAAACCAGAAAAAACGACTCAAATATAAAAATATAACAGCAGAAAATCACCGTTGCTGCAGCAAACAATCAATAAATCAATCAATAAATGAAGAAATAATAGCAAATGTATTAACTTTGTGCAGCGAACGCAGGGTTTACCAAACGTTTTACTGGCTGCAGTCCAAACATCCAGTTCGCTCACACTGAGCACCAAGAATTGTATGTTTGCCCCTGCAGCTACTCCTATAGGGATTATACAGTATATATGAAGTAGCTGTTTTGTCAGCCTGTGCTTGGCTTTTTATTTATCAGCAGCCCGAGGCTGAGATGCCAAACATCTACTAAGCATCTTTTTAAGCCGGCACATCTACACTGCTGCTGGGGAAGTGCAAGCTGTGGTCCCTGCTGTCACTCTGCTGATGTTGAAAGTCTGTTTGAAGCCAGACGCCCTTTGGTTAAAGTTGAAACACTAGTATCTCTCAGTTTCTGCAGCATCGAGGACTTGAAACACGCTCATGGTAATGTGGACCCAGTGTCCTTTTTGTTGTTAACAACAATGGGAGAAGTCAGCGCAGAGGCTATCAGCTGCCTCGGAGTGGACGGGACGACGCCGAGGGTTAGGACGCCGTAGATAGACGGGGGGGGGGGGGGGGTTGGCGAAAATGCGCCATGACGTCCGCACAAAGACCGGAGCAGCTGAATTCAGCTTCAGTAAGAGAGGATTAACGTCCCCGCTGCTGTCTGGAGGGAAATTGACTTTCTTTCGCAAAATACAATACTGTACGTTCTCTACAAGCCGCAGAACAATGAGTAGAGAAGCTGTTTCATAACTCTGAGGTCAACGCATTCATCCTTGTGCCTCCATCCATGCGCCTTCGACACTGACACTTAAAGTGCTCGCCAACTGCTACGAGCGTCATCTAAAAGCCTAAATTATAAAGTAAAGCTTTAAAATGCAGATGATTCACCCCCCCCCACCAGCTCCGAAGCATAGCGGCGCAGTGACTCACACACATGCACCGCGGTCCCGTGCGCTCCGGACACATAAACACACACGTGCACGCGCAAACCCGCGCGCGCCCCCGGCTCGCTCCCAGAGGAAGTCGGGTCCGCGGCATAAAGCGGATCTTTCACTCCCAGCTCTCCCAACAGAAGCGGCTCTGTGCTCGGCTCCCGCGCTGCAGCTGGCAGCACAATAGGCCCAGTTAAAGCTCACACCTACAAACTGGCCCTCCGAATGGACTCTCCCATACCTGCGTGTGTTTGTGTGCGTGCAGGAGCTCTTTCCCACGCCTAGGAGTATTTACCAATACTGCGGCATTGTTTAGTGATCATATTACCGAGCTGTCAGGTGGGTTAGGGAAGAGTCAAGGACGATGCAAGGAGTCCCAGCATAGTTGGACATATTGCAAAGATGCGTGAAGTATAAATATAGATAACTACTAATTTGCAACTGTCGCTCAAACTGTCGGAATAAACCTTGAAAACGGTGCACAGGACGCGGACGCATTTTCCTGGGAAAGCGTTTGTTTTCACAAGGTTGCCATCATTTATTGGCGTTTGTTTTAATGTCAGCGTTGCTGTAAAGTGGCTCTGGCTCATTATCCCTAAGCCTTGCCATTTGGTCCTCATTATATCCCATTCCTGTGGGTTAAACAGCTCCCCAGCATTCTCCTAATTCATCGCATGCCTCGGTGCAGAAATGCTGATGGATATTCGACGCGATGGGCGAGATAATTAACAGTAATTTGAAGGACACCTCGCCCCGTCCTGTTTCAGTGCATTTTATTCTTTTCTGTCCCGTTGTATTCTAAAACAGTGACGCTGGCTTATGGTCCTCCCTGTTTCTGTGCCTGGATGGCTCCATTTGTGTGGCAGGAGCACCAGAGTAACTACAGTTAACTTAAATTAATCAACGTTTCATCAGAGGTTACTCATTTTTACATTAATGGACCTGCTCTTGTGGCTTATGATAAACTTTTAGATGTTGTTTCCTTTGCAGCTCCCCATAGGTGCACAATGCCGGGCTGCTAAACGCTAATAATGACGTGGTTAATAATGTAGATTTCTCTTGGATGACAGCAGAGCGATGAACCAGTGACGGGAGGAGACAGCGCCAGCGAGGTTTCCGTCTCCTGCTCGTCCACAGACGACACAGCCAGCGTCGGCCCGTCCAGCTCCAGTCCTGAGGGCAGCCAGGGCCTGGAATGCAGCTGGAGCCCGGAGGAGGGCATCCAGACTGGGGCTACTGTCACCGCAGGACCGGACGGCGGAGGTGGTGGTGGTGGTTGTGGAGGTGGAGGAGGACCTGGAGAAGCTGAAGAAGAGGCCAAAGACAGAGTGACGGAGGTGCCGCGGCGCTCCTGTCTCCTCCGAAACAGCGTCCGCTCTTTGTCGCCTCTTCGCCGCCACAGCTGGGGTCCCGGAAAGAACAACGGAGGGGACGCAGAGATGAACCAGAGGAGGTGAGAGTGGGACAAAGACTAGATAACACCAGGTTCTTTATGAGGAAAACTAGTTGAAGTGATCGTCGGATAGGACCGGCACTTCCCATCCTCGATGTGGGCTCTTGGTGTCGGCCTGGTGTTACTCGGTAGACGTCAGCAGACCCGATGTGTGCAGATGTCGGCATTATTAGAGCTTGTTGATGTCGCTCCCTCCGTGCCATGTTGAGTGTTTCCTCCCCCTGCTGCGAGCAGCTGTGTTGCCATTTGTCTGTCGTCGGTGGGGAGCTCCTACGAGCGTACGCGCGCACACCGCAACTTTGACACGTACAGTAGTCATCGGTTAACTGTGCATCTTCGCACCCGCATTCAGTGCACGACCTTCACGTCTGTTTTGTCTTCTGGCCTGCAGCAGCAGCTCGCCGCAGACTGACTGGCAATGAAAGGCCTCCGCCACAACGTTGGAGCGTAAACAGAAAAATAACTGCTCGAGACTTTACCAGCTGCTATTTTTATGATACCCAGGTTGTGCAGAAACAGCCATTACGACAGGCTTTCGTTTGTAGTTGATTCCTCTTTACAGTGTAACCAATCAATCATTTTATTTTTGACTGGATGTGCCTTTTATAGATAAACGCGAGGCACCCTCCTGCTGCTAAAAGCATATGCTGTGTGAAGCGCGAGGAGGGCTGGGGGGATTTCTGGGACTGTAGGAGAACCTCGTGCGTGCGGCGCGACAGAGAAACGAGCGCAGTAAAAGTTAATTAGCGAGACAAACACATGCCATCGCCGCTTCCCGCCTGATTTGCCTCCTTCTACTGTTTAGTCACGTTTTAAATGAGCGATTCAACGTTTTGGGAAAGACGATTATTTACTTTATGGCTGTGACTGTTTTTTTGTAAACAGGTTGTCCAGGAAGTAGCTGCTCCCCGCCTACAATGACTTCAGCGTTTAACCCGCGTCCTTGACCCACAAATCGGCATTTTTCACATATTTCTCTTGAATATGTGGAGTTAGTGGGTGGTTGTTGTTTGCTGACAGTCAGAGGCAGGCTAGCTGTTTCCCTTTGCTTCTAGTCTTTGTGCTAAGCTAAGCTAACTGTCTACTCGCTCCAGCTTCATAGCTAAGTGTCTGCAAGAATGCAAATATTTCCCAACATGCTTTTCCTTCAAGATCACTATTGTTATCACTTCGACTCCAACATGGTGCATCAGAGCTTCACACACACACACACACAGATATCCAAACTCCTAAAAAGATCATGAGCCCATCAGCATATAATAGAGTTCATTTATTCATCATGTTCATACTGACTTGCCATCCTCCCCGTATCCCAACTCATCTCGCCCATCATCCATCACTTCCTGTCTCTCTCATCCATCACCTCCAGTTCCATCCTTAGCCCTGCCGAGGGGAAGCCGACCTTCCACAGGAGAAGGTACCAATAAATCCCATTCATCAGTTCATGTATTGTTGAGATTGACTTGTTGCTAGGTGACGTGCGATGGCAAATCCACGTAGGTGTAGCCTTTGTCGATCCCCCCCCTCTCCTTAATGCGCGCTCGCTGAACCGCTGCCGCGCCGCGCCGCATCCCCGCAGGCGACCGCGCTGAAGATGTTGCCGTCTTTTCACCCTTTAGGAATGTGCAGGAAATACCGGGGCAAATGGATGGCTGGGACACGCCGGTGTTTTGTATTGCAGTGGTAATAACAAGCAGCCACACGGAGAGAGGCGAGTTTAGCTCCGCAGGCTCTGTATTGGCTTTTTTGTGTAGTAAGTTCCTACAGGGAATTCTTCGGGACTGCAAAGGCATCAGAGGATGTTTGAGTTCAGTCCTGGAGCAGACAGTGTGCCGCAGCAGTGAAAACAGGATGGAAGTTGTGCAGAGGAAGTGCACTGGATGCAAAGAGAATTGCTTTGTTGACCCAGAAGGGCCAGGAAGGAGTTAGGTATGGAGACGAGCCGTGCATCGTTAAACCGTCGAGCGACGTCGTCTGAACCTGCGTGTGTTGCTGTCTCAGTTCAGACTGCAGCAGATGCCCTGCAGCGGCTCCAACTGGCGTGACCCCGCGTCTCGACCGAGAGCGTTTCTCTCACTCGCGCGTCTCACGCAACACGCGATTTTGTTTTAATCTGTGCGGCTCTCTGCAGCGGCTCCACTCTTTCATCATGCTTTACGCCCATATGCATGTAAACGTGGGGCTGATACCAAATAAAAAGCCTTTGCATTCATTTATATTTACCTGCAAGGTGTGAGCAGCACGCCGGTTTGCTGTCCCACTCTCCCGAGACACAGAAACTTCCTGGGTATGAGGAGCTGCTGTGTTTATCGATTGGGCAAACTCTAACTCACATTGTGCATTTACTGATACTAGACAACTTCACTGCTAACCTTTCCCCCGGCTCACATCGCCAACACCGTTCTGCCCTGAGCACAGCCATGGGCGCCGTTCAGCTACTCTCAGCTCAGCCGCACGCTCGCCTCTAACTCTTATTACAGATCACATGCGTCAGTGTTGATGGGGGAAAAACAGATCGGTAACGTATTAAAAGAAAACTGCACGCCGCACAGAAACTTCTGTCTCACCCCTTTTGCTGCTCCGCGCTTTGAAATCCGTGGACAAGACGTAACCGGGGCAGACAGTCGCATCAGTGTTTGGCGAAGGCGGTCGTCAGGCGAGCGTGACGATGACGTGACGTTCGCGGTCTGGACACGGGGCAAGCGTCCACACCCGGGTGGCAGTCATAAGTCTGCAGAAAGTTGGAATGAGACCCAAGCGGCATGTCATTTTTCAGCTTTCTTCCCTATTTTTATTGGGGGGTTGGGCTGCACGTTGCATGCTGCAACACTCCAACACTTTAAACGCTGCACTTGTGTGATCAGCTAATGGTCAGTAATATCAGCTAGCCTCCTCACAGTTAGGAATCCAGATCCCCAGGCAGCCGCAGCAGTGCTTTCTGCCGTCGATAACACCTCGGCTGCTCTGACAGCATTGCATTTCTGATTTCGGGTTTAAAGTTTATTTCCTGCCTGCGCTTCATATATACCACAACCCTGCAGCAGGAAATGAACTTTCACACAGTCGCAGTGTTTGTTTGACAGCACGCAATGTGGTCGCACAGCGGTCCACTTGCACCAGAGCGCCATCGCTGTCTTCCAGCATCCCCGTGACTCCTCTGTCTGCTTCACCGTCGCGCTTCCATTCCTCCCCCGACTAACCCCTTCACCTCGCCCTCTGTTAGCATCAGCCGCGGTATGGAAGTAGTTAGTTCCCTCAGGTATTGTGTGTTTGTCTGTGTGCCTGCGCCCGCGTGAGATCTTTTTGTCATGCTGACCTACTTTGAATAGGGCGTATTTACATGTCGCTTGATTTGCATTTGGGGTTTTTTGAGGACATATGCGCCCGTGTGCATGTGAATGAGCGGCCCTGCCCAGTCGGTCTGTCAGTCGGTAGCTTCCCACAGCACAAAAGCTGCAACAGCTGCTGGTGTTATTCATATTTCAGTGCCGGGGACCTTGTGGCTCTGTAGGATAGCGTGTAATAATGTTGGCAGTGAGCGAGCCTTAATATGACAGATATAGTCATCTACGTTCACAGCCCCGAGAACAGGTGAGTGCTGCTTCACGCTGGTCACTGATAATCACCCAGTCATGACTCTTTCGGTCCAGTTTAGGTTAGCGATGTTTGAATGTGTTGGACTGATGATTTGCCGGATAATGGAGTGCCACGCAAAGCCGAGGGCTGGAGATAAGAGAGATTTACTGCCGAGGCTTTAACTATCACCGAGCCTGTCCCGGAGCGAATAGAGCTGCAGCCGCGCGGCATAGCTCATCCTGAAATGTAGCTGTAGTTTTCCTCTCCATAATCATTGTATTGGATTTTTCAAGGCCTCTTATTTCCAGTCATAGATCGATGTAATTGGGTTTGTAAATCACAGCTGCAGAGCTCTCTATGCTGATGCTGATGTTGGGAGTCATTTACCGCTGCCTCAGCTGTAAATCTGCACCAGAGCCCAGTGATAACTCAGCTGGCTAAACACTGTGCAGGGCCGGCTGTGTGTGTGTGTACGCGTGTGTGTGTTTGTCAACAGGTGCATGCGTGCATGGCCGTGTGTGTTTGTGTTGGGTGCAGCAGTGGTGTGTGTGTGTTACCAGAAAGCTGTGATGAATAGCCCGCAGAGGCTAGCGGAGTGGATTGTACAGTACAGTCATTCCTCTTTCTCTGAGGTCACCTCTGACTCCTTGTTTGTTCACACAGCTACAGCCTGGAGGGGCTCAGCGGGGGCCAGGAAGAGCTGAGGGGCCGCACCACCCAGGGGCCCCGCATCCTGGAGCCTTCAAGGGTGCCCCGGCATGACGGCGATGACAGGGGCTCCCTGGTTTCCCTGACGGAGGAGCAGGAGGAGCTGAGCGAGCATGGCAGACTACACGACCCGGTCAGCTAACACACACACACACACATTTGTCACATTTGTCCTTCACATCTTGGTACCGTCACACAGTCGGCCCCGAGGGGCGCTCGAAAACAACCCCGGCTTAATTCACACGAGAGGAGAAATGGATTTGCTTGTACATAAACACGACTTATAAACAGTTTGGGGAACTTTGAGGCCGGCGGTTTGGGGATTAGTAAGAATGAATAAACATCACTCTCCTCAGGCAGCTTCTCTCAGCTCCCGTTGAATTAAAACAAACTGCAAACACCACATCGCAAATCATTTGTGTAGTTTCCCTTTTAAAGTCTCTTTCGCTCCCGTTTCCAGTTTAGTCGCTGGTAATGCTTTTGTTTCTCGGTGTCTCTGCCTGCCCTTTTCTCTCAACTCAACTCAACTTTGTGTCTCACGCCGCAGAAGTCCCGGCGATACCGACCCCTGCGGAACAGCTGCGCCTCCATGACCCTGCCCCTCACCAAGTCTGTATCCATGCTCGCCATCAGCCAGAGAGACATTGACGGTGAGTGACGAGCTGTGAGGCTGCCTCTCCGTTCAGTTAGCTCTGCCTGACATCTTCATCAATAGTTTTACTTTTCATACTCCGTCTTTGGTCTCGTAAACGTCAGATGTTACAGGTTTAACGCACCGAATACAGTAATAAATATGAAGTGTACACAGAAATGTGGAATCCATTATGTTTTTCTCATGATCACCATCAGTAATACTACATGAGCTAAATCTTTAAAGGCCCTGCACACCCATTGTCCACCTCCACAGGTAGGTTGTTCATTTGCCTAATGCTCATTTACATACCCGACCCTCTGATCAGCGCTGTTGCACCGGTTACGGCGGGAGAGGTCACCCTCCACCGGAGCAGAGGTCCGATTGGCCAGGACAAGTGAAACCACCTGCGTTTGTGTTTGCGTGTGTGTGCGGGGCCTTTGCAAAGACATTTTCTCCATCAGTTAATCCTAACGAGCGATCCGTTCCTGCTGTGGTTCTTTTCCTTCCTGCAACCCTTTCCCCCCGCCCTCGCCCGCAGCAGTGGGGCGCCTGAGACGTAAGAGGCGAATTTCCTTCTCTTTCAACCTTTCCCCCATCCTCACCAAGTCTAAGTCACAGTTCGTTTATGGGGACTCTTCATCAAGCGATGATGAGGATAACTTGAGTAAGTAATGTGTCGGCAGCAGTAGAAATTAGCCGTGGTGTCCGAGTCGGAAACCGTAGCTGCTCCCGTTAGCGCCTCATCGCTATTCACTAGCAGAGTACATTAGAAATGATTTTGGCATCAGCGTTGTGTTTTCTCCCTTAATGTGTCCAAAGCGTTCGTTGGTGCAACAGTAAGTTATGATATTTCATCACAAAAATGCCCACAATGGATCATTTTGAATTTCCAAAAGGAATTAATGAGGAAATATTCAGCTCTAACTTACGTGTGACCTTTCAGCTTTTACACTCAACGTGCGCAGTCTGTTGTTGTGTGCGCCGGGACACGACAAGAGGCCGAAGAGTTTAGCTGCAGCCAGCTTTTCCGAGGAAACCCGCTAACTGCTGCAGATGTTGAGCTGCTTGCTGTACGAATGTGCAGTTAGACCGAGCTCGTAGCTAAATCGTCGGTTTAGAAGAGCGCCTCTCACCTGGCTGGGCGGCGAGCTTTGTGTTAATAATTCCTGCTGAGGACGCTTCCCCCCGCCCCCCCGCATCCAACCCGATATTTAGCTCACCTTCTCTTAGATTAGTCATTGTTTTTGTATCTGTGCATAAATGAAAACGCCGTCACCGGACAAAGAGGAGGAACCATAAACGCTGCAGGTGAACTGAGGAAGCCCCTCCTTCCCTGCAGAGAAACGCGAGCCTGTCACCTTCGGTTAAAGACGCCGACTCCTCGACTGCGTTGCCAGTAACGCGGTCAGGCCGAGAGTTTGCCCTCATTATCCTGTTTTGGGTTTCGACTTTCTGATGCGGGGCGGGCGAGCGGCGCTTTGCATATATTTTTTTTGCGTGGATTGTTGGGAAGGAAGCGGAGCTGTTCCCTGAACAAGATGCATGCCATCGCTTCAACTGATACCAAATAAACTCTGCGGTGATTATCTGGCAAAGACAGCAGTGCGTGCTTTTGATACCACGTTTGGATTATTATTGGTTATTCACGTTGGGTGCATCGGATTTCAGAATGTGTTTTTGGGGATCTAAATCTGTTTCACGCGGCTGGACGTCGATGCGATCTGGAGCCGGTGTTTAGCAGCAGTTGTTGGCACCGGATCTGAAAGCGGTGCTACTCTGGCTCCAGCGGCGGTCGACCTCGCCGGTGCCAGAGCCGTTTTGTTGTTGGCTTCGACGCAGCTTCTGTGAGCGTCGCTAAATGCTCAAGGACGTTAAAGAGGCAGCTGCTGAAGGACGCGAAGGGCATGGGTTGTTTAACTCTTTGCCCGATTCTCGCAGCCAGGACGAGAGCTGACGCGCCGTTCGGTCGGCGCGGTCGTTCGTTTACTCCACGTGAAGGGAAAGCGGGATGTTCGAGGCGCTCGGCGCTTTAAATAGAGCGAGGGAGGAGAATTCCCACCTGAGACGACAAATACAGCGAATCAAAATAACCTCCTCTCCCGTTTTCACCAAGTGCCGAATCTTTGTCCCGCTGCTCACTCCCTCCCTTGGTTTTTTTTTTTTTCAGGTATGAGGTCGTTTTCCAGCAACTCCGGGTCACTCGCGTACAGGTCAGTCCGCCTCCGCTGCACACACACATCACCAGAAAACAGTTCTTCACGACCGTTCCTGTAAACAGTGAAATTGTTCTCTGTGGAACCTTTTATGGCGCTGTAAAGAACCGTTTTCAGAACGTTCAGCACAGGTAAGCCTCGCGATTGCAGCTGTTTGAGGGTAAAATTAAATGTAAGTGTGTGTGTGTGTGTGTGTGTGTGTGTGTGTGTGTGTGTGTACCAGCATATCAGAGGAGGAGCCTGGCCCTCTGCGGAGCGACACTGAAGGAAAGAGTGTGACGAAAGTCAGCCGGACCTTCAGCTACCTCAAGAACAAGATGTACAAGAAGACCAGGGTGAGGAGACTCTGAGTTTAAATACTACATTTCACTACTTCCTGTGCCCGAGAGCGGCGTCTTCCCATCCTGTTTGGCCGTAATTCGGCCTCCTTTCGTCGACTTCTCCTCCTCCCTGAACCTTTACTCCAGCCTGTTTTTCGAGGCTCACCCTTCTCCTCGAAGCTTGCACCGCGCATCTGAGCGCCTCTGGTCCGACAGTTTTGCCATTACGTGTCGCGCTTTCGGACGAGTCTGTGTTTCTTCCCCCCCCCCCCCCACACTCAGATTTCCCCTGTCGGTTTGGTTTCGAGCCAGCGTTTTCTGTGTCACGGAGGTGAATCTGCGGTTCTCAGATGTGGTCAGAGTCACCTTCTTTGTTCTTTCATGCAACCCTGTCAGGTAACTCCCCTGCCAGAGGAGTTTTTCCACTGAGAACACAGTTGTCAAGGCAAAAAAAGCAGATTTTAAAAGTTATTGTGCTGCAATTTAAAGATCATTCAACTGCTTTGACTTTGAAAATCACAGGAGCGACGTGCTGCACCTGATGAGTATCCACCAATGTGATCGGTAAAGACAAATCCCAGTGTTTGGATTTTAAAATGACACAGCTGAAGAGCTTTTTGAGAATAAACGGGTGTATATATAGCTGCTTTTACTTGTGCGCGCTGCCTGTAATCCTGCAGGCCTTGCAGAGAGACACGGGGGGTGAACAGGAAGTAAAACAGGAAGACGGAGTTGGCTGTGGTTTTATAATCTCAACTCTAACCTCAGCCGTCGCTCTGCTTTTAAAGTGACAGGATCCTGAAGGAGTTCGCCCGCGGCCCGCGTTAGAAGTTATGGATCGCGGAGACGGTTAGCAACGGTTTGATGCAGCATGTTCATCATAAACACTTAGCCACATCATCAGCCGCAGACCTGTTACACAGCACAGTAAAACTTCTCGTTTGCACGTAGTTTCAGTACAATAACTACAGGCCGCACTTTGTGGAAGCGGATCTAGTTTTGTGCCATTCTGACACAAGCGCCTGCACCAGACTGAAGGGTCATTGCAGTAACAGCACCTCCTGTAGCAAGCCTGTCACTTCCTCATTGCCGCTTTTCTGATAATGAGGCTCGGTGTCGGCCGTAGCCCCAGACGCTCAGCCGCAGCCAGGGATGTTGTACAGGAGATTCACAGGGAGCCACGGCTTCTCGCTGAGATGGAAAGGCTGGCAGGAGGTAGGCGAACAGAACGCTCTGGTTTCCCCGTCAAATTGTAGTGAAAGAGACTGTCGCAATATCATGTTAAAAGTGGCCGGTGCTCCCCTCCGGGGCTGATGTCTTTTTCCAATGAAGTCATCGTCTGTTTCGGCGCGTTTCACTAGAATGTCTTTTTGTTTGAATCTCTAGTTCGGATGTCACGAGCGATTACTTCTCCTGTTGTGAATGCTCGCAGCCAAAAGAAAATGCAGCCGGGAACCGTCTTTGCTTCCTGTGTTTTCCCAATAAGCTGAACTGTTTTTGATTATTTTATTTGGTACTATTTTTTTGGGGGGTCTAAACGGGAAGCGTATGGAAACGGTTACGCTGCTGAAGAATAGTTTGAAGTTTGTCGATATGTCGCGTCTCCGGTCGGGGTCGCGCGCTGTTGCAGGAAGTGAGAGGGAAGGCAAAGTGTTGTAATAGCCGAAAAACATGCACGCTTGCTGTTACGGCGTCGTGAAGCAGCTGAACAAAATGAGCTCCAGTATGTCAGAGCTTTGTGGTCCCCTCAAACCAAGAGGCCCAGGGCTGGCCATTAAAACGAGCTGGAAACTCCATTTTCCCATTTCCTCTGGGTTTGGGTGGAGGCTCTGTGATGTAAGTCCAAGAGAATAAGAGCTCTGTTCTTCTCAGCATCACTTTATGGGATTGTGATTCAGCCCAGCGTACGGAGATGACCAACGGGCGAGGATGGCCTCTGTTATGTAAAAGGTCAAGGATTGGATTCCCAGACGGCGTGTCTCCGTCAGCAGTCGTGCATCCTGCAGGAGCGTGTTTCAGGCGCACTAGAGTCCCGGCTCGTTCATCATAAAACACCCTGAATCGGCGTCCTTAAGCAGCTGAGGAGACGGCGCAAGCTGAAAAGTGATCGGCCTCGGGTAGAAATGGTCACTCTGAGTGTTTAACGCAGCCGTGATGCAGAGCCCGCATTGTAAACCCTCCAACAGTTGGCCTGTGAGAGCACAGATCGTTATTAACAAAATCCCATTGTCTTTAAATGAAGCAAAACGGCAAAGGCTGCCTGAAACAAAGGCTCGCTGTCGTCGAAACAAGTCTCTTAATGAGACAGTTTGTTGTCGGCATAAATAATGCATCACTTAATATGCAGGGCCTCCTGCTGTGTGCCACATCCGAGCAGTAATGTAGCTCCGCTGGGCTCAGATTGGAATTTAACATGAGCGAGCGGCCGAGGCGCTCTGTCGGCGTCCGGTGCCTCGGTCTGCTCTACAGGTGACCGAACACGCTTATTGTTTTATTTCTGTCTTTCTCTAAACGCGTCACGGGCTGTTTATAAAACTGACTGAACTCAAAGTGACCCCTCGTCCACCGGTTTGTGTTTTTTTAACTGCGATACCTCCGCCTGTGCAGGAGAAGGACAGGGAGAAGAAGGAGAAGGAGAAGGACGGCAAAGAGAAGGACAAGAAGGCGGTCAATGGACACCTCTTCACGCCGGTCGGCTCGGGCCAGGCCACCCAGTGCTCCCAGTGCAATAAGGCCTTCAGCAGCAAAGAGGCTTACCAGTGCACACGTAAGTACCGCCGTCGTGTCGGTTCGTTCTCCTTTTCACATTAGCTCCAGTGTTTGTTTGTCGCCGATCGGGCCTCCTGCTGCTTTAAGTCTAATCAAAGCCCCATTAAGTGTTGAAATCCATTATTGAGAGAATTTGTCCCGCCGCTAATTCATTTCTAGTTTTAAAATAAGATCAGCTCTCCGCACGGCTGGAGGCGCATAATAATGATGAGCGGTCTGCGAAGTCAGACGAGTCATGCTGCTGAAGAGGTCGCGTCAACTATCTGCCACTTGAGTTTATGATTTTAAAATACAGCAAAAGAACATTTTCATGTATTCTGTTTGCCCGTCGACTGATTCTAATAGTAAAGATGTGTTTAAAACCATCAGACAACATCAGCGATCAATATTAATAACGTTGTGCAGCGTGCGTGCGTCTCCTCCTCATCCAAAGCGGCTTCATCAATCGTTTCAAGTAGTGAAACTGTGCTTTTTAATGTGATCCAGCCCGACAAAACAGCGGGTTTTTTTTGTATTGTTCTCCACTGAAGCGGCAGCAGCAGCCCTAAAGAGGATGTAGTTTATTGCACAAGCCCTTCTGGCGCAACCCCAGAAGAAGCCTAAAAAGGAGAAACGCTGCACGGCGCTGCGACGGATCACAGCCAGCGTCCTCTCAATGGGCGCGATCCGCCTCGGATACATCAGACGGGCGGAAAAACAGCCCTTGTTGTGTTCGGCCGGTCTGGTTCGGATTGCTGACGATTCTGGGGGGGGGTGTTTTCGGGAGGTTTTCACTCGCAGATGTCTGGCCCGTGTCCATTCAGCAGACAAATACAGTCAGCCTTTGTCTGGGATTAGCTGGAATTAGTTTGACGTCCACAAAAAGCAGTAAAATACCCAATAAAACCATTTAGGAGGAGGAACTTGCGGCACTTTGAGCACAGGCCATCATTAGATATATAACATAATCTACTGAGCGAACGCTTTCATTCATTCATTTATTTATTCATTTTAAATTTTACAGCAACACATGCGCGCACACGCTTCAGGTGGTAGGTGGAAGTGAAGATCGACCCCCCCTGAAAGCGCCGCTGCCTTCCTGCGACACGTTGAGTTACACCCCGACTGAGAGCACAAGCGTGTGTGTGTGTGTGTGTGTGTGTGTGTTGATGTAATCCCAGGAAGGGAAACGCTGTACGCGCGGTGACATGGTCTGATAGTGGCTTTGCGGCCCCTGCTTGTGCAACACGTCTGTTCGAAACACTTGGAAACGCGCCTCCGCGAAAGTCGGTGGAAACTGTTGCTGTGAAGCCCCTCGATTATGACACGGCCAGAGATTGTTCCTCTCGCCGACACTTCTCGCTTCAGTTGCCTCGTGGGTTTTTTTTTTTTTTTTTTTTTTTTTTTACAGCTCTGTACAATAAACATGACGCGTTCTCTGCTTCAAAGTCGTCGCTTGCGCAACTGTTTGGACAGCATGAAACTCAAAGTACGATACAGGGGGAATTAAAGCCTCGGACTGGACGAGATCGAGTCGCGGGGCTGATCTTATTTTAGCAGTCCTGAATGATGACCCTTGTTCCATGGTGATTTGGGAATGTTTACATAATTGAAAAGTTCCCATGCAATTCGGTGTGAGTGTGTGTGTCTGTGTGTGTGTGTGTGTGTGTGTGTGAGTGATTCCTCAGCCCCCCCCCCCCCCCTTCTTTTTCTCCTCCGTCCACCAGAAGTATTACCCCTCGATTGCATCACATGCACTGCTCCGGTCTGGCTTTCATTAGTGGGCTGGTGGAGTTTCCTGGCCGGCTATGAAAACCAGTCATAATTTCTAGCCCCCACACCACCTTTCCACGCGCACCCCGACACCCCGACACCCCCACTGGCACCACCGCGTGACACGGCGTTCACCGAGCGTTCTGTTGCTTTTCTTTCCAGACTGTAACGCGTCCGTCCACAAGGGCTGCAGGGACGGCCTGCCGGTCTGTGCCAAGGTGAAGATGAAGGTAAGAAGTCCCCCTCACCGCTGATCCCGCAGCGTCCTGTCGTCCCGCAGCCAGTATTGATTTGAACTCCTCGCTTGTGCTTTTATTCTTTGCTCCCCTGGCTAGGTGCCCAAGCAGCAGTTTGCAGTGCCAGACACCAGCTCTTTTCCTACGGTCACGATGAGGAACAAATGTGAGTGACTCACACTTTTTACAAATCTTCATCGCCGGCTTCCACGTGCGCGTTCAGCGCCAGAACTTCTACACTAAAGGGTTCAGCGTTTTCCTCGTGTTAGCAATTACTTAGACCGAACGCAGCTCAATTAAAACTCATGCACTTCATTTTCTACTTCTTGTTTACTCACAACAAGTTTTAATATCCAGGCTGATTCTCAAAATTACGATTCCCCAGTAGAAGAGTTTAAACAGTGCGTGTGCCAAAAAGCCAAGTGCTATAAAGTAGTTCCTCTTAGCTGGTGAGAAGCTCGCAGGCCACCGTTTAATGCACCGTTCACACGAGTGCATATCTGCTTCATTTAATGTGTGTATTCTACATCAGGAGGGCAGACGAGAACAACCAGACACAACACACAGCATCAGGGACGCGCATCACAGAGTCACCGAATAGATTTAAAGTTTAAAAGCGAGCAGTGAGACGAGGCGTTTAAGCCTCTGTAAATCCGAGCTCTGCAGTGCGAAGTGTTGAAGGGCGGTCTTCCTGAGTCCAGTGTTTATTCGACGGGTTTAACCGGAGTTTAAACCGGCCTGCTGAGCAGCGATAGAGGTCAGAGAGAAGTGATGTACTGAGGCAGCTGGTGCAGGGGACCTTTATAAATAAAAATGATGGACTGTAGTTCTGCTCTCCTTCTTCACGTCGTCCCACACGGTGACGAGTATGATGTTTATCTCCTGTAATACATCTGCCCGCGGTTCAGCTGGCGGCACGAGGGAGCGCCCCTGGTCGGCCATCTTGTCCCCGGAAGACCATTCTTCACTGATGATCCCGTCGTCACGGAGACACACCAGCATCATGACTTTCCACGGCAACAACCTCTCCAAGAGTCTCTCCATAAGCAACATCGCTGGGTAACGTTCTGCTTGGTTGTGTGTCAGATAATCACATATTTCTCTTATCAATTAAATGAAAAGTTTCTATTTGACCTTTTGCGTCGGAGCTACTTTGTGATTGAAACATGCTTTATTATATTTTCTCTCCATTCAGCCCGGTGTTCGACGACATGCCCATCAAAGGCCTGCGGTATCTCTCCCAGTCTACGGACTCGCTCAACAGAACCAACCAGGCCACAGAGTCCATGGAGTCGCTCACTGACGAAGGTCACTACACACACACACACACGCACACACACAACTGACTACCCAAGACAGCTGTGTGATCAGCGGGGATCACACTTGCAGACTCTATAATATAGTACCAGAACACTTTTCTTTGAATGAACCGGATGCAGCAAACCTTCACCGTTCTTGATTTAGCTGTTTGATACGCATGCAGTGTTAAACCGTAAAATGCACTGAATTGTAAGTGCAAGGTGTGTTGCCGTGTGCAGGGACGGAGATGATGGACGGGCAGCTGATGGCGGAGTTTGAGGCGGAGGCCAAGGAGCTGGAAGCCGACTCGTGGAGTCTGGGTGTGGAGCAGCAGTACCTGCAGCAGCTGGACAAAGAGCTGGTCAAGAGACAGGACGTCATCTATGGTACGTTTGATTAACTGGTTTTGGGAAGTTTAAACAGTGCGGCTGTCCAGCATTTCTCTGGTTCGGTGTCACTCGGGTCTCGACTACAGCCATTTTAATCCGAAACAAAGGCAGAAGAGCTGGTGCATTGTCTTTATTTTGTTGTTTTCTTTATATACCCAGCTTAATTCAACATGCCCTGGTGGCTTTCACTTCACTTTGTTTACAAAACATTTCATTTCAATGGTCGACTGATGCTGTAAAGTTACCTCATTTAAATATTTACCAAGATACATGTTGTTTGTTCTCTAAGTCCTTGAGATCTCACCAGCTTTTGATTAGAAACTACTTGTGGAAAAAGGAATTTGTCGGGGATGATTCTGGAAAGCACATTTCTATTTCTGTATATAATGTATGCAGGCGTGTGTTCTGCGAAACCCGTGGTAGACCTCTGAGGTCAATTACGCAGATGCACAAGTGTAAGGGGATAAATACGGCTGCTCCTGTCATTCTTTGACCAAGTATCACTTCCCTGTACGTCCTTCAGAGCTGATGCAGACAGAGATGCATCACATCCGGACGTTGCGCATCATGTCAGAAGTGTACAGCAAAGGCCTTCAGAAGGAGATGCAGCTGGAGCTGCAGACGGTGGAGAAGCTGTTCCCCGTCCTAGATGAACTCCTGGAGCTCCACACGCAGCACCTCCTCCGCCTCCTGGAGAGGAAAAGGGAGAGCCAGCTGGAGGGAGGGAGCTTTGAGGGAGGCTTCATCATCAACAGGATAGGAGACATCCTGGTCAACCAGGTTAGAGGAGGGAGGGGCTGATGTAATGAGGATGCAGGTCCTACGCCTCCAATACCACAAGATGAATAGCATT
Organism: Datnioides undecimradiatus; assembly: GCA_008933995.1. NCBI lineage: Eukaryota > Metazoa > Chordata > Actinopteri > Lobotiformes > Datnioididae > Datnioides > Datnioides undecimradiatus. Next base: position 4,817,556 of record WARS01000060.1, read on the forward strand.
TTCTATCAGTGAAGGCCTCTCAGCCTGCGTTGGTAATGTAGGAGGCTGCAAAGATTCACTATTTCATTTAAGAGAGCACCAAAAGCAGAAGTGTGCGTTGGACACATATTCCAGTGTCTGCCCGTTAGCAGGGTGGTTAACAGTGAAGTTCACGGTCCCCGCAGGGTGAACCCACTGACAGTTTGACTTTGGTTTAGCATCAGATTTGTGCAAATGAAAGCTGTGCCTCAGCTGCGATTGGTGTTTATTGCTAAATAAGCAAACGTTAGCATGATGCAGACGCTAAAACGAGATGGGGGACATGCTAAAAATAAGAGTTAAGCAGGTTAGCTCTAAGCGCTGCTGTGGTTGCGGAGCTGCTAGCGTGGTTTAGCATATTTAAGTCTGCTGCGCGCATGCACGTATTTAAACTTAACTTTACAAGTCCGCTTGAGCCCTGCTGCATACAGTGTTAGCTTTAATGGGCTTGCATTTAATTTTGCTCTGCAGCACGTGCATTTGCTCCGTGCATTCATACTCAATACACTCCAGTTCTCAGGGTCCAACGGTGAAACAATGAAGAGGGTCTACGGAATATTCTGCAGCCGCCACAACGAAGCGGTAAACTTCTACAAGGACCTCCTGACCAAAGACAAGCGCTTCAAGGCCTTTATCAAAGTAAGACCTGCAGCACGTTTCAGCCCTTTGTGTGTGTTTATCACGAATCAGTCCTCCAACAGTGTCACGTTTGTTGCTCTCGGTGCCTTTGTCTTCCGCTGCTTTTGTGCTGGAAATACATTTCACTTAAAGATGTCTGGTTTTCCCAGACACGATTGTTTTTCGCTGAATGGATGTCTTGAGTACAGAGTGCTACTTATTGTGTCAGCTGCCTTTTTCTGTCTTGCTTTTCTTTTTTCTTTAGTGTTTTGCATGCATGCATGGGAAATATTTGTATAAAAGCCACATAACCCATGAGACTTTTTATTTTTGCTTGTTTTTTGGAGCGTCAGCGCATCTATCGTCTTCTAAGAATCGTCTTCTCTCTCTCTCTCTGCCTCACTGTCATGTTCATAATCACGACAAACACCTTCTCAAGTATTATTGCCAAATTGCCGTGCAGCGAACGAGCTTTAAGTTTTCCCACGTCTTGTTTCGAGCCACCTGTTGTTGTGTGGGCACGTTTGACTAAAGCGATCGTTTGTCGGCTTTTCCAGAAAAAGATGAGCAGCAGCATTGTGCGGAGGCTCGGTATCCCAGAGTGCATCTTGCTGGTGACCCAGAGGATAACGAAGTACCCGGTGCTCATTCAGAGAATGCTGCAGCACACTAAAGGTTAGCTTCATCCATGCTTCTAATGTGCACACATGATAATATGAATCAGCGATACTAGTGATGAGTAAAGAGGTAAGTACAGTAGTTTCACAAGCTGTAATACAATTTAATGATCCCTCACATATGTAAATGCATTATGCATGGAACATATAAGGAGATTACTTGTTGTTTCTTTGATTCTGTTGTTTTGTTCCGCGCTGGAGTCTCAACTAGTGACATTCAACTTAAATCAATCAGTCTCCACATTGTGTTTCACCTTCCACAGAATATACAAAACAAAACGTCCCCTTTCACATTATTTCTAACCCTCCATGCGGAGGAGTGATTTTAAAGCCATGTAGCTGAAAGGCAGTAAAACAACTTATATCCAGTCATAAGTTAGACTTCTTTCTTCAACTTGTGCGAGTTAATTACACCTGGATCTAAAGGATTCGCCCGTAAACAAGTGACAGAATAAGGCCAATCATTGCATTAGTATCACGAAGATGTTGCTGGCTCATAGATCTTTGGAGAATCAAGTTGACTTGGAGTTCAAACCACATCCGAACCTTTGAGCGGGATGCTTTTTTAAGACGGTAAAGTCATGAGACCTGCTGCGGAGCGTGTTTCTTGGCTTGTACTGAAAGGTGCGTTCGTCAGATCCGAAAATCAAAATCAACGCGCAAATAATGTTTTTTTTCCTGTTTTTCCTCTATGACAACACGAATATTCCTAAACGTCATTAATATTTGTCACCTCGGTTTCGTCCCGAGATTAGACGAAATCATTGCTTATGCCGGCTCATCGTTTCTTCTTATCACACAGTGGCTTCATGCATTGTAGGGGAACTGAAAGGTGTTTTGAATGGGTGTTTTCAGGATAATAAATCAGGCGTACTTCGAGGTGCTGAAATATTTCACGCCGTATTTGTATCTGATTTAGAGCGGTTCTCGTCAGCTGGCCTCCCACCATGTGCATTCTCTCTAATCCTTCCCCAAAGCCTGTTTATAGTTCTATGTGGGATGGGGGAGCTCTGACTTAATCCCCAAGGTGTTTTAGGAAGACTTTCTCCTGCCAACTCTGATATACCATACTGAGTGGATGTAAGGCGGCACATTCACAAGTTGGAGATAGTATTTTGGTGCTCAGGAGCGCCGAAGTACGACAACCACTGGAGGAAAATATTCCACTTTAGGGAAAAACATTGCATTTTCAGTCCAAACCACCTGGTGCTAAATTCACAAGATGTCTATAAGAGACATATGGACTGTGGGACTGTTCTCAGTTTGCAGACCTACAGGTGATTGTGCTCCGTGTAGTTCTACTGTATTAAAGGAGTAGTTCTCCGGCACCGGAAACTACACTTATTTGCTCTCTTGCGGGGAATTAGATAGTTGTATCAAGCCACCCGGTGTAGCTCAGCGCAAAGACTTGAAGGTAACAGGTGCATAAAACACAATAACATGACAAATTTGTCATTTTCACTCTCTTTTGTCTGCGTTGAACAAACAAGATTTAACGTGTTAAATCGCAGACTTCGGAGATGCTGCTCAGCAGATTTTCAAATAAAGACAGGCTAGCTTCCCCCCATGCGTCCAGTATTTCTGCTAAGCTAAGCTAACGCAGGCACAAGTGTCTATTAATCATTTACTTATCTGGACAAGAAAGCAAATTTCCTCCAAGATCCTGAAAACCTCTTTTTTTTTTTCCCCAGTCAGCTCTTTACGCTAACGGTGGCGTCCCACTCCGTCTTTCACTCACGTCTCTAATTGGAAGCGGGCTGGGGCCCCGTTTGACAAATGCAATGTATTTCCGCGCATCGATCACAGTTAAACAACATCCGAATCAAAATCCGATGACGGCCACGCGGTCCAGACGACGCAGACTTAATGCTGTGCAACTGAGGAAGAAGTCGGTGCGGTGTCTGAACCGACAAACGCGACGCTTGCGCCGCAGCTCTGATGTGCTGATCAGCAGCGGAGACAGTAGGTCAGTTTTTGAACAACTGAGGAAACACAATCTGCTACAGTTAACCTAATGAACGGAAACTGACGAGCTGGGTGAGGAAGCGTGGTCAAATGGCTTGAAAGGACGAGATAAACGGGCAGAGCGGCGTATATTTTTCAGAAACAGTCTCGCTAGAGGTACAGGAGGAACTTTTTATGGAGATGGAAGAAAAAGATGAATGTTAAAATGAGCCGCGGCACACACGGGAGAAGTTTAGGCGACTTCGTAGAGGTGCGTGCGTCCAGCTCCACCAAAGGCTTTCACGCCTCTCTCTCCGCGGTGGCTTTTGCGACGAGGGGTTTACTCGGCGAGTGGAAGTGCGGGCGCAGTTAAAGGCGCAGTTAAAGGCCGACATGAGGACCAGAAATTTCACTGCACCTTCTGCTGCGCATAAACACGTCCTCAGCTGCGCCGCTCTCACCCATCTGGTTCAAGTGCGTTAGTTCGGAGCCGTTAAATCACCAAATGGACTTGCAGCAACCATAATGGCTTTTGCCTGCGTTTGTGCTTCTGCCGCTTTTGCACCTGCATAAAAATCAAACCTTTAAAACTTAACTTTTAATATAAATGAAGGAAAATTGATTCGAAACAGCAAAATAATAGTGGGTTTGCATCGCTATCCCAGCAGTAATCAGGTATTGGGCTTTAATACCAGGCTGCTACGCTGTTGCCCGTCTGATCCCGTCGTCATATCTCCAACGCAGAAAGCGAGGAGGACTACGACGACCTGGCGGACTCTGTTCGGCTTGTGAAGGAGGTCATCGCGGCGGTTGACAGCAAGGTGAACGAGCACGAGAAAAGGCGCCGTCTGAAGGAGTTTCACGGTCGCATGGACACCAAGTCCATCATGATGATGAAGAGCGGTCAGATCTTCGCCAGGGAGGATCTGCTGAGGAGGAGGTTGATCCACGATGGAGGGCTGCAGCTGAAGAACAGCCAGGGGAGACTAAAGGGTAAAGACACAACTCCTGGCTGCTTCACCGCCCCTCAACGCACCACAGCATCTCTCCTTTCTTCCCATGAATGTCTCAATGTTGTCTGAAAATGTGAAGATATATTAAGGTGTTTTAACTTTTCCAACCACATCTTCTTCTCTCCTGGCTTTTCTGAAGATGTCCATGCTGTGCTGCTATCAGACGTCTTCGTCTTCCTCCAGGAGAAAGACCAGAAATATGTCTTCGCCATGCTGGTAGGGTCCTGCCTTCAGTTCTCTCCTGTCTCCTTCCTTCCTCCTGCAGTTCCCTCCGTCCCTCCTCCATCCCTCCAGTCATAAAGATCGTATGAGTGCAGCCAGATCTGCGGTTGTCATATTTTCCTATCCCACTGTTCAGGCTGTTAGCGTTAGCAGGCCTGCTTAGCTTTCCCATTGTGTAATATTGCATGCCTCTAGCTAGCTAGCTAGCTGCACCTAATAAAGCTGCTCCGGCCCTCAGCGTCTAACCCAACTGCGATAAATCATACAGGTTGGAGTCGGGTTTTCCATGTTTACAGGAATCACGGTTACGCGCACACGCAGGAGGGGAAATGAAAACTGAGGCATGCCCGCGGCTTTATAATCACATCCATCATTAAAAGGAGGTTTGGCACGTTTTAGGCTGTTGACACTGAAAAGAGGAATAACATGTGGCCCCTAATGGATCGCAGCCATGTGAGCCAGCTTTTGGGGTAGAATAAGGCAGAATTTCTGGGGATCCGCGACAGCACAAGCAGCCAGTAGCCACGGGTTCAAAGGTCACCTGCGCAGAGAGATGGCGAGCGTTCCCGTGAAGCTAAATGTGACTAACATGAGGTTCCAGGAGAGGGTTAGCCAAGCGAGTATCGTCCAAAGTTAAGTCTTTTTACTGCGAATTGCACGTTTTCGATTCCAAAGACAGTATTTTCCTTTGCCTGAGCTGATGTGGAACGGCACTTAAACAAAGATGGAAAATATGTTAAAACAAAACGAAAACCCCGCGCTACCCTCTTGATTTTACCTGATTCGAACTGAATACGCCTCTTCTCTGGCTGTGGACCCCGTTCCTGCCCGTTCCTTCAAACCTCAGACAAGAGACTGCGGGAGAAACGCTGGGATGTGGTTAGAGTGTCAGACTTTCCCTGGATAGAGCAGAAAGGAAGCGGCGGTTTGTGGTGGTTCGCGAACTGATCTGAGCTCGACGTCGTTTGCGTCCGTCGTGGCTTCAGAGCTGCTCAGGCTCTACGAGTCACCTGACTCCCCTGTGGACGATGATATTAACCAGAATCTAATTGTCTCTCCCCCCCTTTTTATTCCCCCTCTTTCTTTTTTCTAACTGAACTTCCTGCTCTCCATCCCTTTGCCTTGTGTCTTTACTTTTCCCTTCCTCCCTGCTTCCATAATTATCCTTCCGGTCTTCCTCCCCCTCTCCTTTTCCCTCCCATCTGCTTCCACCCACCCCATTTCCTGCCTTTCCCATCTTCTCCCCATCCTCAACATTCGTCCTCCCTCCTCCCTGTCTCCTCCCTGACCCTCCCACTGTCATCTTTTCTTTTTTTTTTTTAAAAACATCCTCCTCCCTTCCATCCTCCATCTTTCCCTCCTCCTCTCCCCGCAGGACCAGCGCTCCACGGTCATCTCCCTGCAGAAGCTCATTGTGAGGGAGGTCGCCAACGAAGAGCGCGGCCTCTTCCTCATCACGGCGGGCATCGAGAAGCCGGAGATGATGGAGGTCCTGGCAAGCTCGAAGGACGAGCGCAACACCTGGATGCAGCTCATCCAGGAGGCCATGCAGTCCATGTAAGTAGATTTTATATATTTATGTTTTCAAAATCTGTTCGGCTGTGTGCTGATACTTTAATAATTTAATGCTTTTTGTAGCCAGAAGAACAGTTTTGACATTTTCACTCCAAGTTTGACCTCAGCATGTAATCCCAAACTCATCCCCTGACCTAACCTGCCCTATTTACTTCAAGGGCTTTCACATTCAGACTTGGCCTCTTAGGGTTCACCTGCTGTATGTGTCTGTTGCAACCCAGGAGTTAGACCCAGCCCAGTTTGCTAGAAAGTAATAAACGGTAAGCTGCGACAGAGCACTTTGCTGTCAGGAGGATTAGCACTACTCTACCTGGGGATGGGATGTACTCAGGGACAGTCTAATGCTGGATTGGCTTCAAGGGCAGCTGACTATAAGCAGAGGATTATTCGACTGCAGCCAGCGGGAAGGAGAGAGATTTAGCACTCTGTCTCCCTCTCTCTCTGTCTCCCTGTCTGACTTCTGTCAAAATACAGAATTGAGATCAGGCTATTGGCAGAAATGGAGAGGATAAAAACAAAAACTGTTTTTCCTACTGTCGTTCTGTCTGTCTTTCCCACAGAAACACATCCCATACATTCTCCCTGTCTAATCCCCGTCTGGTGAAAGTGTGATTGTGATATTGTTGACATCGTACATACTGATTGGCTGCTGATAGGACTGAGGCTAATGATTCTCTTTATTCCTTATCCGAACAGTTGTTTAGGATAGTAAATACTGTAGCGAAGTAGAATAAAATGTCAGAAAATGATGAAATAGCCAGATTAATTCTTGATAAATGGAAAAAACATTTTTAATCGTCTGATTGTTAATTGCTTTGTCACCACTTGTGGATGTAAAGATAGATGCTGTAAGTGATTGTGAAGCGGTGCAGATGAGGGTTTGTAGTTTAACGCTGTATAATTTATTAGCTGTGGTACATCATGTTTCCTTTTGCTTGGTTGGACAGGGAGAAGGATGAGGATGAAGGGATTCCCAGTGAGACGGAAGACGACAAGCGACAACTGGAGACCAAAGCCAAGGAGTTGAGAGGTGAGAAAGCCGCATTTCGAGGTGTTTGTGTGGAAGAAACAAAGTGTTCTCCCGTCCTCACCGTCTGCCTCTCTCCGCCGGCCAGATCTGTTGAAGCAGAAGGACACAGAGATCATGTCTCTGCTGGAGGAGAAGGTGCAGCTCTTCAGGGGGATGTGGGAGGGCTTGAATCCAGGCGAGGAGGTCTGCCGGCAGGTCGAACCTTTCTTCAGGTCAGCCTGCAGCCTGGAGCCGCCCAGGGGGGCGTCCGTCATGAAGGATGCCCTGCAGGAAGGTAGGACAGAGAAGGAAAATGTGTCTGGTGTATGCAACGCGCTGTAGATGCATCATTTAATGTACGCTCACTCTTAACAATCAAGCAGAATGAAGTTAATCTGCTCCTTTCACGTATTAATAAATGAAACTTCCTTAAAGTCACGTGTCAAATGAAAACACAAGGCTTCTTACAAGGTCAGCCGAGTGTGTGTGTCTCATCTTTACCTGCAGCGTTGTTCTGTCATGAAACATGCCCAAAGGCTGAGACAAAGTCAAGGCCCCCCCCCCGCCCCAAACACGCAGGAAGTACAGTGTTGCCATGGTGTCAGCTGGTCGGCTGTGGGCAACAACTTCATCAACTTCATTGTTCTAAGTGAATGTTAAAGGGTGTGCAGAGGAGAAGCCTTTTGTTTACATCAGCACTTATATATTAATCTTATATATATATATATATATATATATATATACTTATATATATTATCACGATTTTCACTGCAAGTTCGCCATGATGGATCAGTTACATGACGTTACCATTACATGGCAATTCAATTTAACCACCCAGAAACGATCCTTTTAAAACTCACTTCTTCTTCTTCTGCTGCTGATTCTTCTTCTTCTTTTTCTTCTTCTGCTTCTTCTTCTTCTGCTTCTTCCTTCCCTCCCTCTCCTTCTTCTTCTACTTCGTATTCTTCTACTTTTACTACTACTCCTACACCACCATTATCTTTAGGGCGAGGTGACCTGTCTTTTTCCATACAAAACTGATATTAAAGAAGACACGTGCAGTCGTCTTAACCTGTACTAATCTATTTTAGGCATGCATCTGACTTTGATCTTAATGAAATCACTTTTTAACTTCATTCGATGGGAACCCATCTAATAACGCACCTGGTTTTCTGACGCGCTTCAGAGGCGATCGGTTGGGTGGCTGGGTCGAAGAGAGAGGCCGTGTGTTTGTGCTTTGGGCTGATTTAAAAGGAGAGCGTACGGAGAACCGTTAAAGATGTCAGACGCTGTGTTAGGATTTCACTCCGGCTCTGTTTGGTTCATCAAATGTGAATGGGAAGAAAGCAGCGTGAACTGAGAAGTGAACTGACAGCGATACTGTGACAAAGGGGGAAGGTAGAGAGAGGAAGAGAGAGAGGGAGAGAGAGAGAGAGAGAGAGAGAGGGAGGCACGACATGTTCTCTGCTGACTTAAAGTTTGAGCAGGCGGGTTTGGAAACTTTAAGGGCAGACTGAGAAATAAAACTGCAGCAACAAGTATTTCAAGCCCGAGTGCATCAACCTTCATTCATTTACTTTAAAACTAGGAAGGATGCACTGGTCTTAGGTGACTAGATGACTTCCTAGAAGAGAAAAGGGAGATTTGTTTGCATTCGCTTCATTTCCCCATTTTTGCAACTTCTCAGTTGCAGCGCGGCATCAAAGCGCTACTTCTACTTAGGGCTGTTTCGTGGTCTTTGTGTTTGCATTCTAAATATAACGCGCTAAGACAAACCGCTGTTGGTGTTGCCGCCTGAAAGAGCCGGAGTGGCTGCGGCGTTCGGGGCTGTGAGCTTAGGAAGGGAAGAATGAGATGCCGTGCTCGGATGCAGCTAGCCCTTAATGATTCCTAAGTACCGCCGCGGGCAAAGACTGTTCCGCGAAAAAACGTGTAGTTAGTCACAAAATCCCGGGAATGCGCTGCACAGTTTACAGGTCGTGCAACAGACATTCGGGATTATGCGGGGAAACACGTGCGAAGGACGGTTTCCACTTTTTTTAAACTAGCAGGAAAGGTCCAGCCGCACTTTTACAGAACGTATTCCTCGTCTCCACCTTTAAAGCCCGGGGCAGTAATTGTCCTTTTCTTCTGACGTGTGAATTGGCAGCTGTAACGTCATTTCTTCTGCTGAGGTGGTCGTGCTTTCCTGCGGATTCACCGCCACCGGCAGCCGCTTTGTTTCTCCTGATTTCCTCCTTAAAGGTCACGGTATCCGCATATGTGCGTAGACAATGCAGCACTAAGACTGTGCTTTTGTCCGTCCGCAGTTTATATAATTTCATATGGAAAAGACGTTTAAACTTTTAGTGAAAGAGCTCTGTGGTTCAAACAGGTTGTCAATAGTTGCTTAGCAACAGGAGCCGATAGCAGGTTGAAAGCAGAAGTGCCTGGTAGGATTCATGAGTGCAGAGCTGAACGGTAACGCAGTTAGCTGGGATAATTCACTTACTGACCTGCACATTGATGTTTGCCCCTCCCGTGTCTGTGTGTGTGTGTGTGTGTGACAGTGGAGACGTTGCAGGCGCTGGTGAACGGCAGCCTGGGCGGGGCGATGGCCAGCGTCCAGGAGGGAGGAGGCGCGGGGCCGGTGTGTTTGCCCCGTCGGGCTGAGACCTTCGGAGGCTTCGACAGCCACCAGATGCACAGCAGTAAGAGTAAGTCTGCTGCATGCTTGTTTTCTATGCACAGCCCGTAACAGTCGCTGAAGCCGGACTCGGTTGCTCCACTGCGTATGCGCCCATGTTTGAAAAAAGTCAAATATTTGACCCCAGAACTGATTTTTAGCGGTCACGTAACAGCAGGCGCCACACCCAGGGCTTCCCACAATCCCCCTGCTCAGTGCAGTTCAGTAAAACATTTTAGGCAGGCACTTGGACAGCTGATGCTTCCTGAGGGGGACGCGGCCTGGGGCGATACCTCTGAACTGGTGGCCCGCGAGCTCTCGGTGGGACTCTGCTGACAGTGCGGCGGATAGTGAGCCGTAAGAGGTCTGGACTCCTACATCAGCAGCAGCACCTGGAGAGCTGATGCGGGAAAAGGGCACGACAGAACGTTTTCACCACGGAGACGCTTTTAAGAACATTTTAGCTTTTATATTTTTGTTCAGAAACAGACAAAGAAACAAATATTAACATCAGAGGCTCTGAGCAACGTAAAGTGTGACGTGTGGAGGCACCTGAACCCTGTACTGACAGTAGCTCAGATTTAGTTACGAGGCTAAAGGAGTTAGATTCATCTTTTTTTTTAAATTAAAAATGATCAATACTGAGCATGTAAAAACCAGTTTCAACACTCACTTAAAAGGCACATGAATGACGGTGTTCATTACGCAACCAGTGAATTGCAGCGGACACCTGTTGACACAGACCGTCATTGCATTATGTCCAACATGTGATGACCGTGCATTTGAGTCCTCTAGCTCCACGCACCACGTGACGACATGATGAATGCTCCCTGTCACCGTGTTTTCTTCTCATATTCTCTTGCGGTGGACGTGAATGCGTCCTCGTCCTCGCCGCCCGGCTCATTCTCGTCTGCTGTGGTTTCCCTTTCATGCCAGGTGGAGACAGAGACGAGAGCGAGGATACGGCGGGAGATCTGCGCAGGACGGAGTCCGACAGCGTTTTGAAGAAGGTCGGCATCTCGGCGGCCGCTGCGCCCCCGCGCCTAAAACAGAACCCGAGGCCATGTGTGGGGGTGCATTTGTCCTCCAACATTAACAATACCATTAAGATGAATTTAGCCGCTTCACTCCCTCTAGTGAATTAGCCTCTTGACTCTTCCTGCCAGGTCCCGTTGCTAATGGCGACCATCAGTTGTACAAGAATTCAGCAGTGCAGCCTTTAACTGCCGCTGTTGCAGCTCTGCACTGGGTTCTAGCTTTTAGCACTTATGTATCCTGCGCACATCCAGCGGTCGGTCCGCACATAATTGTTCTCTCTCAGTGTGCGGACCAACATGACAGCAGCCCGAGTGGCACATTTCCCGTTATGTTCAGTTTATGGTTTTCTTTGTAAGTGGACAATATGTTGAGATATTAAACTCATTGCTATTTAGAACACTGCTGCACAGACTGCTGCATCACTGTATCAGTTTACATAATCATGCCCAGATACAATTAGCTTCTTCCACCGCACACCCACACTCTAATCACATTCGCACGGCCATGTATATTGTGGCGTATGCATTCAAACGTACACACACACACACACACACACACACACACACTGTACACGCTGGCAGATGAGCATGTGTGAGTGAGTTACTGTGTCCCGGCTGTACAGTGCTTAGTGTGTGGTTTTGTTTGTGTGCAGGGAGGAAACGCCAACGTGCTGCTGCTGCTGAAGAGGAACAGTGAGGTAACACCGACTTCCTGCCTCGAACTCAATTAGAGCCGCTGTTTACATGGAAACTGTCAAAACTCTTTGTTACCATCGTCATTATCAGCATCAATAAACGCGTAAGCAGAAACGGCGGCGGCGGCGGCGGCAGTTGTTCTGCTGCAGTTGTTTGCATTAGCAGCATAACTTAAAACATTGTAGACTGTAAAAGAAACATGCACTTTATTAAAATGATGCTTATTAGAGCAGGTTTGAGAATTTTAAATGAAAAATAAGATATGAATTATGCATGAGAGCAGAGCAAGCATCACGAGCAATGTGAGTAGCAGGAGCAGCAGAACTTACCAAGATAGAGAAGTCCAACCATGCAGCAGCGTGAGGCTGTGGTTTGAGATTATAGTTTTTATATTCACTGTATTGTTTATTAGCATGGTAACGTTTGCTGCACAGCACCAAACACAGAATACAGCTGAGGTTAATGGCCGAACCTAAAGCACTCGACGGATTCATATTTGGCTCGATGATGGCGTGAGAATCCGTCCCCTGTGGACCAGGTGGATACCGGCAGTCCATCCAACAGTAAAGTTAACGACGCTCTCTGCGGATCTGTTCTGTTGGAAACGCTGTTTTCTGCCGTTCCCCGTGGGCTGTAATTGGAGCATTTTGTGTCTTAGTAAACATCCGCGGCAGCCGAAAAGCTCAGTGGCCTTGTTTCTTTGTCCGTGTTTGAATGGAGAAAAGGTCACGTCAGTGTAAACCCAAGTCAGTTTAATGCCCTCTTAGCGCACTGGTACATTCATGCCATCCACAGCCAGCGCTCAATAAAATACCGAAATGAAAAGTCAGCTTTTAAAATGCAAAATCCATCCAAGGAGAATTCTAACAAGCAAAGTCAAGTGCTGCAATAAGGCGGCGGCGGACGTTCTTAATGCGACAGAACAGATCAACATGTTTGAGCTTTAAGATCCTCGCTGATCTGTGTCTTTTCCCAACAGCAGGTCCTCCACAGTGTGTCCAATCTGCACCTCCTGCTCAGCACTCTGCAGGTAACGTGGCTTCTGTTCAACGTACACACGTGCTGCGGATCAGAACTGAGATGCTGCAACTCTGTGGAGCTTTTTATTCCTAGTGCAGTGGGTTCGAAAGCTTCTAGTGTGAAACAATAAGGGGAAAAAATGTAATTTGAGATTGGTGCAGTGTGAACATTGACCCGTGGAGACAGACAGCAGAATATCTCTAAGACAATACCAGGAGTGATGTGTCTCTCCTAATCTATCTGTCCTGCGGCTCTGTTTGTGTCTATGCCAGGCGGTTGTGGTTCAGCAGGACAGCTTCATAGAGGAGCAGCGGCAGGCCCTGAGCGAGCGCTCCTCCTCCTGCACGTCTTTATCGCGGCCGACCTCGCGGCCCAGCTCGCTGATTGAACAGGAGAAGCAGCGCAGCCTGGAGAAGCAGCGGCAGGAGCTGGCATCCCTGCAGAGACAGCAGGCAGCTCATGCTGAGGAGAAGAGGAGAAGGGAGAGGGAGTGGGAGCTGAGGGAGCAGCAGCTGACAGAGAGGGAGGGGCTGCTGCACCTACAGGTGACTATGCATCATTTTCTATGAGGACTGTGTATTACTATTATTAATAGGGTTCTAGACAGCTGTAATTCTTAATGCAACCCCTGCCAATTTTGAACGGTGGGTTGGTTTTTTTACTGTAGTAATTACCTTGTAAAGTATTTTACATGATAAATTACAAGGCAGCGTTGTGCAAGACATCCAGGGGTTCCTGCAGTGATGCTAGGCTGACTTCAGAAAAACCCAAACCTGCAAGGTCAAATTAAAACTGAGGAGGACGCACAGCAGGCCTGGGTGGTGCGGAGACAAATCGAATATTGTTGGATTTAATGACTAATATCGATATTTTTGCTAATGAATTAGCTAATTGGCTAAAGGCAAAGAGTACAACGCGATATTACGATACCCAAAATATCAACATCTAGTCTTTTATCATGATCTTATTATAATCTAGATATGCAAACACGTTACAGTAGTGTTAGCAAAGATTTAGCTTAGTGGCTTAAGTTTAGCTGGAAGCTAGCACACTAAGCATGCTAACTCTGGTGCTTTGCTAAGGGTTTTCTGGGTTGCACTCGCACAGCGGACAAAACTAAATGTGGACACATATTTTGATGGATGCGCTCGCTCATGTAGCAGCTTGTAGCACGAGCTTTACTGCAGCATTTTACAATAGTTTTATTCATTCGGGCTCAGATAACGTAGCTTAGCTTAGCATGACGGCGTGCAGACCTGTAGCACCAGTTGACACAGCAATGGAGTAGCTTCCTTCTCAGTTTTTTGTAACACTTCAATAAATTTGTCAATGCACTTCATCAACCACTGCAGGAGGAGGAGATCCTGAAGCAGCACAAGGAGCTGGAGGAGGAGAAGCAGGAGCTGCAGAGCAGGAAGGAGGAGTACCAGAAAGACCTGGAGAGGCTGCGAGACGCGCAGAGGAAGCTGGAGAGGGACCGGGAGGCCGTGCAGCGGCAGCTCGATAAGATGGAGGAGGTCCGCGTGGCTGAGGTGAGCGGGGGCACTTTAAAAATCACAACAGTAATGTTAACGTGACTTGTTGCCACCCGCAGGACAATTGCCTCTCTGTTGCCCCTTGAGGCTTTGTTTTGCTCAATGACACTTCAGCAGGGTTGCTGTTTACGGAGGCTTGTATCGGAGGCTTGAACCTGGGTCCTCTTGAGAGCGAATTCAAAAAAAGCTCTCAGCGGTGTATTAACTGGCAAACAGCGCCGCGTTACAGTCCAAACAGCAGAGCGACGCTCCCGGGCTTTCACGCCAAAACCTGCACGTGTAGATAAACAGACATGTTTCGATAATTGTCATCATTAAGCTCTTTTCTGGAAACATATTAGCTGATCTCTTGCTCAAGATAAGCTTGGAAAAACACTAAAATGTGCACCTTTCATGCATATTCTGCTTCACCTTGCAGAGGACTCCCTCCACAACGTCGGATGAATCCCAGTTCCCCGGCAGCTCCCAGTCTCTGGAGCTGGACCCCCTGGAGATCTCGTCCTCCCTCTCCCTGCCGAGGCTGCAGCCCCAGCGGTCGAAGCCCAAAGGGAAAGGCCTGAATCCCTTTACCTCGTCCAACCCCAACCTCAAGGGCAGCGAAGGTAACAACCAGATCTCCAAGAGCCTCCTGCAGCTGGCCAAGAACAAAAGCAAAGACGGGAAGGAGAAGGAGAAGAAGAAGAAGAAGGGCAAAGGCGGGAGCTCGCAGACGGCAGGTAAAGAACGGAGAGCGGATTTATATTAGGTCTAATCACTCAGTGAGCCGGCAGGATGCAGGATGCAGCTGAGTGTTTTTGTCAAGGACGCTTCAGATTAGACGCGTGACATTTGGTTATCAGAGAAAAAGGACAAGTGATAGGTGGACGGGTAGACGGGAGGACATCACTGGGCGGACGAGTGGAAGAAATCGATAGTTGAAAGAATCAAAATGCCAAGTGCTTGTTTTCAGAAAGACAAATTTAAGTTTGAGAACAAATTTGCAAACTTTTAAAATCGTAGTTTTGACGTGCAGTGCATGCTGGGTAGACTGGTCCTGTTTAACAGTTGTAACACTGATGAGTGGCAACTGGCCTGATAAAGTAAGACAACACTGTGTATATATGATGGGGGGGGGGTGCATTTCACACCTAGGCCCTCAGTGGTGTCCTACCTGAATTAATCCACCTCATAATACCATCATTGTGTCGCCACGGCTATTAGAAATTATCAATATTATACAGAAACGCAGTATAACGGGGCGTCACATCACAGACAGGTATACGTATAAGTATTGTCAGTGAATACCTTCAGCCATTCTCAACTGAAAAAACAACAAATGAATCAAGAGGAATCTATTTTAGTTTAGTTTGGTTTGCTAGCTCTGACGAGTGCACGCTCTAACCATCCAATCAGAGGACGTGAAAATGCTGACGTTACTGTGTGCCCGCTAGATGGCCCCGGTGTCGCCCACTCGAAATCTGATTGGTTACAGCAACAGTTTCACTGCCGTTTGTTTTAAGCTACAGACGCCCGCACTGATGATTCTGAAGGCCTCAGGGCAGATTTCTTTGACCCTAGCAACACATGATGTCTGCAATATGATTGGATAAAAGCTCTAAAATATAAACACACTGCTGGAAGCAACCAAGAGAAAAGCCATTATATGAAGATAACAGACTATCCCGATAGGAAGAGTCATTAATACACATTCATGGAAAAACATATTGAAGCGTAAGTCAGTGATGTTTAGATTTAGGCCAGCAGAGAAGGCCTTGGCTCGGCTCGTCACGGCTGCTCAGTCCGGTGACGGGTATTGAGGAGTTCTAACTTTCGGCTTCGGCCTCTTTATCTCCGACGTGTCCTTCATCTTGTAGTGGATGCGGCAGCAGTCCAGGGTCACTCACTGTACTGTGCTCCGGTCCCTTCTGGGTCTGGAGCACAGGCAAAATGAAATAACACAATATTTAGCATTTCGGGATGACTGTAGGCGTTCATAGCATGTTTACATGATGGGGTTTTTAATAAACCGCCTTCATGAATGCAGATACGAGTGGTTAAGAGCAAATGCTGCAACAGCCGGAGCCGCTAAGTTGAGAAAATCACATGACTTTACTGTAACGCAGCCTTTAAAACTAAGAAAAGACAAACACGTGCGTCACGTCGCTGCACTATGGTGCTCAGAACATCAGGGACACTTAAACGCCCTTAAGTTGTGGGGAGATGCCTCTGGTGAGTATGAGTATGAAAAGGTTTGTGTTTGTGAAAAGGTTCCTGTGAGTGTTTGAGTATTTATAGAACAGCGGCACGTCGAACGCAATAATGCACTCGCAGATATGAAGAGCGCCGATACGCACGAGCGTCAGAGTACATTTGTGGGTATGAAAGGACGCCTCCGATTGCGAGCGCCGAGCTAACAAACGGCACATGAAGCCGCTCGCCGAGGCAGCTGCTCTCAGCTCCTGAACGGGTCTCAGTGACGACTCGGTGGTGCTGAGGTTTGATCAGTGTGAGGCAGCTCGCTGACTGCTCGCCGGCTCTCCCCGGAGAATAAAACGTTCGAGCAAATCAGCGAGCAAAATCCTCTTAAAGGAAGAATCCGCTCTTGTGACGGTGACACTGACTTGTCTGCTCTCCTCCCTCCAGATCCCCAGCACCTCCCAGAGCCGCCTCTGGATGGAGAGATCTTCTTCTGCTGAGAGAAGTGGCTCTCCTCCTCCTCCTCCTCCTCCTCCTCCTCCTCATCACCACCATCAAACCATCACAGTCTGACATCCAGAGGAGTGTGTCACTGCCAAGCAGCGACGCGTTCATCTACAGCAGTGTACTACCAGGCTTTCTGGCACCTCTTAGAATCACAGTGAAGAGACTTTTTCGCTAATTTTCCGTATCATAGCGCGCAGTTATTTAACATAACAGGCGAGTAAAAGACAGCAGATGTGCTTTCTTGCATTTTTCAAATCAAAAACCACTGCTTTTAGTTTCAGGAAAGTGAAATTGGAGTTACGTTCCACACCGACAGGCTGTTGCGTCCGTGCACGGAAGCCTCCTTTTCACGCGGCTGAACCCGGAATCAACTTGGAAACAGATACGAACGTCGACAAGCGCCACGTGGCACCGGAGGCTCCCCCACTCCTAATTAATCCTCATTGATAATTAATGGAGGGCTGAAACCACGGCGGCGAACGGGTCCAGTGTTTGTCGGCGTCTCGTTCCAAACTGCGCGGCTCCACATTTGAAAGAAACACTCCTTCGCTCGCCACGCATTCGAAAAGCAGATGTGATCACGTCCGCTGATTTCTAGCCTCCAGTTTGTAAGCGAAATGGAATTGGCACGGTACCTTCAGTAATCCTCTGTAATGACTTAATGCCATCAATCGTGTTCCTTGGCTGGGTTTTAATGTATTTGAAGTATGGAAATCTCCAATTTGGAGTGAAACTCTTCAGATGTGCGCGTCTGTTTTTCCAGACTCAACATAATGAAAGGATTGAGACATATCTCCCTGTGTCTAATGGCTCAATTCATATCCTTTAGTGTGTTTTAGAGGCTTGGATGGATATTAGCTTGATCCTCGCTTTATCTGCCTGTCAATGGGCTTTTATTCAGCCCTCATCTTTCATCTGAGTGACGACGAGCGGGGCTTTCCTTCCTCTTTTAATTGCATGTAACTCGGCAGGTAGCATACTAATGGTTTCTGTCTGTTAAAGAGTTCAACTTTCTTTCCGTCCCGACTCGGTAGATGGATTTAGGAAATGGAGGCTGGTAATTTAGGGACAAAGCAGCTGGTTAGAGAAGATGAGGAAGGACATTAATTAAAATCACCAAACGATGTTACGTGTTGTGTGTTTGCAGGTTTAATGACTAAACCGGCGCAGCAGGTAGCGCCTGAGTCTCTGATCATTTCAAATTAATCAACACTTATCGGTGTTGTTAAGCACTTTGGTCCTAATATGTTGATATTTTATTTTTTTTTTTGTTATCAGTGTGAGACATCAATCAAGGAGATCTTTTGTGCCGCGCGGAACTTTTTTTTTTTTTTAATCGCGGGCGCTCATGAGAAGCAGCGACGATCCAAAGCGAGGTGCCGCGCTTCCGTTTTGTTAGTATTAAAAATGGAAATGACTGATGGCTTTTATGCGACGTTTCCATGGTGACCTGTCTTAATGTTTTGGGTTTTTTTTTTTTTTTTTTTAAAGACTGTAGGCCGCACCTCTACCTGCTGGACAGGTAGGACGTTGAAAACAAAACCACCTTATTCCAGTGAATGACGGAGCAGCGCCACTGAACTGCTTCTTGCTGCCTCTTTTGTCTCGTCTTTAAGTGCTTGTTTGTTAACTCGCCGTCTGCGTTGAGGATTTGACTTCATGTCCAGGCTGGTTTATTATAGTGTGTCTTCTAAGAGGCTTACAGGGCCAGCCAATTAGTTGCTTCATGTCTTTTGTTTATGGCTTTGGTGTAATCCCGTCAAAGAAACAGAGAAATGGGCTTTTCTTTCTTTTTCTCCCCTTTTGTCGCTTTAGGTGTGTTTTGACCACTAGGGAGCACTGCACCTATGACTAAATCAGTTCCCTCTCTCACACAACAACAACCAGAACGTATGAAACTATTTTTTTATTCTTAATCTATTTTTTTTTTCATATATTCTCCCTGCTGTGAGAAATTGACATATTTTTCTCAGCAGGTCATTGCCGTACAGAGATAATGTGATGAGCGTGGGCTCTCACACTCTGTGACATTTTCCCCCACGGCATTTGTAATTGACTGCAGAAACAAATAAGTTGTCAGAGATCGTAATTGGTTATTCGGTGAAACCAGTCAGCAGTAGCTTTAATATGTGGGGGGGAAAAAAAAAACAAAAAAGAAAAAGAAAAGACGGTGTAGCGGTCGGAGGGAGCGACCGCGCAGAACCACAAACCTCTTTCTGTAAGGGACAATCAGCAGACGCGAGTCGGGAAAATGAGCTCCCTCCCCGATGATGATAGGCCTGTCCGTGAGACGAGTGTGTCCATCAGGTGAACCCCGCGTAGCCTTAAATCTTAATGATGAAATGCACTAGAGTAGAACCCAGCGTCTTCTCAGGAGAGAGAGAGAGAGAGAGAGAGAGAGGAGAGCTTTTATACCTCTGCGTTGAAACGAAGGAAGCGTCTGTACCGTGAAGGCGGTGCAGAGCTGTTTCATTCCCAACTATGTAAAAAAATAAAATAAAAAAAAAAAAGGGCAGATGTGTAAATATGATTTATGTATAAAACAAATCAAATGTAAAAAAAAAAACGGTTTTGTCGTTGATTTATTGCAACGTTTTGTAAGAAGGTTTTATTTATGTTTTATTCTGCCATTTTGGGGCTGATGTAAAGTCATATTTCTCTCATAATAAAAAAAAAATTATAATGGACGTTTTGAGTGTTTGATTTGTTTTCATGATTCGTTTGCCTGATATTAACCGGCTAACATAAAACATTTACGTGGCCTCTGCTGATTTCTTCGCTCTGGTTCATCCTCAGCTACACCTGAGCTCGAGCCACCGTCGGCCAGATATTCCCATATTAAATACAGTCAAAGAGAAACCGTGAGCGAGCCGTTACAACTGTGCCCCAAAACCTGCAAGGTATTAATGGGTGTCTCCATGACGAAGGCGACGTGGATGAATAAAACATCGTACAGGCGTTCTCTGCAGGAGAGAGTACTTGTACTTCCTGGTTCTCATTTTTAACATCCTCATTTCCTTTCCTTGCCTCCTCTCCTTGAGTTTTAGTCCTTGCCACCTGAGATGTAAGCAAAGGAGGCACAAGGAGAGAGGAAGTCCAGTCCACTGTCTGTACTGTTCAAATAAAATGAGCACGCACCATTTGCCACAAACTAAACGTGGGGTTTAGGTTGGCCCCTCAGGGTCCCGGGCCCCCAGGTTAGGGTCAGCCATGTTGGTAATCCGTCTATATGTTAGTGAAATGTCGCTTTAGTTCCTCGTTGCTCTGCTCTCATCTGTAGATTTAATTTTAACTAAGGCAACAAACCCCCCTTGTTTTTTGGGTTTTTTTTCATTTCTGGCCACTTCATTACTATAAAAACTATTATTCTCATTAATCCACTTGTGTTGTTTCAGAGGCAATTCAGTTGCTACCACTAAATTCTGCTAATGGTTTGATTTCCTGGTTCCATTAGTCGTGGTACTGCTGTTCGAGCACCGTCGCCACAGGAAAAAAGGCTGACAAGGATCTTGATGGATTGACAGCGGCGCTGGCACACAGCAGCGTTCCCACCTCC
Source organism: Datnioides undecimradiatus (assembly GCA_008933995.1). Lineage (NCBI taxonomy): Eukaryota > Metazoa > Chordata > Actinopteri > Lobotiformes > Datnioididae > Datnioides > Datnioides undecimradiatus. The sequence continues at coordinate 4,837,823 of WARS01000060.1, forward strand.
TGATAAATAAAGGACCAACTGCTTTAATCTCTCCACGCTGCAGACTGCGTTCTGCCTGCTCAACCCTGCAGTGTTTTGCCTCTGGAAACCTCAACTGTGTGGATTATTTATTTTTTTCTTAACAGTACGATCTTGTACGTCACGCCAGGTTCATCATCACCCCATCTCTCCCCAGCTCCAACTCATCGATTGAACCGTGGCGTCTCTTTACAGCCCCTTTCTAACTATTTCTCCATTCTGCTCATTCGACATATAAACCCCGGAGACAAAACATCGGCCGATAAGACCAAACCGAAAGTCAGACGCTTGATGCGTTAAATTTTGTTTGCCAGAGCAAAACGCTGTGGAAGTTATCCCGTCTTCTTTTTTCAGATTACTCCCACCAAATCAAAGTTGTGCAGCAGCAAGTTTTGCTGGTGAGATGCAATGGCAGGAAGCTAGATAGCCTCATCTGCCTCTGGTTGTCATGGCGATGGGGATAGCGAGAGGCACGGGGCCGCTGTTGCAAAGTGAAGCGAAGACTCAGAGGGAGGGAGAGGGGAAATAAAATCATGACTTTATAATTATTCCAAATAAAAAAATCCCATTATATCTTAGAAGGAGGGGGGGGAGAAGATGTTTGCAAAGTCTGTTAAGCTGAGTGAATGATGGCAAACAGTTGTGGATTCAATTATCTGCCATAGATAAGATAAATCTGACATTGTTGGACTAATTATTGTCGTATCATGATTGGCTAAGTCGGTCTAATTGATGATTTTAATGTGGTTTTGAACTAGGCTGATCCAAAAACAGGCAGCTTCATCAGAGCGCCTTCCAATAAACCGATTTATCATCGCAAAGCTGTGATTTCTCTGCAAAATTACTTTGATTTAGCTTTATCGGCCAAGCTGCATGTACACTTATAGAGTCGATCGGGGGTCTGACGCAACTGTCGCTGCTTCTTTACGACAGAAGCGTCATTTTCAGCAGCCCACGTTTTTGCAAGTAGCAGATCTGTGCACCCCCTGGGCACGTTCGCCTTCTGACAATGTGCGGTCGGGTCTAAAAGTTGGTGCGTCGCCATCCAGAGGCGATGGCGGCATTCGTATCAGACGTCAGCTCAATGCCGCTGCATTTTCCTGCTTCATTATTCAGTTAGAAACACACTGCGCTTGTTACGCACACACACACACACACAGAAAAGCAATAGGAGATGAACCTTGTTTAATTCAGCTAATATCCAAAAAACACCCGATGAAGGAAGAAGCTAAACACAGCCCCATTTATCTCAAGTAGAGGTGGACGTTCGCTGAAAACACTTGTGCCATGAACTTCAGATCCTGACCTATAAATACTTAATGCACAGACAGGTTTACAGAAAGATAAAATAGGTACGCTGTAACTACAAGCACAATAAAAACTGAACAAAGATAGGAAAAAATAAACTATAGTGCATCGACACGTAGGAGGAAAAGGCTGTTCTGACTCACCCTGATCTACTGTAATACTTACTACCTTGGCTTTTCACCAGCTTAGCTTATTTTGTTTCCGGTACGGCGGAAACAAGCTGGAAACACAACACTGACATATAAAAACTCTGTAGATAGCTATAGACGACATGTTAGCAATTGCACGTTTAGATATTTAGCAGACGGGGAATATTATTATCATGAATTTTGCGTCTCTCCTGCTGAATGTAAATCCAATACTTAGATATGTTTATTTTAGCTGCTAAGAGCTAAAGCTAACGTGTTTGTCTTGTGGGGTTTTCACTGAAAACAGCTACCTGCTGCATCTGAAAACCACACCGATTAGTATTATTGTTATTATATATACTGAAACTGTTCTGAAACATGTGCATTTAAACTGAATGATGTGTGGGTCTGTGTTGGAGTTATATCAGTAATATCTTGTCCCTGCTGCTGTTCTGGCTTGGCCCAATTTGTTTGTACTTTTCATCTGCTTACAATACGTGTGTGTGTGTGTGTGTGTGTGTGTGTGTGTGTGTGAAGACACATAAAAGAGTGTGACCATTATTTTCATGGCCTTGGAATAGGTGCTCGGGGCTGTGACAGTTGTGTGTTGAGTTTAGGACTACAGACGCACAGATGTGAAAAACCAACAAGGACGCAGGGCTGCTTTGTGTCGCACAACAGAAACTGGATCTCCACTGTTGTCATCACGGTGGTGGCGAGTGAAAAAAGCAGGATCTCTTACTGTACCCAGGTATTTTGGGGTCTGATCTAGTTTACAGGACCAGCTTAGTATTTTGAATTAAAAACAAATCGTCTTTATCCCAAAGCTTAAAACTTTGAGCTGAATAAGGGCGCCATGTGTAGATCAGGTGTTCTCATGACCCTGGGATCAGAATAGGAGTGTATGGAGCATGCATAATGAATAGTAGAAGCTGAGTAAGCTCCTTCACCTCACACACTGCTTCCTTTTTAGGAGTCATGAGATGAAAAGTTCAAGAACAAAGAGCGGTAGTTGAGGATCAGCAGCCGCGCCCATATAAAGTAACTGTGGCGCGGCCGCGATGAACTGGAGTACGTTCTCCCAGTGGATATTTACAGAATGCTGAGTAGATATTATTCCAGTCCTCCCGGAGGTTTGAGGGAAATCACGGCTGCGAGCGGCATCCGCACCGCGGTGGGGTGAGCGCTTATGGCTGCAGCGGGGATGGAGGGCGGGGAGAGACGATGCCAGGTCCTCCATCTTGCTCAGAGATGTGAGGATGATTTAGGGGGCCTGTCTTTGCCAGGGTGTCGAGAGAGGGAGCGGGGCCGAGCAATCCTATTACTCCTCAATGACCCTGCCTTAATGCACACACAAACACGCGCGCACACACACACACACGCATGCTTTTTCCAGTGTTTCGAAGGCTCACATAGTGTTCAGGAAGCTAACAGCACATGTTAAGACCCCACTGCAGTCAAAACCTGCTGCACCAAACGCACAATACAGCCGGCCACTTCAGATAACTTAAGCAACTTGTGTTAATAGACTCGCTTCCACACCTGCTCAGGTGTGCTTTGTGTTTCGTGCTAATTAGCATATAATTTGCATGCTGACACGCTAAGCTGAGCTGGTGAGCATGAGAAACATTGCACTTGTTGATATCAGCGTGTTAGCATCGTCACCGTGAGCATGTTAGCATGCCGGTGTTAGCGTTACATCATAGACCAACTGAGGCTACCTGCTCCCTCTCCTCCTTCATCACAGAATAGCCACTGGCTGTTATGGATCTGTAACAATGATTGTGACCTTCATCAGTGTTTTTAAGATATTATTAGTATTATTTACTGGTATTAGCAGATATTTAATTATTAATACAAACACTTGCATGGTACTTGCATCACCCATAACTTGACATTGCAACAGCCCATTGGAAGGGCTCACGGGAACTTTGCTCTTTGTAATGCTCATCTTCACTTTCCCTTCTGTGTAGAGTTGAGTGATGTTAACGTTAAGTTAACGGGTTACTTTAACAAAGTCTTCTACTACCTCTGCAGCTGTCACATTATACATTTAGCATAATACTCAAGAAACAGGGAACAAAGCTCTGTAAATGTAAAAGGCAACTTTACGATGTAGAGGGTATTATTGCAATGATAGTTTCAGCGATGAATGGGAAAAAGACAAAGACGTGTGTTATATGTATTTCAGTTAAAAGACAAATAAATCCAGAGTATCCAGAATCAAGCTTCAGCGTTGTTTAAAAGTGTTTCTGATAAAACAAAACGAATTAGGTAAACTTGAATTTTGTCGTATTTGTAGGCAGCAGGAGAAACATCGCGTCGAAAGGGAAAACAGAAATCAGTATGGAAATATGTTGCTATCGAGCCTCGTCTGCAAAGTACTGTGGGTAATCTTTGTGCTGGTGTTATTACCGTGCAAATTACAGACGTGGCAGATACGATTGAAAAAATAAAGTCACCGCTAATCTCCACAATTATTACAAATCCCTTTATGTGTCCGACCAGCATTCGTCTGGTGCAAACGGGACCTCGGTATCTCTTCACCAGCGGCTGTAAATGCACATATTAATTCCCACTATCTAAGACACAACGCGACATTGCGCCTCATTAAACAGATTCATTTAAAGACGGTAGGTGATGCATTATCACAGATGCATTATCGGGAGCAGCGGATCCTTTGATTTGGTTACTCTTCATATAATAATATGCATTTTAATACTGATCATTGAGCCCTTTTTGATTAACATGCAGTTAAGTTTTCCCTGGTGGCTCTGCAGTTACATGAGGATTACATAGATCTGTTCATATCCAGCTCAGAATTAAAGTAATCCTCCTCTCTTTGCGACCATATTTATGTCATTTCATGCTTCATAATAAAAAAATCTACCTATGATTCAGCAGATGGAGGTCTAAAACGGTAAACTGGAGCACTGTCACAGACTCATGGGGACCACCCCCGCCCCCAGACATTTGGCAGACACACACTTAAAGTAGGCTAAACGAAAAAAAAAAAAGCATGCGTATAAACATAAAAATGTGCCCGAGCACAGATGTGTAGACGTTCAGGTTGTCTGGGGATCTCCTGTGCTGCTCGTCGGTGTAGCCTGTTGCCGGGGCAACGCTCAGCCTGTCTCATTTAAAGAAGGTCTTGATGACCTCAGCGCCGCTTATTGAGCTGTGATCAACATGTTTGCCGGTGTCGCCTCGACTCTCCACAGGTTTAGCCAGACAGAGAAGACAGGAAGCGAAACCCTCGCTGCTCATTTTACCGTCAAGGCTTGCCAAAGACACAGATAACAAGTATACATATACATAAACATACTCTTTATGGAGAGAACACGCCACTGAATGCTTAATGTTGTAACTTTGATATAGCACTCACATTTTTATTTTAAAAGCAGTCTTAGTTTTTTAGGATTTCATTCAAAATGGTGCAATTTCACAATAATAAATGACAATAATAATAATAATAATAATAATAACAATAATGCCTTTTTAAAACGTATTCAGCAGTGAGTCACAATCAAGTACTCAGTGGCTCGTAGGATTCAATTCTTAATGTCTGTTATTTCTTCTTCTGCCTTGTGATGCACGTACAGTCAGTGCTATAGCAACCACTGCAAGCTGCATTGGCTCAACCGGTAGTTATGTGCTTTGCTGGAGGACACATCAATAGGGAGTTAAGGGAGAGCGATACTGAGATTGCCCCGGATGGCCACTGCACAAAAGAGCTGTAGTAGAATGGTTTTAGGATAAATAGTCTCGCTTTTCTGCCCCTGTGAGGTTCACACACATACTTTGCAAAGACGAATTGCCCGATCAAACTTTAGGAAAAAAAGCATGTAGTTGGTGGAAGGGGGGGGGGCTGCATCCTTGAAACTAAAGCTGGGCAAAGGTGCAGCACCCTCTGCCCTTCCCTCCAAGACATTTATGCTGATCTGATTGGCAAGATGGAGGAAATGTCAGCCGGTCTCTCAAAGGGCAGCTGTGAGCTCTCCTCTTCAGATCTTCATTGTATTCTAAACCATCTCCAACTTTGTCTCCCTTTAATTGCAGCGGCGGCTAGCAAGTGGAGCTAATAATCCTTTCGCATATAAACCTGTTCCTTGTGATGGCGTTCACGTTGTGCAAAGAAATATTCTCCTCACAGGTAAATCATCTGAGTAATCGCGGGACCCTAACCGGGCACATTACTGTTTTCCCATGGCACACAGACGCCCGACATGCATTCATCTTTTGTAACACGCTTCATATTTTACTGGCCCTGCTTTAGACATGTTTATGATTTTAAAATGTGTCCAGCGTTTTGGCACAAAGTCAATAATTCTTCATTGTCACAGTCGGGCCAGAAAACCCACGGTGGACTGATTCATTTTGCCTCCACCCGGTGCAGTGCAGTCAACCAAAGCAACATGATTGTACTGTATGATGTAGTGCTATATTCACAGATATATTCAAGAGTTGCAATGGGTAAAAAATGAAAAATGAACTAGAATCATCACCTCTTCCGCCTCTTCATATCATTTTGTACCTCTGGAGGCCTCGCTGTAGTCTGCGGTCTGCAAGCAGTCTGGTTTTCTTGCAAGGCAAACTCCTGGCTGACACTGAAGTTAGAAAAACACCAAATATGATCACTATTCTTTTTAGATAACGCATAATTTAAATGTTATAACTAAATCAGTGCCTTCCATCTGAAAAAACTGCCATGATATATAATAAATTGCACATTTAGAAGTTTGAGCTGCAGAGGGTACAAGGACAGACTGTAGAATAACTAATTTAAAATGAATTTATGATTTAATTTAAAAATCCAACTAACTGCAATAGTCCAACGGTATGACAATATTTCAGCCGTCACTATTTTATCCACTTAACAGTTAATTCACTCATTCATTCATTTAAATGAGCACATTTGGGGCATAAATGGTGTCGAGAATTTCACTGGACGTGGGGGAACCATTCATTTACCGTACAGTCAATCACATCTACAGTGGCTCCTCCTGTAAAGCACTCAGTTTGCTGAGGTGACGACATCTCCCCGCTTGTGTGACTCTCGAGAATCTTGGGAAACGTAGTCACATTAAGCGGCACCGTGGCTCTGCTGTTCATTTAAACTTTACATGGTGTAGTGTTGTAATTATTGGGGGGATAAATTCAGTTGGAGCATTATGTTCTCATTTGCATATTAAATGCAATATTATAGGATGCAGCAATAATGCAATAATTAGTTCTTCTAATTTGCTTCCATTCTGCTAAAAATACAAGCTAATGGTTTAGATATCAGGGGTCAGAGGTCAGGCTGTTTAGACAGTCCATTGAAAACACCACAGGCATAATCATGGGTAATTATTGCTCAAATGATGCCAGATGCTGCTCATATGGTTTTAATGCAATGGCTATAGTGTCTATATGGAAATGTCTTTCTATGACTGCCAAGACAAACTGGCTCCACGCGCTAACAAATGTACAAATGTTTAGCCTTCCCAAACCCGTGTCCCTCCAGTAATTAGTGTGATATCTTTTTACATTCACCGCGTAATACAACAGTGCAGCCAGGACTCGCAGCTCCCAGTACCAGAGCAGGACTTAGAAGTTGGCTCATTTTGCCATTAAATGGAACTAACAAGGTCCGCTGGGATCGAGCCGGCGCAGCAATTGATGTCAGTTTAGAATAGTTAAGGAGGGCTGATAATGCTCGCAGGAATGTCCCAGTGGCCCAGTGCTCTTGTTTTTCCACGCTGGAGCTGATAGGAGCAGAACTGGACTCCGTAAACCCATGAGCTTTCTCTTCAACTCTTTAAAGAAGATGGCGTTTAATGGACTTGTGTCCCAAAAATCGTTACCACTTCATCTGCTAATAGATTCCCTTTGAAGCGTGCTTCTTACTCTACGAGGAGACATTCCATTGGTGCAAGTTATTGTCTCGGTAATCAGTATGCATGATGAGTGTTTGATTTAACCAACTGTTTAGCCAGGAGTGATTAGCCTGTAGTTTTGACTGAAGCCACTGTGGTATATTATAGAAAAAAAACAACAAAGGGTTGTTAATACTCAAAGTCTGCCCCGCTTTTTTCCTCTCAGCTGTCTCTGAGCTTGCTGCATAGTAGGAAATTTGCATGTGATTGCGCTTACCTCAGAGTTTTGATGCTGGAGTGTTCCTTGAAGCCACAATCCTCTGGGCACATGCAGACATGAACTTGCATTTGTCAGATACTTCCCCGAGCTCATTGCTAGGGAAATGGGTCAGAAGCAGAGTTTAATTGAGTTCAGTGCATGTAAGGTGGTGCCGCCTGACAGGAGCTGTGATGAGGGGGGGGGGCTATAGAATAAAATACGCTTTAAAAAAGACCTCTGAAGCTTCTTTGCACACTTCTTTGGCACAGTTCAATATTCAAATGATCCTGGTGTTGAGGTAACATACAGTAAACCTTGAAGAGACTGCAGCAATCTGGATGTGTTCATCTAAACTGATTAGATTAAGATGTAATTAAACATTAATTTAACAAGTCCTCCATAAAATTAAATAGTCAGTGTTTTGTTCAGTTTGGTGAGTTGTGCAACTACCACTTAGTGAAAGGAGTTTAAATCATTCAGCCATTGCTTTTAGCTACTCTTTGAAGCCTTTATTCATTCATTCGCTTTTATTTCAGGTCTTCAGTCTTATTTCATTTTGGCTAACTATAGTTTAGCAATTTAATAATCATTTTATTATGAATTTTATCTTTTACATTCACCCATGAAGTCGATCATCCGTTACTTTTTGCTAGCTGTCTCGTCCTCCGATTAGTTTGCTTCTTAATTTCGTTTTATGATCACGGTACGTTTTGAGGTTGACTGTAATTTCTGTTTTGCAAAATCAGTTAAGCTACTCCACTGCTACTGCTGAAGCACTTGACGCTGTACAAGGACACTTGAAGGTCACTAATCGAGAGAGCAGAGCAGAAGATGTGTCAGTCAGGAACTGCTGTAAATCCCAAATTGCTTGAAGAAACTAGCAATAAGCCTCACTCCTGCAGGCTGAATCGCGAATGTATTTGTTTGCATAATTGCCTACGTGCTATGTGTGTGGATACCTCTAGAGGGCACATCTGAAGTCAGACCACATACAATTTTTGCATTTGCATTGATGCAAACAACAAACGCTGCGACGCTGGAGAAGGTCACCGTTTTGTTAATCGGTTTTGTTAATTCAGAGATCGTGGCACATCGTGGCCGTAGATGTACGGCCCCTAAATCAAGCACGTCGAGACAATATGGATAAAACTGCATGTCCACCACACAACAAACACAGCATCCTGCATGCACACCCCGTCAGTTTCAGAGTACGTGCGCAACCAAAGCTCAAAATGGAGTACAGTAGGCAGCCATCATGAGCATGCACACGGCCTGTTAAAAGCAAGATACTGAAGGCCTATGGCTGCGCTTTGGCCAGCAGCCTAGGGTTGTTCCGGTCATCTACATGAATCTGCGATAGCATATGAGCATGAAGCAGGGCAATGCTGACAAATGGCATGGAGCTCAGCCGAATCTCCCTGAATAATTACTGTCCGTTCTAAAATAAATCCAAGAGCAGGGCTGTTGCAGTGGCTTATCTGTGTCTCTCTGTGTTGCGTCTAGTCCTAAGTGCACCATCTGTTTTTGCATTGAGTCTGGCTGAACTGTGACACCGAGTCTGAATAAACTTGTGTGCATGTGCTCCCGCTCAGCAGGTCACACTGCTGCTAGCAGATGGCTTTTTTCAGCCTTTGGTACGTTACGCTGCAGCAACTCTAAGGATTTAAACTTGCACATAGCGCTTTTGTCTTTTAAAAATATTAATATTCATTGCTGCTTGTTATTGCCACCGAGACCCATTAAACTTCAGTTACATATCATTTGAATCCCCATGGGGGCCTGCGCGGGTGTTTTTTAACAAAACGAATCACTTCCTAATTAGATTACATTGAGAAAAATCTTTGTTTTGTCACCGGGTGAAGTTAATTGCTGGATTGTAAAGGAAATGGCAACAGATTACTGCAGAGACCTTCTGTTCCCATGCAGACTGCAGGGAAGTTGGATGGCGTCCACGTGAACCTGCTGACTGGAACGAACATACAGAGGAGAAGCAACTCTCCTCTTTCAGCCTGGGAGGAGGAGGTGTTAGATCCTGGTGGCTTTGTTGGTTTCACAGGAACAAAGACTGTTGTTGGGAGTTTAAAGGGCCATCGGTGTGGTGCAACGTGCCAAGAAATAGCAGTGATATCCCCTCTATCTTTTACCTCTGGCCTTATTTCTGTTTGCTTTCAGCATATTGCTTTTACTTATCTATGTTGGGTAAACGGATGGGCACAGAGATCCCATACCTTGCTGTTTTGGGGAATCAATAGATATTAGTCATGACGACGGTTCTTGATGTTTGGTTTGGTTTGGTTTAATTTAATCTGAATCTACAGCAGTTGTGAAAATGACAAAAATGTTAAAGACACAATGTTTATATATATATTTCCTTCATTTCCTCTCGCAAAGCATTTTGTTGCGTCCAAAAAAATGAAAAATGAGCAGAGTTATCATTTTTGATAAATGCCAGATTGGAAAAATTTCCAACCACAGCGCCGCAGACTAGATATTCAACAAACATACTCAGCAACATTTCATTGTGGATATTATTTAAACTGTCTATATCCAAAAAGGATATTTTGTTCTGTTGTTAATTCTTGTTCATCAAATGTGTCTTTGACTTCTGGAGTTCCTCAGGGTTCACCACTCGAACCATTACTGTTTCTACAAGCTGCCCATTAGTAAGACATTACACAATGCACTCAGCTGTATTTTCCTCTCATTTCAGTATAAGAGAAATGTGTATAAATGTTCATATTTAAATGTTTCACCCCAGGAGAGTTAATCACAACGTACCTCAGTCCTCAAATCTGAATTTGTGCTGCAACAAAGAGGAAAACACAATCTTACAAAGCACGTCACTTCAGCTTTAGAGATAATCTGTTTCATGTTAAAAAAGCAGACTAAAACAGAATTATATTGATTTAAAAATCAAATGTATTATATTATATACATATTGTATAGAACTGACCTTGCCGTGTGTTGTTTTGTCCACGGTAATGGGCTGTACAGGTGTTTAGGCAAACATGAGCTGTGGGCTAGAGCTCCTCACTTCTCACTTAAATAATGGAACATGTCACACCAATTTCGCCATTCTTACACTGGCTACTGATGTGTTTTAGAAATGATTTTACACTTAAAGCTTGCCGGGTCCTGGCTCCTGTGTTTATGTCTGATCTCAACCCATCTATGAGCCACGGCGAACTGTGCATTCCTCATATGTGGTCCCAAGATCTAGACCGACTGCGGATGGACTGAGCCTCAGGAGACTGAAACTGTGCAATGAACTGCCTGAGAAAATTGGGTTAGCCGGATCAGTATCCACTTTTAAATCTCATCTCAAGACACACTTTTATAGATGTGCATTAATTATTGATTCTCTTTTAATCTTCAAAACACTTCGGCCCGAACAAAATTTTGTTGCGGTAAACCAATTAAACAGGAATACGAGGCAAATTTAAAACGGGCATGGAAAAAATATTATCCGGACCGAGTTTATCTGCCCCATCAGATGCTTTAAGTGAGTGGAGACGAAGTGGAAGAGAACAACAGAGAGCAGCAGAAGTCATGACACACTGTGGGTGCGTGTGGAACTCAGAGGTGCACGCTGCCATTAGATGTGACAAACACACGCCTCATTAAGAGTGTCTTTCTATGTTTAAATGGGAAAATGAATGTGATGAGAATTAAGGTATCGTAGGTGAGGGACCTCTGGTGCCAAAGTACTGTATATATATCTGACTGCCGCAATTATAGACAACTTAATAACTTTTTAGAATAAAAATCTAATGATGAACTTTATTTTAATTATCTGCAGCGGATACTTTACAAACACAGTCAAATGCGTGCAAAGTGATTATTTGCAAAACCAGTGGCGGGCAGTCTTTGTTTTGCAGCAGTCAGAATGAACTCTGGATAAGTAAAAGTGAACGCAGCGTGCATCAGGCCATATGTATACTGCCCAGTATGAATGAAAGCCTGGCTTTACTGCATAGTTAATGTGAGGCCTGTCAAAAGCAAATAAGCTGTTATTGATCCCCGGAGGGAAAATAAAAAAAAAATAAAAAAAATAAAAATATATATATATTTTTTGCTTTACATTTATTACAGTATGCTTGAGCTGACGGAGGAGACTGCATATTAGCATTCCCTGTGCATACTTTATGATATAACTTGTATATGACCGATGAAATACATCTTGAGCACATAATCTGAATGTGTTGTTGTTCGTTTGTCACATTTATTACAGTTGTCTGTGCGTACATCTCAATATTTTGATCCTATTACATTAATTTGACATATAACTATTGCTGCTGCAACATCCTGATCACACCTCGTGCCTCCTTGAGATCAAGGTCACATTTCTCTTTCTTCTTTTACCTTTTCTCAAATTTAAAATGATCAAGTTAAAAATAACTTTTAAGAGCTTCTTGCACATCAATACAAACCGCCAATGCTTGGACCCAACTTTTCTTTTAGTCTTATCGCTGTGGACACAAACACGAGCACAACTTCTTCATATAACTAATATGTAACATAGCTACACATGCTAACAACAGCTTTGTAATACATCTTCACAGGTTGATAAATGCTTTTAGTCATCAGTGGAGAACAGATGGGTAATATGAGCCCATCCCTCATGACTGGACACTTTCCAGAGATTGCTCTTTAACTCTACCTTTAAAGATCAACGTATCCCGTAGATTTTAAATGCAGTTCAAAATACATTCCCTACAGGCCAGCTATATATTTAGATCACAGGAGATGTTGTCAGCAGAATAAAACAGCCCTGCAGTAACACCAGCTATTAGTGAGCAATGCAGGATGGACACGAACAACGGAGTGTTCATGACTTTCATTTAAGGTGTAATGTAATACACAGAAAGCCGTGTTTCTCCAGCGTTTCTGCAAATTGTATTCTGGTTCTGCAGGCTGTTATTGCAATGCGCACTCTTAACACTTGGGAGTTGTTTGAAAGAAGCAAGGAGCAGACTCTTTGCCCGGGGACGTTGGCCCGGGTCTGTCATGTTTGCGGAGACAGACTCGAGCATGAATACTGGGGACATATGCTCTGCCCAGTTCAACCATATGCCCCTTCTGCTGCCGCTGTTTCCCCGACAAACTGCATCGCTTTAGCACAACAAGTCTGTGTCTGGCACGCCTGTTCCGGGGGAGTATTAATGTGGACAAGTCGCTGTGTTTGAAACTGAGCTCGGGAGGCAGAGGTTAAAGGGAAAAATCACTTTAAATCTGAATGAACATTGTTTTTTTCTAATAGTTTTGAACAGTTAAGTCAGGATCCACGAGCACAGACGTGTTTTCGCTGGAGATCACAGCATAAAGAGATTCATTTATCTGGTGAACTTATATTTGGTAATTGACACCAAATTCCCAACAGACTTGTTGCCTCACCGCGTTTTTGTTTGAGACATCCAGTCGAGGTGAGTTTCATATGACAGTAGCTTCCAGCTGTGAATCACAAAATGTCCCGATATCCCAGTAAAACCTCCCAGCTGCTAACACACACTGTCCTAGCAGTTGTTCCATTATTCAGCGTCTACGGATCAGCTTCAGCATTTGTCTCCAGACGACCTGTCAGCAGAGTCTGTCTCTCCGCTGCTCAGCATAGGGATAATGACACATAAATCCTGTTTAAGGTTAGCTTTTGTTGCTAAAACGCTAAAAATCTGCAGTTGGCCGAAAAAACAAGCACATTTAAATATGTAAATTCAGCCTCGTGGACAGCTGCAAAACACTTACACAGTACCAGTATCCGTGTAAGTCAAGCCATGTATTGTAAAGCTCTGAACCCTTTGTGGTGCAGACATGGATACACTCTCACTCTATTTCTGAACCCTCCCCTGGCAGCCTACAAATGCTTTTACATGGGAGGCTGAATATTTTCCATCTCAATGGTACACATTCACATCCCACTATCATGTAAAGCTGTTTTCTATCAAATGCAACCCTGAAATTGAGTATGCATGAGCACTGCACGGACTGCCAAACATTTGGCAGAAAATCCTTTTCAGATTCTGAGGGGATGCTATTCTCTGAGGGTCCCATGGCTGCGTGCACAAATGCCCACCCCTTGGCTTTTTGCTGTTGGATGAAGTGCCAAGGGTAATGCTCTTTTAGGGTGCTGCAGCTGCGTCGGCCAGTAGGGGGCACTGTGACTATGTGCCAGCCCCCGCGCCTGTTGATTCCTTCCTGCAGTGGGTGAGTGGAGTAGCCCCAGCTACATTATATCTGTCTTCTCTCAGGAGCTTTCACGGCTGGGAGAAAATCACTGTGTTTGCTGATGATAATGCAATTAATTAAAGAGCCAATCATTTTAGCCCGGCACGTCTAAATTTGAATGGAAGTTGTGACATATTGCAGTGTGTTGTACATGCTGACGTCGGGGCTGTGTCTCTGCTCATCATCGACTAACTTATTTTGTTTTTTTCGGTGACTGACCGCCTTAATGCAAATCATGTTTTCTTATTAATTTTGATATTCAAGGTGCTGCGCAGCAAGGCGGGGAAGGGAAACAAACAAAGGCACAAACAGAACCCCTCCCCTGTCGTCTTCCTGCGAGCTACTTTTAAATTGAATTTTATTTCCCTTCCTCTTTGAGCGTATTTGGTGAGGCTTAATGTATGTCTCTGTGTGTACTGTAGCCGGGGGCAGCTCTGGAGATGAGATCCTGTTCCCCTGCCAGATAAAGGCCTCCGCTTCCATTAGTGTTGCGACGGAGTTAGGAGGTTGCTCACATAATGCACCGGCTTGCCAGAAAGGGACATATACAGGGAGCAAAAAGATAGACGAGGGGGAAGACATGCGGAGAGGAAGGTAGGGACTCTTACCAGCGTCCGGGGCTTTGCAGCCAAGGCTGAGGGAATGAGTGGAGACAGTTTGGTCCCAGATCTCCTGTAATGCCCCCCTCTACTGCGCTCCACGTGCTCCTGTACAAGATGGATAGCATGACAACGCTGGGCTAAAAGGGAGGCGGTGTAAAGCGTGTATACACATCGAGTGTGTGTGTCTGTGTGTGTGTGTGTGCGTGCGTTGACGGGGTCTTTTTGGAGTGATGAGGGCACTGGCATGAGATCCAGTCGGTGAACATTATCGCATGGCTTTCTCGTGAGTCTGCAACGCTCCTGTGATGTCAGGAGAGACAGACAAGAGGATAGACAGAGAGAGAGAGAGAGAGGGTGGAAGAGTGAGAGATAATCAGACAGCCAGAGAGAGAGAGAGACAGTGTGAGAGAGAAGAGAGCAAGAGAGCAAGGGGGTGGGGGAAGCAGTGATACCGTCAGCAGCAAATGCTGCCGGGGGTTTTCTATTTTTCTTGCCTTCCAGCTAGTGGAAAGGGAAAAAAGATCATGTAAGGTATTCTTGCGCAGCCTGAAATATGAACTTGGTATGTGCATGTGTTTTTTTTTTTTCTTCCACGCCGTCCACAGGGATCCGATTCGCTCTCCACTGAAGCAAAGTGCAAGCTGTTTGTAAACCATGCGCAGTCAAATCTCCAGACGGACTGTGCTGCAGTGTAAAACTGTATAATGTATCTCTGATTCACTGATTATCTACGAGCTAAAAATACACACTGTTGCTCACTGTATTTACTCGGAGAAATTACCATTTGCTCCAAGAACAACAAGCAATTTGGATGCTCGGGATGTGCAGCAGCTGTAGGCAGATTAGTGGCGGAGCACAGATTCTTTGCCGGCGCGTGTGCAACAACCAGCTACTTCCT
Source organism: Datnioides undecimradiatus (assembly GCA_008933995.1). Classification (NCBI taxonomy): domain Eukaryota; kingdom Metazoa; phylum Chordata; class Actinopteri; order Lobotiformes; family Datnioididae; genus Datnioides; species Datnioides undecimradiatus. The sequence goes on from WARS01000060.1 coordinate 4,853,116, forward strand.
GATGTTCGAGTTGCGATTGTGGTTCGTCAATCGGGGATCGTGGTGCTTGTTGTCCTGGCAACTCCACCGTCAGCTCATTTGTACCAAGTCTGTGAGAGGCGTTTCTGAGAGGCACTTTCCATCAGCTGTGAATATTGACAGCCTGAGCAAAAATAAGCTTTGAGCGAGAGAAGGTGCAGCCTCCCGTTGCAAAATAAATAAAGAAATAAAGAGATGCTGTCTTGTCACGACATCAGACTGATGAAACAGGAAGGCCACCTGGGACCGTGTTACCCAGGGAGTTCAATTGACCCTTCACTCAGCCCCCATCTCTCAGTCACTGCTGCCACGTCAAGCTTCTCTTTCTTGCACGACACATATGCAGTTCAGGAATGTATAATACCGGCTATATCATGTATTTTTAAACAATAGGTCCTAGACGTTAGAGAAAAGTGGAACAAAGCAGATCCGTGTCAATCAGTCGTCGGATTAGTTGTTGGCTGAAATGACAACTGTGACTGGGCGATTGCATCAGATAAGCTGGCTATTAAAATTGATTTTAAATGGGTCTTTACTTGATGGCTACATGTGCTAAAAGACTGAGGCTGAAGCTGCAGCTCCCAAAGGTTTGCATATTTACCATTAAATCCATGCACAGGACATTAAAAAAGGTGAAACGGTGCTGTTCTTGTTCTTGTTTTGAAGTGTTGAATGATTTAATCCAGGCTATAGTCACTTGGCTGCAACATAACCCCGCTTAGCTGCTTAGCTAACTCGCGCAAGCACACCAGAGGTGAGACTTAAGCTTGTGCTCTACTGTATTTTCACTTTTCATGTTGCAAGAGGAAGAGTTTTCGAGCGAGGACGGACGTTTGTAGAACATGACGGCATCTCAGATACAGCAAGCAGGGCAGTAAACTCCCACAAATCTATTTAAAGGGCGGGACAGAGCTGCCAGTGTCACCCTGAGCTTTGACAGAGCCGCAAGGACCAGCTTCCGCACAGACACAGTCGGGGCCGTCGTGTCAGATAGTCTTGGAATTGGCTATGCTTACGTTTGCAGTTCATGTACGAGCTATCAAAAAAAAAAAAGCCCGCTCTTTAATCCATTTCTTACTCTTTATTTATTTATTCATTAATTTATTTATAAGGGCTGTGGAAAGGTTTCCAAAGGCAGCACTTTTCTTTAGCACTTGCAGGTGATTTATAAGCTCTAATTCCACATCTGTCTCCGTTCTGATCCAACTACCACCGCAACGCAAATCCTAAAACCATTTATCTAGTTTTGCATTTCAATTACAGTTATTTTTGTTTTAAATGGAAATCGGGCAGTCTCGCACATTTATGTTCATTTCCTATTTCTTCCGGCTGTGCTGGTAATTTGCTTGCTGTCTTAGCGCGCCGCCGCTGAATGAGTTCAGAGGAAAAAAAACAAATAAAATATGAAAAAACAAAACTCTGTGAAATGTGCTGGTGATTTTTGTGGTAGAGGAAGCTAATGGGAACTCTTCAGTTTCAAGGCTCAGCGTGTGTATCACCATCCATACTAATAAATAGCTTACATGCATCAACAAAAGCATGGGACTGGGAGTAAGTATTTGATGTTGCACAGATGTAACAGCCGTCTTATTCACATGACGCTGCAAAGCTGCACTGCGGCTCCGTCTTCAAGAGAAATTGATGGAGAAAAAAGATGGTTTAACTCCATTTTCTCTGCTCAAGTAGTTGCTTGTGAGTAGTAAGACTGAGCTGTGTAAAATAATAATAATACTAAAAAAATAATACTCACAAGATTTGCCTGAAATAGAAAGGGCTTAAAAGAGGGCGCTGCTCCATTACAACGCATAAGGAACGAAATCCGTGAAGAAGCTGTGCGAAGAAAAACAGTCACGCAACAATTTCCGCAGCTGAATTAAAGCTCAGGCGTAAACATGGTCGCGGCTTTCTTCACGTGCACGGTGACACGTCTTTTCACTCAGGCGCAAGAGATTTGCTGTGTTGTGAAAATTTGGACCGTGAAGCTTAAAATAGCGTCATCGCGTTAGAAGCCGAAGTGTTTGAGTCTGAATGCAGGAGCATTACAGTAAAACGGGAAACGTGGAGTGGCCTTTCTATGCATCAGCCAGTGTATTATAGAAAATACCACCATTGTTAAATACAACGCTATTGTGACTAATGCACTGGCAATGTTGCAGTAACACAATATCTTGGCATGTTAGAATAGGTGTGAAAGGGTGCAGTACAATAGGCTTCTACAGGTACAATGTCTGCACACAGCTGACCACCAGTGTTGACAGATCCATTAATGTAGCCGCGGTAACAAGGGAATTGTTATGTGTAGTTTCCTGCTTTTGTTCCTTACTATTAGACAGAGGCTGTACGGCGTCTTGCTTGCTGAGCGGCGTGAAAACGGACAAGCTGCTCGTCACAGCTGTTCAAAACATTGCAGCTTTCTGCGGTTGATATCTGACAGGCAGGAGTAAACATGTGAGAAACGCCGCTCCGAGTTTGTGCGTGCCCAACGCTCGAGTCAGCTGTAAGCTCTTAAATGGTTAACATGGCAAGCGTGCACAAATGTGTGCTCGTTTGATTAAATAATTTTACCCGTTTGTTTGCGTTTCTCTGCAGCTCAAACCGAAAAAAGCTCTGTTCCAAGATTTTACCACTGTAACAGCTTGTATAACTTTCCAGCAAAGAGAAAATGATGTTGAATAACTCAACCAGAGGAAAGTCACCAACCATATTTACTATCCCCAGCAAGGCGACGCTGATCAGGTGGCCTTGTCTTAGGTGAGGCAGGACCTTTGTGAATCAGAACATGTGAAAGTTCTGCACTTCCGCTCAAACGCTGCAGAACGAGTTGACGTCAGTGCTTGACTTCTGCTTTTGAAACTGTTTAAGGGTTCAGTATGCTCGTAATGAACCGGCTTGGGACCGTCTCTATTACTGCACGACAGACGGTCCCGTTCGGATCAAATAGAAAAGATTAGTGAAGCAAGTGTATGATCCTCTTTATCGAGTAGTTCATAAGATGTGCGGTAACGTAAGGAAACATAAGGAAAAACCACTGGAAACTGGAAATGCACATCTGCTCACTCAAATACACTGAAACACAACGGACCAGCGAAGAACAAAAGGAAGGGACACAACTTAAATAGACCAATCAGACAAAGGAAGCAGGTACACAGAGGCGCACAAGGGAAAACCTTTTCAAAATAAAACAGGAAATCGACAAAACAAGGAACTCGAATGAAAACCGTGACAAAACTGGGCTGGTTGAAGATCAGATACAACACATTTAAAGGCAAAGGTATGATCTACACAGTTCTGAATGACTAAACTCATAATCAGGGGAAACGTGCTGTTGTCGGCTCTCTTGAAGAGCTCTGCATCTTTGTAATCAAGGCAATGAATCTTAAAAACGGCAAACTTGAAGCTGTTTCAGTCGGTTGCTTGGGCGAAAATGGAAAACAACAAGGAAAAAACAAAAAAAATAGATTTTCAAACCTCGCCCGCTCCCTCATCGATGGACACCTGACCACTCGCTGCATGGACCTGACGTGACAGTTGCATTCAGCTGCAATTTTCCATGGCAGAGTGGTGTGAAAGGTGAGAGCCTCTGATGCCGTTTGATGATGGCTTTGTTTAAAGCATGCCGGGGCTCTGTTACGCACAGTTTCTGCTTTTAGCTGTTGCCACGTTAGCTAACTAACACGTTGACATAAGACGGATGTTTCAGCCAGGGCGCGAGTGTGACACATTGATGAAAGTCACACATTCCACGGTGTGCGTTTCTCTTTCTCACGGGTGCGACCGCACTGTGACCGAGACCCGCCGAGATAAAGACATAACCATACAGTGCGCCTGGACGTTTGTGGCTGCGCTGCGCTGCAATCTTCCTGAAGATCTCGGCAGAGTTCGCTAACTTAGTGTGACTGCAGGTGCTTCACTTTCGAACACTGCAGAAATTGCTGCTGAAATGCTCAAACTGGCAGCCCCAGCTTGTATCGTCTACCTCTGCAAAGCCGGTGGCAGATATGGCATGTAATTTTCCCCATGATGACAGCCGGAGTGAATTCGAGCCTCCTTTGGACAAAACTATTTTCTATAATGAAGAAAACTGGGCGCCTTGCTAATCTAGTACCTCTCCAAAAGGAGACTACACAGGTGGGTGTGTTGCCTTGTGTAGACCCCTCTAAATAACTTAAGAAGTAGCTCCATTATAGATCTATATGTCAATGCAACCCTGGCTCAGCCTTTGACAAACACAAATTGGCAATCCATTTGGCGGCCCCCTTTTTTCCCTCATTACATATGTATTTATTTCAGCAGCTTCTCTTTTCATGCTGTCTGCTCCTGTCAGAGGCTGTGCATTGGTGTGCATCAATAACAGGAACATTTCTGACTTGGTGCTGATAGCAATACAGCAACCAGAGGGAGGAAGAGAGAGAGACGGGGACAGAGAGGGAGCAACCATGGCAGAGACAGGCTAAGAGAGGGACAGACGTAGACACGCACACGTAGACAGAGGGATCTGTAATAATAATGTAACTCATCTATGAAGGACTATTATTCTTAAAACAATTGCCAGCACTTCTGAAATGTGGAAGAATCGAGCGCATCCAGGATGAAACCTGGCTGACTGGCAGGGATCCGAAAACAACCAGCCAACAATACAGCCAAACGCTGCGTTGCTTCTCAGCCTCATTGTCTAAAACGCATCTCGCTTGTACGAGAAAGCAACACCGGTGTTTACCCATGTCTCCGAATGGATTAGCATGTTTATAACTTGCCTGCTCTGTAGCTATGCCCGTGCTCTAATCATTGCTGAAAAGCCAATTTCAGGCAGACAGAGAGGTTTACGCACAACGACACACAAGTCAGGGACGCAGACGCGCAAAATAAACAATGATGAAAATATGAAAATGCAGAGAAATCTGTAAGAAAACACTTTTGCCGGCTGCTAATAGTAAACACATGTGATCGGAGAAATCACACGTTTGTATTTGCTCCGGTTGGACACTTAATGTTCCCCGTGAGGAAGCCGCTGGTAAGGAGATGGAGCTGTTTTACTGGTTAGCCAGAAGGCTGCGAGCGACGGCGCTGTCAAAGTTACAAATAGCCACGACCGGGCGCAGAACTTCAAGAACGCTTGATTTATAGGGAAGCGGGTATTTGCACATAACACAAGTGAGCAGCAACAGCAGTAAGTCTGCACCACGTACTTCATTTCTTTGACTAAGTGAATAAAAAGCAGCATCTAACTAACTCATAGACAGTGTGTGTGTGTGTGTGTGTGTGTGTAGGTAACGCACAGGTCATGTTCTGCATCTAATTAAATGTCTGACTTTTATTTGATTAGCTCCACACATCACACTGGATACATCAGCTTAATACATAAAATGCCATAACAAAGTGCAGAGGCCTGCTGCAGCTGACTTACACTTCTCCCACATCATCGGTGTTAAACTACACAATAGCCACGACTGTCATTCACTCTCTTGTTGTTTTCAGGTGAGAAGACTTCCTGATCAGATCGGTTCAACCACATCTCATCGAATATCTTTGTCTTTGCTGTCTTGAAAATAGATTTTTCCGTGCATATTCCGCATTTCGAAGGCGTCGCATTTGACGGAAAATTATTTCTTAAGTGTGTGATTGCTCATTGCTGCGCTGCCGTCAGTCGCTTTCTCGCTCTTGCTGTTCTTTTGATTTTTCTGCGTCTCTTTTTAATCATGCTGCACCCTGGCAGTCATCCAGTGAAGCAAGTGGATGCTGGAAACTGTCTAACGTAATGAAGTTTTTCAGTGTTTTCTGTTCTGATGACTGTCCTTGTGCGAGTGTCCTTGTTTTGAATCATATAAAACATGTGATATATTTGTACATTTATTAGAGAAAAGAGTAAATTTATCTCTGTAAATGCAACTACTAATAAATCATATACTAATTTCTTATTAGATGCTTATCTGTTGCACTGTAAGGGGACTGTTTTATCCATAGTATTGCACCATATAAAAGCCATAAATTGCAGTAAATATCCAGTCCATAGGATTGCAGTGCGCCTCTTTTCCTTGAAGAGTTTGTCACACAGTGGTTTTCAAGTGGGCTCCACTATGTTGGGAACGTTCCAACAAAAGCTTTATCTCTGTGCACAATCTGACTCACACCATCTGTACATAAAGCTTCTAAATGGCTGTTGGGGAGCCGCTCGTGCTGTGACATGAAGCATGACTCAAATGTGTTTATATCTCAAATACATGAATGAATACATGATGCCAGCAGAATGATGAGATGCGTGTCCTGAGGCCATTTGAGTTTCCTTTGCTGACAGGTCACCGGTCACTGTGGCTAAACCGCTCTTGGCATTGGGTTTGTGTGTTTTTGAATGATGCCCTCGCTTTATCTTCATTCCTGTACAACTCCCCGAGAATACTGTGGCTTTCAGCCACATATCAAAGAAAAAGCTTTTCTCTAAGTAATCACTTGCAAGACAAATGGTTGGCATTGAGACATCTTACGTCCCTGTCTAATTAATGGCTCCGTTCTTTCCCCCCCTGTAATAATTCACAGTGAAGGACAATAAATAAACGGTGCTGCCGTAGTGCAAGTTTTTGTCTGGAGAAGGAGGAAGGACTCAATTAAAAAGGTAAAACTCTGAGTCCATATTTGCCTAAAGTTCTTACTTTTACTTCAACTATATTGTTTCCTAGAGGTGTTTGCTGTCAGACTACAGCGCCCTTCCTCTACTGTAAAAAAAAACAGGGATGTGTTTTAATCTTTAAAGAGACTTTTAGTCAAAACTTCCTGCTCTTCTTTGTTCCAAATGACAGAAAACCTTAAGAGAGAGTGTAGAAAGTGAAGAAATGCTGACTGAAACCCCTCAGAGGCTGATAAATCTCTCCTAAATGAAATAAGAATGAAGAGGACGAGCAGAACAGAGAACAGGTAGACTGGGCAGAAGAAAGCAAAAGATATTCTGAATCTGGGTGCGGAGGAGGGAGAGGGACATTAAATTAATGAAGTGAGTCTATGAGGGCGTGGTGTTTACTCTCACACTCTGTGTATGTGTAGGTTTGTGTTTGTAGAAAGAAAAGAGTGACGTGGACTTGCCCTCAGACTGTTTGACTTATGAATAAAAAGGGCTATTCAGTGATTATCAATGAAATCTGGTCTAATTTGAAACACAATAGCAACAATACTCCAAAATGTCACTATTTAAAACATAAACCTTCACATTATAGTTGTGGTCTTTGGGTATACTGTGTTTCTGTAGGTTACTAATCCAATGTCCAGGCACGGGAAGCAAGTGAAAATGAAATATCTGCAGCAGCCTGATGAATGAAGAGCGGGAAGTGCTGGGAAAAACAAAATTTCATTAAATGTGACCTCTCGTACTCACAGATGAAGCGTCCTACCTTAAGCACACCGTCTGAGCTGATGAGGAATGTCGCCTGCTATTTTCTTTCTCGCCGTGTTCAAAGTGCTTTCTCAACCTCACCTCTCACCTCCTCAGAAGCTTCAGCCAATTAGGATGGAAAACAAGGTTAATATTTCATATCTCATTCCCTGAGAGGAATCCTAACCACGTCCGGACGCCCAGGAATGTGCTGCTCTTGGATTCCATCACAGCCAAGTGCCACCTTTAGGAGATGACATTCACAGGGGTGATCTGGCTTCAAAATAGGCGGCAGCTGTTGGTGCGGTTTCTTAGAATTTGTTGGGAACCTGGGAAACACAAGCTTTGACTGAACGGCAACAGAATGAGACAAAACAGGGCCTTGTAGAGAGCGTGCACTTGTAAGAAGGCAACAGCGTACCTGGTCAGACAATCCTGCCGTGGAAAATGTGTAAAGATATTGTGAGAAAACACGACATGAATTCAAAGGCAAGCAACTGCGAAGTCAAGAAAAAAGACACAAGCAGGCATGATTGCATGCAAATTCGTGTAGAGTCGCGCGCCCGTGTCAGCTGTTTTTGCAACTTTAGCAAAAAAAAAAATGCACTTCTAGCTTGAAAAGTACAGTGATCAGAGAGAAACGAGAGACACTAATGAGAAAAAGCTAAAAAAAATATATAGTTCCTGCAGAGTTTAGGCGTCAGAACATACAGAAGCACAGACATACTTTATCACATATGCTTAGAACTGGTAGCTAGCTTATTTTACATGTGCACGACACAGTCTTTGGTTGTTTGGGACAAATTAACAGGAGCTAAAAACAATAAAGAGGCGAAAGGTCTTTGCTTTCTGCCTGAACAAACTTTGATATTTCTGTAAGCACCATTTCTTAACTCATAAGTGGAACAATACACCTTCAGGGTCTTTAATCAAACCTTCCCCAGTAAAATAAATGGGAAAAAAACCCCAACAATATAAAAATATGATAAAAGATTTGTAAGGACGCAGCACACTGCAAACACCAACGGTGTGTTTCCATCAGCTTCTATCTAGAACTATCATCCCTTCCTATCATATTCCATTAAAGCTGCGGTATCTCCACACCAACAACCAAGACACAAATCACAGCGGACCATCTGTTTGTCATCATCCTGTGCCCCGAGGCTGACGCCGTGTCCTCCCGTTAAAAGCCACCTTCCCAAGGCAAATATTTCCAATAGTAAAACACACGGGAGCGTTTTCTGAGAGCTCATGGAGCACGTCCAAAAGCACCGTCCTTCTGTCCTCTTACATGTCAGTCCGTCTGAACGGTGTGAGCAGAGTTAGCTGAATCCGTTTCGGTGCTTCGATGCCGTCGGCTAAAGACCGGAGCACGGGCCAAAGCAGTGAGCCACGAGCGCCATGTGGCTGCAGGGGAGTCGAGTTAAACAAAACACGAAACACAGCAAGGGACGTAATTTTCCGTTAAATTTCAGTCAGCTTGAAACGGAGCTGCTCATACCCTGCACTAATAGGTTATCCCTGTTGTTGTACGTTCCTCTGTATTCCATAAGGAGGCCGCGCAGCTGCCTATTCACGGGCGGCCTCTGGAGTACCACTCCGCGCACAGAGATTCAGACATTACAAGATGACTAGCTCATGAGAAATCACAACACAGTGAATGCGCGAATCGCTTATAAACGTGGACATAATACATAATCAAGCTGGTGACGTGTGTACGCAGCTCTTACGGTCTGACTGGGACCAACATAAACTAAAAATAGCAGCTTCAGCCTGTAAGGAGATTTCAGAAGACTGAAGACAGATAGTTGCCAATATAACAGCAGACAGACACGGTCACTTCCCACCACCCAAATGCAGTCGAGACTGTTAAGTCGAACAAAACATATAAAGAAAAGCTACAAGAGCACTAACACCATGTTGGTAGGAGGAAGCCATGTTCCACTTGGGAGTGTTCATGAATTATTCCTTGATAGTTAAGCTGCATTTACATCATATCCCTGAGACTGTGGTAATGAGCGTTCCCTTCAGCTTCCTGGTTGGGGGTTATATCCGGCAGCAGCAATATCTCGAACATAGGGAAAATCACTGCTGTCATTTAGCGACTGGCAAAATTCCTGAAATATTCAATACTGAATATTAACTTCAATGTTTCACATGTTTAAAAAACTGCTCAGGGGACAGAAAAAGTATTGAATTTACCCTATTTTAATGTTGCAAAAGGGGCGAATGCTGGAAAATCCTATTGCATTTGTTAATGCGATATTTCAACTCGTTAGATAGTTGACTGTTTCCCAGAGTGACGGTAACAGACAAGCTAGTTAACTGTGATATATGAAATATGCTACAAATATAATAATAATAGTATCATATAAGGCTCAAGAATAATAAACTTGTGTCATATTTCTGCGTTTATGAGCAGTCATATTTAATATCACTTCACAATATATCTTATCGGTCTCTTATTGGTTGGGGAGGAGGGCCCACAACACGGCTGGTCTGCGTGACGTGACTCAAATGCACCTGAACGTACTGTAAGGTGCGGAGCTCCAACATGGCTTCCAGAAGGCAAAGTGTCTCAGTGAGACAGGCGGCTAATTAATCAGTCACTGAAGTAAAAGTGTGTCGGTGCACGTCACTGCAGAGTATTGTGCGCTTTTAGCCACAACAGCGAGCTCCTTTAGTTTGTCTTAGTTTGTCTTCCTTATACAGCTTCTATAAATATCCAGTTCTGCTGCTTAATCCAGCCTTATTTACTTGCAGAATACACTGTGCAACTTGGAATCAGTGTACCCCAGATTGCCATAAATCTCTCTTGTTGGACATCAACGCTTGTATAAATAAATATTCAAATGAGCATGGAAATAAGTTAAACTTGAAGTTTTTTTTTTGGTGGTTTTGGTCTTTTGATCATTGATTTGAGTTTATTTTATGCCATCTGATAGATTTTCTCCTCTGTGCACATTTATTTTTCTTATTTTTTCCTCCACATTCACTTAGTTTGTTTTTTATTGTCCGATATGACTGTATGCATGAGTCATCTCTGCACAACCCAAATATCAGTTTCTTCAAGGTTTAGGCGACTCTGTCTGGTCTGTCTAGTCTCCTTCATCTCCATCTCTCCTTCATGACTGAAGTGGATTTAACAGGTAAATCAATCAGGGATCAGAGCTTTCACCTGGATTCACCTGAGCAGGCTGATTGATGGAGACACTACCTGCTCCTGATATCCTCATATTTTGTCCACTCCATAGATTCGCCCTGCTGGGCCCTCACCGCTGCTTCTCCGTGATTAGTGCATTTGGGCTGAGGGGTGATGGATGTTAGTGACTTCTAAATGGAAGAAGAAAGGAGATGAGGACAGATGAGCAAGGTAAGAAGATGAGGAGACAAGGGGGAAGGGAACAAAGGAGGTACAGAGGATTGAAGAAGGTGAAGGAGGAGAACAGGAGTATGCTGAAGCAGCTTTTTTCCACACATAGAAGTTGGTGCGTGTGTGTGTGTAATGAAATGTTGGCCAGCAGCTAGCACCTCCCCATCCCAACACCACCACCGCCACCACCACCAACACCCTCCACCTCCCCCATCAGGCTGATTAATAGTGAGAAGAGCCAGCTGCATTCCTCTCCCCAAAGAGAGGTCGGGCATATGGCAGAGTGGAGAGCCGAGCTGCAGAATTATCATATCAAACCTGGTTTGCCTCGAACACTCGGGGGAACGAGCGTCGTAGCCACTGATTCTGGAAAAAAAATAGGCAAGTATTATGAAGATCAAGGTGCTCAAGCCGTCTCTGACAACCACTGTTAGCTTTGAGATTATGTTTCTTTTTTTTCTTGGAGCCAGGCTATGTGAGAGCTGCCGGACCTTTTCATCTTCCTCACTGTATCTGTCCTCACACCGGTCGTGAAGTAAATTATGCATGGAGCAGCAAGGCCAATTTCCCAAATGTTTAAGCCTGTAACCTCCGAGGCATTGTCCTGACCTCGGTTATACATGGAAACTCAGCAGTCGGTGGCTGTAGATCTGCAAAACTAGGAGGTCTTGGGCCAATGTGGCAGAGGGAATGCCTAGTGGTAACAGAGAGTGTCACTCTTTTGATCTTTGCACCAGCATTTCTTGTCAAATGTTTGAGTTTTTTCTACACAAGGCCTCATACCTGCAGCTAAATGTAGTTTTCTTGTCAGCGTCCTCCAGAAAACCTCCCATGATCCTTCCAAAGAATATTTGCCAGTCTGTCACCTCTGAGGCTAAGTGCAGCTTGGGGTGAAACTGCGGTTAACAGAGAATCAAATGATAACATATGTAGTGTGAAACCTGTCTTTCCCTGTGACATCTCGGAGCGCAGTATTATAGTTTTCTGGTCTGCAACCGCTACTTACATCACTTGACGCAACACACAGTGCATTTACTGCTTAGCGCCAAACAGCAAATTAAGTTAGCAGATAGCTGGTGATCAGGTAGCATTGTGGATCTGGACAGTTACCTGTAAAGCGTAGCAAAGTTATAGCTAACTGTTAGCTGGCTAGCCCGAACTTATTTGCTTGCTAACACTGCTGCTAGCAAAATAGACTCCTGTGACTATGTTAGCGCCTGGCTTGCTACATTAACTGCAATGCACGGCAGAACAAAACCAGCTGTCTTTGTTATTTATGAAGATATACACTTGGAAGTTTGAAGTCTTAAGTCTTACATTGCTAATGTGCACTGAAGCTTAGTTCGGCGGCTGCTCTCACCCCAACATTAACGCTGCAGCTTCGACGTGCATTAAAGGAATGACAGCAGTTTTAAGTACAACATATTAAGTCGAGCTCTATATGTTATATATAATTCATCTTCATTAGATAATGCCGCTCACAAGCCTGCCATTTATTATATCTTTGAAGATCCTTTGCACTGCAGAAGCCCACCTCACTCTCATTAGTACATCTCATTCAAATTGCATGTTGTCCAGAATCCCATGTGATTAGCATAGCAAAGATACTTAGCAAAGTTCTGCATAAATTCCTACAAGTAACTTTTGGACATCATTAATATATGCATTACAACAGCAAGTTTCCTCTTTAATACGTAGGCCCTTTTTGGGGGCAAAAATTCATACATAATTAGAAACAGGATCCCGCAATTTGTAGAAGCTAATTACACCTTTTTGCCTGAGTGGGGATGGTTAGATAGCAGTGCTGCTGGCTCCCTCTGTGCTCAGTGGCAGTGTGGAGAGCCCGCTCCTCAGCTGGTATCGGCAGAACAATGACAGACAGCTGATTGGAGAATCTGCTGTTGTTGCCGGACCTCCGGAGCTGTGGGAGCCTGCTCTGTTTGTGCCTGACAAGACAGCGCTGTGTTTTTAAGAGTTAGGATAAAAAAGAAAAAAAGAAAAATGGGTTACGGGGGGGACGAAAATGTACCAAAAACATTTCCAGGACAAGATAAGAGAGAAGCGAGCTGCAGACGAGGTAGTCCAAACGCAGCTGCACTTTGGGGGGAATCTTCCTCGTCGCTCCTTGTTGGGAGAAACACACTTAATGTTTCAGTTTGTTTGGGCATTTTATTCCCTGGAGGTCTAATTTAGAACGAAGCGATCTGATTAGCCCGGCTCCCCGGGAGCCTCTCTCATGGGAGCCACCGCCGAGGGCATCACTTGAATCGGAATCAGAGGATGCAGAGACAAATTATGCTTCTCACAAAAAAAGCGATGTTTTTCTAATTTTCTCCTCCAAACCCACTTCAGTGGTGAGCGTCTTCTCTGGCCCGTTGCTGCTCAAGAGGACATTTCCTCTGAACTGATGCTTTCTGCTTCCAGTAATATATTATAATTACCACAGTAATGGTTACAACCAGCATAATATCCAAACACCGTCTACATTAGATTTGTGATAATGGCACGAGGCTGTAATGCAAATATCAAACCTAACGCTCTGTACATGTGCTCTACTTCTGTAAATTCAAAAGAATTGAAAAATAAGTAATAAGTTTGTTTATTTGTACAATTCACATTTGCATATTTGCACATGTTCAAGTGGACTTATTCTTGCATGTGCATACTAACGTTTTGCTTTACTTATATACTGAATATTATGTGTAAACCCTTCATAAAGCATATGTTAATATTCAATAGCATGCTCAAAAAGCATGTTAGTAAGTAACTCTGAGAATGATAAAAGCTGAAAGACAAATATTTGAACAACCTGCTCGCAGTGTTCAAAAATGTGAATTATTTTCCAACCATTGCAGTAAAATTGTTTTAAACCACGGCATAAACAAGGTCATTATCTCGAACCTACACTTCTGCCTCCCAGCAGGGCCCTGAAGCTTTCAGAGGTATTACAGCTGCGCAGTCGATTCAACGCAGATATGTTTTCATGTTCTGCCCCGTGGGAGTATTCGTGTGTTGCTGCCAAGTGATCTTAATGTCACTGTGCGTGGCTGAAGAGATTGTTTTGTATTGCGCCTGTACACAAGAACTGATGTCTATTTATGAGTAACAACCTGACAAGGACATGATTGAACACGCTGTATGTGCCCGTATCTGCAGCGTTATACATAAAAGCTGCGTTGAGTCTTACAGGAAAACAGGACGTGTGAGGAGGGAGCTGAGGCACTGATGAAACGTGCAGTGCGGCTGCAGCGACTGCACACGTGTGTGAATAGCATGCAGTATGTGATGCACGATAGAGACGTCAACCAGAGGAGTGGCTATCAATCAGGAGCCATGATTGATACGATCATGTTGGTGTTTGGAGCTAAACAGCCGGTAGGACAGCGTTAATCTACCTGTCAGTTTCTGTTGGTTTTAACCCCCCGACCACGCCGCCGACTGTCAGTTTGATATTTGTTTTGTTTTTCTGTTTATCCTGTTACTGCTGAATCATTTAACTGAGTAACAACTGTATCGCCGCCGTGAATCGTTGTTCTGGGCTCGGTGTGGTTAGTTATGCTCCCATGCGTTCTCTCCTCTCTCTCTCTCTCTCTCTCGCTCTCTTTCCCAGCCTCTCCCTCAGTCACATACACATTGAATTTCACACACACACACACACACACAAGCCCTTCCACATTTCCACCTGGTATGGGAATATAAATGATCAATTTCCCAAGCTGAAGTAGAAATGCTCATAGAGGAAAATTAAATCCCATGCCCGGGGCTGATGGGATATTCATCTCTCCCATTTTATCTACTGCTTTCTTCCTTCAGCAGTTGGCACATTTTCCATCAGTGGCATTCTCCTTCAATCAGTTGCACTGTGTGTGTGTGTACACCAAGACACAGTGCTCCCCACTCAAAGCAAGTCAAGGTTGGTTGTTTTTTTTTTTTTTTTTTTTTTTAATTTAATAGACGCACCTCAGAACCGGGGTGAATTTAAAGGTTGCGATGCCACAATCGCACAACTTCTCGCTTTGCACCGATGCAAACGCACGACGGGGAAAGGAAAAAAGAAAGACGCGCGCTGATTGTTTGACAACTCAGTAACTTCCAGCCTAATTGGCCGAGCCAGTCCGAAGCAACTGAGCAGTCGCTCATCTTGTTAAGAGATGCACTCCTTTGTTAGTCCGCTCACGATTGGTGATGATCAATCGCTGATTCAATCACAGTCATCGTCCAATCACCTGCGAGTAATTACACCTTCAGCTAATGGAGAACTCGGTTATGTGATGTCTTTGTGGGCTCACGTGTTGTTTTGATTATTATTATTATTTTTTTTTGTAATTTTGATTTTATCTTTGAAGGCACCGACAGCTGTCAGTACCAGCAGGTAGTTAAGGTAATGAAAACCCATTCCTCTCTTCCCAGCACCCTATCGATAGAAAGCTGTATTGACTGGTGCGCTGATGTGGAGGGAATTGAACAGCAGGAGGCTGGTGGAGTCGGCGGATGTCCAGGGCCCTCTGGATTCATCAGCCTGGCTGACTGTCAGAGGCCTAGTGATTCTGCTGGCAATCAATGAGCCCTTTAAGTAATGCATGGTTCCAGATGACATGTTTAAGACGGGGTCACAACTGGGTTTCTAATGAGAGCCGTGGATGGCTCCCATAGGCCTGAAAACCACTTAGTGACACCTGGGAAATGGAGAAAAAGGTGATGTCTCACATAATGGAAGCATTTGTAAGACATCACATATTTCATTAGTTTCCTGCCAGTAGGAGGGAAAAATCAATCACTGCTCTCATGTACCACACGCCCAGTTCAGATGAGAGTTGATTTAATCTTGCATTTTTTTAAAAGAAATCATTATTATCATTGCTTCTGGAGTGAAATTTAAATGGAGGACTTTACACACACAACTGGGAGCTGTCCGGTGAACCTGCAGTCCCCTACCTGTTGACTGGTGTGTAATCCCATGCAGGTCCCGCCGCCTGAAACGACAGACATGTTGAGACAATCTCATCATGCAGCATTCGATAATGAGACCACGCAAACACGAAGTGAAGCCGGCGCTCATTGACTCAGAGTTCGCACACACACACACACACACACTTGTGAATTGCGCTTCTGATTTGTTTATCTGTCTGGGGCGTTTCCATTATTAGCTTAGCCACAGCACTGAGATGGGAGGAAAGCAGGTGGCAGTCTGCTTCAGCTCAAATCAAGTCTAGTTTCGACAGTGAGCTGCGAGCACATGGAGCCTCATATGATGCTAATCGAGTGCATAGCTGTCTGAGAATACACCAAAAATACTTCATCAGATTATTTGAATGCTACTGTATGATTATTAGCATGGGTGTCCTCCTTTGGTTCATTAGTCTACTGACAGGTCAACTGGGCACGTAGTACGAGAATCATAAAATAAAAAAAAACCTGCAAGGCAAACTATCACTTCACTGCAAATGTTTAATCTTCTTCCCCGTTGTCGTATGTTTCTACCGTCCTAGAATCAAATTCGTCATAGTTGAAGCTTGCTGAAAAAACAAAAAAAACACTGCACGTTAAAGTCAATAGTGTAAATATAATAGTTGTGATAGTTTTCATTTAAATTCAGAAGATGACACGCTGGATTAATGTTTACGTATCAGTCATTATTAAGCTTGTAAGCTCTACTTAGAGAGCGCACTGGCTATGAATGCTTCTTTAAAAAAGCATGCAGTATGCTTAGGAAGAACCACTAGACTATTTATGCACATGTAAATGATAGAAATCCAGAAATTTCATTAGACTTTCTTTCATTTAAGCTTCAAACGGTAAAATGGAGAAATGCTGCGTGTTGCGGTTGGAAAAGGTAAAGCAGGACTGACAATAACTGCACGTTAAGGTGAAGAGGTTTAGGATTATCTTAAACTGAGCAGGGGCGGTGAGGGTGCCGATCTTGGGAATGTGTTGCAGACAGGGCGATGTGTTGGGCGCACAAAAACTAAAAAACAGACCTTCCAGGATCAGAGTAAACCCTGCTGACTTGAGGTACGAGACACTCAGTGGAGCCCGTCTGATTGACTGTTGTGATGTCTGTCCAATCAGGCGTTTACGGATGAAAAGATGCTAAATAATTAAATAAATCCGGATTGAATAATAACTGATCGGCACAGACCGAAGCCCTGGTGCAGACATTCACCGTATCATATCGCACCTCGGCGCCGTGTGCACAGCCCAGAAACATTTAAATCCCGTGAAGACATACCATCAACATGCCATTAACTGTGCACACTCAACCAGGTAACGCTTACATTCAAGAACAAACTGATGCTAATTCCCAACCTCATTTATATGCAAATTCTGTTTAGGAGTCCCTTGCCAAGCTCACAGTCAGACTTGGGTGAAGATGTGTTTTTCTGACTGCGGTGTTTTCAGGATGTGACGGGCCACGGGGATTCACCTGAAGGTGTGTGTTTGGTTTTATGTTCACGATGATTGATGCCGCAGCTCACTCCTCCGAGCCCCGCGTGTCTAATGTGGGAAGTCTCACCGAGAAGTCATCAGCCCCGGCAAATACCGTTTCATTTTTAAGATCCGCCGATGATTGTTGGTTTTACAGCTGAGCCGGAGAAAAGAGCTGGCCACTTTAAAGTTTGCACATCATTTTCCCCCGGCTTGAAAATAATGACGACTTTAGCTTTGTGTCCTGACCTCTGCCTCGTAATGGCTTCCTTCAGCTCTGTCGCCTCGCAGGCTGGTCAGTCGGTGAACAACTTTGCATCTCTCAGACTTCCTCAACTTTGCCCCCCACCCCCCACATCAAAGTCAATGAGTGCAAACAAGGTGAGCGCAGAGCGGCCGCTGCAGTGAAAAGATGCTGTGCAGAGGCTGGATTCTCAACTTTTTACACCATGTGACCTGCACTAACTGAGAAAGATAAGCCGAGGAAAAGCAGAGTGCTTCAATGCTACAACACATAATAATTAACCCAATGTGCAGGCTGAGCACTGATTGAATTAAATAGAGCACTATACCGCAAAGAAACATTACAGTCAACAATCAAAGGGTGAAAGCAATTCAGAGAGCCAAGCTGGGCTCAGAGGATTCATAGAAATTGCATTTGCTTTAATCAAGAGCAACAATTTAAAATAAAAAAAATAAATAAATCTGGTCATTTAGCACGAAATCAATCTGTGGGCTCTCTGAAAACAGGCAAGGTGCTAATGGATAGCAGCACGGTCAACCACTTAGGCTCCAACATACAATTAAACCACGTCAATGTACAGGAGGTGGACATGATTACAAGAAAACCTTTGTAATTCAGTGCAATCCGGGGAAAATACCACATGCTTTGTTAGTCAAATTTGATAACGATCGGGATGGATCTAAAAACGCAGCATTAGATGATCAATACTGCGTCTGCACAACTGCGCAGGCATGGAATTGATATTGTGCCTGTTACACAACTGATCTGAAAAAGCAACAACACAGAAGTACACAAGGCAGCTTCCAGTGTAACCCAGGACAAGCGCTTTGAACAACAGCCAGAGAAATAGCATCATTTTAAAAACCGCTGCACACTTGTTTCACTTTAGCACGATGGGAATCACGCAACATCCAGCTAGATCATGCATGAACATGATGCGCGAATGAGACAGCAGCAGAGAGACTTTTACTTCCTCGTATGATAAATAATATACAATAATTTGGTGGGAACCTAATTGCCACCCGTGACACCTCCGGCTCTGTATTACTTTGGTGCTGCAAAGAGAATACAATATCCAGCCTCGGCGCTCATGTTCCAGTGTCCGGTGTTCTTTCTCTTTTTCTTTCTTTTTTTCTTGTGGAAATTTGACTAATTTAATAAAGGAAATTGGGAGGTTTTGAAAAACAGGTTCAAAGATTTTGCTCAAGCTGAAAGCCCCGGGAAGCAACCAATTCCCAGCTGTGATGTGCCGCTGAGATCTGTCTCTCCCTCTCATTTTCCCTCTCTCATTAAAGTTCTTTTTAACCTTCATTTGCTCTGTCATCCCATCTCTCTCTGTCTCTCTCTTACTCATTCTTTCTGCAGTTCTTTCTATCCCTTATTCATTGTATGTCACCCCGGATAATAGTGTCAGATCAATGCCCAAACTGTGAATGTCTTTCTCCCTTCCACTTCTGTACATTCCCCCTCATAACACCGCATTAGAGCTGGCCTTCTGGACAGAGCCTGCCTCTTATTAACCACACACACACACACACACACACATGCACACACACTCCAGGATCTCTGTCCAATCTCTTCTGCAATTGAATTCTATTAATATCCTTTTGGCAGCTGTCTGTGAAGTGATAATATTGTTCATTTTTCATTTTTGCAAGGTGGGTGAAGTTTCGCGGGGATGGAGACGAGGGGTAGCCGTGGTTAGATTTAGCTGTTGGCGGCATCTGACTGACGCAGTGGTTTGCGCGGCTGCGGGGTCGACCGTCTCGCAGGGACTCGGCTGTTTGCATCATGGCTCCTCCGGCGTGATGTCTTGTTGCTTTTTTTTTTTTCCGTTGGGGATTTTGTCACAGCTATTCGCGGGGAAGCTTTATGACAGCGACACGAAATAACATGCAACCATACTGCGAGGGAGTGGGGATGGGGGTTTGCAAAAACCAAATGTAGTTAAGCGCGTCTGGCTGCAATCGCACAAAACAACCGGGGAGAAGGCTTTCGTGCGAGTGGAGATGGTGACCTTGAGCTGAGCTCTGGAAGAAATGGCCGAGCCGAGCCCCCTGAGCAGTGAGGTGAATATGGAGTCCTGTCAACATGAGGAATGTTGTCGTGCTGTTGTCTGGTAATAAAAGAAGCCATCAGTCTCCGCCGAACATCAAAAACAATGCCACCACTGAGCCTGTTCTCCGGCAACCTGAAGAACTGAACCACCCAGAGATGCATGCATTTCACAGCAGCTCTGGGCCGGTATTAGCTTTTTGACATTTATTAAAACAATGCCGACGAAAGGGCCGAAATATAGTTCATCACGAGACAACAGAGCTTTTTATTATACTTGACTATTAATGGTCAATTTGGCATTTGCTGTAGCTCTAAACTACCTCCAGGCAGTGCAGCTGTTTATTAGAGGTAGAGGCTGGGTAAGAACCGAGCATAATGCTGTTTAATTCAACTGCACAAGCATTTCACGCCAGTAAAATATCACGATTTACAGTTATGGTTCCATTTCAATCGCTTAAACTGCTGTGGTAAATCTCACTGTTGTGAAAAGCGAGTGCTTGAAAACACGGTAAAAATCAGTGCACTGTTAAAATCGGTGTCATCCTGCTTACCGAGGCTAGTTTATTCCCCGCAGGTGGTGACGGAAAGTAATAACACACCGACTGTGATATTATTCAACACGATCTACTGTAGTGACGGAGAGAAAGGTGAACTGTATGGCGGGCGAATTCAGTTTTAATATCGCAGCTTAGCCTTCAAATCATCTTTGAGTCTTTTCCGGTGTGGACGGCAGACGACACAGGAAATCTCAACTATTAAACCGTCTCAAGGCCATAAAGGATCAGCGAGTTCTTTTTAACTGAGTTCTTTTAATTCAGTTTTAGACAGACCTCCAGATCTATGCGACATCCAGCCACTTATCACTATCTTAGAAGAAGAGTAAGTATCTGCAGTGATGGCGCGGCGGCGGCAGAGCAAACACGCAGCGGGTCATACTGCGCCACGAAGCTGGCCATGAGAGACGCAGCGGTACAAAGCCGAGAGGGGTTTAACAGTATTGAAATGTTTGGATCCCTTCCTTGCCGTCCAAGCCTGTGACATTGACTTATGGTGACACCCTCCAGCCTGTTTTGCTTAGACGGTTAAATGACAAATGGTCCTGCCTGTCAGCCAACATCTGTTATTCATCTGCAGCTTGGACTGGCGCTGCCAGGCCAGCACCACGCAGGCTGGCTGTATGCACCACGCAGGCTGCTGGCCTGGCAGCCACCTTTAAAGCCATGATCCCACAGCTCAGTCACACAATTACGGCCAATCAGCAAACCAAACACCGTTGTCTGCGCTCCTTCAATCACAATCACGCCTGATTCTTAGTGTGTTTGCGTTGCTGCAACCTGCAACCAAGGAGTTGTTTGTCATCTGTTGTTTGGGTTGAATCAACTGGATTGACAGACAAAGAGACAGGAAGTTCAGGTGTTTGCCTTCATACACTCTGGCCCAGTCTTCTAAACACTGTATATCAAGTATTGAGAATAACAAGAGTACAGAACGCAAGTCAGAGGCTATGCTTCTCTGTGATAATTGTTTTATGTTATTTTTCATTTTTATTATTAATATTTTTTGTATTACTACCAATTGGACCAACCTGGACAAGATAAAAGCAATAAAATCAAAACATGTAGCACTTTTTGCGGGCGATAAAAGTTGCAGTGAGTCTCGACAAAGCATGTGAGTAGCAGGAGTAGCATCCCAAGGCTAAGAGGCTAACGGCAGGAAACTGTGCTGGCTGTATGAACGCTGTCCAGGCCAGTGGGCTTGTGCAAAAGCTGATATGAGCAGCAATCCGGTTCTCATGTCAAGTCATGTGGCAGCATTTCAGACAGTTATGCCTCCGTTCATTTGGTTGCCAGTTAGTGTGGTAACATGTAAAAAGCTGAGAAAGCGAGAGTGTTTAATGATTCCACTGTTGCTGAAACAGTAAATCAACCAACTTAGTAAGGGAATAAGCACGGAGCAGTTTAACTGATAAACACACATCTCACATTTTCAACAGCAAAAGCTGCACTCTGTGGTTTTTGCACGACATTACAATCATCAGCCTAAATTATAAAGTAAAGCATCCCATCTGGCCTTTGAGACCCTGTAGAGTTGCACTAATTACTCAAATGCCCAAATGAGCTGCCTAATGCAGCTTCACCCAGAAATGCATGAGGAATGATTGCACCATTATGTTGGTGTTAAAAATACCAGCAGCACAGTTTGATGAGAACGGCGAAACGCAAACTCTAAGACAAGAAGAAAAGAAATTACAAATAATCTGAAATTATGTGATGACGAATAAATTACAGCACTTGGAATTAGTGAGACGAATTTACGAATAAAATAAAAACGCACATGTGAGATTAAACTGAGTCATGACGGCAGGCAGCTTGATGAGATGTTCAGTTCTCTCCTCAGGAAGAGAGGAAAATTACTCACGTCAGACAGTAAAACAAATTCCACATTCTGCTTTCCTCTCCGCTGGATGGCACAGCTAATATCTATCCTCTGTAGGTGGAATTAGATGTTAAGTCAAGGTTAAATGACCGAGTGTTAGTGCTGTATTGTGTTTGGACGCTGTGTAATGCACCGTTTCTTCAATGATTATGGATAGTAGGAGAGCAGCAGCAGTGTTTAGGGACTGTTATCTGCAGCCTCTTTTCATTTATGATGGTTTTATAATGCTCTCTCCTTCATGGATCACACTCTCACAGGCACAATACCTCACAATGCCGCATACTTTATTATATTCAACAACAGAGGTTAAACACACAGTGCACACTGCTGTCTTTGAAAAGATGGAGGAAGAAGCGGTACATTATAGCTCTACAATGGAAATGGAAAACATCCAAAAATGATGTCTCTGCTGCTTGAAGCTACATTAGGCACGATTATGTCTATAAAGGAGAAGAATGTCTCGTCTATCTTAGACAGTGGGTTCGCTTTATTTGACCAGATGACATTCAGATGTTCCTGATGAGGACTTTACAATAAAGTTAGCTTTCGCTTTGCCTCACGGTGGGTCAGGTAAAGTTCAACATGTTGACAAAAGTAATTTTTAAAACAGAAATCCTTCAAACATTTGACTGGACGAACTTCAACTTTCAGCAGACTTTGCTTTACAGTAAATGGTGGATCCGAGAAATATGACGCTTCTCCAAAATCATCCAGGAAATCAGGCAGGATGTAACGCTAGGAACGAGCCAAGCATCTCCACACTTGCTCTGTTTCAGTCTCTACAGAGCTATGTTGTCTGCAGCATGCGCACTCAAAACGTCCTCCCCATTCATGTCTCTCTGTCTCTTTTAGCTAGACTGGATATGTACTGTAATTCTTCCACCACACTCTGCCTCTACCCTACGGCCTTCTGCCAGTTATATATACCCTGTAGACATATATTGACCAAGAAAGGTGCGTTTTCCTGCTTGTGGAGCAATGCCAGCAGTGCCTGCATGTACCAGGATGGACTGTGTGCAAACTTCTGACACCCATTAAGGAAGCAAACTGGAGGGGGGTTGTACTTATGCAACTTTGCAGAGCGAATGATTTCCCCCGGTTTGACCAATCTGTTTTTCACATGAAGCTACACTACTTTCTTCATGGCATGTCTGTCAAGATACAGCAGCAGCACACAAGCAGTGAGGGGCAGAATGGCTTCCTTATAACAAAGCTAATGCTAGCTGAGCCAGAGCTGGTGTATAAAGCACGAGAAGAAACAAGGCGTCGCTAGCGTCTTGTCTCTTGTTATTCAGGTGGCTCAACATTTTCAGGATTTTCATGGCTATCTCACAGCTTTGGGTCCAGTATTGCCCTAACATCATTAACCGCGGCACATATTCATGCCGATCTACATGCCAGCATGCCGAACACGCACACCTGCAAAATAGACTTTGAGCAACATAAATCATAGCAGAACTTACGGTTTCCAAGTTTGAAGTTGGGTCACAGACAGCTGGTATCCATCCATCCTTGAGCTTGTACAGTTACAGCCCTCAATAAAGCCATCTGATGGGAAGCATGCACATATAATTCAGTAATCTTTCAGTCGCTGAGGGTGTGATTTCGATCACTTTTCCGTCCAATAAAAGTTCATCTATCTTTACATTGTCAGATGGGGAGCAGTAGATGAAGACTTTTGTGTCGGTTCTTGCAGCCAACGACCGAGCAATTGGCAGGCAAAGGTAGAGTCCCAGCAAAGACAGGCCAAACAGGCAAACAAATCCGATATGAGGCAGGCAAGAAGCCACTCCAAGGAAACAAAATGCACAAGGAGACACAGGGAAACCTGGGAGACTTGACACAAGGTACAAAGATGGATTTTGCCAAAGGCTGCAGAGAACCAGTCAAGGGTGGTGCAGACAAACTAAATGGAGGGAAAACACAGAAAGACAGGAAGTGAAACATGACAAGGGGTCAGTATTGTCAAAATAAAACAGGAAATAACTTAACTAAAACCAAAGCAGGTCTCATCCGGCCTTATCCTTTTGTATAGCTGCAGGTGTGATGCTGTCTCAGCCTCTGTCCCCCTACAGTTCTTCAGCTGTGGCTTGAATAATAAGACAACCAAAACACTTTAAAATGAACCCTTGGAGCAATATTAATATCAATCGAGCATGCACGGATGAATTTATTGGACAGTTGCACAAAATGTGGCAAAGGGGTTTGTGACAGAGTTTGAGTCTGATCTGGGATATTTGCTGCACGCCATCCCCAATCCTTGTCTTCCCTCATTTCCTGTCATCTCTCTACTGCCCACGTTCGAATAAGAATGCAAAATTCTCTCAGAAAAGTACAAAAAAAATTACAAAGGACAGAAATAAAATAACCCAGTTAATTTAATTTTTAATTATCATTTCCTAGGCACAAGAAAATTAGATTGATTAAACAATCATTTATAGTGTAAATGAGCCAAATGGAAGTTGTTGGAAATACGTTTGGATATTTTTATGGAGATAATTACTAAAATGTTATTACAAAATCTTTTAGAGTTGAAACAAAACTCCTACTGCCACATTTGGCTGCCAATGAGAAGAGATGCAAAGCACGGCTGTTATCTTATGCTTGTGTTGTTAAACATGCAGCATTGTGGTTCATAGTTAGCATAGTCTCTGAAACAAGGGATCTCTAAAAGCTCCCTCTTAAACATTTAACATGAGTAACTGAACAGATCACTGGGATGCTGCCATGTGTCTCATCCATAGGGCTGCTTAAGCAGATCCCGCACTGATGTCTTGACAAGGAATATACTGTAATCGTCTGCAAGTCTGGGCCTGAAACACATCACACACGCGCACACACACACACACACACACACACACACACACACACACACACAAACTACCACATTTACACTGGAAATTAAACAACAACAACAAAAAAAAACAACTAACATGAATTCATCAACATACCAAACATCCACTGAAAGGCTTAAATATTGCACAGAGATCTTTTATTTGCAATGGAGATGTGGAATGGAGCTAAACAGAAACACGCCCATCTTATTTGCCTAATTTGCAAAGTGGATTTGGACGCTGTCATCCATAATGAAGACGCTATGGCTTCCTGCTATTTGCCCAAGAGAAAATTGTGGTGTCACTGTCAGACACTGGTAGGAAATCATCTCCAATACGAAGGATGATTGTGGTGGCAAAAGGTGGTTGAAAAAAAATGGGGAGTGAAAAACAAACAGAACCCCTTGATGCTTTCAAAGCGTTACAGAGATATCGGAGGGGTCACAGCCACAAAGCCTGGAAAATAGAATCTGAGGAGAAAGTCAGAGCCTTATTCTAGGCGAAATGAGAGCCAAGGGGGGGGGAGTCGAACATTTCTCTTATTTTTTCCCCCCAAGTGCTGGGCTGCACGTCTCTGTCTGCGGCTACTGCAGTTTTTCGCCTCGTTGACTCGTTAATGATGTGGTAAAGACACGTATGAAACCAGTTAGCTGAACTCTGTGAGGCAGAAACACGGCATCATCCGCAGCAGCGCAACATTAGCATCGTGTTTTGCATGTTATGAAGCTGGATGGGAGGGCTGATCGCTAATCGCTTTTTGCCGCATGACTGAAACGTGGGTTTCTCGTGTGCTAAAACGCAGCTGTGATTAGTTTTCTTCTCCTGCAACGCCGACGGGAGGAGACAAAGAGGGATGGAGTAGTTACACAGACGGATCTCCTGTGATGCTCTGTAGACAATCATCTTTCATTCGTTCATCTGTCTGTCTGTTTGACCATGTCTAAATTACAACATAGCTTGTGGCGAAGATCGCTGCCTCGTTACGTTGCATCGCATCAAGGTTTGTTTATGTTTCTCTTTTGTACGTCTGTACCTGACACACAACGTCTTTGCGGCCACTTTGCTGACATTCGATTAGATTTGATTGTTTGAGTGAAACTGAACAGAGAAGCTTAAAGTCTGTCTGTGCTCACGCCTTCGCACACCTGGCCAGTCACTGTGTGAAGTGGGTAAGGATGCTGAAATCACGGCCCCTCCAGTTCTGATATTGAAAAGCAGCGACGTCTGCTTTGTTTTAAGTGCCTTGACGCCACATTTGGAAATCTATTGAATGTCAGTTCCTCTAAAAAATAATAAATAAATAATAATAAAATTTGCAAGTCCACTTCTCTTCAGAAACATTTGATAACATAAATCAAATGGTTTATATTCAGTTGTTTCCGGGTTATGGGGCTACAACTGCTTTTTGCAGTAACTTCTATAGGGTCTTGTTGTCAACATGAGGTCAGGGAACTGTGGGAAGTTACTGCACCCAGCCAAAAAAAAAAAAAGAAAAATGTTTTTACACTTTGGTTTTTGTTCTGGTTTTGATATTTTTTTAAAATCAAAAAACAGAATATTATTAAATATAATAACAAAGGCAGGCTGTTTCTTCTGATTTTCTGTCCTTGTGCTCAGCTGTGCTAAGACGCTGCTGTTAGTAGCTTCATATCAGAAAGAGGCAAATAATCATATTTCCAATAGTCAAGTTTCCACATATGTCCAACTACTCCTTTAAGTACTAGTACTGACCGAATGACAGGAGTAATGGTAATTAGTAGTCATCATGGCAGTAAAGAGAAGCACCAGTGGAAGGGTTGTATTGGATGCAGTAGTAGCAGCAATGCCAAAGCAGTAGGTTGTTGTAGTAACATCACAACTGTAACAATCAAATTATACTTATATGGTACAGATAAGTAAAATCTTCATTAGCTTTAATTAAATTACATTGTTTTGTGTCATGTTACGTTAGCTCACAGAACTGAGGGCTATTTTTGTGCTGTTCAGCCTGTGCCCACGTTTAAAACAGCCTGCACCGAAACTGGGACAAACCCCAACAAACATAATGTGGCAGTATTTATCATTTTTTTTACTTGACCGCATATTTAACTCGCGTTGACTTTATTTAACCTTGTTTAACAATTGAATGAGCTCGTTTGAGATTAAAGCTGTTTTTCCGGGGAGACCGAGAAAGCAGGATCATGCCTGGCATACAGAGGCAGAAAAGCAAAAGGCAGACATCTATAGAAAACGTCCAGACAGATTTTATTTTTCGCCCAGAAGAGCGGTTTTGGAGGTTTCACGCACACAAACAAGAACTGGATCCAAAAATCAGAGCTCCAATATTAATCAGACCTTGACTCTGCTCCTGCCCGGCTCCCTACAGGTGTGAAAGACCTTCCAAACCTGGGTGGACGGACTCTTTGAATCCCAGCTGAGACCTCGCAGCCGCTCCTCGCATCTAAATTTCAAAACCAGACTGCAAACAAACTCCTGTCGGGACAATAATTGAACTGGATATTGGACATATCATGTCACCTATCACTGAAGTGATGGACGTTCCTGCTTTTATTTGACCAACAATGCAGAATCCTTATGGTGGGGATATTTATACTACATCACATAGCTGATGGGAAAAATCATTCCAGTGTGGTGTGGGAGAATTTCAGTAAACAGCTTCAGGGATGCCAGTGAGTAAGTCTACTAGAAGCAGCTGCTAACCCACCTTACCCACCCACAGGGAATTTAAGACTCTTATGATGGCCAAAAATAGACATTTTGGCCTAGTCAATAATACAGCTTAACAAAAAACACTGGGTTTATACAGCGTTTGGGGGCAAAATTGAATCCACAAAATACCAAACTTTTATTTCAATCACTGGAAATGCTTTTGAGTATCCATCTCACCATCACATTATACCTCTCCAATATCTTCTTACTTAGCTTGGTCGGAGAGCATAGTAGCTGCAGTCCCACGGCACATTGGTTCCGTGACATATAGACCAATTTAATGATCATTTTATGAGATTGTGATCTCAGTCCTCTGGCCCGCTTGGAGATCAGCTGCCTATATGGCGAAGAAAGTATAGCATTGCAAGATGAAGTAGAACCAAGAAATATCCTTCCCAGTAATTCATGTTTATGTGAGAGGGATGGGAGTTGTGCAAAAATGTAGATTATTTCTTTTTCTACATAATAATCATAAAGCACCTTTCTTAGTACTGTTACCAAATGCTGCACAAGTGAAAGCAGTAAATGTCACAGGCACCCCAGTGAAAGCACGAGCATGAGTAAAAACACCAATTACATCACGCAGTACTAATTCACAAACTGCAGGAAATGAAAGAACGCTAAAGCACGTAATCAAAATCACATGATAAAAGGTTTTAAAGGACCAATGTGTGGAACTATGTGGCATCAAGTGGTGAGGCTGCAGGCTACAATCAGCTAAATGACACCCCACTCAACCTTTGGCAGCCACAAAACGTGCAGAAACCACACAAGGTCCTCATTAGGGCCAGTGTTTTGTTTGTCCATTCTGGGCCACCGTAAGAACATTGTGCAACTCTGTGGAATATCCTAAATATCCAATTTCTAGTATGCTGGTCCTTTAAAAGCACACATGTGGCTAACTAAGCTAGGTTGCTCAGGCTGTTCAATTGAGTCGGTAGTTTTGACGAAGCTACAGCTAGCAAAGCTGTCTTATAGCTTTGCTAGCTGCTTTGCTAGCTTATACCTTTTGACCTGAGTTACCTAAGACTCTGAGTGGCTTTATAAGTTAACTTTAACATTTAACATCCAAAGGTGGCATCCAAATTGGAGTTAAAGGAAGGCAACAACAGTAGGAGTAATACACCCATATTTCCTAGATCCTGTTA
Organism: Datnioides undecimradiatus; assembly: GCA_008933995.1. NCBI lineage: Eukaryota > Metazoa > Chordata > Actinopteri > Lobotiformes > Datnioididae > Datnioides > Datnioides undecimradiatus. The sequence continues at coordinate 4,881,719 of WARS01000060.1, forward strand.
AAAGCCATGGGGCTGAGTTTTGTACCAGCTGTAAATGATGCAGGCTATTTCAGCTGAGCCTGTTATGTGTTGCAGTAATATAGATGAGATGAGACCAGGGAGTGTACTGCTTTGGCTAGGTAACCTTGAGAAAGGGATGATCTTAATTTTGAAGTATTTGAACGATAAGAAAGCCAGATTTCATAATCGCTTTCATTCAGCCGCTGAAAGTCAAGTCTGAGTCAACAGCACAGCCAATTATTTTGCTCAAAACTTAGCTGATAGGCCTCCGAGTTTGGATGAGAGCAGAGGTTTGTCTTTGGGAGGAGCAAAATACATGAATGCCGATAACATTTTGAGACGCGCAGCGGTGAAAACGAGGCGGGCGGGTCAGGGGAACCAAACAAGCAAGGCCTGATGTTTCGAGACTTGCTGGCGAATGATGTGTGCCAGAGGGAGCATAAGTGACCCTACCTAGTGTTTGTCTGTCATATTTGATCACTGCAGACGCTGCAGCCTCTGACCCCGACTCTTTTTTTTTTTTTTTACACTCATATGTTTTTATTGGTTAAGGGCAGAAAAATATGAAACTCGCTAACCTCATTTGAAGTCAAGTATGTAAATGCAAGTCAGAGAAATCTCTCAGAGAAGTGGATTTAAGGGTATACATGAAACAACCCTCTAAGTGTGTGTGTTTTCTTTCTGATTTTGGCCTTGTTTAGAATATGCCCATCCCGCAAAAGCGAGCTTGATCAGAATGGGTTGTGAAGGTGTTGAGCATGACACACACTTTTCCCCACAGGACCATCCCCTGTGTTTTTGCCGAAGCCTTGTCTGCTTGAATCCAAGTCTGACGCCCCTCCTGACAAAAATTATTTAACAGTCCTTCATTTTCAGCGCCTTGGGCTTTCTGTCTCAACTCCTCCTGTTAAGCAAAGCCTCAGTGTCAGGGGAGTTAGAGTGAAATTCACTTTGCAGCAGGGATATAGAGGATAAACCCATCTAAACTCAGTTTACTTACCTTTTGATTTGCAGAATAGGGCTTTCCAGCTCTTTAGTCTGACATAAGTCTTTATATCAAACATTCATAGTATCAGACCAATAAAAGTATTTATTTTAATCCACTGCTCATCCGGAGAAAGTCGAATAAGCTCCATCTGTTTGTGCTGACTGCTTCCGCGAACAACCGCAGCCTTGCTGTTTTGGCCAGTCGGCAGCTGGTGGAACAGGTGAGGGATAAATACATTGCTCAAGGGCACTTCAGCAGCCAATCAGGCTCCCCACCCAGAACCTGCTGTCTTTGTTCGATTTTATCACCAACTTTTAAACTTTACTTTTGCGTAAGGACATATAACCCGAAGTCCAGAACCTGTTTTTAAATCACGATTTCGAAAAAAGCCCAGGCTTCAGTCCTCGGTTGGGTAAATTGTGTGACATATTTGTGAGTCGTACTTATCTAATGTGATGATTTAAGATGTCCCATCGAGCTGACGTGGTGAGACTGTGTTCCACGCAGAACACACGGCTAACTAAGGCTGACTCGCATACCTGAAACGTGGAAGCTACTTAGGCTGGCTTGCTAACATTAACGCTGATTCCCAGTCAGTCATGTTACTGTGCTTTAACACCACCTGAATCGTTGACACTCTGGACACTGGTTGCATGTCAGTAGAAGGTGCTGCTACATCTAGCTAGCATTAGCTTTCTCTCTGTTTTACATACAGCTATGGTGCTGGAGCCCTGTAACCTCAGCACTCTGTATTAATATATTACCCTCTACACAACAGCTAACGAAACCGGTAACTCCTCATGTGGCCCAGAATAAAATAAACAATTATAGTGCAAACACATCCCGACGAATCAAATCAAAAAGTATCTATTAGACAGCGTTATAGAGTTGCCAACTCTCGCGCCTCTAGCGTGTGACAGGCTTTCACTCTCAGTCTCACAGTGTCACATTGCCTGAACAGTCCTCACGCCAAAACACTGCAACAGAGACGAACAGATGAAAGTATTAAGGTCAAAGTGGTATAACTGCTAACTGTTAAACCGAGTGATTGATTGGTTATGTAAAGTAACTTCAAATTCAATGAGTATGGACACTTTCAGTGCTCTCTGATTGGTGTTTGATGCTTATCTCCGTGTTGATTAGACAGCTGCTCAAGCCCAGAGAGCATTCAAGCAAACCAGCCTCACTTCTTCTAACCTGATATGTACCAAAAAAGTGACTTGGACAGCTATTAATCATGAATTAATTAATTATCAGACTGACAGTCAGACTACATCCTGAAATTGCAGACCTGAATTGCATACTTGCTGATGCCGATGGTGATTTAAATCAAAATATATGAACATGACTGAGTGTGCATCTATGTGATTAAGCCAAAAATACCAAATCTCACTTCAGGCATGTATCCAAAGCTGGAAACCACGATGTTAATCAGTACCAAACATTCAAACCCACCCAGAAAACTATAAACCCAGTAGGGAGAGAGAGTGATAGGTAAATGAAATCATGCACCAGGAGATATATTGTAAGATTTTGGCACAGTTGTGTACCAGACACACTGCAAAGGTTTAAAGTAAATGAATTACAACATTGCAGACCTCACTCTGTCTTCATTAACATAGATGAAGCTTACATTTCTTTTATTTGGCAGTTACATTTTGGCCAAATATTAATCTTCATAGCGACTGAATTCACAGCAGAGCTGGTTTTATTTTTATTTAATCACAGTAGAGGTAATAAAGTGGCCACCCAGTGTTTATATTTATGAAAAAAATCAGTTTGATCCCGAGTAATATGAGTTTCAGCTGGTACTTTTTTTATGACAGAGATTTCGGAATTTATTTTACCTTTTACATTAAAGTTTTTACCGGCATGGAGAACTTCAGCTGATCAGAAGGAAACTTTCCTTTGACCAGTGATACAATGAATACACTGAATGCACTCACACGCTGCATCATTTAAATATCTGAAGCCAGCACTACGTCCATGCGCCTGTTACCGCGCAAATAAGTCCTTTATCTGCCGAAACAGAATCAGATTTTAAAAACTGGAGATAAAATGCGAGCAATGCGAAGCTGCTTTGGTCATAAACAGCAATGCTTTACTTCTATTGTTGTTGTTGTGGTGGTGTTTTTTGTGTGCACGCTGCAGGAAATACTTGCAGCAGTTTACTTAGCAGTTTCATAAAAATGAGTAATGAATTTATTAATATCACAGCAACGAGGCTGGAATTGCTTCATTTCATTTTTCATCTCACCTCTCTCCTTCTCCAGATATTAAATGATGCTGCCCCCTCTTGCAGGTAATTTTGATCCCTAATATGGAGCGGTCTATGCCGGTCCTTATTTTTTAACTTGAACCTGTGGCAGAAAACCCATTAAAAGCACCACTTAACATTGCTGGAGTGTGGCGCTGTGACACCAGGTGTGACCTAAAAAAAGGTAAGACGGCATAATTAGACACGGCAGATTCAGGTCGGAGAGGGCATCTGTCTCCGTTTCACTCCCCTGCAAATTAGCGACAGAGCGGATGTATTCAAATAATGAATCCTTTCTCCCTGCCAAAGTTAAAAGGAATGAGCCGGAGAGGACCAGAGGAAAAAGTGGGAGAGAATCAGAGTATTACAGAGCCTGGAAATCAGACGTTGTACTCTGACAGAGTAACATGGCTGGTTTTTGAATATCAAGTGCAGGCTTTCTTCCTCTGATGAATACATATGGCCGGGGAGAAATGATGTATCCCTCCTTCCTGACTGCAATGATGATGCCCAATGAATGTGAAAGGGAAGCAGATGGTAGCTTCCACATAGACAGACCACTACTGTCGTTATTACATATGATAGAGTGGGAGAGGGATGAATCGGCGCTCACAATAACCTAAATCATCCCTTCCGGAGCAGGTACTTCTCTCTGAATTTCACACTTCAAAACATCTGTGAATTTTACGGTTACAGTTTTTCACATTGTTGTACTGTAACAAAATGGGCCCTGAAAACACATTTTCACAGTCGGCGTCTCGCCGCGATTGCACGGGTCCGACATGAACGCGAGATTTTCCGCCTGAATTACAGCAGTTATGTTTATGTCACATAGATTCCTATGTTTGTGTTTTTTTGTTTATCTCTGTGCTCTTCTCACTGGTTTGAGTTGCGCAGCGCTCAGGTGGAAAAAGGTGAATTCATGCATGTTTGCAATGAATCATTTGAGCCTGTGTGTAGTAAAGCCAATCAAAGAAATGTTTAAATGTCGTCGTGCATGTTATAAAAACTGTTTTTATCTTTGTGATTTTCAAGATCTCATTGTTAAAACTTGATTCAGTTTCAGAGCTAAATAATGTTATATTATTGTATTTCACTTGTTGCATGATCTGCTTCTTTTAACAGTGGAAAATATGCAAGTAGCTGCATAGTTGTCTTTCTCGTGTCTTAACTTTTATGTAAAAATACACCTGTGTAATATGCCTGAATCAAATAGGGCTGCAGAACAGAGGAGCAGCTCGCAATCTCTAATTAAGACCCCATAGATTTGCCCTATTTACATGAGAAAAAACGGTGAATTTTAAACAGCATCAGCTAGCGAGCACCCTGTCCAGTAAAACTCTGCCTCTGTCATCAGCCCACTTAATATCCATGCTCCTCTCAGGTTGCAGCTCCAATACCGGGCAAAATACCGGGTAAGACGTCGGAGATGTTGAATCAGAAATATTTTCCGGGTCGGCAGACATGATTGAGTTATCTGAATTTTACTGCCATCGCCTTACCTATTTCTTACAGTTTGTGTGAAAGTTCAAAGTCTTTGAGGTTACGTCACGCTGCCGGTGTCCACAATTACCTCATGCTGCCACCTGCATGGCTGTGTGAGTCAGGTTTAGTCGCCCGTACCTCCATCTGTGTCGACCTGGTGGATCTACAGCTGCCAGGCTGCCCCGTGTCAGGGATCCTTTTGGTCACTCTGGTCCTTATCTGAGTCCAGTCCAGATACGGGGAAGAGATGCAGCTGGCATTGTTCCAGTCCATCGGCGAGGAGATTGGCGAGGCCTTCCTGTATCACTTCAGACACACTGGTGCATGCATTCAGATCTGCCTGAGAGACCATTGGAGTATGTCAGAGGGATAGGGCTGTGCCTCTAGGCCTAGGAGATGTAAAATTCAAGAGATGCAGGCAGTTTGGTGGCTTAGCCCAGTTTAATCTTTCTGCTCAGTGCCCCTTGTTGAGTCGTGCATTTTTATTAAGTCCCAATGACAAGGAGTGGAGAACCACGGCATGCATATTCACAGCCAGAGACACTTCTCTCTGTCCTCCACCGCAACTAATTGTTACTGTGCCCATCCAAGCGCTACTGCCCTGATTCCCTGTGCATTCACGTAGCTTTAGAGCAAAGCTGGCCTGCTGACAGGCTAAACTCTGCTACTTAGAAAACGCTTGTACTAAGGTATGACTCTGTTGCCTCCATGTTGAGTCGGATTGTGTCGGGGAAAGTGTAGATAAACAGCAGGGCAGGAGAGGGCATGGAGCACAAAGAGATTCACCAGCTGACTAGAATAGACGCGCGTGTGTGTGTGTGTGTGTGCGTTTGTGTGTGTTGCGTGAGTGTGTATACGGGGCAGCTGATGTGGAGGATGTGGAGGGAGCAGATGCTGTTCTGAAGGGACCCTGAACAGCATACAAAACACCTGCCTGCTATGACAGATCACCTGTGATCTCGCAGAGATACAGCAGCCGCTCAGCCCCAGTTTGAGATGTCACAGGAGGTGGCTTTGGCTGACTTTCTCCACTGATAGATTTTTTTTTTTTACAAAGAGATGAAAGATTGAGCATGACCTGCGACTTCAAATAGCCCCCTGATGGTATCTACAGCTTTAGGATGAATAGAGAGGGAAAAAAATCTATAGTTTATCAGCACCTGCCCATATTTTTATATATATATATATATATATATATATATATATATATATATATATATATATATACACACAAGCTATATTTTAATCTATACATGTGTGCCCATTGATAAAATTCAAAAGTGATTTGTTCTACGTGTTTGCTTAGTTCTGCACCCCTTAATTACCTCTGCTACCCCTGCTTTTACGTTCTAGATTGGCACACCTTACATTGTTAAAGGCGGCACATTAACCACATTAAACTCACACTTTTTGAAACAGCGGGTCCTCGTTTTTAGACATAAGCAGACTGAAACGAGCTTTTCATTTCATGCCAGGCGACTGAAATGACAATTGTCACTGGCTGGGGTTTTAGGCGGCTAAGCTAGCTTTTCAGTGCAACGGTCAGCTCCTTGAGTTAAACGTTGTCTCCAGCTGATGTTTCAGTGTTTGCAGGTCATTCATTATGAAGTTGAGAATATTGCAGGGCTCTTAAAAATGAACTAAATACATTATTTTGTGTAATATTGTGGCGGAAGACATGGTAACAGCTTTGTTCTTGCGCTACATGGCTACCTGTTAGCACAAAAGAAAATGCTTGCAGTGTATACTGGAGAGCAAGCTTCCACAAAAAAAAACTAATGTTATCCTAAACTCTAAACCAAAACCATCTTACACACAGGGAAGTAATGCAAATGGTGGCAACTGTGAATGGGCCTTTTGTAACATAACTCCCACAGTTACAACTGTAGGAGCTAAGCTAATTAGCTGGACATGCTAAACATCGCAGCTTACATGAGACTGGATACACGCGCTGTTTAACCCATTCCTTACACTTCTGATCCTGTGTTTTTGGTTTTGGAAAGCCCATTAGAATCATGTATGGAGGAATCATAAAAGCTAGTTATTGTTCCTAAGTCATAACCAATCAGTGTTGGTGCAGCCATTTAGCGAATGGCCATGTGGACTGCTGCATTGGTCTTTCTTTATTGTGCTTGGTTGTTTGTCGGCATGTCTTGTTTTCTTCAGCCACCACTGTACCGCAGAGGCAAAGCTGTGCCCCTCTCCCTGTCGTGAAGGTTATCCACCGAGGGAAGTGTCACAGTCAATCAGATCCACACCATGCTCCCAGCATAGGTGACAGATCATTACAGTCCCTTACAATGGCACCTCGCCATCCTTGTGCGCACTACTTAATTAGGTAAAAACAAATTATGCGCCGAGAGCTGTTCACTGAGCATGGGAAAAACAAGCTGAAGCATTGTGCCTTTGCGTTTTGTTTCCCTTCCCTGTCTTTTCTCCTTTTATCTATTGTGTCTGCCTCTCTTTGTTTCCGTTAAGCACGTCTGAGTTGGTTATGCACCAAGCAAAACATGACCCGCTGCGTGAAAGACAGACTGACATATTGAGCGTATACATACGCTGAGCATACACAATATGTGAAATCTTGAGGACACGAATTCAGGAAAACAGTTCCACGGGGATCTTTGTCCATTTTGGCTCAGGCGTGTGACACAGTTGCCGCAGATTTTCTGGCAGCACACTCATGCTGCGAACATCCTGTTCCACCTGATCCCGGAGGAGCTCTGTTGGTTTTAGATGTGGGGACTGAAGTGAAGTTACTGTCACTTTCCAGAAACATCTTTATCCTACAGGAAATCTCCATCCGAACCAGAATAGACTGTGAAAATGCAGGTGAACACCAGGATTTAGGTTGTACCACGGACACAGCTCTGTGGTTCCAGGTCCTACGTGTATGTTTTCCACTTTTGTCTGCGATCGCACGTGGCTTTCTGGTGCAAACTGGGAAAATGGATTCTCAGTGTATATACGGGCAGAAGAACAGAGAGACAGGGGCTCTGCAGGGGGAAGTGACGGCTGTGTGGTTTATTGAATTAAAAAGTGACGCTGTACGACAATTGCACAGCCCCCTAGGGGTGATCAGACCACTCAAATTATTGATTAACGCTGCTCACCTCCTCCTCTTCTCCAAGTCTCTCCAAAGCAGAGTGCTAATGATCAAGATTTATCACATGGTAGCCGATAATATTATCTCCACAAGGAAGCTATCAGAAGCCTTGCTGTGTGGATTAGCCAAGGTTGAGTTCATAAGGACCTGCACTCAAGTGGGTAAAATGATTGCGGCTGACAATTTCAAGAGTACAGAGATTGAGCCACGGGGTCCGGGTGAAACCAGCAGCTCATCTGCGGCACATCCAAGAATAGAGACATTTTTTTTGAGGGCACAGCATACAATTTATGACAGATTCTTCAAGCGTTTATTTAGGCTGGGCATTCAGCAGTGTGACACGGAGGAGATGAGAGGGAGGAAGACACAAAGGGAAGGTTGAGAGCAGCGCCGCTAGAGATGTCTACCAGCAGAGCCACGCAGCTGTTGAGGTAACTATCTTGAATGCCAGTTTCATTATCGTAAGAGGCTACTCTGAGAGACATCGCGGCGCATGTATAGGGCTGTTCTTCACGTCACTCCATCTAAATCTACCAAGATTGTGTTTCCATACTAAATGGCGACCATTTCTGCCGCCCACAAGTGTGCCAGAGCATTCTCGAGCTTGACAGCTTGAGGCTGAATTTGCAGAAAGATGGCACGGGGCCTGATTGGGCTGTAGTTTGGACAGCTGCCCCGACAGACGCTCTGCAGCCCAGGTTTTGAACAGGACGCGGGCCAAGCACTGCACAGGCTTCCCTATAGGCCTGTCGGACAAAATTCTCCGCATATGGACGTCTGTCTGGATATTTAGCATATTTATTGTTTAGTTTGTGGCTCCAGAGCCTCAGACTGTCCCCTTGAACTTGTGAAATGTTTCTGAATAATGCCCGAAATAGTAATACTTTATTGGATTTTGCAAATTGTTATTGGATACTCCATCGTCATCAGTCTTGAAATTGTAATCAACATTGATTAAGGACATGAGCCTGTAATTATGTTACCCCCAACCTCCTCGATTATAATATCCTTACTAATGGTGGCACAACATTACCAAGAAGTACAATTTATTCCTCTAGACATTCAAAAACATGTCTCATACATCCTTTTGAAAGGTAATCGTGTGCAGAAGTTTGATTTAGATCTACAGGGGCAATCATCCTGGTCACCTTCTGCAATCAAGGCTGTGTCATTTTTCTGCTTTGAAGGGGATTGAAGGATGTAGTGTGCAGTCAGTGGAGCCTGCAGCCTTTCTGCCCTGCATTAGAGCTGCAGATATTAACAGGCCGCTGGTACCAATAACCCCGAGTATGAACTGTCAGTGACACGTTAAAAAGAGCAAATGAGCCAGCTATCAGTGTCACCTGAGGCCGTGGTATAAGCACAAACACCCTGCAGGAAACTGCTCCAGTGCTGCAGATTTGATTACTGGAGATTTTTATTTTTTTTTTGGTGCGTGTGTGCGCGTGTGTGTCTCCACTTTTCTGTTGATGGATTCTAGTCGGGCGCGTTGACATTTTTCAAAGTGTGTTTTTAAAATGCTTACTGAGCAAGGTAAAGGCCAAATAGCAAGGTTCTGCCAGGTGAGATGAATCAAAGAGCCGAAGCGCTGCCAGATGTTCTCGGAGAACATTAAGGAGCCGATCGGATTAGTGAAAGGAGCAGCTGGTCACCCAGATGTTTCGGGCGTGTGTGTTAAGGTGGAGCCATAAGTCTCAGTGTCTTTGATTAAAAAGTCAGTAGTTATTTACTCAAAACTCTTCAGATGGCTGGCGGTGCAGTAGCCCATCAGTCTGTAAAAGAGAAAAGTCATATTTATCCATAAAGTGCCTTTAACTGATCAAAAACGGCGCCGGATAAATAAAACTGAAAAAAACAAAACACAAATAGAGACAACCACAGCCTCACGGTATCTGTGTGTGTATGAGTGTGTGTTACTTGGGTTTCTCCCGGTTTGTTATTTTAATCCAAAGACAGCCATTACGCTGTGATATCTGACATGGACAGATTAACCTTTATCACAGCTATGCAGCTGAATGGGCAAACCTAGACAGCTCACCAATACAGAACAAGGAGAAAGGGCATTTAAAGTGCCATTTCAAATACCACCACGCTGGTGATTAAGCCCTCGCCTGTTGAGCCTCGCGGCTAGCCTTTTCAAATCAAGGTGATGTTAGTTAAATATTTTGCAGGCCCTTTCTTTCTAGTTCCGTTAGTCTAAGTGCCTTCATAAGCCCGCACGACTTGACAATACTTCAAACGCGGCGGCAAAGCAGCTGTGAAGGTCAGTCTCTTTGCAAGCAGGTTCTTTTTCATACAATATTCATCAAAGCCTAATTTCAAATGAAAGAGACATGACATGTAGGGCTTAAAATAGGGAATGTCAAACGTAAGAGCATGAACAAAGACTGTCTCAGCGGTGAAATGGTGGATAATTCCAGAAAACGACACTATATTGTCTCACTATGCAAAGGCCTGTACACAAAACTTCCAAATGATGTGAGGTTTATCCAGTTTGACTCGTATCAGAGTGCTCTGTGCCTAATGTACTGTTTGTCCTTCAGGGACAATGAGGTTATTCTAGTGCTTCACACTGGATCGAAGACATTTCCTTTGATTATATTTCTTGTAACTCTCTAAAAAGAGCCTCACACTCCTGCCTACTGGCTCCTTCTTAGCGATAAGAGAATTGGGGCTTATTTTACTGCACACTCTCTGGAAGTCTCCTCGGATAAGAACACCGGCTAAATGCGTAAACTCTCGAGCTGTATTTGGACTGGATTAACTACACCTGTATTTGTAGTCCCATCCATATCTGAGCATGCCAGTAATTTTTTACAGTCACAGCAGTAAAAATCCTTTTTTTTTTTTTGCCTTTGCTTAAATACCCAGTAAAAATAACCCAAGATGAAACTAGACCTGTACAAACTGACGTCCCCGAGGTTGTTGGCAAACTTCTTCCCTCCCAAAGCATATGGTTGAGCGCCATCTGCTCAAACTGCACCTGAGAGTGTAGAAACATTCAGTTCACCCCAAACTGAGATCAGACTCTGTCTTTGCTTTAGTTCACTTGTGTGCTTTTTCCTCTTCATCCTCCACAGCTGTGCTGGTTTGTTAATGTTCAAGCACATCAACATCAAATTGTGCAAGTAACGCGTGGTACATTTGTGGTGCGGAGGAAACTTTTTGTGTGTTACAGACTTACAGGTGTAATCAATGTCAATCAGAGTACGCTATTATAAGTTGATATGTACTACTTACAGCCTTCTTTCATTTTCAGCCCCCTTCTCTTGCTGCCTTTCTCTTATACAGTTTAATGTATGTGTAGTTTTGCTGTCCACAAAACATACATGTTCCCAGATTAATCAAATAATAAATGCTAACAAAAGCTGTGTAATATAATTAGTGATCAAGATATAAGATATTGGAAATGTCTCAGCTGTGTTTAAATGTAAACCATGATTATATGGGTCTGTTTTGCATGACTTCTCTTTAAAAGCTGGGGGTAGTCTATATAATAGGAGGAAATAGAGATGACCAGAAGCTGGCCTGAAGTGTCTATTGCCAGGTTTCAGTGTAAACGAAAAGCAAATTTTAATACAATTTTAAGAAAATTTGCAAAAGAAAATGCAAGTGAATATGTGAATATTTACACCCACCACTGTTAAGATGATACTGGTGCTATCAGCACTGGAATAAACATCTGGTGCTGCTGATTCTTCAGAGTGCAACAATAAAATCCAAAGAGCTCCAATCAAAAGTCAGTAGAACAGAAAAATTGACGGTAATTGCTTTCACACGTTTCATACTTGTGTTAAACTTGCGGTTCAACATCTCACTTCCATGTCAAAATGAAACTCTGCAATCAAAACACAACAATCCTCTTTGAAAATAGCATCGTTGCTGCAAAATGATACACAGGTATGACATTTGTGTCATTTCACGGGAGCAACAAAACACAGATGTGCTGATGTATGCAGAGAATATATTTGCTGTTGCTGGTGTTTACAGCAAAATGCACATGAAGAGTAACATTACAGTAATTGCTGTGTTTTGTATTGTAAACCCAAGAAACAAAACGATTACATGCAAATTTCTGTGCAAAGGTAAACAAGAAAAACAGTACTGTAATGAATGAGTATGGATGTTTGTATGGATCCCAACTTAAGTTAGGGTCTGCACCCCACCGTCTCATCCATTTCATGAGCAGTGTCTTCTCTGGCCGGGCAGCAGGGAAACTAATCTCCTTGCATGCTGTATCCAATCCTAGACTGATCCCACATCATTGTCTCCATGCTTCTTCCATTGCCTGCAATATGGTTGGCAGTCACGTTCTCTCCAACGCCAAGATGAGAAGAATTCCAGGTTGAGACACTACTGACATTATCACAGATGCCCGCAAACCTGGGCTGCTGTTGTCCGTACTGCAGAACTGCACTAATGGAGAACTCCTTGAAGACTAATGGTGGCACACAGGGTGGTATTTCCCCTGCGCTGCTCAGGCTCCTTCACAATGGGTCTTTCTCCTGTAACATTTCAACCCTGATGCCTCTTTTTAGATAACTTGAATCCTTTAATTTAAACTAGCTAACAAAGCTGTGCAGCTGCATTAAAGTTCTAGGACTACCTATAACAACTGATGCATCCACTGCACCATGAAGATGTTGTGACTCACGTCTACAGAGTCTATATTTTCAGGATTGAGGTGAGTGGTGTGTTGGGTCAGACAGACTTCAAAACTACAAAGTCTAAAGGTCGCTCTTAAATGAAACTCTGCTTCATCAGAAGTTGGTTTTGTAGCAAGATGCGGCCGAGTTTTAATATACTGACATGTTTCTTATTGCATATTTTACCGCCATTGCACTTCATCGCACATTTTTTAATGTTCAGGTGCAATTTAAACATGCACAGTCTGGTTTAGAAAGGAGGAGACGTGGCTGTTCTTCACTCTAAATGTCGGTATCATGGATGTTCCTGCGCAGAGGTTGGGTTGGACTCTCGACCCAGCGTCCCTCATCGTCTGCCCATGATTTATGAGATGGTCTGCCAAAGCGTCCCTAATGCTGTTAGAGATATGTCTTTGTCTGTAGCCGGGTCCTCTTCCTCCCCTCTGTCTTCCTCTTCTTCCTACTCTTGCTGCCTCCATGTTTGCAAAGTTCCCACAAAAGAGGCGAACTTACCTGAGGCGTCTTTTGTAGCGCTGAGGCTCAGACTGGTTGGTGTTCAATCAGCGTAAATGTGTTTTCATGTACGGGTGACTGTTGCCAGTTTCAGGTATGTTTTGCTTTGGGAATTGAAGTGTTTTCCCAGTGATCGCAACAGATTTCATTCTTGAATGAAGCGTTTTGCAAAAGTGCAAAGCTGACAGTGTGTTTGCACTTTTGGTGCCTTTGTTTAAGATCTGTCCACAAAACTTAAGCTTTACTTTATCTTTAATGCCCACGCAGTTGTGATGTTTTCATCAGCCACTAATTAATTTTTTAAATCTTCAGTGGCACGCCAGCTTCAGGGGATACTTATGGCACATGCTTCATCTACTTTATTATTTATTTGCTAAGGCAGTTTCTATTGTACAGCCAAAATAATACATTACAATATTTCTTTCTTTTTTTTTAAAATTCCCTCTTACTTTCTTGTTTTTGTCATCTGAAATGCTCATTAAAAAGGAATGAAAACAAAAAACAAACACAACCATTGACCAAAATCTGAAAGGCAGCCTTGGCCTTTTGGCGTGCGCGTCTGAAACATTCACAAATACTGCTGTGAAAATTCAGATTCTCTATTACACTTGTGCCAACAGGGAACAGGAAAATGAAGGGTAGGACCCAAATGGAGACCTCCTTGGCGGTGGCTGGTGCGGTTCAATAATTTATTAACTAAAAATTCAATACAAAGAGCTCACTGCTCCGACAAGGAATTCAAACAAAGGTAGTTTAGAAAGGTAGAGAAAATCAGTCAGGGGTCGGGCAAGGAACGAGGTCCAGGGAAACCAAAGAATAAAACAAAATGAAACAAACATGAGGAAACAAAAAGACAGAGACTGGGATGCTTGAGACAAAGATATATGGACAAACCAGCATCGAAAGAGGGAAACAGGCTAAACACACTGAAGCAGGCAGGCTAACGTTGCACAGGTGGGCACGGGACAGAAAGTCTGAAACAGGAAGGGATTTAAGATAACAAAATAAAGCAGGAGGCACAGAAGCATTAAATAAAATATTAAAAACCCTACTCTAGGTGCAGGGTCACACATGACGGACATGTTCAAAATGCATCATCTGTTCATATTCAATGAAAAAGATCCATATTTCTTTGCATTTTTAGAGTAAACTTTATGCTCATTGCACAAATCAATCTGAATAAGATTAAAGGCGCGAGCAGGAATTGATCTGAACCCGTTAATGTCATTGGATGCTTTAAACTAAAGTCGCAAAAAGGCAGATCTCTGTTTTTATGTCTGTGAGCGGAAACATTCAGCTGACTAGCTCCGCAGCTGACACGCTGGATGCTCATCAAAGCTGTCATTACTGACAAATGGGAATACGTCCACCCATATTGAGTACGGACACTTTGCTGCAGGCTCAATCGACACCCTCATCGCCTTCACAGATGACTCGCTTCGTGACATCAGGGTCAGCAGGTTTGCATCCATTAAGTAGGATCCACAGCGGCCATTCAAAGATTAATGGTTTGTTTCTGAGCTTATGATGACTGAAATGTTCAGCTGCACTAAATGGATATATAGGGCTATTGAATTATTTTTTATTCACTGCCTGTCTCCTGCAGTATTAACATCAACAGCTAATAAATTAATCAGCAGTCATATTTTAAAAAACATTTAGTAAGACAGAAGCACAATCAATTCAGATAAAAGAAATGATCAAGCACACAATAAACTGTGTTAGAGAGACAATGAAGAAACACATGGAGCTAAAATGACATTTTGTAAAATATTCTAACGTATCCGCAGGTTCAAACATGTCAATTACATTAGGGCTGGGGTCTATAATAATCATTGTCCTAGTTTATGTCATAGTCCTTCTGTTAAAATTCATATTTTTATACTAAAGGAACTTTGCATCAGGAAGCAGAAGGGATGCGCATCAGACTTTGCAAAAAAAGGTTTCACGTAGTCTACGCTGCGCCGACCAAAGAGTGCACAACACAACAACGCGTGCCTTCTGCAGAATGACTTTATGTTAAAGTGCCTGTGCGTTGCATTTCTCCTGCACTCCTTCTGCTCCAGGACGCCATGGTGACGTGATGAACATGAGCTTTGTCAGTTCAGCTTGTAAAAATGTTCACGTATATTCACTCAGCACCTGGAGAAATATGACTAAAGTTCAATGACATAAAAAATGGATGGTGCGCACTGAAAGAGATGTGTCATCGTTAACCCCTCCAATGTTGCAGACCCGATGTGACTTTCTTTCATTGATGCTGTTGCTTTATTATCATTTTCCTGTTCCAGATGAATCTACACCTACATTAATGGAGTCAAGCATTGCAAAGCTGAATGTAGCCTTGGTACAAAACATAGCACATGTAGACCTGGCGATGTGACGTTTGGAAATAATGCAGGTGTGACATTAATGCAGTACCCTTACAAACAATTAAGTACCACTTGTGCAGCCTTCCAGCTTGCCTTTACATGCTGGATTGCTTTTAGACGAAGCGTTTCCTCTTTCCATCCCATCAGATCTGGTTCAAACAGATCAGCATGTTTTGTGTATCTGCATAATACATTATAACCTAATGTAGCATGGCATAACATAACACACATCAAAGACTGAATAGTAATGAGCTGTAACATAACACATAGAACAATGTCTAACCCACATCATCATCATTTGAAATGAGGGCTGAAGCTACAGTGGAGCTGTTTGTTTGCCACATTAGCGCCATGGCTCCAACAGCCAAAATACACACGTCACGTAAGCTGGGTGGAGCGGCCATAGGCATTGATTTGATTTATTTATGTTAATGTGCAACATAAAAGCACCCACCAGGTTATTCTGCTGCATCGCTTTGCCTCGTGCGCATTTATTTTAAGCATTTTCAAACAGATTTGACTTTGTCTTTGCACAGCTCTCTGCAGTTTTAACCAGTTGGAGAGCCACATGTATGCGCCTGGAGTAAAAGACAAGACCAGCAGCATCAGCTGATTAAAATGGACACACCATGTCCGTGTATTTTTGCCTTAATGATGTGAAAGTCAGTCTGTCGGCTCACCAGTCTCCCACTTTTGTGCAGACTGAAATATCTTAGCAGCTATTTTTTGGACTGTGCACAGACATTCATGTTCTCCAGGGGGTGAATCCCCCTCACTTTGGGTGATTCCTCTGAAAGCACCAACAGATTGTAGCTGAAACATCTAACTGATGCCTTGCTACCAAAATGTATACTTAGTATAAAGTAGTTTAAACATTTACAGTTCCCAAATGATGACATAATTGAATAATTTTCATGATCCCCTCTCTTGATCATTCCCCTGAGGCTGATATTTGGAGTACAGTGAAATGTATTTGGTAATTGTGGTTTATGATACTGTCCCTGCAAAGCTAATGCCATTCTCATCAGCTATACTTTGTATTTAGTGCTGATTATAAAATATTAGCATGCTAACGTGCTAAATCAATATGAAGAACATGGCAATATATCAGTATCTTACCGCTTATGTTTGTATTTAGGTGTAGTTGCTGCTGTGGCTAAAAACAGCCTTTAATGATGAAATCTGGACACCACTCTCCGGTGCTGGGGCCAGCGGGAATCAGTTTAGACCACGCTTCGATTTTAAAACCAGGAGCTCATTTAAAATAGGAGCCAGAGACGTGTTTTGTCTTCAGGCTCTGAATCAGACATTTTGCCCTTCCTGTGACCATGCGTCATACTTTTAACTTACTTTTCTTCGCCAAAAATGTCTCACAGACAGAAAGCTCTATTGAAATCAGCAACAAAAAAAGCAGACATTAACAGAAGAATGACCACCCGCATCACAATAACATCACATGCTGAAGGGAATTTGTATAATTGAGGCTTGGGTGATTCAACACACAGACTCAGTGCCAATAGGAAATAGGGCCCAGAGGCTGTGTAGCGTTGGTTCAGGTCGCTGGGTTTGAGCAGAGACGGGAGGCTGAGTTAATGTGCTTCCTAGTCTATGTAGAGCGTCGCTCATTGATAAACATGATCTGCATTCGCTGCCCTAGAAAATGTCAGAAATCGACCAGAGAGCTGACTCAGGAGCCCCGGCCACACAAAAACTCAGGTACTGAAAGGACACATAATCCATTTTAACACAGGGATTCAGAGCTTCAGTATTTGGAATACAGAGAACTGCTGCTTCTCCGGTTCCCATTTCATTTCCCATTACGTTTCATTACCTTCCTGAGGTTGCTGATTCAAGAGTTCACATTGAGCAATGCTTAGTGGGAAGAAGAAAGGAGAGAGAAAAGAAGCAACGGATGAATTATTCTTAAAGTCACGTCACACTTTTTGCAGTTTGACTCTTTTTGAAGTTTAGTTGAGTCCAGGGGGCCCGGTGGACGCACGTTTTCTGATAACTGGACACCCTGGGGGTGATGGCGGTAAAGCAGCAGCAGTGCAAGTGCTAGCAACCAGTAAGGATCGTACTACGCATCGATATCAGCTCAGTTAAGCTGTGTTAAAATTGATTTTACATGTTCAGCATCAGTTCACGATTTCATACATTTTGTTGGCACAAGATGTTAACATGGGTGAACTTTCCATCCAAAGCAAGAGTGTTTGTAAAAACTGCTTCATCTGCATAATTAACTCGCACAGCTGCTGGTTGCATTAGCATTAGCATGACTGATAAGAGCCAGAACAAAAAATACCCTGAACACAACAAGAACTTAGCTATATTTTGAGATTTAAAAGATATTAAAAATGATCATAAACTGTATATAAAGACACAAAGACGGACAATGTACTTCCTCCTACAGTTTAAAACCGGAGCCAATATATCCCAGGTATTGGTAATTGCCATGCATGACGTCTTTTGGAGCCTGGAGTCTGCACTATTCCAGCACATGCATGTGCAACAACACACAAGCTGTCAATTACGACATCGCACCCACTTTTCAGGCTTGCGTTCAGTTAAATGGCCTGCATTTAAACAGAGCCTTTTAAATCTTCCGACCACTCAAAGTGCTCTATGCTACACGTCAGCGTTCACCTTTGCGCGCTGCATTTAATTATATGGTGGTGATGGCAACTGCGCATCAGAAAGGAAACTAAGGAACTAAGGATTCATGCCCATTCACACACACCTCGTGGAGCCTGGACGTACATTAGCATGTTCTGCTAACACGGCAGGGTTGAAGACGTGTACTACAACCAGCCACCAGGGTGTGATTCAGATGATTTGGCTTTAATTTTGTAGAGTTGTCATTATTGTTGTTTTTTTATATACAGCCTATGGTTATGATCAGGGCCTTAGCTGTCTGACGGTATCTTCTCCTAGCTGGTTAGCTTTGACTAGCGGACACAAGTCTGCACCTCCTACAGCGGTTGCTCCCACATTTACATGTTTTAAATCAGCTGGGGGAGAGGGTTGGTGCAGATCTGTAGTTTCCCATGAAAACTCCTGGGGGGGGGGGTGTTTATCCAAATTCTGGATAGTTATACCCTTTTTGGTCGTTCACTCCAAAAGTTCCCACTTTTCTGTTTGTGAGAAACTTGTTTTTCGACAAACTGTTTACAGGGTGGAGAATGAAGTGTGCTGTTTTGAGCAGTGCTAAACTGCAGTGTTTACCCAAGATTTGCAGTCAAAAGTATTTCAGTGTGTTTGTTTGCTCTGGCAGCGCTGCACAGCATTAGCTCTGTGGTTATCACAGTGACTCTGCAGAGTTCATTAATTGTTCCACACCAGAGGCCTTTGAATCACATTGTCATTTTCTAATTTGGTTTAGCTTGTGTCACTGCTTTTAGCCATACTTCCCCACTTTGTTTTCCAAATCTAATTAGAGATTGCGAAATGAGCAAATGTACCAAATGACTCATTCATATACATAATAAAACAGACGACGAAGTGAAAGCCCTTTTCCTGGCACATTCAACAACACATATTGGCCGGGTTTGTGCTGTTACCTCACATTTGTAAAGATGCAAAAACATCAGGGCACACATACAGTGACACACAGAAACACAAAACTGCAAGTGCAATATTATTATATTGGGTTGTACTAAAGACAAATCGGCATTTTGTTTCCCAGTCATTTCAGTTGATTTTCAGACAGACAGACCGATATGTGGCAGAATTATTTAAGCAGTGATCCCAAAGACACATCAGGTTCAGGATCTCCAAGATCATTAGCACTGCATCCCGCCAAGGTTGTGTCTTTTCCCCTTTGCTCTTCTCCCTGTACATCAACAGCTGCACCTCCAGACACCAGCCTGTCATGGCGCTGAGGTTTGGAGATGACAGCGTCCTCAATGGGCTCATCTGTGACAGGATGAACAACTTAGAGCTCACTGCTCCCAAGACAGCAGAGATGGTTTTGGATTTCTGGAAGAACCCAACCTCACCTGCTTGACTCTGATAGTCCTTCTGCTACCTGGGTACCACTATCACCCATTACTTCAATTGGGAGATGAACATCAGCTCCTAGAGCCCTTCAGAGGCTGTTCTTCCTGCAGCAGCTGGAGAAGTTCAACCTGCCAATAACAATGATAATGCACTTCTACACTGCCACCATTGAGTCCACCCTCATCTCCTCCATCACCATCTGATATGCTGCTGCCACTGCCAAGGACACGGGCAGACTGCTGTGCATCATTCGCTCCACCTAGAAGGTGATCCGCCGCAATCTGCCACCCCTCCAGGACCTTTACTCCTCCAGGACACTAAGGCATGCAGATAAGACTGCGGCCGACCCACCCACCCCCACCCTGGATACAAACTTTTTCCCGCCTCAGTTCCCTCCTGCAGGATGCCGTGCTCCATTAAAACCAAATCCTCTCACAGCACAACAGCTTCTTCCAATCTGAAGCTGCCCGGGACCCGGGAAATAAAACAAGAACAAGAGTCTGAAAAGATCACAGAGGCTCTGTGAGGCCTCATGCTGAAAGCTAACATCAGCACATCTCACACGCTGATTGCATGCTTGTTTAGCTCTCTTTCTCTCACCATGACGTTATGAAGGAAAAGTATCATTAACAAACTGAGTGAACATAAATATGTTATCATTTTATATACAAGATCCAGTCCGGAGATGGAGATCATTTCTCTCATTTTATGTCTCAGTTTTAAACTAATTCACAGATTCACTCCTACACAGCTGAGCAGAGGCCAGCTTTAAATAACATACAAGGTCCCCAACTTATTGAGCTCATTTGGTTCTGTCGTCTTTTAAAGTGCTAAAAAACACATTTAATCTCTGTCAATTATTATTTTCTCTTTATATCATACTAACACATCTCTAACAGTCTGGATTTGATTTATACCATTTAGTTATAAGTAGTCAAACATTTATTTGGGCTTTTTATATCTCTCTGCAAATGATTTCCTGTGTCTCAATGCAAATAAACAGATTATGAGGCAAAGTTAGATCAAATTCATCATTTATAATCTATTAACAGCACTACCTTTATACAATAATGTCTGTATCCATTAAATTCAGTAAGATCTCCACTTGCCCATCTGCCCTCCTCGACCTCCACAGCTTTACCTTCCACCACACTTCATATAGAGTGCTCTTCTTCCTGCATCGGCACTAAGCACTGGCATTGGATGTGAAATGTGAAGTGCAGATTCATCCAATTTAGATGAAATTCCTTGGATAGCGGGCTGCATTTTGACTGCGTATATTAGTATTCCCCCACATGCGTTGGGGTTATGAAATAATATGACCTAATAAAATGTGAAATTATATCCAGCGAGCTGTTATTCCTCTCTTTGTGTTTGGTATTTGAGAAGATCTAAAGAGAAATGTAGAAGCCCATGAACAATGTGTTATAAGATAGCATTATAGTAAAATGTGCACGACTGTGGACGTCCCTGGCTCTACAGGATGATTTAAGACTCAGCTCAGCAAGAATATTTGGCACATTTTAGCGAATCACGTTGCGTGGAGCTAATTCATGTTTCATTTATGCATTTACATCGCTTTTGAACTGTCTTCTACTTGAGCACGTTAGGGTTAACTGCCTGGCTTTAGGCTCTTGCTCAAGGGCACTTTGATGCTAGGAATGTGCAATGCATCTCCTTAACTTTCCCACATCACCCAGATTTCCCCATCTGGTATTCCTCATTCAAACCTTTGACCCTCCAATCATAAGCCCGTTCCTCTAACCTCCACCGCACAGCTGCCCCAATTTAGATTAAACATAATGTCCAAAAGTGCCCCCTGCTGGGACATAATCTAAAGTAAATTACGGCTATCATCTCCATCGGTCTTAATGTGGTTTCGTCCACGCTGCTGAGTGATATTATGGCTGTTGTTAAACGTTACGGTCATTAATGACAGGCCGTAACTCTCGACGCGCTGCTGTAGAACCGCGCTGATCGAACTAGATCATTCGTTACACTGATCATCTCATCAATCACTCCCTTCAGAGAGCCACACGGCATTAGTGCGGGCTGTCCCAGCTTCTGAGTAGCCACTGTGGCACAAGACGAGGGGACGACTGTCTGATACATCTTTGATAAACCACCTTCTGGCTGACTGATTGACTGACTGGCCGACATGCGGATGGACTGCCCGACTGGAAAACTGTCTAACTGACTGACTGGCTTGTTTGTTTGCTGGATAACTGGCTGACTTACTTTTTGAACTCCGTGTTTAGCAAATGCATTGCCGGTTCACTGTCTGACAGGTGCTGCTGCCCTACTAGCTGACTGACTCAATGGTTGAGCAACTGACTGACTGACTGATTGGCTTACCGACCGACTGGCTGCTGGTTGACTTGTTCGCCAAATAAATCAATTTCAAGGAGAGCGGCAGTTGCTCCGATAGAGAACTGAGCCCAATTAGCAGAAGGAAAACTAATTACCATCAGGAGCCGCGGATACATGTTTTGGTTGGACGTCTCGATTCTTCTTCCTCTGAATGCTGATTACGTTCCAGCGCGGGAACAGACCTTCTCGCCGGCCTACAGATGAGGCTAAAGCCTGCTCTGTTTTGTTCCAACATCGCAATCCTCATAGGGTGCAGGGATGAAAGATAGATAGGAGGGGAAGTAATGGAGCTGTTGACTTTGTTGTAATTAAAGAAGACAATGACTGAAGTTGTTAATCAGGCAGATGAATGTCTGCCGCTCTTTCCTTTGTGTATGGACAGGAATGCTGTACGCGCTAAGCTGATGAGAGAATTACAGTCCGCTCACTGTATTAAATAGGATCACAGAACGTGCACGTTTTATCAGGATTATTCTCCTCTTTGAAAAAAAGATCAACACTTTTTTTTTTTTTTTGAAGAGTCTTGTCCACATGGCTATTCCTAAAGCAAAACACTTTATAGACGATCAATGCTGTGGAATGAAATCTTGAAAATAATCCTCTATATATTTATCAAGGCTTTTCCATATAATCTGAAAAGTAAGCGCATGCTGTTTGCTCATTTGACATTTTTCTCTGGTCTGTGATCGATGCGTGAGAGCGTAGTGATTAACTGTCAGGCATTTGGATGGTGTCCTTTCAGTCTATCCCTCCAAAGAGAGCGGGGCCTGAAGCCTTGTTAACAGGAGATGGCTTAATTAGAGAGCATGCCCAGGGAGGGAAAGTGATGATTATGCATTTCAACTCTTTCTACCTAGGTTTGCGCTGGAGGTTACGCCGGTCTCTCCAATCTCTTTAACCGATGTTTGTGCCTTTCCTCTTCTCTGCTCCAACTGCTGCCTAAACTTCACTTCCTCAGGTGCTTTAAATCCAGCGGTCCGTGCTCTATTCTGGTTTGAGCTTGGTAGGATTTACGGATAATATTTAGATCATCTTTTGCTAACTTCTTCTAAGGTTAACGCTGGTGAAATTCAATGCTTACATCAATAAAACCCTGTAATAAGACCCCCACTGAAACTGTCACATTCGCTGCTTGAGGAGATGGACCCAAAAACAGAGTTCAAAATCCAGATAATCAGTCCAAGTAACAGGCAAATCCAAAAAACACAAGGGACTCGAGGGAACACAAGGAGTCAAAAAGACACATCAAACACACTCTAACACCATCAAACACAACGGAAGTGACACAACACAAATAGACTGGGGAAGTGCAGGCAAACGAGACACAGGTGAAACCAATGAACCAATCAAGACAGGAACCAGAGTGCACAGAGACACACGTGGGGAAAAACAAAACCAAAACAGGAAATCAACAAAACAAGGAACTCAGATGAAAACCACATCAGAAACAAACTGAAACTGACCTGCAAATGGGTCCAGTTCGGCCCACCGGATGACTTGCAAAGTCCAAATTTTTCAAATTTTCAGTGAAATGCTGTCCCATGCCTGTTTTGTCCACAATTTACAAATTGTGACGCATTGGTTAAGTCAGTAGAATGACTCATTGTGGAAACACATTGTGACATAGTCTTAAAAACTGGCATCTCAGGCTGTCCATCATCTGTTTTTAAAATGGATGGTACCTTTTATACTGCACCTCTGTCTTGCAGTGTAATGCACTTCTTTACACTGGAGGAAAATGGAAAACTACATAATAAAATATTTTATTTTAGAAAATTATGCAATGGTTTTACTAAGCGAGTCCAAGGTTTTGAGGTATTTAAGGCCCATGAACTAATGTGAGTTTGACTGAGTGGCTAAAGTCCAAAATATTAAGTTGCAAAGTCTTTAATATTAAATTAAACAGATTATAAAATAACAGTGGCCGACGAGAAGGACAGGGTTTTGTGTCTTTGTCTGCTTAACATCATTAGAATGGAAATGCTGCAGCGATAACATAATTAACTAGTTAGCTGCTGCCACGAACATGAAGTCATGTTGAGGTGCTTGTTAATAAACTGCCCCGCTGTTAAACAGTCAGCACTGCGGCACACAGTGTCTGTTAATACAGTATGTTTATTACTGGAAGAAGTTTTTCAAAAGATTCAATATAATTTACTCCCATGTGATTATCACAGGGAAGATACACCTGTTGCCCGGCTGGTTTAGGAAATAAATAGGTTATATAGTTAAAGGGAACCAATGGGCTTTGAGCTCAAAGCCGCAGAAAGGTAGGAAAATCAGTATCAGTCACGTTCTCACAGAATGACTTATGAATTATTGGTTTTGTGCTAATTATTGGGGTTGTTGGCAACAAGAAAATATATAGAAATGTATATAAAACTATGAAAATGTAAGCGTTGAGCTGAAATAAGGGCTTAAATTTGTGTAATAGCTGAGATGAAAAGCAGCGTTTCTAGCGTTAGTCTGACAACAACCTGTATCCTGTCAGCGTTTGACTAGCTGTCGTCAGAAACAGCGATGCCAGAGTGTAAAGACGGACACTGGAGCACACTTCCACGTCACTGCAGAAAAATGCAAAGTTCAACCAGCATTGTCCGGAAGCAAGCCAATATTACAATGCACCAGATAATGTCCACGAAGCAACAACTTGGCCTTGTGGTAAAAGAAGTCGTCAGACGTGACTTTTGTGGAGGTCGAGGTGGACCGCGTTGTTACCGGCAATGAGACTCTGCAATGACGGTAAACCATTTGTAAGAAGAGGCGTACATCATGCATACTGGAATGCCAAGTCTTAGACAAATGATATGTTTTAATCACTATAATAAAATAATACTTACTGTCAGCTTCACTTCATAAAAGTGACATAGTTCTCATCAATTTCTCATCACTGTGCACGCCAAAGAAATGTATGGTGAGCCTGAGAAAAGGAGGGGAGGAAGGAGCAAAAAGGAAAGAACGGAAGACACACAGAAATACTTTGAGCTGACATGTACGGCACAGCGAGATGGATAAAATGAGGCATGTGGTGAGAGGTGGGGGGGAGTGAAAAGGAGGGAGAGATCGGGAGAGAGATGGAAATTGAGGGGATGTAGTGAATCAATGTGCTTGTCACATCTCCATCCCTTGGGATCCATGTTTTTTAATCTAATTAGCCAGCCGGGTCTTTGTGTTGCCTGTCTATCAGCGGCAGCGTCTCAAGGTCAGATCCTCCTTCAGAGGTCTGGGCAGGAACACCACTCCTGTTGGTATTCAATTACAGCTTAGCCTCAGACTCTCACCCTCCACGCCAGCCCTCAGAACCGGGGGGAAGCTCTCGGTGCGTGCTCATATGCATTTCAACCCCCCGAACGCGCGCACAAACGCACTCCGTGTCGACACTCCGGTTATGTAAATGCGCACTCTTTACAGCTGAGAGGAATATTTCAGTTCACTCTGCTGCAGTGTGTAAATCTCAATCAATCAGTTACAGGATCAGTCAGTTACTCAGGGCATCATCAGCAAATATCTCTATATCTGCATAAATCTGTCTGTCTGTCACTGAATGCATGAATGAACAAATTAACAATCGACCAGCTTGGAAATACACCAATCAATCACTGATCAATCACCGTTGATTGCTGAGGTCATAAAGATGCTGCTTGTTGTTCTTCCTGTGAAGAAGCGTTCTGTGCACTGCCTCACTATTCATTATTTATATGTGAATAAACTTCCTCAGCAGACGTCGAGCTACCATAGCTCCCGCTGACAGTGTTAAGATGACATGCGGTGAACGTGTGACTGCTCGTTGTACTTTAAGGCACATTAGAGGAACCAAAGCGTTGCTAGATGAACGATCTTATATTCTATCGATCTCAGAGGGCCAAAGAGAGCAGCCAAACATCAGCTCCGACTCCAGTCTGGCCTGGCACATCGATTTTACAAGTACCCAATACAATGCCCCCCCCCCATATCATTGCCAAGCCTGAACTGCATCATAAAACAGTTACATTGCAGAGGCATTTCCTGCCTCATAAAAGAGCCAAACAGAGAGAAGCCCCGCTAAGCCAGGCGGCTGCCACGGCTGCGGATGTGAGGTCTGTTGCTTAAACTGCTGGCGCCCTTAATGCTGACTGGGTCAGTAAAGATCTGTTAAACACCTGGAGACCAATGGATCAAACACCTACTAAAAAGCTTAGAATACAATGGGAGAAAGCTTAGTGGATCAGCTTGGAGCTCCTTACTCATAAGATTAGATGAAACAATAATCCCTGTGAGGAAATTGGGCTGTTACATACTGACAGGAATAGCATGTGTTTAAACGTAAGCTCATCACAACCTCAAATCTGTATTTAAACTGTGAGAATGTGAAAATAATACAATGGTGTTGTATTATTGGTGAAACATACACAAATAAAAACAAACTAAATATCAAAACTACAGCAGAACTTACAGAAATTGATAAGAGGAGTTACACATGTGCTTTTAGTCAGGCTAACTGTTGTAAGAGGTATCAAATGGTATTATTCATGTTTATTAATGTATGTACCCTTAAAAATAAGATCTGTTAATAAAAAAATATATATTTTTTCCTTTTTGAAGAATCCCATCTCACAGACTCCATCAGCCGATTTGTGTTTTGTGTTTGTCAACAGTTGCCACGACAACCCGAGCAAACAAGACCAAGAGCTGTGGCTAAAAGCGCCCGAACGAGTGAGCCTGGAGTTGTTTCAGTCCCCGGTACCTGAAAGGGCTGTTTGATAATAAATTGGATAATATGCATATAAATATCAAAACATAAAAACAGAACGCAGAATAAAAAAACGTGACGCAAACATTTATTTGCATTCACGCTTGGCTCCGCAGTTAAGTTAGCAATAATAAACATGCAAAGTCCAAAACCTCTTGGTTACATTTAAGAAATCATTATGTTCTGGGTAAATAAAGGTATGTGCATTTCATTAATTCCTTTACACATGTTCCTTTCTTTACACAAAGTAAAAAGAGGTCGTTGTTCTTTAGTTTCACATTGGAGAATTTCTTGTCTTTGTGTTATCCTGTGTCCGCATGCTCCTTTAAACACTGACTTTTAGAGGTGCTTATACTCCATCACCTGATAATGCTAGAGGGATACCTAAGAAGACATATTTCACAGCACAGGGCGAGTAAACAAGTTGCCGTATTCGACACGCTGGGAGTGAGAAGGTGCTTTATTATCAGCAATTTGCACTGGCGAAAGGTAACAATTAATATATTTATATAATGAAGAAGGGTTTCTCTGAAATGTACAGGACAAATAAAATGGTTTAAATGGAAGGTCGAAGGCTCAGGTCTAAATTAGGTCTTTCGCCCCTCATCCTCCTCTTACAGCCATTTCTGCTGTATCCCCTCAACGTGCAATCCTACTTCTTTTCTGTACGTCTCATTATCCACGATCATTCCAGGGTCATAGTAATACATCAGAGTGGTGTGACCTTTCAGTTTCGATTTCTTCCCTGTGGAGAGAATGAAGCTGACTAAATAATACAAAATTAATTGATTTGTATGCATCGATGGCATTTTGTTTTCCTGATTATTTTGGGTGGGATGACGCGAGATACTCATTGTCCTGAGACAATGAAACCTTCAGACTCCTCCTGCAGGAACACCGAGATGTTGAAATGTTTAGCTTTGAATTAATTGTGTTAGCAATTTTTGATTGGACTGCCACAAATTGGTTTCCTAAGGATTTCATATAACAACATCAGTTATTCCAGAGCCCTCTGTAGAGTCACAAAAATCGCTAAACGCTAATGAGATTCCTATTAGCAAACATTAGCATGCTGAACGTTAGCATGCTGAACCAAGATGGTGACCATGGGAAACACTGTGGGTCCACCTGCATCCAGATGCTACTCGCCTCGTCTGACATTGACTTTTGTAAAAAGCCATGTGTAGATACCAATTTATAGAGATAAGATATACATATGGACAAGTCCTGCCGTTTCCCATTAGATGGACGTCTGCAGGCTGCACCAGAACACCCGATATGCTGTCCTTCATCCCCAGAGGCTAAGTGTTTCTCAAATAACCAATGACAGTAAAGATCAGCAGTAGTATTGTCATGTGTGGGTACATTAGCATGCTGATGTTAGCATTCAGCTAAAAGCACAGAGCCGCTAGCATGACTGATGCGAGATCTCCTGTTGTGTGATGTTACTTGCCTAATGGCCCGGCGTGTACTGTAGCAGCGCTTTAACAAATCTGTTAGCTGCTGAGCCCGTCACTGTCGTAACCATCAGGCACCTCGGCTTCTGGTTTATATTCCTTGTTGTGCTTCGATATCTTCTCCCTTCTTTATTCTACTTTTCAGGTTTGCTCTGGTAATGAGAGTATCTTAGCCTTTCAGGCTCTTAGCATCGGCACTCTTTGAAAAACACATGCTCTTTGCCTTTAGTAGTTGTAAAAGTCATAGCACAGCATCCCTCCTCACTGCGACCGTCTCATCCCCTCATATGCAAACCTTTATCTGATGGATAGGGGGCGTCCAGGTAGCGGTGACTTCATCTGAATGCTCCAAGCATGGCCGCGTTCACACATGACTGAATTTCTTAATTAGTGTCTCATTCAGATGCCTGTGCCTCTTTTCTCCACTGGATCAAATCACTGTGTTATTACGAGCCAAACCGCGGGGAGCGAGGAGGGCTCGGAGTGTGCCGCTGGTCTCCAAGCTCTCCAAAAGTTAGCGGCACACGATTGTTGTGGAAGTTTCTGAATTAACTGATGGCACTCACACAAAAATCTGCAAATCATTATAGAACAAGATATTGTTTCCTATAAGCACAGTGTTGTAACAAGTCTCTCATTAATGAATGGTACAGTCACATAATCACTGCATGTTTTGAAATAGAGAAGTAATACGCGCAAGCAGCTGTGTTTTGGGGGGAAGTTCACGCGTCTGCAGAGCTTTAAAATCAAAATCCTTCCCCAGAAGCGGCTGACAGGTGTGACAAGGGTAAGCCTGAACCGGGACACGTATTAATTTTCTTCTTTTGCTGAAATTTGCTGAAGTATATTAAACGAAAAAAAAAAAAAACAACATTTTTGTGTCCTCATTAATTTCTCATGGTGACTGAATAAACCAAGACGGCGTATCTGTTCCTATTTGCAGTGAGCACTCCGCCTCACCCATTTCACAGACGACAACTTTCACTTTAAAAACCACACTTGCTTAAAATGGGCATGTAAAATAAATATAGTGAGTCCGCAGGTAACGTGCGCATTGCCGTCGATTAAATATTGAAAAACCTTTTTAGGTATAAAATCGGCCGCTTCACCTGTGGGCTTTTATCCACCACAGTGATCCTGGGTGGTTGTCAGAGAGCAGGGCAGCTAATGGAGATCACACACGCTATACTACACACACACACACACACACAGAGCCTCTCCTTCTGCTCTCTTGCACCTTTCATTTCCTGCAACAGGCCTTTGTTTTTTTTTGCTTTGCGCACACCAGGCTTGTTGCGTACATGCACCGTATTTATAACCAGCGCTCTCGACTCTGTTGGCGTCACTGCACCAGGAATTAACATTCTGTATCTACTGTCTCTTGATTGCACAAATGTTCAAATTGTTCTATGTCACCATGTACTCTTGCGTTTTCCCGGAGCGTTGTCGTGCTCTGTGCTTCGGATTTCAGTCTGCAGTAAATTAATGTATATACATTATGTATTTTTATACAGTACAGTAATAACTTGTTCCTACTTTTCAATTTCGACTCTCCTCTGTTCGTCTGTGGCGTCTTACAGTTATTTTTCTTGTTTTATCCTTCTGAGAGATGTTTATGAAAATTATTATTGTTGTATCACCGAATCAGACTTTCTCGTTGTAATTTATCCTCTTGAGCAGGCCGAGAGTCTCAGTTCGACGTCCTGACAGTGATTTCTCTTTTAGACGTTATGTAAAAGCTCAAATTAATCAAAACAATGAGCCGTGTCCCAGCTCAGCGGCTGGATCCTTTGTACATGTTCCGCAAACCTGAGCCCCCCCCCGCCAGGCTCAACCGCAACCTCTACCCACAATGCAACAATGGAACCACACAGACTCTTAAACTAATGCCGTGTTTAGGCAGTCACTGTCAAGTTTTCCAATATTTCAGACAAAGCTGAAGGTATAACTCTTCCATGATTCTGGTTCCTAGTTATATTAGGTAGATAGATAGATAGATAGATAATGAAATAAAATTAAATTGAAACAAAACAAAATAAAATAAAACAGAAGTATTAATACATTTTACCCTCATTCATTTCAACAGAGCCAGCTGAGCAGTGCTACGAACGACAACACAGACTTCCAATGAAGAACCAAAGTGCTTCTGTGGCAGATGACATGCATGCTTCAGCATCGGTGAGTTTGCCGTTTGCTCCAGAATCATTTCTGCGAGCCTTCAAAACGAGGCTGCCTCTGTCGTCCTAAACTACTGCACACTGCGAAGATCACACCGGGGAGGGGAGACAAAGTACATCCTTGTCAAAGACGTATACCCACCTTGAACATGCAGGAGTGCAGACGCAGCTGTCACTCTGACTGTACGGGGACCAAATGGATTACAGCAGCCACCCTGACAGCCCCGTACAGCCCCGACAACTTCTAGGAGGAGCCCTGCAGAAACAGTTTGAAACCCACTGAACACATGTAGCCAGGGGCGGCAGAGTCCTGTGACCTTGTTTATGTAAAAGCAAGAACTGTTTGGCACAGGGGACAGTCAGAGCTCCCTCATATACCTTCTTCTTATGACCGGGAGCCAGCAGTTAGCCGGTCCAAAGGCATTAGAGTGTGTAGGACTGTGTGTTCATCGCAGGCCGCCTCCCTTTGTCCTCGCCTGCACTGTTAAACCTGACATCTGTAATACCAGACAGCAGGCGTTGTTATTCTTTAGTTTTGAAGATATCCTTTTATTTTCCTTTTTAAACAATTTATTATTTATTTTATTATTATTTATTTATCTGCATGCAAGTTATTATTTATTCTCAGTGCAGGTCCAGTTTGTTTGCCTTGCTCCACTGATGTAGTGCTTAATGTAACCTCCCCTTCCTTAGCTTACGTTAAACGTCCAGTCCAGCTAAAAGATCATTTATGATTTCTCACGATTCATAAACAGACACCAGCTCATTTGGCAAACATGTAACATGATTTTGTATTCATTTAAGATCATTAGGATTCATCCTAATCCTAATCCTTCATCCCAATTCTGAGTAAAACATGATGCTGAATGTAGTCGAGGACCTTATTATATTACACCGTTGCCCATAAAGGTGGAATAGAATATTTTTTGACTCTTCTCATGAAACGATTGTGACAATGTGATTTATTCTTGATAGATAAAGTGCATATCTTCTCAAAACTCATCATTGGACCTGGTCAAAAGTGATTACTGATGTGTATAAATACAAATAAAAAGAGGAATGTGTCTGAAAACAAAATTATTCCAACTTTATGGGCAACAGTGTGTATGTCAGGTGATAGACATTATCAGTGTCTGACCAATAGTGCTGTACTGCCATTATAAGGTAAGTCAGGAACACATTCTTAGCCTAAAATGACTAAACACATAGTTCAAGTTCAAGAAATATATTAAAATTAAAACTAAGTCCCACTGAGGACTCTGTAAATGTGAATTTAAATCAGTTACAGTCATCTGAAAAGAAAAGTAAAACTAAAATTCAAACTCTTCTCCGAACCCTGGTATCACTGCGGGCGTGCATTCTGCTGCTGCAACGTTGCATCATCCTATTGAGGCTGAAGCTAATTTAAATTCATAATGTCAACTTGCAGAAATGGATTGGGCTGAGCCAATCGCAGCCAGGAATATTACGCCGCGCGAGCTGTTAAAATAATCGTCCTTAACTGATGAAAACGGCCCGACAGCTCAACGGTTCGTGTGAAAGGCATGTAATGAAAATGGGCAAACTTATCTCAGATTCTGCAAATGGATCATGGAAAGTCGGGGCATTCCTCGCGCTTTGAAAATCCTGCCGTTCTCCAAATAAGCCCACTCGCTGTCTGCTAACGCCTCGCGCTCACTCTCGTGTCACTTTTGTCACTTTCGCACCGTTTTGAGTTGGTTGAACTTGACCTGAATCAGATGAAACCCTTTCACCTAAGGAACCACCGTAAATCATTTTGGTGCAGCTTGTTCACATGATTTTATAAAACGTAAAGACTCAAGTGCTCCTGGGAAACAAGGCGGGATTTTGCCTCGTGCTCTCAAACCGTAGCGCGATTGGTCGAGCTGACTGCACCGCACATGTTGTTTGCCGCTGCCAAATCGTGCAATTAAAATCCTTTGTGTCTTGTAGCTATTTTTGGGGATAATGTATTATCAAACCGGCGATGACTAATGCAGTTGTGCTTCCAGATGACAAAACCAAGCCGGTCGACCAAGTCGACTGTATTTGCACAAAGTCGGGCTGTGGCTGACACACACACACACACGCACACACTGAAGCGGGCACGTGTGTGCAGAATGCTTTCAAAATGCAAATGCAGTACAATACCATCCTCTCCATACCTCTGCATGCAGGAATGTAAATGCATGTACACACGTTGACATTCGCGGCAACATGAGTGAACGTACTTTTGCTTGTGTTACTTATGATTTATCCCTATAATGATTCAGAGCACACCTGCATTAGCAGAACCAGAGTGCGCTGTTTAAATGCGCTCTGCCCTGTTTATATTATTGTCTCAGTTGCATAATAATAAAAGCTTTGATGTGCATGCGAACGTGTCTCCTGAATCTCTAACGGCAGCGGCGCTGAGCCCTCTCATCTCTGCGAATACAAAGGCGCTGACTGTACCTGGAGGAGGCAACGTAAAACTGTAATTTTAAGGGTCAACATCTTCCAGCGTACGAGCCGAGCATCGCTCACTGCCTTTGATGCCGTTACGTCAAGATTACAAGTTCATTATTGTGTTAGCTCAAGAAAGCAAAAAGTCATTTTGTCGTGCGTGTGTAGGCCTCTGCAACAACTGATTTAAGCTTAAAAACCCACCATTATCTGTATTTTCACCTATTTTCAATAAGAAAGATTTTGATTGGACAGTAACACATCTGTTTTAAGTAGGCCTCCAATAATAAAATCACTTGACATAGAAAGTTTGTTTTACACTCTCAGAGCAGCGCGTGCACGTCGTGGTCCACTCTTATGAAGTCCTCTTCACGTGATAAATTATCTTGTTATCTCGAGACAAAAAACACAAAACAGCTTTTTTGTTTTCTCCAGATAATGAGATAAATTAGCTCGTTGTCACAAGAAAACAAACTTTGTTATCCCGCGATAACGAAACAATTAATTTGTGATGTGGAGATAACGGCATTAAAAAGAAGAACTGCAAGCGGCGGCGTTCTCAGCTTCCATATTCTGGTCCTCAGTCATAGGAATATTTAAATAACAAAGGATTTGAACGGCTAACGGTGCATAATGTATAGAATTCAATAACCATTCAAAGTGATAATTATCTATAAAAACCATCCTACAAATCCACATTGCATTCAGAACATCTTAGTCACATATTTAAAGTGTTTTGTTCGCAGCTTTCTCAGAATCAAATGCCACAATCACTGCTCCCCGTCCTCTTCCTGAACAAGTTGTGTGTAAGAATAATACTGCTCATGGAAAAAAGTAGGTACAGGTTCATATATCATCTCAAAATTGAAATTATGTGTCTACCTGTAAATCAATTACTGGCATATCTGGTGTTATATTACAAGCGTGAAATCACTAGTTGTACAAGGCACAACAGGCGCAGGACCTTATCGGCTCTGCCAAAGTAAATGAAAAAGTTGCGTTAGCTGATTGGAAAATAGTAATAAAAGTTATTGGTTTTTATAAAGGGAACGACGTTGACGCCGTGGTGAGAGTGTGTCCAACGACTGAACGCTTGAATAAAGGAAAACCGGCTAGCTAACGCCTTTTTACGTGCATGCAGATGCACACAATATGCATGCAAATGTCTTCACCTGTGTACATGATTTGTTTTTATTCATGCCGCGTTTGCACGTAGGATGTGTGTGGGCGTGCGTCTTGAACTCATTTCCCAGGCCCTTTTCCTCAGCCAGCCCAACCACACACACACACACACACACACACACACACACACACACACACACACACACACTCCAGATGATAACAGGTAGTGCAAAAATGCGGGATGCGCGCCGCACCGTCCTTGTGAATAATACGGCGCAGCGTCCGTGTGAATGAGCAAGTGAAAGGGAAGCGGTTAGGGCGAGGAACACAAACCTTGCAGCCGCCGAGGAACCCGACCTCTGACCTCCGTGGTGAGAAGGCAGACACACGGGGAGCAGGTCACTCTTCCCGTGTGGCGCCCTTGTTGTGATGCTGCACTTCACTCCCCTTGTGAGACAAAAAAGCAGCGTCGCCAAAGGAAAAAAAAATGAAGAGATGTAAACACTTCTCCCAGAGTTGGATCTTTCTGTTTTTTACTGTAGTCATGTGTTCTGTTGTTTGTCTACCATGCAAACTTCCCCATTAGGAGCAATAACATCTTTAGCTTGACAGCCCTCAGAGTTAGTCAGCTGCTCCAGTTCACCTGGGATTGGAGAAATGATGAGGTCGTCTGCGGTCAACAACAGACACGGCAGCGCAGAGGCATGCTTGTGTGGGGTGTGCGCTGTGTGCTGAGTGCAGGAGGAGGACAGGAAGAGACTCTAATAGAGGAGTCTCATCGTACGTGATCAGGTCGGTGCTTTTACTTGGAGAACATTGGGTGAAGCTTTAAGATTCCTGCTGCTGGTACGGCAAAAATATGAAAGTTAAAGAAAGAATAAACAGGTGAGTTACTCTGAAACCTACTGATGCACCAGTGGAATGGATTAAATAGACAAATAATGTGCACGGAAATGACCACCAGCATACACGCGACTAGAAACCCTCAGTGGCAAATGGACTACTAAGACTAAATTCAAATAAAATACAATATATTTACTCATAGTGCATAATTTGAATGTGGTATCAAATACATACAACTGCTAAAGATGGATAATCTTGCTCTATCAGCTTAATAGGACGGTAATATGCCGTTAGCTCTTTTGCACTGCCCCCCAGTGGCCAAAAAATCAAATTAAAATCATTTCCTTAAGGGTCAAGAGCAGGACCTGTTTTTCAAATAAAGTTTTAACTTTTCAGTTTCACCCTCAGCCGTATAAACAAGCAAAACAACACGATCCACTACTACCATCTTTCATCCACTAGAATGGACTTAAATGTGGCTGCTATAAATTCAAGACAGCAGGCTCCTGAAGTGTAACGGAGACAGAAGGACGTTTTGTCGTTTGGCGTTGTGGCTCATTTGCAGCATTTGCACAATGCCGATGTATTCCTAAACGTACGAATGCTTTGACTTTAGCTAAACCAACGGCAAAACAGGTGAATGATGTGAAACTTGTCTTTGTCAGTGATTCACCCGACAATCTTCATGAAGGACTGACTCGAGAGGAGGTTCTCTGACTCGAAGCGGTCTCTAACGTTCATTGTTGTGTGTTTTGTTTCCTGCGTTCGTGGAGATAATTGTACAGCGGAGCGAAGGAGCAAGTCAGACAATATTTTCCTAATAAGGCTCTCTATCAGCCAGAGGGAGCTGGATCTGCAGCGGAAGAGATTTTACGTTTTTATCTAAGAAGCGCGTCTAATGACTCTTGGTATTTGCCCTGCGGCGTCAAAGCAAATGCACGCCTCCCGATTCAATTTCAAGCACACTAAGCACATTTCATTCAATGATAATACACATCAATAATCATTAGGGTGGGGTGTAGTGCTACATTTTCAGTCAAAATTGGAAGAAGCCACGCGGCGTGCGGGGAAACTGTGTGAGGAGAGACGACGGTTACACTCTGGACAGTGAAACATTCATCTTTGCTAATCAACAGACAACATGAAATCACAAGCTCACGCTTCACAACACACAAAAACAGAAACTGAGGCAAAAAATGAATTAAACACTGCGACAAATTGCTCAAAATATGTAATACTATAAAACCAAGTAGTATAACTTTACCAGATACTGTGTATAACAGTTCTTTTAAGCACTCACACTAAGTGGGAATGACACAATACCTCATAATTATTACTAAATCAAGTGCTTTAGCAACCTTTACTCATATGGTTCTATGGAACCATGACTCCAAACATTACTTATAATTTATTATGATAATCTTATTATTGTAATGTCATGTTTATTATAAGCATTGTTATTGTAATATTACTGTATATACATATTGGTCAGCTAATATTATCAGCTGATATCTATCTCAGACTGTGTTGTATTGACATCCTAATGCAGTGGTACCTTGACTTATGAGCGTCCCAGCTAACGAGTTTTTCGAGATACGCGCCATCTCTCGGACGATTTTTTGCTTTGAGTTGCGAGTTAAAGTTACAAGCCAGCTTCAGATACCCCACCGCTAGTTGGCGTCGCGAACGCCACAGTGAACGCCGTAACATCCGCCCAGCATCCCGTGTCTCACTCGATAGCTAGACAGCTGCAGATGAAAGTGAGGAAAGCGTGGCGAAAAGGGCAAAAACCAGCGAATAAGATTCAGTTATTCAGCTCAGCCTTTCTCCTCCACCTCCGTCAGCATCCTCAAGTCGTCTGATCTCCAAAGTAAACGCTGCACATTATACTGAATAAAACCAGTTTATTGCAGAACATTCTACTGTATTGTTTTTTATACAATATTCGTTATTTATACGTACATTTTTCTTATTTAAAAACAAGTAACAAAAAAAAATTGCGGTGTTTTTTTTTGAGGGCCCGGAACGGATTAATGGCATTTCAATTCATTTTAATGGGGAAAACTGATTTGACATATGAGTAATTTGAGTTACGAGCTCCGTCACGGAACGAATTAAACTCGTAAGTCAAGGTACCTCTGTATGTAAACTTGTTTCAGGTATATACTTATGGTAATATGAGACGAACGTTTTACTAAAATCTATT
This sequence comes from Datnioides undecimradiatus, assembly GCA_008933995.1. NCBI lineage: Eukaryota > Metazoa > Chordata > Actinopteri > Lobotiformes > Datnioididae > Datnioides > Datnioides undecimradiatus. The sequence goes on from WARS01000060.1 coordinate 4,918,434, forward strand.
GTTTAGTAAAGTTATTTGTTTAAAAACAGACTTCTAGGTACGTTTTCATGGTGATATCGTCCACACAGAACAAGGCAAAGCCATGCTATTAGCTCTGTATTCAGGTACAGTAGTGCTTTGAGTGAAAAGCTAACATTAGCATGCTAACGCGCTCACCGTGACAATGCTAACGAGCGGCTGTTTTGCAGGTACGATTGCCAGCTTAGTTTAATATTAGTGAGGTAGTGGGTAAGCACATCTAACTAAGGCTGATGGGAAGTCACCGGATGTCACGGCGGTCGGTCCGTTAGCTGTGGAGATGCTTATCCCTGAAACAAAAATGTCAACCCAAGATATTTCAGTCAGATTCATCCTGTGGGCAGACCAATTGTCTGGAAGACGATCGTTGCCGCTGCCAGAGCCACGCTCCGGCGATGGCACGGTTAAATGTTAAAGGCCAGTTGTCACAACAAGTGATTTTCTACTGTCCAGAGGTGAGACTGGATATGCATCCCAATCACAGCTGACGTCCACTGACACTGCGGCAGAATAAGCTTAATTTGATGGATTGGGAATATTATAAAATGACAAATTGCAAGGAGATGTTGGACCAGAGATCCCGACACACACACACGATTTATTGACAGAACAAAGGAGAAAGGATAATTTCTAGGTTAACAAGACACAGTTCTGAACACACGGGAAAGACAATGTAATTTAGGGGGGAGTGAGGAGTGGGACATCACGATGATTTTTCCGGGTTATTAGGAAAAATAGGGCGTCTGCTGACTCACCATAACAAACAGCTGCCAAGGCGTCACAGTCGGCACTGAGGCTCGGTGAGATTTATATTAACAGAGGGAACAGCAAACCGTAATGCACGAGCTTACGGTAGAGAGCAGACAGGGGTAGAGTGTTTTGCTTGAGGGCACTCCGCCACAACACACGGCTGTTGATGGACACGCTATCCGCCGCGGGCAAAGACAAAAGTAGCGAGAGCAGAAATATATATATATATTTATATATATATATATGTACACGCACCGCGCCGAGCATTATCTCTGACAATTAGCTACTTTATATAACGTGTCAGTTATTCCTCTTTGAGTTCATTTCGCTGCAAATGACATCCTAATTAATTGCAGGCGAGCTGATAGCAATAATTTGTCCCTTTCAAGATTGGGATTGTTTGAAACGTCTCCGGACAAACGTTTGATGTCTTATCGAGATCTGAGCTTTATGGCTGAAAATAATCCATTGTGTGGCGATGAAAGGGCGGCTGAATCTGGGGACTAAATAAAATGGTGAGAAAGCGGCATCAGAGAGAGCCCGGTCTTTAATTGAGGGATTTTATAGGACATTTTTTAATTGTGCCGTGCTGGAAATAATCATTACTTCTAGTTGAACTTTCAACACGGCCGGACCGCTCTCTTTGCTTACGTTGAAGGACCCGGTTATTAACTTTCGGGTGCAAACATCAGATCTTCTCTTGGTTGTATAAAACCGCGTTGACCTTGTTCTCCTCTTCCCACTGAGTCATATCCCCTTATCTCCTTCCTGTACTGCCTCTAATATGATCTTATCTTGGGAGAATAACTTCTTTTTTATTTCATGAATTATTTTTTTTTTCCTGGAACTTGCCTCTTGCGAGATCATTCACAGGCCCAAGTACCCTACAATAATGGAATATCTTTATGATGATACGTCCCGGATTATTACAGTAATGATCTTGATTTAGAAATGAACTCGACTCCACGTTCCCACTCAAATATATGTCAACCAAAAGTGAGGATCTCAGTTGTACTGGAATGGATTTCATTGCCTTCCCTCGACTAATTTCAGACTTGGGCTCGCTGGTAACTGACTTAAAAAAAAAAAAAGCTTTCAAGAATTGCTCAGGCACGGAGAGGATATATTCTGATTTTGACAATCCTTCCTTGTCCTTCAACAAATTTCATTGTATTTCTGCCAGCCGCAGACAGGTGTGTGACCCTGAATCAACAAACACAGCGAGCCGAGTCGGTCTCAGAGGAGCTTCCACAGGATCTGTACCGCACACTTGGTTTCAGTGACTTTAAAGCCCTTGAGCTAAGGTAAACAGAAGAACTGAATTGTGTACAGAATGTGGAAAAAATAAAGAGTTAGACGAGGACTTAAAGCACATCCTGCTCTGTGAGTCTCCTGTTTTAGCTGTTAGCGACAGCCACGAGCCACGATGCTGCACAGAGTCTAAAGTATGGTGTAGAATTCAATATCTATATCGCATAGTTTAGAGAACATCAGGGATTCAGAGCAAGTAAACTTACAGAAAATGGTGCAATTACAAATCCATGTGCTACTTCGGCACCAACGCCAGCGCCATGGATTCAGGCGGACCAGACCAACCTTTTCGACTGGACAGCCCTTCTTCCCCTGCGTTCTCTCTGCTGCTGGGGGATAAAGAGCGGGGACAGCTGGTTAACAATGGGGATGCCGCTTTGCTCATTTTGCTAACGAGGAGGGTGGCATCCTGTCAAAATGCGGTACCCAGCTGTAGCAAATACGATTAGAGAAGGCCGATACCGTTCTCATTGTCTTTTCGCTGAACATGAAGCTTCCACCTGCAACCAGTTAGCTTAACTTAGCATAAAGACTGTAAACAATGGGGAAATCTGTATGTTACCAGTGGAAAGCATTTAACTAGATTGTTGTCAGAACATATACATAGCCTCCAGAAGTGACACACAAGTGTAGCTCACTGGCCAATGCAATGTTTATTTATTCGTTGCAAAAAACAAGTGACCAATCGAATCAAAGTGCGTGACGTTCATTGACTGAGTGGAGATTGTGACATTTAAGAACAACCCTCCTTAGATTTGTCAAATCAAACCCTGCTGCTCACGCTCATCGGAAGACTCCACATCTCCAGGTAAGGATCGTTCGACGGCGGACAGGTGGGATCGTGCAGCTCTGAGAAATATTCCGGTTGATACCTGCAAATGTGAAATGCAAATGAAATCAAAGCGGCGTTTCTCGCACGACATCCACCCGCAACCTGGATGATGATGTTACCCAAAATCACACCATTTTACTTCTGAGCCGAAAACGTAAATGAATAGCTCAGATTATTTCCTGCTGTCGTTATTGCTTATGGGAACAAAACAACAACAAATGGTTTTTAAAAGCTCTGCGGCTAAAGACTGGCTTCATCAGCGGTTCACAGCAGCAGATTTATGAATTAAGCATGGCAGGGTCAGTCGCCCTCATTTCCCTGACTACTGTTCCTGCTGGCAGAGCTCGCCCTCGTTGGGTGGCCGGCCTGAGAGTGTGTGAGCGTGTGTGTTTTGCGACAGAGTCATTCATCTCGCTGACACCTGTCAGAACCTGGCTGACCTACGCCCATACAAAGGTTTTTAATGAGTGAATCCATAATGTGGCCAACCTCGGCCAAGGGCTGCTGAACACCCTTTCTGATTGGATGCCCCCGAAGATCTTTTGTCACGTGACCCGCGGCTTGTGGCTGTTCTCATCAGGTTGTGGCCGTGATCAAAGAGGCGCTGCACTGTAACTACAAAGGAAAGGTTCTGTCTTCATTACGACATCTGGACGCTGGGGTTTTTATATCTTTGTTCAAAACAGCATTTACTGCACAATCAATACCGTGCAGGGAAACACACGCAGTAATGCAACACTCGCGTTAAGCCAGCGTGCAATAAATAAACAAATAAATAACGTGTGACCCCATGAAATCAGGAACCAGCGACTGTAAAGTCCCTTTGCTTCGGGGCCAGCGGGGTGTCACATTTCTGCCTTACTTTGTGTTTTGTCACAAATATTCCCACTTGTCTCTCTCCCGCTCTCTTTTTCTTCCTGTTCCTATCATGATGAAATCTTTGAGAGGTGAGGAAATCCAGTCAACTATTTCAGTCCAGCCAGAAAAGGTTTCTGGGGGGACCGGGAGACGTGCTGCCGCCTTGAGCTTTGAGTTGAAGTCATTTCAGAAACGATAATTTTCCCCTTTCTCTGCGAGCAGGTTACCCATAACCACTCTGTCAGCTTTCTGAAAAATCCTCGGCGGGGGGATTGCCAGCTATAAAGTGTGCATTAAACAGATCTATCAAGGAGCCAGATGATTGGCCGGGACTGGCACTAGTGTCCAATAATACAGTCTGCTTTCTCCAATTTCAAATGACAGACAGGGAGATGGGGACAATAAACACATTTTACCTCCTCGCACACTCTCCGTCTCTCTCAGACCAAGGCTCTCTCTTGTCACGGTTTAATCATCAGATCTATCTGTTTCATATTGAACACTGAAGGTTTTCAATTTACCCAAGCTATGATTATGTTTCCTATTTCTATTGCCAAGAGAAGAAAAAAAAAAAAATCACAAGTGTTGATAGCCTGTTTTGTTCTTTTATTGTATCGCTGCACTCTTGCTAACCTCACCACCGGGACTGATTTGCGTATGAATGTGTTTTTCTGTTTCACCATTTTAATTTTGCGGGAGGAAAACCTCGGGCCCTCTGAAATGGGTCCGTGGAACATTTATAGGTGAGCTTCTTTAACGAAATAATGGATTTGCACAGGGGAGGACAAAAGAAAGGCCTCTTCCTTTCAGGTGAAAGGAGGCAGGCTGTTTCAGACAGCTTGCTCGGAGAGCTCTGGGATTATTCCACTGTTTCATGTTGAACGTTATCATGGGCAGGCAGACTGATGTGGGCTAAAACCAGCAATGCATCACAACACCTAACCAAGGTCAAGCACTCTCTCTGCCTCTCTCCGCCTGTCTCCTCCAGTCGTAGGGAGATTTGTCCAGGAAAAAGTGAGATGAAATGTCAAGAGCAGAGTGATTGCCTGGGAAAGGGAGATCCTAATTAACTCTCTCTGGTGGAGATCTCCCTCTACCTCTCTCATACCCCCATGTGCCCGTATGAATCTTTCATCTCGTCCTCCTTGCCTCGCCTCTGAGGACACAACTCCGCTCACAGAGCCAACCAAAGGACAGGTGGATACAACGAACGCAAAGGTCAAAAAATAAACAGTTCGGCTATGAATGACAGACTCTCTCTCGGGGGATGGAGACAGACAGCAAACCGATCCCTGCAGGACTAAATCCAAAGCACAAGCAAGTGCACGGAAGAAGTAGTGGCATCAACTAGTGGCCTGTCATCAGGGGACAAACCAATCGGTGGCTTCCGTGGTCAGCGCCGGGGATGTGAGGCGGTTCGTTTGGGTCCTTATCTGCAGTATAATTGATGCTTCTCTTTGTAGTAGGAACACACTGCGAAGTGGTTTGTGCTTTTGCTGCTTGAGGCTTTTGAAATGTATGTTTTCACAGCTTGCTCCTTTCCATGCGCTTTAAATATGCCAAGGCAAGACAATGCAAGGCAAGTACACTCACGCGGCTCCATTCAGGTCTGAATATGTAATTCAAAAACAGTGCGGTTCCTACATGAGGAATGATTTTTCTAATATCTACCATCACTGACAGTGTCTTAACTCACTGTATCACCCGCATATATAGTGACTGTAACAGTAAATTGATGTTAACTCTGTGAGAAACTCTCAGCTGAGCGTGTTTGTTGCTACTTTCATTTTCAAAAAAAGAGATTTGATAACTTGAATAAATGATTTCATGCAGCGTGTAGGCGTGTTTGAGAATACTCATACTGGCCTACGTGCTTTACCCAAAGCAGCTGCATTATCTTATCTGTAGCACTCAATACATTCAATTATACTCGACAGAAACACGTCTTTTTAAATCTATGTAGACGAGGACTATTACAGCTGTGTGGGTTACCTTAAGAATAAAGCTGCAGATATTTGTTCAAGTGGCTCTGTCGTACTTTAAAAGTGAAGACAAGTAAAAATTCAAATGAAAACATCAGTAGGGGGAAAAATAGATGAGACTGTCTGCATCCAGCAGGGAAGTCCCACCTAGGATGGTCGGGAAAGAAATTAAATACCGGTGCAAAATACCAGCAATGGTGCTCCAGGCCCCAAAAAAACACAGTTATTGACCTTCAGATATCAGTGAAAGCCTTACATCAGACCGAGCTGCCGGGTCCGTTGTCTTCGATTCTGGAAAACGATGAGAACCGGGAGGTTTCGGATCCGTCGGAGGCCCACAGAGGAGGTTTCTCCAGGGACGGATCATAAGCAGCCCCCTGCAGAGTTCAGAGATCAAAGCCAACCAATTATAACAGAACCTACACCTCTCTGTATTCATGCTCTGCACCGAACGACTAGGACTTGCTACTGGCTGGCGTATCCCAGGTATTTTTAATACAGTCTCACACCACTCGCAGCGTATGCATACGTGCTGCACGGGCTTTATCTGTACATTAACTTGGCAAATAAAGAGATTTGGATGCTCATTTAGATGCGACAGCCAAATTGTCTGATAGTGGATATAAGCATTTGTCTAAATAATAGCGTGGGTTAAAATCACTGACCTGCATTTATTGTAGGCGTTAACACTTATCTTTTATTCATCTTCCCCTGTTTAACATTCTATTCATCCAAGGTGTTCATTTAATTCAATTAATTTAGCAACATGCTAATCCTGGCCCAAACAAAAAAAAAAGATAAACAGGTCTTTACCGATCGCTAAATGCAGGCTTTGACGAATCCAATCATGTATTAAACGCATGGAGCCCTTCGTTGCTCAGTATATTGAAGTGGGCCGTATCGATAAAGGTCAAGTGCTTCACTGAAGTGTACTGAGGTGCCAAGAAGTTATCCATCAACCCGAGACACGCATGTGGCATGCATGGTTAATGAAGGCAGGCCAGCCGTCACATGTATCATCTGTTCTATGTGATGACGGATGGGAGCTGCACACGTTCCTGTTGAAGCATCTCTGTTATTATGCTGTGCAGTGCTGTAGGTACGGCAGAGATTACTGCAAAAACAGTGGACGATGGATTTGATTAAATGGATCTTTATGAAACCCGAGAGGTCTTGTTTTACCAATCTGCACCAGTTTGCACGGACTGGCAATCAAGTGACGCAGACTAATTTTCATAAAAACATGCAGAGATGAGTTGTGATGAATGAGTCACTAGTTCCTTGCACATATTGCCTGATGTGCATTAAGATAAAATAAACAGTGAAAACCTAGTAAATGACCGCCCAGCTTCTTGTCTGAGGTAGGACTTGATTGAATGAGATGCCGTCTGGAAAGCGAAGAGTCCTCTACTGATGTTTATCGAGAAGGATATTGGAACGGGAATGGGTTTGGTATTATTTGATTTTCTGTCTGAGCCACGTTCTACCCCTCACGGTAAAATTGCATTTCCTGCAAAGTGTGCATACTTGAGCGAAATTTTGCCTTTCAATTTGCGTCAATGTCCATTTTTTAAACATCAGGCAGAGTCACATTTTCATCCTCCAAGACAGGCTGTTCAGTGTGGTCACAGATGCATAACAGACAAGAAGATATGTCGTAGTTAATGTAAGCCATCCATACACACACACACAGGTTAATAGCATAAACCCTATGTTGTTTCTAAACTTGTGGTGAGCAGAGATGTGTGTGAGCAGCACCCCGCACCACGAGTGAACCGTCTGATTATTATTAGGTGACACGAACTAAATCCTCATACGCAGCTTTAGCTGTAAGACGTTAAAGTGACTCCTGTGTCTTGTCTTACTCTTTGGTTCCCACACCTCTGCGGGACGTCAAGCGCCGCACGCGTCACTATCACGTTATGTAACAGCATTACAAAATAAAGCGCGTTGCAACAAGAAAGACGGGATAAAATATTACGTGGGCTTTGTTTACCGCTGTATATGCTTTAGATTAGGGAATGAATAAACCAAAGAGCTAAATAAACGCTAACACCTTTTTTATCTGCTAACACAGTGCTTTTTATGCTCGAGAAAACAAACTGCTTTAATGCCTAAGAAGAAAGGATCAATCTGGGTCAATCCTTGCTGCGGTTATCCTTTAATTTGGGGGTTTCCAATTCTCTCAGTGTCTGTATTTATTTGTCTTAGTGAAATTCCGTCTCCAGTCAGGACCAAACAGCAGACGCAGTTGTTTCGGCACTGCGGCCCACGCTTCATCATGCTGGTAGAGCCCTATTTAAATTAACTCAACTGTGGTGCATCTGGTGGCTGTTAGATTAAGGAGCTGGACCAGTGAGAGTGTCACCAATTCATTGCTGATCAGCAGACCAGCTGCACAAATGAAGGTAGGGAAAGTAAATGCCTCCCCCCTACATACTGTCATAGAAGTCCCTGAACTAAAAAGGTACTCCCATATTGCTTTAAAAGCAAATAGTAAGAAGATATGCAGCGTTGCTTCCATGTATCTGTCACAATGAAGTAAGAGTTGCAGTCTCCTCAGTGCACTTCACCTGATTTCTTGAAAACTTTTGGATACAAATAGTAAAGGTTGTGCTTGTTGTGACTTCCCTAAACAAATCAAGGCTCAACTAGAGGCCAAAATATGCAAACACATGAAGGAATACACCTCTGAACTCCCATAAACCAATCAGATTTATTTTTTTAAAAAAATGAAGTGTATTTGATAACGAAAAGAGTTTTAACTAATCAGGGTGCAGATCCCAGCCCAAATGCTACTGGGCCAGCCACACAGCGGGCCGTCGAACCCAGCTCATCCCCCTAAACGACCCGAAAGAAAATGTAATCTAAACTCTACCAACATGGAAAAAAAACAATAACTAAGCTACCGATGATCTCCCACTAAAAAAAATTAAAATAACACTTAAAATAACACACTAAAGGTACATAAAAATGCCAGAAAAAGAGAGAAACACACACAAAAAGAACAATTGGTGAGAGAAAAGTCCTGTCAGCAGCGCTACAGGCTGTCTGTCCTCCTCCACACTGCTCCTCTGGTCCCCCTTTTCTGCTCTTGGATAGCAATTGGTTTCAGGTGCTCCTCTCCAATGACCAGTCGGCCTCAGGTACTCCTACAAAGTAAGAGAGAGAGAGAGAAGGAAGAGCGCCAGAGAGAGAGAGAGAGAGAGAGAGAGAGAGAAAGAAACAACAAAATGTAACACAGGTCCCGGATCTGGTCCTGGAGCTACTAAGTTCAGGTTTAAATCGTTGGCGTTGTTGAGTCACTCCTGATTTCAACACAGAGTGAGGTCTCTTCCCTCACAAACCATCTTTGGCTGGCTTGGCTTTGACAGGTTAGCTTTCTCCCCTGTTTCCAATCTTTATGCTAAGCTAAGCGTCTCCTGGCTCCAGCTTCTTCTCTGGCATCGGCTGCAAACACGAGGGCGAACCAAAGAACATGAATCATCTTAGAAAACAAACAAGCTGATTTCCCACAGTGCCGAACTGTTTGAAATACATGAATAACATGAGCTGTGTTACGTTTATGTCTTAACATTGGCTGTGGAAAACTTTTTAAGTAGTACTGGACTGCATAAATACTCTGTTACAGGTAAAAGTACTGCACTGGAGATATTACTCATGTAAAAGTACAAAGTGCAATAACATCAAATCTATTTAAAGTACCAAAAGCAAAATAATAAATATATTGATTATGTCATTGCTGCACTATGTATTGTCAATTTGAATCTGCTCAGAAACTACTCAGAGGAATGTGGTAAATTAAGAAGTACAGCGTTCGCCTCTGAGATGTCGTGGAAGAAGAAGTATAGCACCCAGTAACACTGCTGAACATGAACTATTTACTCATAATATGGGGTTTGACTGAAAAGCGTGAAGTTCATACCTTTTCTCTGGGCTGTGAAATGTCGAAAATAACTAACTGCAGCACAAGAAGTCCGGGCCTTTCGAGAAACATTTATTCAGCACTTCATTACAAACCCCACAAAAAGGCATCGGCCGGGATAAGAAACGTGTCTCTGCGGCTGTAACTGCCCTCAAATGAAAAAGAACATGCGTGACTGTCTGCTGCAGTGAACTTTTACTGAAGCACGTGGCTAAAATGAAAGGACGTGTTTCGACAAAAGGTGAAACAGTGTTTCAAGTGTGTTAAATGGGATTGAAAAGCAGACTGGGGTAGTCTTTGCGGAGTTGTGCCGTTGTAGTTTCTGCCCTCTTCGGGGAGAACTGTTAAGAATCTGCAACTGTGTTTCTTCTCATCTTCCTTCCCCTCTTTAATCTCGACCTGAGTGTTTGGTTTTACACTGAGCGAAGTGTGCCTTCTAAGCCTTTGGTGAAGGAGAGACAAGGTTCTTTGGGTCCCAGCAGATCTGAGATGTTTCTGATGAGACCCCCTTAACAAACTAGACCTTATTTGAAGCACCACATGAAGCAGGATACTGACGTCTGCAAGATGCAGCAGTACGCCTGTTCGTGAACTTTTGGTGAAAGTTTTGTGCATTCGTAATGATCGATTCCTATCATCCAAAGTCAGGACAAACAGACGTTTCAGCACCATCACATAGTTTAATTTCTTTGGAATCAAGATCTGATAAGCTTCAGGGCAAGCCAAATGTTCTGTACACGTTTGTGGTTTTCCATCATGAATATTGAGTTCAGCTCAGAGACGTGATGAAGTGTTTCCCTGTTGGATAGCTTTCAAACCCACTGGGTCATCGCTTTCCTTTACAAGAGAGGAGGTCTCACATTAATGAGGCCTGTGTTCCCAAGATGCTTCAGGCCAACGTTGACTTTTAGCTGTTTACTCGACCGTCCTCCCCTGGAAAGCTGTCAGGACCACACAAGACTTGATCATGTCAGGAGCGAGAGCGTCGCACTTGATCTGACTTGACCTCGTCCAGTCAGTATATCTGAGCGCAAATGAGCAGCGATGCGGGCAATGAAAACGCTGCAGGGCTTACCGCGATGACCGGAGCTGAGCGATCAGGCCTTGGTATCAAAAGGAATCTATAAGACATCAATAGGGCGACTTTTACAGTGTCAATTTTAAAGATTAAGGTTCCCGGGAATGGTAGTTTAAGTACATTGTGGCTCACTAGATGTTGTTTTTGACCAGGACCTGCAGAAATAATAATAGTAATGGGATTCAGCAGAGCAAGAAAAGATTAAATTAGACAAAACTGACCTGATTTTAGGGAGACAGGAAATGGAACAGAAAAGAAATACAATGAATAATGTTATCAGCGCCGCTCCAGGTAGTCACACGATGATACGCTTGATAATGAACAGCAAGTCACCTCGCTCAGTAACAAACCCGGCGCTGATCATGCCAAATCCAGTTGTGTCAAAAAGTAGGACGCATTAAAAACACGGAGAGGATACTGTTCACACTCGCTGTCATGTTGTTCAGAGTGCTCCTCGTCCCGGTTTGGTTGAAGCCTGTTTTTCTTTTTCTTTCCCCGTCTGTCTCGTGTCGCGTGTCAGTCCCGCGTATTTCACAGATACTGATGAACCGGGACAAGAAAGAAAAAAATAACCCAGTGCCCGTCGGAGCTGCATCCATATTCAACGATATCCCGTTTAACAGCTGAGGTCCGGTGCCAACGTTCGGTGCCAATCCGCAAGGAGAGTGTGTCTCCATTATGCAGCAAGGCAGGAAGGGTGTGGATGTTGCGAATGGGTATGTAGTATTGTACCCTATTAAAACTTATCAAAGATGATTTGATAACTATACTTTGTAGAAATGCGAGAGCTCGGTTTCATCATACATCAAGAAGACCCGAACCCAGTGCTGGTTGTAGCCTTCTGCTTTTCCTTCACGTCAGTGTTTCCTCTTACTGTGGAAAAGTCATGAATATTAGATTATATATTAGAATATTCAACAACTTACGCCTTTTCTTACCCAGTTCGTGCTGAGATAGACCTTTGCCCGCTGCGATCCCACTCACAAAGCTCAACGCACGTCGTCAGAAGCCAGAGTTTATGCGGGACGTTAGCGTTTTGACGCGGTATCGTTGGTTGACCTGTTGTCACAAAGACAACGCAACGCAAACTGGCTGACATCAACCGGCCCGGCTGATCAGTGACCCTTCACACTGAAAGAAGTAAGAGAAAGGGAAGGAGAACGCAACAGCAGCGCTGGTAAGTAAAGCTCTCTCTGCTGATTAGAATACTGTTTGCATTTCACGCTTAATTATTGAATGTCACTTCCTGTGGGGAGCAGATTTCCTTCTGTATCAGCGTCCGTACCTGAATTTAATTTAGGCAAACGGGGTAAAATCGATGACATCTCAGTCAGACGTATTGGAATAGCTACTTTTCTCTTTTACAGCCCAAACTTTTGATTTAATAAGACGGGTGCTGCTTCCACACATACAAATTTACCACGGCGCAGCCTTTAAACGCTACAAATATTAGAAAATCAATCTTGAAAAATCGGCTTTGATGTCACAGTGAAAACAGTCAGCGTTCGCCCATGCTCAGACAGCATGTCATTGAGAACATGTTTTCCTGGTTGATCTGTAAGCGGCCAATCCCTCGGGCCTCTTCTGATGTCCCTCTGACACTATCTGCTATACCGCAGTCAGACAAGAAGACTACATGACTAGCAAATCAACCAGGAGAGACTATTTCCCCCCCCGATAACATCTCCCTGCCGCTTTGCTAGCCGCTATAGCATTCAGCAGCTGCTATTCAGCACTCCATCCTATTCATTCACAACCCACAGAGGATAAGAGACAGACAGACTGTGTGCCACATGCATGTGAAAGCAGCTGAATGTGAGACTCTGATAATCCGCTCAAAATGGAGAGGGATAGGCCGTGTTTTGTAACGCCACACCAGGCAATGCACGTCCTCTATGCCATTCTATATGCGCTGAAGTTTAGAAAGAGGCTGACGTGTGGCTGCGACGTCTGTACGATGTAACGACGCGCGTCCATTTCATCCCGCCGCACATAAAACGAGCCATTTTAACGGGAGCACCCGAAGCCGGAGCGTATGCAGTCGTGATTATGGCGATTGCAAGCCGTCAATCACGATGTCACGCCGCATTTTCATAGTATCACAGCTCATTAAACCAAACTTGTCAGACAAATAAACTTGTAAACATACATCAGAGTGGTAAAACTGACCTAAGATGACAAAACCCCACCTTTTGTACTTTAGTCTGTTTGCTCTCTGATCATTTAAGGGTGGGCTTTATGACTTCTTACTGCAGTGAGCCACCAGTGGGTGGTACATTACTGATACATGCATCTACAGAGCACTGCCGCACAAAACAGACCCAAGTCTCAATTGTGCATGTTGCCCTCAAAAGCAGCCACAGTTTGGAGGACTGCATGGGCAGCAGAGATAGAAGACACAGGTCATTGGTTTTGTGGTCTGACTCTGGATGAGGGTTTGAACAGACAGATGCCGCCAGAGCTCCGGGAGCCTCTCAGCTGAGAGCACCAGCTTTTCTTTCCTCCAGATTATTTCCAGACCTTAAGAAGGTATTGTTGCTTCTTCTCGACAATGCTGAGAGCTCAGCGTGTCTTTACCACTCAGAGGGGAAAGTCCTCGAAGTTAAAAATATTTAAACTTTTGGAAAAGGAGTGCTACAAACAGGATTTCAGTAATCGCAGAGCAACAGCAGGAGCCACGACCAGAGTTTCCCGCAAGCATGTCTTAACCGCTGCTCCATCACGAGACATTCAAATGAGGAAAAAAAGGGATCTTTGTGGATGCAGCTTGGTTTTTTATTTGGGCTCCGTGACCCTGTCACTCCTCTCTCTGCAGACCCTTCTTTTCAAACACATGTAAACTGCCTATCTCATCTCTAACCAACACTCATCCCTTTGTACATCAGCATGTTTATTCATGACCCGACTCACACTGTGGCACATCAAGAGGTTGCTGGAGGAAGAGTGGCAGGGTGCTGTGAATTTCCACGCTGACAACATGTCAAAGGCAGACAGACACAAAGGAATAAAAAATGCCCAAATTCAATTGCTGTACAACGCTTGGGATCGTGATATGAAATGAACACTCGAGGCATTATACTTGATATGTGCAGCGGAGGTACATACAAATCACCTCATCCAGGTGACGGCTGGAGCGCTGCACATTTCAGAGAAATAAACACTCTCTGTTCTCCATCGCTGATTCACAGAGACAAGCCAACACAAAAAGACAAGGCAGATCAAAGACGTGCGGAGCAACAATGTCACATCCTGTAGACAAATATGGCGAATCCCGGGACTCTAGTGCCTGTGGCAGCGCGTGCTATCTCTTGCTTAAAGCTATGAAATCTCGCCTTAATTTGCCAAAAGAGAGCAGAGCAGGAGACAGAACATACAGAGAGGGAGGACGTGTGACTCACAGTGGGTTTCCACCTCCTGCCTCTATGTTGGTCCTGTGTTTGAACATGAAGAGCCGTGGAAATAGCTCTGCTCCTCCAACGCTAATGGGGCCTAAGGTTCGACATGCTGAATAAGTAATATGGGGAAAGTAACACCATCGTGGCCAGGGAGCGTCTCTTAAGCCCCTATACATAATTCAGTCCAAAAATGGGGGAAAGAAGCTCTTCCTGCTGCAGAAGGTGCTGTCAGGTTGTTGCATATTTCCTCATTCTGCTAACGCCGGCAGTGCCAGAGAGCCGTATTCTCTTTTCTAACAAAGGAAAAGTTGGATTGTAAATTTCAATCTCTGTAAGAAGAGGGCAGCTGAGGATAAAAGATAAAGAATCTGCCCAAGTGTGTGTGTGTGTGTGTGAGTGAGTGGCGGGGGTGTTTTGGCTCCGAGGAGGGTGGCTGGCTCTCAGAGTCTGATGTGCCGGTACTGTATCACTACTGAAGGATTTACAATAATGTCACAGTCTAGTCTGAGAGTCGTGGAAAAGAGACAAATTTAGAGTTAATGCAAAAATCTCATTATTATACGGACACGAACGTATGCACGCGTGCGCGGCCACGGACGCGCGCACACACGCGCATACGCACCAGCGCGAATGTGGGTAAGTTGCTGAAATTACTGAGCTGTGAGGCTATTTGAATTTAGAGCATGTCTAATCTGTATATCACCCAAAATATGAACCCGGTGCCTTCACAGACATACAGAGTGGGCAGTTTGCTGTTCACAAACACGCACACACACACACACTTCCACACACACACACAGCAAGGCAGGATATCTAGCAAATGCCTGTGAGCTGTCTGCGAAATGATTTGCTGAAAATCCTGCAGTTAATGGGCTATAGATCTTAAAAATATTTGCACTAAGGCAAACGGGCAACGGTGCGCCCGCACCAAAGACGCCGAAGAAAGAGAAGGAAAGTCTTCAAACATCATCATCATTCACAGCCCTTAAGTTAATTGGGTCTTAATCCTTCCATCACACATCCATAATCCCGGATCAAAATGCTTTTATAGGGTGGAGGCCTGGACTTCTGCACAGCAATAAAGTTGAGCGGACATTTAAGGCGCGCGTAATGAGACTCCCAACTTTAAGGTCTGCTGCAGGTACATATATTACAGGGCCAAAATAAAGAGAAGGGTCACCTGACATGACCACCCATGTCAAGACGGTCTGGTCTTTGGGCTACAAGAGTGATATTTAATCTGCTGAACGTCCCACGCTGAAGTCTAATGTTCATAGTGAACCGTCCTCCTCATTCACCACTGGAGAGTATCATTAACACTGTTTGATCTCCTGCTCCGACATCAGTGAACTGAGAAACACACGCTCTATCAAACTCGGAGGCTTTCAAACATTAAATGGGTTCAGCGTTGCCCGGGCTAGGGCGGGATGTAGCGCGAGACTCGCGCTCCGTGTCGCTCGCAGCGTGTGAGCAGCCAGTCAGCAGGTTTACAGCTGAGTAAATTCACTTTGTTGCAGAATTTGAATGTGAATGGAGGAGCACTGATACAGGAATTTTTAAAAGCAACGGGAATACCAAGTGGGCTGCAGGGAGTTCTGATCCGTGAGGGGACGCGGAGGCTTTGCCGTCTCATTCCTGGTCATCGGATGAAACCATGTGACCTATAATCAACTAGATCAGCCAATTGGAGAACGAGTGAAAACATGCCCATTTTATGCTAATTTTAGCATTTTTTTGTGCTATGTTTGTTTTGTTTCAACTCATTTACCTTTGCTTTTAGTCAGTCAGCTACAAAACTCACTATTTTAACGCATCCTGCCATTTCTGCATGATTGGATGAAAGGAATTACAGACTTACCAGGAGGGGAAAGCGTTATTGTTGATTGTTGTTCATTGCTGAATCTTACACAAACTCTAATCTTGCGCTGGGTTTTGTTAATGACATAAAGATTTTAATAAAGAATATTTGACAGCTACAAGTCGCTCATAAACAGAACTGGACTCGGATCAAAGGATTTTTGATTTGGATCCTCCCAAAAATCTGGGTGGAGATGTGATCCGAGGCCTCGGTGTGCACTGATCGATTCACAGACTAACTAATGTAGTGAGTGTTTTTCTTAGATCAAATCTGAGCTCTTCTTCTGAACTGCTGCCAGAATCCATCAGAAGAAGAAGTAGACCAATAAAATTTAAAAAAAATGATATTTGTATTGATTTGGACAGTGCTTTCTGAGCAAAACCAGCCAAATAAACACATAAAAATAGGAAAAAATGGCAGAGAAACGCACGGTGTAGGCTTGGTCTCAGCGTTTGTAGGGGCGCAACACCCGCACATCCCACCCACAGCGCCAAGATGAAGTGACTGCTCGGTTCAAATGAGCTGAATTAACCCTGTAATAGTCTTTTCGCTTCATTCTTTGGCATAAAAAGTGCTGGCTAATTGCTGGGAAGCACTTGGATGGAGCACTTTTGTGTCAAGAGACAAAAACGCCATGTGGGTATAAAACCAGAGATGCCTCTTACATAATCCAAAGTCAACTCCCACAGTGTGTAAGTTCACTGCCATCATTTCTGCTTTTTGGGCTCAATCTGAAAAAAACTCAACGACATCGTCACGATTGCTCGCTGCAAAGCCACCAAACACTGTTTTAACCGTGGTGCTCATTATAGCTGACCTTTACATGCAAAAGCTAGTTCCCCTCTCTGCACACCACCCTCGTGGAAACATAAAGAAGCGGTGTTGTCTACAGCGAAGATGAACAGCTGGGATTGTAAAACGCGAGTTCAAAGTGTCCAGAGCTCCATAAATAAGTGTGTCTGCGAGGGTATATCATGACCAGCTGGACAAATATTTAGAGTTTTACACCTTCTGTGTTTTCAGGGTGGATTAAGATGCCTTGAAACCCTCCGCGTTGCTTTTTATAAACCACCATTCACTCCCCTCGCTCCTCACAGGCGCCGTCCTGATTCATTTATTGAAAGTACAGCCGCGTATTATCGCTGCTATGTTTTATTCATCCTCATTTAGAAGGACGGAGTTGTTGTCCATACCTATCAGGACTGATCAACGCCACCCCCCTCGTCTGAAATGCCATTTTCTCAGAGTTGCCATGGCAACAGGTTGTGAAACTTCCACGGTGGGATTTATGAGTTCCAGAGGACATGAGTTCAGTTTTTCAAAAAAAAAAAAAAAGAAGCTATTTGGTTCACGGCGCGCGGGTTAATTAATAAACGTTACACTATGGAGGGGGAAAAAAAAACAAAAACAAAAACAACGCTAATGGTCTCCGTGGAAACGTCTGACATGTTGCTCAACAAGCCCATCTGAGTTGCGGGTGAGAGATGCAGCGAGGGCTCCGTGTCTGGCTGCGCTGTGTTGTTTGCAACAGTAACAGCAGGTACTCATACGAATAAGTCTTAGTCACATGTTTCTCCACAGGAAGCTCCATTTCTGTCACGTATAACAATTATTTATATACTATACTATAATAAACTTACTATTATTTGCCCCTATCAATATCATTATTTATTCATCACATAAATCTGACAAAAATATTGGTGCTTGTTTGATTTTTGATGGACATTTTACTGAAGTTTCAGGCCTGCAAAGCATTTGGAGGCTACAGCTGTCGCCATCTTTACTATGTATCCATGGCAACGGGTGTCAAGCTCGTCTAGTGAGGTTAATGGAAAAGGCAGTTTGCTTGTTCACACAGAGACCATGCCCATGTCACTCTGGTGCAGCAATACAACAGACTGACGCTCCCCAGTAAATACAAATGTTATTGCCAAACAGAGCCGCTCTCTCTGTCTCTGTGTTGTACCTGCTCGCCTGCATTACCGCACCTACCTGTCCCCGGCGAATAACCCAGGAGCCGGATTCACTCACCTGTTCTCCACAGGCTGAAACGTCAGACACTAAGAGATCCTCCTGGAGTTTACGACCATCGACAGTCCCGGAATGTGCTGATTCCCTCCACAAGCAGCGTGACGGACAAGTGAGTGAAAGAAACACGACTAAGAAGCATTTCGCTTGGTTTTTATGCTAATGCAACGTGTCAAGCGGCTAAATCAACCTCTGAAGGAGACGTGTGATTCTGCGGATGCGTGCAACTTATTGACTAAGACACTGCATTAAAACAAAATGCAAACTGAGCTAAAATGGACAAGTTAACCTCTTTATTTGTCCGTCTTTAACATAATCGTTTAGTTTTTGTTTGTTGATTAAAAATACATTTTGCCACGGTTTGGATTTTTAAAAGTTCCTTTTCATTTAATTTCTTTAATTGCTTCTGACATGAGAAATACATAACCAACAAATATTTTACATCATAGTTTTCCTTGATGAAATGAACACTGAGGGCTTAATTGAGGGCTTATATATATTAATTATTTTATTATTTATTAATATATATATTTTCCTATTCCAGACTTTTAAACATTTGCAAACATGTTTTCTAGCAATTGAGTAGAATGAACAAGAAAGTGCCATGAAATGTGAATTTTGTGTATTCGGCATCTACATTATGTATAACAGTATGATATTCTATAATAACATGAAATAGCTGACTAATAGTAATTGCTTATGTTGGAAGATTTCCATCTTTTGCTGAATATGTGGGAATAGCCAGACGTTTAAGGATTACGTCGTACATATTTCATACTTGTGGCGTCGCTGCTTTTGTGAATGGAGCTAATAGGCCCCTTTGGGAGCGGTCGAGGTAAAATGAATTAGGAGAGACTCAGTCACTGTTGGGTTAAACATCCCAGCCAGCCTCCGAGTTTCCCACGTCCCTGCAGCGATGCTCCGATGACCCTCTGATTGACAGGCCGGTGAATGAGGGGCAGTTCCTGGGAGCCTGAGAAGCCGAGGATTGGATGCGAGCTGTCTGTGTGCATTCTAATAAGACACTGCCTTCCAGAGGAATCGGACTCACAGCAGTCCAAGGTTAATCTAGATGTCAACACCTGCTGAGTGTGCACCGGTTTGCTGTGGGGTGACATCCCCCATCTCCCCCTCCGCTGTGGAAACTTAATGTGGCAACTGATTCCACCCTCCCTCCAGGAGGAGGTGTAGGGGTTGGTATTTCAGTGCTGCCGTGCATGACTGTTCCTCCTGGCACTTTGGCTGCTGACCTTCTTTACTCGCTTGCTTGATTGCTTCCCATCCACTCTGGCCACACTCCCAGCCTCGTCTATGACATTATCAAAAGCATGTGAGGAGTTCATCGTTTTGGATGGGAATTCATTTAGAGGGAAAACAGGAATGTTACCATCATCTGTGGCTCCTTCTCTAATTCCTCAAACAAAAACAGGAAACTGGGGCACAGCATGTTAGAGTTGTAATTCAATTTAAACACAGTGTGCAGAATTATGTTTTTTTTAATGGCTATTTTAGTGAAAAGGTTACAGTAAAAACACAAAACAACTAAAAAAAAAACATTAAGAGAGAGATTTTCTGTGCACGCCATTTGAATCCAGCACCAAAATGTGCAAAATACAAAATGCAAAAATACTATGTAGAGATTTATCACAGGTTTTGTTTTTTTTTTTCAAAATAAATGGTTTGATGAAGATTCGGCATTGCACTATGGCCTTCGTGTCAAGTACAGCCAGAAAAAGGATAAACGCGGCTCCAGCTGCATGTGGTGCAGAGAGCTGTGATGCATTTTAAGGTAAAAATCCAAATTAGAATAAAAACTTTATGTAACAACTGCTACAGCACTGAAAGCAATCCATAAACTGTTTAATACATAACTATTTAGATGTGTGCATACGGCCAACTCATTATCAAGCATGTCATGCACCCAGTAAAAGGGCAGATCGCCCATCAGGTCCAACAGTGAGCACAGCACATTGAAAATAACACAAACCAGGACAAAACGCCTCTGCTAGTCTATAAAACTACATGATAATTAAGGTTAGGTGATGGGACACCGTGACTGTGACCTGTCGAACCGGAATGGCTCTGGATTTTAGGTGGCGAGCCGGCGCGGGCAGGCTGGCAGGCTGGCGAGGGTGGCTGGGCACTAGACAGGTGAGACAAGGTGACAAGACAGGTGACAGGACCTGCGACACAGAGTAAGAAGCAAACACGGGGAAACAAGAGAAAATATATATAGCCTCTGGAGCCGGACGGGTGAATGAGTTGCAGGTGTGTTGGTAAACTGGTGGCAGGAGGGAATGGGGAGCCACGCCCATGCATGCTGACACACACACACACACACAGAGGACCAACAAGAAACACAAGCAAGAGAGAAACAGTACAGACGATAGGAGGGAGGGAGAAACACAGCCAAGATCATGATGAACTGAACGACTGCTTCTTATATATAAAACTAATTATGATAAATAGTTTAAAAACACAGTATAACAGATATTGTCCTTCATCGCTCAAAGGCGCGCCAACAGCTGAGTGAGCGGAGAGGTTCCTGTGCAGATTTGGTATTCAAATTAGCATCAACACAAGCCCTCTAGGCTACCTCCTCTCTTTGGTTTTCAGTTCTAATTAGGGCATTTCTTCATATAATGCATCAGCCTGTAATCACTTAGCGCGCAGACTGCAAAGGTAGTAGATGCGCCTTTAACCGCCGCAGCTTGTCCGGGGTGCAGCCGCTCCTCAGGTGATGCAAAAACAGCCAAAGCGCCATCAATAGGTATCACCCACTTGACCCCGAACAATTACTGTGACCAAACACCGTATTTAGGAGGCACCTGAAGCCACGAAATCTCATTTCACTGGTAATTGTCACCCATTCCCCCAACAGTGAAGTCACTTAACCCCCAGCAACCTTCGGAGTCTCACTCCCCCCTTCCCCCTTTCCGTTCCCGTCACACTTTCTTGTCTAATCCTCCCAGCACACCGCCTCTTTTGCATTTTGTCAAAATTCATTTATTTTCCCCGCAGATCAACCTAATTAGAAGGAAGGCTTGTGGTGAAAATACGTCTTTATTGCTGTCATCATCAATATCGCACTCCTTATCTGGGTCACCGCGCGCTGATTGGCCGCATGGCTAATGGAGCGGAAATTTTTCCATTTTGTTTTTCGGAGCCTTTCATGTTTCGAACGCACGCCCGTTGGGGAGACGAGGCGCGCGCTGGAGGGTGTAAACAGTTAACAGGTCTCCCCTCTCCCGCAAACACCTTGTTGTGGAGAGAAAAGAAAGAGATGCAGAAATAGAAAATAGGCAAGATAAAGGTTAGCCCGTCTTCTGGGGACTGAAGGCTCTATTCAATCACACTTGATAAGAAAGCCTTGGGGATTAGTCAAAGGCATTCTCCCTGGGTGGTGGGAAGGCAGCTCTGGGTTCAGGTACTCAACAAAAACAGTTTACAGTGAGATAGCACCGCAGACTGCTTTGAGGCAGAACAGAAGATTATGATTTCTCAACTTATCACACGGAAGGAACCATTTTTGACCAAACGGCGGTGGGCAATTTTGCATTCAAGGTTAGTGCGTTTGCGCGCGTGTCTGCGGGTAAGAAAGCAGCAAGGTATTGGATTATATAATGAGCTCCAGTGTGCCGTCTTTTTTGTGTTTGCACAACCTCTTCCTCACAAATGAGCTCGCCTCCTCATCTCTGCACCAAAGAGTAGATGCAGAGAACCCTCGGCCCCCCGTTTCCTGTCCTTGTGTTTTCTATAACACCGCCACAGTTATCAATGATGTTCAATACCTGCTTTTATGCAAGGCGAGCTGACACGGCTGAATACAGTTCGGGATTATTTTGACGAAATAAGACAGACCGTGTTCAGTCTGGAGAGTGAATCATTTCCTTGTAGTCATTTTGTGTTTTTGAAAGACACAGATGAGGGTGAGTCAGAGACTGAATACTTGAAGGTGAATGCACTTTTAAAAGCAATTTAGAAATGACGCCTTTTCAGTATATGTTTGGATTGTCGCTCAAATGGCTTGGCTGTGTTGCAGCACTTGATGCTGACAAGCCATGCTGGAATACCGAGAAGCAATCTGCCTGAAAAACACAGTATATTCACTTTAAATACGCTCTCAGCAGGAGCTTTCATGTCATTTGCACGGGGGACTGTTCGCCGCAGCCTTCAGCTGGCATGTAGGAGAAGAAAATACTAATCACTTCACGTTCAGCAAACAAATGCTGTTTGGCAACGGAGGAACCGGCAGTGGCTGCAGATTAATATTAACAATTTGCATCACACTGGTCCTAATCGCGTCTTAATCCATCAAATGTCCCGGCAGAGAGAACACTGCTAGAGTTTGCGTTTGTGGTCTGCATCAGTGGTTTTTATGGTCTGGCAGTGTGTAGCCCCTTCTCGTGCTCTCTCTCTCTCTCTCTCTCTCTCACACACACACACACCATTTCAGCAGCACAATCTAAGCTACATTAAATACTTAAATCCAATATTTTAAAAAACCCTATTATTGGATTGTGTCTCTCATCTCACCGGCCTGTGTCTTACCTCTATTTAGGGGTTAGTCATGGTATGAAGACAGGAAGTGCAGTGGTACCGTGGGGTCAGCCAGCTAGCCTATGTTGGCTTGTTTCTTGCAGTTCCTGTTTAAAGCGCACCCATGGGTGTCCAGATGGCTGCAGTCATAAGAAGTTTCACTCAGAACTTATGGACTTATGGATTCCCGAAGGCCATTGGATGTAAAGATAGCCTCGGACGCATGCATGTATGTGCACGTGTGTTCAGATTAGACGCTGATTGCGATAATCAGGCTCTAATGGTTTTTAAAACGCTCTAATTGCCTCCATGAGCCTCGTGTCACAGCAGCTTCTCCAGCTCCGACTGCTGCCCGTGTGCCGTTAAGCTGCCAAATCAGAGAGTCGTCCTACAAGGTCCTGTGCTAGAACACCTGCACGCACCTGCCCCTTTAAAAACCTCTCACAGGTAACTCTTGGGACTGTAATTACTGACACAGACAAATGTTCAAGTGCAGGTGATGTTGTCCAAACAGCAGAATTAACCTGCTGAGAACTTTTACTGATCTCACAGCTACTGCAGCCCCAGTTCTCCAAACGTCCTCCTGCCAGCCAACCAGATAATGGAGTTAAATGAGCTTTACAGCATAAAACGCAGATTGGACGGGGTTGCTCTCGCTCTAATGAGCGGTAATTCTTCACAACAACATTGGGAGCAGGCTTCAGTGTTGTCAGTAACAGTGACTATAGCTGTGAGGAAGAATGACAGAAAACGCTAACAAAGCGTTGAGGAGTTTGGTAGCCAGAAGCAGAAACCTACGCTGCTTCCCCGGGCATCGAGTCTTCTTCAAAGCAAAATACCTGACAGCTAGATATTAACTGAATCTCAAGCTGTATGCACCCACCTGTTTTCACTGTGCTTTGTAAGTCCTAAGTATTTTTTTATATATATTTTTTAGTAAAATAACAAGTATCTTTGGATTGATTATCCATTATGTTTCCTGTCATGTTCCTCAAAACTGGGAAACTCTCCAAACAATCGTCACTTGAAACTTCAGCGGCAACGAAACCTTCGCGGGAAAAGTCAAATCAGCAGCCACTTTCAGCTCATCCTGCTTGAAAGCAATCTCAGTATTGTTCTTAAACAAATGGAAGCCAGTGAGCACAAGTAGCGGCACCAACTACCAACTTCCTTTACTTTAACTAATCGCATCTGATTTCCTTAAAATGTTCATTGATGTGTTTTATATTGGCTCATTCAGCCAATACAAAACACAGAACTGTCTCTGAGACTTCGAGGGTCTCGCCTACATTAAAAAGGACAAAATGTAGAAGTTTAGTTTTTTCCCCTGCTTATTTATAATAAATTTCACTGTGAGGAGCGACATTTTATTTTCAGATGCAAATCTACGCCGTGAGACATAATGTTCAGTGCCGATTTTGAATTCAAGAAAAAGTTTTGTATAAATAAAGACTTCAGGTTATCCTGGAGCAAGTGATTCATACTGTCTG
Source organism: Datnioides undecimradiatus (assembly GCA_008933995.1). NCBI lineage: Eukaryota > Metazoa > Chordata > Actinopteri > Lobotiformes > Datnioididae > Datnioides > Datnioides undecimradiatus. The sequence goes on from WARS01000060.1 coordinate 4,942,498, forward strand.
ACGTCCACACCAGCGAACAGTGCCAGTTTAAATATGCCCATCTGTTTGTGACACAAGGAGCAGACCTGTGTTAAAACTTAACAACTTCTGGTTTAACAAAATATAAAACTTATGGTTAATTTATGTAAAAATTAAACAAAATGAGCTCAGGCTATGATAACGAGGCGCTGCGCTGATTGGCTGCCTGAATGACGTATGGAGGGGGAGGGTGCAGAGCGGTGCAGGACCGGTATGCAACATGGCTGCCGCTCCCGCTATAGCTACGACCCCGAGTCTGACGGCGAACAGCGGAGGAAACGGTTGGAAAGAATAAAACGCAGCCACGGTCTCCTCTGGTCTTCTGGGGCTGGGACAGAATATCGGCATTTGTGTTGGTGTTTACAACCAACAACAGAGCAGTCTGCATGTCCGGCTCTGACCGACGACATCGCCACACACCGCTAGCTTACCGCCGGAAACAGAGAGCTTCACCTAGCGGGATGAACGCCCCCTCTCAGCGGTTTCACTCAGAGGAGGACGGCCTCTGTAAATCACTCCTGTGGTTACGTAACGACAGGAGCTGGATCTGAACGGCCTGTAGGAGCCCCATGTTACCAGAGGGTGGGCTGCAGAGACGATGCAGGACCTGTCTGCCTTCCTCACTCTCTGAGCTGGTTCAGCTGAGGGGGGACTAGTTTAAATATGTAGAGGCAGGAAAAAACCTGTTTTTCACAATATGTCCTCTTTAATGCAGTTTGTGTTTATTTCCATGTACTATTGATAGAGTTTTCTCCCCTTATTCATTAAATGAAATTGAAATCTCTACTTTTTGACAAATACACAGATAATTCAGCTTTTGTGACGTTCAGTCGATTGTCTAATATTTTCCAACAAAAAACCCAGAAGTACTGATTGCCAGAGCTTTTCATTGGCTGCCAGGCGGCGTGATTTTTGTTCACTCGGCTGCGACGTGTTTACATTTCCTTCACCCTGCGTGCATTTCTCAAGCTGATGCTACAGCCTGCGTGCAGGAGTTGAAACCGGACACTTGAGACACCCCAGACCAAACCACAAGCATGCGCGCACGCACAAACACAAGTACACACGCCAAAAGAGAAACCTAAACACACAAAACACTGCGTAATTGTAAATCAATAAACAATTAAGGTGCCGCCATCATAACACACTGCGTACTGACCTCAAATCCCTCGGCGCTGACTGTGTCTCCATTTTCTTGTTGTTTGTAAGACGGCAGCTAAAACAATAATGAGATGGCTGTCGGCTAATGTGTGGACACTCGCCAACCGAGCATGTAGCGGCGATAAAGCTCCGGCGCCTGTGTTTCTTTTTTTTTTGTGCATCGTCGGGCTGTGAAGTTACATTTCACCGTGATGGATTATCTCTTTCAAGCAAGTTGAGGATCCCAACGCAACACTCGGTCACACTCGCGGGCACAAAAATACGACTTTCACGTTCCTCACATGGCGGTGTGATTTCATATGAAGCGATCTGACTCTACTATTTTACGGCAACGTCTACTTTTAGTTTCTGTCCCTACTTCCTGCTTGTCCCGAAGAAGCTAATCAACTCCAAACACGTGCACTTTTCCAGGTAGATAGCAAGTAAAAAGTTGCATTGTGCGATTACTACACTGCCTCCAAACAGTGTGTAAAGTTGTGTCTTCACCAGCTGTGTTTTTTTTCTTCTTGTCTTGTTTTTTCCCTCTCCCTGTTGGCAGAGTCACAGCCGACCACAAACAAGTACTTTCGGGATAAGCTGGACCTCTTAGAAATGATCAGATTGCATGCGAGTGGTACATATTGAGTGAATGAATAGAGGAGAGTGTGTTCCAGGGATGCAGATGGTAGAGAGGGACATTTTGAGACACTTAATACTGGGGAAAAAAAGAGTCTTGAAGGTCCAAGAGAAAACAAAAACAACAACGAAGACAAGGGTGACTCCCGTGAATGTTCTCCCGTTGTGTTGCCATAACTTTAACAGGAAGTAGGTTAGAGTGCAGCAGGTGTGGGCACAAGGGTGTGAAAGTGTTGGGTTGGGGCGCCACACTAATGTACAATAAAGTGAATTAACAAGTGCATAATAGCTATTAGGAAATAGATTAAATTGGTTATTGTGTTTTTCATAATGCCGTTCGTAATAAAAGAGAAAGGTGATGCAAATCTCTGTTATTGATTTAATCAATCGCGAGGACTGTAACCGACTCTAATAAACGCAACATGACGCACCGACTCTAACCCTAATCACACCGTTTCCTTCACAGAGAGACCTGCTCCTCAATGATGTTGTTGTGTTTGCATCTTTACCACAAAGTATATTTTACTTTACTCGCCTCGCCTTTAACTGATATCTGAACCGGTCTCTTTGAGTCTGCATATTACATGTTTGTTTACTTTATGGTCAACATGAAAGGTCCCGTTGCATCAGATGCTAGAAGTTCCAGTTGTGCTCTGCTCAGACTGGATTACTTTTGATGCTGGAGAAAATGTCAAAACATGAAGATTACGAGGCTTCAAGTCATAAAGGGCATCTTTTTTTTTTTTGTATGATTTCTGGGGGATATATATAAATGTTTATGATGTTTATATTGATGTTTATCTGCAAAGCATGTCAGAGTGACCACCGCTGGCACCCGGTGATGTTTTCTGCTTCTGCGATCAGAACTGACCAATAAATAAAAAGTAGAAAACCTAAAAAAAGAAACGTGCTGACACATATGTCGTAAACTCAAACAGAGAGGTGAAACAGAAAAAAAAACACTAAAGCCACATGAACTCGGCAGGCGCCGATTGGGGAACGACACGTGTCGGTCAATTCAGGAAGGGACGGATCAACGACAGGACGCACGCTGAAACAAGCGCTGCCCAGCTCTCTGAAAGATTTAGATGAAGCCAAGTGTTTTGTCAAATTTACACATCTTTATAAGACAGGACAAAATGGAAAAGGAGATCGTCTGATTGTTTAAAGACATTTTCTTAAGAGAGTCACATTAATACAAAGATCTATCATGGAATACCAGTATTTTATATACTGCAGTTGTTATACCACATTTTTATACTCTGTAACATGTGTACATGGTAATATGCCAACTTTGCTTCAAAAAGTGTTCAGTTAGTTCATCCAAGAAAAGAAAAGGAACCAAAAAAAAAAAGGAAAACTTTTCAAACAATATTCAACTCACCATGAAAGGATTACAATACCCTGCAAATGCTCACGGTCTGTGTCGTAATGTCTTTAAGCGTTTATCTTTACCACAAGAGAATACACAAGAACTCAATGCTTTGGGTAACTCGTCGGATTTGATCCTGCCTTTCATACAAAATACTTGAAATAACTGAATGCTCATTAATGATTTACATAGTCCCAAGGGGAACAGAGACAACACTGTGACGCCGTGAGAATTCATGTCAAGATAATAAGGAAGAGATGTGAAGAGCTCCACTCCAAAACGCTCACGTATCCAGATACAACATAAAATAAACTTGTCGCCTGAGGTTTGTCACTCGGTGTTACAGGTTCCACTCTGCAGTAAATGAACCCATTTTGTCGACTGAGCATTTAATTATGGATGATTCTTTAAAAGTAATATCATTTGGTTTTGCTCGTGTTTTTTTTCTTTGCTATTGAGCTTTTTTGTGGTTGGAGGGTCGTGTTTTTCTGTTACATTTTGGAACAAGACTCTTCTTGTTTTCCAGTTCATTAAATACCGTAATCATCAAAAGATGGAACGCATAATAGCACGCAATTAGCTGATCCACTTGAGTGATTATTGTTTTTGATGCACCGTCCATATAATGAACACAAGTGTCTGCCTGCTCCGGTGGCTCCTCTCTGGTCAGAACACAGGAGATGGGTGCAAAACCGCATCATTGCTGAACATGCAAAGGCCACGAGTGCACAGAAGAAAACAGTGACACAGAGTCATGTACAGGTGATGAAAAATAAATCAGAGTAACAAAAAAAAACTATTTTATTTTCTTGTTCTGCTGGAAATGTGAAGTCAGCTCGTGGACTGACAGGATCCTCGTTGTGTGAACCTACAATTTTTAAAATCAACAGTTGGACATTGTTGGAAAATGTACCTGGGGAATTTCTGCAGAGGGTTAAATGAGAAGATTGATGATTGCAATCTGAACTCACAATCAGCCAAAAGGGGAGCTACGTTGTTACCAAGCAGCCTGAGATCTGATTGGCCCTTAACCACCACCAGAGTACCTCTGTTCACTTTAGAACAATTAATACGCGGCTAATGCTAGCTGGTCAGCGCTAGCTAGTGCAGCTAAGCATTTTTGGAATATTTTGAGCATGCTGTTTGAGCACGGGACCATATTATTGTGTTTTTTTGTTTGCATTTTCAAAGACTATTCTGTTCCCAAGTGGATTTGCTGCAAGGTAGGTTCTTTGTTTGTCTTTTTCATCAGTTCCATGCAGAGAAACAAACCAGAATGCACGAAATAAACTGGCTTGTGGTCTAATTATTGGGGAATGACCACCTACATGATACCCTATTATATGAAGTATGTTATCCTTTATGACCACTGATGTAAAAGAATCCTAGATCCAACCTCCACCTCCAGCAGCTGTTAGCTTAGCTTAGCAAAGACAACAGGCAACAGGATGAAACAGCTAGCTAAGATCAAAGATAACAAAATGTGCGTAGTGGTTCCTATGAGCTCTCTGGTTAACATGCCATGTCTCATTTCTTTAACTGTACAGAGCTGCAGTGTAAGCACTGCAGCAGCTGCAGTAAAAAAAAAGGAGTATTTCTCAGCTGGAGGCCTCTCTGCTGGTTGCTTGGCAACCTCATGGCAATGATAAAACTTTCCAGAAGCTACTTTCACATTTTAGTTTTGCCCTGCCCTGACATTTTGACAACAGCTAGCATCAAAGCTCTCCCGTCTTCCTGCACAGAATCCAGCCCCTTGAATCAGGTGGTTTGCTGCCAGGTTGAGGCGACAGATGGGTGGGATTGTATGTAGTGTTTCACGGGCGACCTGAGTGATGTCAGGCAAGCACACAAAACCTATGGATCCGTAATCATTCTGATTAAAGTTTGAGGGCTGAAATGGGAGGGCGGTGCGAGATGGCCCGCGAAAGTCGACACTGTTGGCAGGTCTGCGCCGAGCTCATTAAATCCAGCTGAACTCATAATCAACCTCAGTTAACATGCCTCCACCTGCTATTTGCATGATTTTCCCTTAAAAGGATACGCAACAAGCAGAGAGATGCGCCCCGCAGACGCTCGCTCAAATTACAGGGAAACTACGACTCCAGCCTGGTGCGTCTGTTCGATAAGTACAGTTCAGGGGATAAAACAGGCGCAAACGTAAATCTGGCCCAGAGTATGAAACACTTTGCATACTGTTGAGTAAGGCTTGCTTCAAGGCTGGGGTTTTAGGCTTTTTCAGTTATTTTAAATGTCAATGTGAACTTCAGAGGTGCTGGTAGGTGGATTTTGCTACCTTTGAAGAGACCTTAGCTAGCTTCATGCTCCGTTTCCAGTCGTTAAACGAAGCTAAAGTAACAATCTCCTGGCTGTAGCTTCATATGTAACTGATAGATAAGAGAGCGGTATCGATCATCTCGTGTAACTCTCAGCGGAAAAAAAAGCAAAAATGAGCACGTTTCCCAAAATGTCTAACAATTCTTTTAATTAATAGATTCTCTGAGGCCGCGTATGCGAAGCACACACCTGCAGCTAACAGGGGATTCATACTTTCAGCTACAAAAATGTTTTCTTTAGAGTGGAAAAGCAGTTTCACACCAAAAAAGCCTGTAAATGACAGAACAGTTTCTCAAAGCGTGTGTGTGTGTGTGTGTGTGTGTGTGTGTGTGTGGAAGTGTGGTGTTAAGATATTACTTAGCAACGCATTATTCTCGCCATAAAAAGCGAATGAACTGGAAAGTGAATATGAGGTTTCATCACCTCTTTGGAAAAGCGTCATGTCGATGGCTCTGAGTTGTCCCTCGTTCTCCAGAGTCTCTGTGATTCAGTGTCAGCGGACGTCCCGAACTGTATTCACTGTCATTCACCTTCACCACATAAGACAACTTACCAGCACTGACACGGGTAATTCCCAAGAGAAAGCTCCTCTAGATTAGGATGAAAACAAATACCATAGCTTTATACTTTAGCCACCCAGATCACAGTCAGAAAATGAACCAAAATAACACCCGAAAAAATAAGTTAACATAATTTTGACACATAGAATTTTACAATATGTACATTATTTTTAAATTAAAATAGATTTGTCGGTTGTCTGATTGGGTAGGTCCTCCACAGAGCGCTCCCCCCCCTTTTTTTTTTTTTTTTTTTCTTCCCCCAACCATCCAGTGTTATTCCACAGAAGCAGAGTTTCTATTAAAAGCTCAGTGCCAGCCAATCAGAGTGCAAGTAAGGCTACCATCGTCAAGTCCCTGCCAATAGTTTGTCGGTGACGTCTCCGGACAGGGCCGAGCCCTTAGCAACGCACATGGCAGACCCTTCAACACCCTGACAAAAAGAAATAAATATAAAATATATGTAATATTTCTATATATATTCATAAAACCAAACCCAGGATAGATTTTGACTCTGATGTGTTCTCTCCATATTATAATCAAACTGTGGCCATTTTCCTATTGCCAGTCCACTTTACTTCCCTTTTCGTCTCCATTTTTGTGTATTTTTGCAGTTTTTCGAGGAAAAAAAAAAAAGTCTTCTTCAAACCTGTACATCTTATACGCAAGTAAACAAAATGTAAAAGTGCGTGTTTTTTTGAATACGTTTTATCCACTATATCCAAAAGTGTTGCAGGCACTTAAGTCCTTCCCAAACATTGTAGGTGTTTTTCGACAGTGGAGCAGGTTGGTTTGGTTATTCCTGGATTCGTGTGGGTCGGTCTGTCTGTATGTCTCTGTCGATCTGTCTGTCTGGCGAGGAACGGGCCACCCCGGGCCGCTGCTAGCCCAGGATGTCCAGGTAGACCGGCGTGGCTTTTCCCATGGCGAACAGGACCTTCTGAATGTCCTTAATGTTCAGTCGCTGCTGCGGTTCCCTCTGCCAGCAGCCCAGCATGATGTCATACACCTCTTTAGGACAAATCCGTGGCCTCTCCAGAACCCGACCCTGGGTTATGCACTCAATAACCTGCAGAGGAGAGAGGGCAGTGGAGTGAGACAGACGATTTTCACTGACTGATTGCTTTGGTTTGTTCATAATGAGAAACCGGTGACACTGAGCTGGCTGTCCTTTGAGGTTTGAACTAATGAAACTGAGATGAAAGAAGTAAACAGTATGCATTCGATCTTAAATTTGTCCAATATTGAAAGGAAAACAAGATTTAATTTCTTCTGTCCCACAGCACAAAATAACAATAATCCTGGATATTTGTGGGGGCGGATGTTTGAGATGCTGCTAAAAGGCTGATTGATCAGGTCTTTGTTGGACTTGTGCTCTAATTAGCAGGATGAGTCATTGCTGTCCTGACAATTTGACTTTGCTGTTTGCGTCAATTCCAGGCCACTGTAGCTTAAGTAAATGGATAGGGGTCTATTAGTGTGTAATGACTGTGGCTGCACTGAAAAACTGCACGGAAAAAGCGTCATTTTCTTTTTTCCCCCCCCCCCCACACACACACTTTTTGTGTTGTTTGCCTCTGCCACCACGCCAGATTTCTTTACACTTCAAATTTAGGAACTGATTCCAGCTCAGCGTTTGTCCTATTTTTTTTTTGTTTGTTTGTTTGTTTGTTTTCACCTGTTTCAGTTATTAAGCCGTAGAATAATTACCAACACAGCTGAAGGGGAAAAATGGAAACTCTCCCCGTAAGACACATAATGGTGTCATGCAATTTCATGCTCTTGCAAGCTAGCAGCACAACAGCACGCTGTCAGAACAAAGCATTTGATAATCTACTGCTATCTGAGGCCTAATTTTCTGGAAAGAATGTACAACAAACCTAATCTGTGTTTAAATAAATGTGATTTTATACTCACGAGTGTCAACGCCGGTAAAACACTGAAACAAAACAAACTATTTGAACAAACCTGTGGGAAAACCCTGTTTTTTTCTTCTTCCACCTGTTGCATCTGTTTACCAAAGTAAAGCTTTCGCTCTATTATTATATTCTGTATCTCAAAAGATGAGAGGCTGCCTTGAGACTGAGACTGAGGGGACAGAGCATCGACAACCAATAGTAAAAGCTGCAGTTTGCATGGCAACAGCAGTTGACAGACAGACAATCCAGCTAATTTAAAACTGTGTTGCAGGTTTGCGGTTATGTATTAAGGTGGCTATTTAATTCCCTGCACTTCCCTATTACTGACTTACCAACGCTTTATAATAACATCATCAAATATAACCGACTATTTCCAGTCAGCCATCAAATTAAAACATAGCTTGGGGTCAAGGTGAACCCGCACACGCGCGCACACAAACTAATAAAATCCACTGAGGCAGCAATCTGAAAATAGCAGTATATGTATAACCGCAACAAATTCACATTCAGCATATGACAAATGCTGCTGTCCAAAGCTTTCCATTCATCCTAATTCATCCTGTTTTCTCTCTTAAAAGAGTACTCCGCTGATTTAGCGCCGCGCTCCTGTTACACTGTCAGACTCATGATGGACATTTTTTATTTTTTTTTTTTTTAAAAAGGATAAAAATCGATTCAGCAGCAGAAGCAGAGATGTACCGCGGCCGATGTTTGCTATTCCACACATTCCTCTTCCCTGTCAGAGCCCGGCGCCTACAGCACATTGCCCTCAATGCGTCTCCATTGCCCACGTGTTTGGAGGTTTGCAGGTCTGGGTGCGCACAGCTAATGGCAGACATCGCTTTATCGCGCAGCTTCATCTGTAAAACTACTCTGTTGTGTAAAATTGGAGGGGTGCCCCTTTAAACGGCCAACGTTGGCCATTAATTAAAGACAATTTCTCCTTAATTTAGGTGCTTTTTAATTCCCAGTTGTGTTACTTGGGTGTGACCTTGGAAATACTATGAGGCAGCGGTTTACCCGCTAATAGGGCAAAGTGATAAGTGGTGGCTGTTGGGTTTAAGAGGTGCCCTTGTACTTTACTGTGTTATTTCCATTTTATGCCACTTTAGACTTTAGCCACTTCGCTATATTTCAAGTATATATCGTCCATTTTACTCCGTTGCATTTCGCTGACAGCTCTAGTAACTGGTTACTTTGCAAATTGAAGGCACTGCGCACACAGGGTGTACTCAATTACCCTGGCTGATTAGACCTCTAGTCAGGTGTAAGTTGAGTGGAGCTATGCTGGGAATAACTAATGTCGCCAGACTCTGTGGTACTAATAAGAATGATAACAGGGCCAGTTCCCCTGCCCTTAACAACAAGTATACAACAAAACAAAACAGCGGGGCAAATGAGATGAAAACAGAAGTTCTTATTGGGACTTCATAAGAAAAGGAGCTTCTATGACCCCCATCAGTCATCGTGTAGCTTATGGTAAATGTAGCACCGGTCCCCCGGACTTAACAAGACAAGCAGCGGGAGTCTCAGCTGCAGGTTAGGTGTAGCTGGCTGGATGTGGATCAGCTGCAGAAGGGGCACTGCTGAACAGAAGCACTTCATCCCTCTGGTAGCAGCAGTTCGTTAACACAAACTTCCCCTTTTCATCTTTAGCAGATCACCGTACCATCGAATGTCTTGTGCATTGTCTTCCACATCTCCGTGGGTTTGAACAACATTCGTCAGCATCACAGTTCGTATTGTCTGGCCAACAGTATCAACCTATCACTGTCCATTATACCCATTTATAATAATAATGTGCCATTGTGCAATTTTCTATTAGACAAATCTGAATTGCTGAATATTAGGTACAGTTTTCCTTTCTAACACTACCTTAAGATAAAATTACATTAGAGAAACCGACTGCAGAGCTTCAGTGTTTGGGCTAAGACACAATATGGTTCTAATCTCTTTACATTGTCATGAGGTTTCAGAAATGTAGTTTAATCAGTTGAGTGTTTCATTTAGATGCTCTCAAAAATCTTTCCACGCATGATACATTGAAATGTGGAAATCCCAATTTGTGTCAAGCCCAAGAGCATATTGATGTTTCAATTGAAATACTTGAATTGCCAGGTTATTCTTTTAGGTCAATTTAATTTTCTCAATATGCTCGCTTTACAAGAGTAATCCTAATTGAATTTTATTGATTCAAAGCAGAGCCTCCAACGAAAAAACAAACCAATCATGGGTGTTATGTAATGTGGCATCTTGTCTGGTGGCAAAGCGGCATCAATTTATCACTTCGTTGGGCTAGCACAAGTCTCAGAAAGAGAAGAGAAATAACACGAGGGTGTAGATCAAAATCCAGAATGGCAGCGTTTGTTTCAGTCGGCTTTTAGAAAGCCCTCACTGTGGCCCAACATCTGCCCCCGGTGCTCTGTGAGGGAAAGCAGATTGATTCCTCCTTTTTTCCTCTTAGACAAAAACTACTGTTGTTTTTGTTATGTGATTTCAAAGAAATATCTCTACTTGCACCCAAGAGATGTTAAGAAACATAAAAGAAGGCTTCAACATTTACCATTGGATAACCCGGAGCTATAACTTTCAAGGTGCGCGCAAAGGCCGGCAGTACAAACTTCATTACATGTGCTGTGTCTCGTGGATGTTTATCTAAATGCTTCGGGCTCTTTGTACCTCGTTGTTACCCAGCTGAAACCATGGCTGTTTCCCATAGGTGAAGATCTCCCACAAGATGACTCCGAAGCTCCAGACGTCGCTTTCCGTGGAGAATTTCCTGTACATGATGCTCTCCGGAGGCATCCAGCGGATAGGTAGCATGGTATGTCCTCCAACCTGAGGAGAGGACAGGGAGAGATCTTTATTGCAAATGAAATGTTGCAGCTAAAAACACAGATTAGGGTATTCAGTCATCAACACGACTCCCGCCCGGGCGCCTGGGGATTAACTGTCCTTGCATGTAACTGATACGATGGGCTTAACATCTCATGAATGTCTGCTGCGCCGCTGCTTGTTGACAGTGATGCAATACAGGAAAATGCTGACTTATCTGCCACCTTCTCTGTACGTATTGAATCTCAGGATGCGAAATTCTTTAGGTTATGGTATTAAACCGCCCCTTTGTTCTTGATGAAAAATAGCAATCTGCAATCCCTTCTTTGCAGAAGTACTGGCATTAAGCAGAGGATCAGCGTCTCAAAGCATGGTATTGAATGTGTTCTAATCAGTTTTTCAAATAAATGGGTTTCAACCAGGGGGGTTCAGAAAACTGCTGAAGGCATCCTCATTGTAAATAGGTTCATATGGCTTCTGATGTAAATGGGCATATTTAAATTCAACTGTATTTTCCCTCTCACCGGGGAAACTACACATCAACATGTAAACCTCCTGCACTCGTAAGTAAAAGTACATGCGGGAGAGATGTCAGCTGCAGGCTCTTCAAACCAGCAGAACATGAAATGAAGTCTCCCTTTTGGTAAATCCTCACAAGCGGGATATTAATCGATTAAACAATCATCCATTAATCATCCTTGCTCTCAGCTTCCATTAGCAGGCATTGTTTAAAAATCTATTTCCCATTCATGTCAGTGGCTGCGCTTTAATCATGGTGGTGATGAGCTGGACAAGACTGATGTGGGAACGAGCGGCAAAGTATTGCAAGTTTCAGATCAGAATCCTCGGCCAGTATTAATTACAGTGATTACTGCGGCGCTCGGGAGTCAAAATACACTATTGACAGATAATGTTATTAACATGCTGCGATTTGATGTGAAGCCTGCTGGAGCCGTGGTAGTTGGTAGTGCATGCTGGACTGCTGCTGCGAGATGTTTCCCTCCCGAGAGAAGAGTTTGAAAGTACAACAGATTGTCTGGAGAGACACTGGAAAACATTAAAAAATAAATAAATAATAAATCGGTTCCATCTGCTGATTTCTTTTCTGCTTTCAACTCTGTAACTGTATAACCATTATAAACATCTACATGTGATCCTGGAGTTTCATTCTCAGGTCATGTGTTGACAGCTGAGATGCAAACATGTTAAGTGGGCCTTAAATCATTTATCATTTCAATTATCTAATATATAAAAAACAATGGTGATGTACAACGAAAACATGAAAAATGGAAATGGAAAATACAAATTAAATGGAATAAAAAATAAAAAAATGTTTTGATATGTTGAAATTGTGATTACAGAAAATTGACGGCTCTGAATAAACACTTAACACACAGCCAGCGTTGTGTTTTCTTTGACATACAGCAGTGCCTTGTACATGGTAAACTACATTATGTATTATACACAGTCTGTTTTTCTCCTATATACGCCTACCTGATCATGAAAACTAATGTAGCTAGCTGCCACTTCACAGGCGATTGCCTCCACCAGCCAGTGAAGTTGTAGTTGACTGATATATGTAGTGAAAGCTTTGATGCAGCAACAATCACTGTAGGCTCAATACTGGCACAATGAATGAACCTGCATTGGACTACAGTGCTTCAAATACATTATAACCCTACAAAACCATTGGTGTCTTATTTGACACGTGAATTTCTGAGATCTCTATCTTATCAACATGATCAATACCTTCCTTAAATTCTTGAGTAATGGCCAACAACTCTGCGAGGTCACAGAGACCTTCGATCGTCAAATGTTCCTGCTAGGTGTAATGAGATTCCCTGTGACCTCTGTACACCAACATTTAATCAGTTCATCCTTGAATTCAAGTAAATATATTGTACCTAGTTTGAGGGGACTCCCTTTTGGGGGTTCCTGAGATATGAGGCTGGAAAAGCGTATTGCGAGGTCACAGCGACCTTGACATCTGACCACCAAAATCAAATGAGTTTATCTTCGAGTCCATGTGGATGTTTGTAACTCGGGCAACTTGAAAACATAAAGCCTCCAGCCATGGCAGGAGAGGGAGAGACAGAGTTTCTAATTTCCAGTGTTATTTTACAACAAAGGAAATATAAATTGAAATACTGAGACTTTTTATTGTATGGACTTTGTTGTCTCATCACTTCCTTCCGTGGTGATTTGTGATGTCATTTAGTTTCCTTATCTGGTTCAGTTTTTGGCTTTTGCTGTCTATCTTATTGTTATCTTGATGTTTTTTTGTCAAGATAACAATAAGATGGATTTTTAAGCCCCTTTGAGGTTTTTATCTCCAAGTCAGTGGAAGTACTCCTGCTGTGTATCAGACGCACATCTATCGTCCATTCATCATCACAACCTCCCCCCATCTATCCATACGTTCACCGATCTGTTTATTCAACCGTCCATCATGCATCCATCTACGCTTCTGAGCTCATTTTCTGTGCTTAAGCATAAGACAAAATCAAATGCACAGTCACACATATACCATAAGCTCTGAAATCATCATTAGGAGAACCTCTTACTGTCACACCATTCACCCTCACATGGTTCCTCCGCACTGGGTACCTCTAGGTTACAAAACAATCAGATTCATTTAATCATAATAAGCTCTTCTCCAAACTCCATTTACCAGCTCCAACATCTGCGTGCCTTCAGCTGCGAGCATTGTGTGGCATTTTAAGTATCGAAAAAAAAAAAAAGAAAACCCTCCTCAAATCACGTCTTACTAATTACCTCCTAGTTCCGTAGTGCGCTCGTTGCACATTTCTTTTGAAAGTCAAACACAATCTCTGTGCGTCAGCTTGACGCAGCAGATGAATCTTCTGGATGTTTTAAAGAAACATGAGATTTGTCAACCTGCCAAAAGGCTGCTCCTTCCTGCGCATTTATTCAGAACGCCTCTGGTTTGTACACTTCATCAAATTTAGTTGCTGAGTACGAGGCCTCTGTTTGTTTGCTTTTACTTGTCCTTCATCTATAACCTTCTCTGAAGTCCAGGATTGGTAGGTTTGGTGTTGCAACAGCTGCTGGTACATCCATTACTAAGGGTATCTATTAATCGTCGTTAAGTTCTCAACAGCTACAAGCTTTAAAGTGGTGATTTATGAAATCAGGTTGCACAAAGCCAGGAAAAACTGAAACAATGAAACCCTGCAGAGCTTTTGTTCCCCCCTTCTGGCAGTGAGAGTAATTGCACACATCACTGCTAACATGCTAATGAATCAATAGCCGTCGCCATGCTCCTAGTTGCCGCATTTCAGTAAAAGTTGCACGCTCTTACTTCAGGAGTGGCTGGCACATACAGTCTCCTCTGGGCTGCAGGACTCAACCTGATGGTCACCTTAAGTAATGTGCACTCTAAACAGAAAGGGCTTTGAATAACTGCTATCATAAAAACTCATCCAAGCCCCAAACAGAGCCTGGAAGAAGTGCGTCATCAATGGTTAATAAGTATCTACAATAAACACGATCATCTCTCACAAAGACCCTCAAGGTATTTCATATCCTCTGAGTATTGGGTCTGCAGTATGGTTACAGGTGTTTTGTGCCATTTTGGACTTTGAGTGTTGCAGAAGTCGATAACTGCTGTGTGGTGTAGAGCATCTACTGTGCGGTGGTATCACAAGGCTGTATGGCGTCCTTACATTGAACGCAAATCGATATTTGGACGCATGGCCTGGAGGTCAACAAGACCATTAGAGATAGTTTTCTACAGCAGCACCTATATGCTGACTGTGAATCAAAATCACACCCCATTAACCTCGATAGGGCCCAACTTTTGCTTTAAGTAGTGTTTCAGCAAAACAAATGAAGGGCATGGTTTCAGGGCTGGAAAACGTCCATCCAGACAAATCATTTAATACTGTAGTCAGTCTTTAGCTCTTTCTCCTGTTTGAATAAGTGATTAGATGTAAGTGGAAATAAAAACTGGGGTTTCAGTAAGAGTTCAAAATAAAAATCAAAATAAGTGCACTTCAAGGACAGTTCGTGTTTTCAAATCATATCGTCTGTGATTGACTTGGGGTCCCGTTGAATAAATCCGCTCCTCAGCGCACTGCGCTTGGAAAACTTTTTATTTTTTAACTAAAAGTCCAGAGAGGGTTTGCTGAGCACGCACTTCTTTTTCAGCTCCATCCTGCTTCGCATTAATACATTTACACACATTTACACCTCAGAGCTGCCCAGTACAACCGCAGTCTTCTGCTAATCCCACCAGGGGTTAAGTGCGCTGCTCAGCTGCATCTCAGTTGTAAAGTGAGGGGAGAAACGCTTTTGTGTCGTTTTTCCTGGGTCCCCCAGTCGCAGTTCTGCTCCTCTGTAACACGCCCAAGGGCATCTGAGGTATTAGCAGCATCTCAGAGACAGAAACATCCTTTAACTCCTAATTTCTCAAGCTCCTTCCAGTCAGTGCACTTTCTGTCCCAGACAAGTGTGATCCGCCACCCCCTGGAAGACAATCGAAGCTATTGGTGTTTTTCTTCAGTGGTAGGTAGGACCAGACAAAACAGCACTTAAGGTAAACATAAATTTGAGAGCTGTCTCAAATAAGGTGCCCTCCACACAGTATTTATTGACAGCAACAGAGGGAATTTGTTGGGTGAAGAGGCGAAGACGGTTGGCGGTAGTTCCCCCTCAATGTAAACGTCATTTGCCATGGTTCCACTGCAAGCTAATGGCCAAATGAACACTGACTTAAACCCCACCTGGTCTCATTAGACATGCCGCATTTTAGTATTGTACACAACATTAAACCAATATTGATGCCGGGACCAGTTGCCCCCGTTGTGTAAAACCTCTGTGCTGAGTCAAGCTAGGTGGGCTAAAAGTGAGGTGAAGGAGTCGGTGAGGGGCTGTATACCAATCTGTCCCCCCGTGGAGCTTTATAAAGATTAAACAAAATTAATTAAGTTCCTGTTAGTCTAAATGACTTATCTGAGGTCCGCCCAGCCCATTGCACGCAAGGCTAAACCTCATCAGATGCATACTAATGATTCAACCGCCGCTGCTGTGGCGAGGGGCATTAAAACTGGCTGACTCTCTGCTTCCCAAATGACTGCATGCTATCACCTTGGGTTTTTGTGACAAGGCCACGGCAATTAGCTTGGAACATGGGGGAAAAAGAAAAAAAAAAAAAAAGGCCAAACACATAATAAAAATAAAATAATTGCCCCTGTAATTATCCTCATCTTTCTCACTCAATGTCACATCGAGAAGCTGGCAATGCTCTGCGGGGAGTGAGGAATGAGTCTGGGGCTTTTTTTTTTGTTGCTGTGTAAACTGGATTAGTGCTCTGCCTGTCCCACCGTGGCAGGGGAGTGATTGGATTAACGGCGTGGAGAGCACAGCAGCATGGCAGGGGGATAGATTACTGGCCCAGTTGGGCTCTTCGATGGGCGCTCCACGGCCTGCAGGGAGCCCTGGGAGGCCCCAGACATCTTAAAGGGCCCCGATAACCATCTATACACTCTCTCTCCCTGCTCCAACCACACTGCTATCTTTGCTCTCCCAGCTCAAACAGCAGTGAACACAAGTTCACTTTTAGAGGCTATGATGTCCATTAGGTTTCTACCTGCTGTGCTGCTGCCAAGTGGAGATAAAGTGGTATCTACTCTGGCTGCTGCATGCCGGTGGGTGGTGAAAGTTTCTGAAGGTTTTCAAAACACACGCACACACACACACACACACACACAGAGCACTATCATGCAATTTTACATTCACATTTTCAGTATTTAGCTCCCCCAGACCGATTTCTGCAATACAATATCTTGATAGGCCGCTCCTCTGTGTTGCTGCTGACTTTCTTGCTGCACTCAGAACATGACATTACTGGCAGTGCAGCCCGGTGATGCTGTTAAAGCACATGTCACATATATTTGAGGATTAGTAATTAACAAGTGTCTGAAGCCATGTGGGGCTGTGAGGCTTTGAGATAAATGTTAATATGGCTATGATAACATGATCAAAATGACAATGCCAAGATGCTTATACGTAGCAGGCTTAATGTTCCCCATGTTTACCGTCTTAGTTTTAACATTTGCTAATTGGCACAAAAGGCAAAATACAGGTGAGACTGATGGGAGTATCGCCAATATTTAGTCATTAAGTGCTGAGGATGGTGCAGCAGGAAAACTCAGATGTTCACAGAAGTGATTACATATACCATATAACATGTTAATTAGTTGGCTTTGGCGTTTGCCTTTATGGACAGAGCTAGGGTTGCTGTTTTTGTCTGCTTCCAGTCTCGGTGCTAAGCTGAGCTAAGATGCTGACTTCATATTTACCCTGAAGACGTGAGAGTGGTATCAATCTCCTCAACCAACCCTCGGCAGGAAAGTAAGCTTGCATATTTTTCCAAACTATTAAAACCAGCTCTAAAGAATGCAAAGAAGACTTCCTCTGAGGTCAACGGAAGCACCTCCGTCATTTCTCGGATTATGTAAGGAGTGCTCGACTAAAAGAGAGAGAGAGAGAGGGAGAAGAAAAACAAAACCCAAAGGGAAAGGCATGCAGGAGTAATAAATATGGCCTGTGTACTCATTAGCACCAAGCTGCATACAGTTTTGAGGAGCTTGCGCTTGATAAATAATGCAGCAGAGGAGTGTCTGTTTGATCCTTGAAACAGTAGAAACCTGGGGACCATTTTTCTTCAAAGCGAAGCGGTGCAGGTAAGCAGAGGCTTCCTGGCAGAGTCACAAAGAACACTAAGTCCTTGAAACCGAGTCATTAGATTATAACATTGTTACAGTGTTTGATAGTCATTAGTCTGCAATTGAAAAATGCACATTCTGGCTTTAAAGCAATTTTTATTTCCTGCTCAAATGCTACGGGTAGATTTGTATGCGCTGTCGCCGTCTCTAGCCTTAGTACTTCAACGCTGGACCCGAGCTTTCTTCTTCTGAACGCCATCTTTCTTTACATTCCGACAACGTTGCGCTCATTGAAATGAAGAACAAAACCCCGCCACTGCTAAATGAAAACACTCACGCTGCAAGCAAGCCTCTTGAGAGAAGTGTGAGGAATTTTTAATATTCTCCCCCCCAAAAAAAACAAAAACAAAAACAAAAGTAGAAACTGGAAGCCACTGCATCTTATCCCCTAACAACAACCTATATGTCACTGTTCATAATTTGGCTGTAATGAGCTGGTTTGAACGCGTTATTTTCGGCCCGCTGCTTTCAGGAAAACAAACTTCTGCTGTGAGTTTTTCTCTCATGCCACCCAGAATTGAATTTAACAAGAGTAACAAAAAAACAAATGGAATAATCGTAATAAATCGAGGAGCAGCTGTCCTCGGACTCCTCATTTGACATAACCAATGAATATCGTGCAAATATAACTGGGTATTATAGGAAAAATTGGCTGTCAAGGGCCATCAAGTTTAGTTTGCAATGCATATTGTACTAGTAACTCTGTTCTTTATTAAAGAAGACGCGCAGTATAAAGAAAGCTGTTATTACACTGTGAGGAAATAATGCATGTATTTGAAAAGACTGACAGTGACCCTGCATGAGCTCCTCCATCTGTCCTATAGATCCTGTTCCTGAACAGTTCTGATAAAAAAAAACAAAACAGCATTTCACCCCATCCCCATCTTCCCACTTGCACCTTTAATGCAGAGGCATCTTTAGAGCATTCACTGTCATTTATACCTGCCTAAACATGCATAATTCAGCGCTTCACTCTCTGAACTCAGGAAAACATTACCTGATGTATCACGAGGCAGTGGTATAAAACACGTACATAGCGGCACCGTCGCTGCCACCGGCCTGTGCCGGTTCTGCAGTTGTCTCTTTTGAAACAACACAAAAGCGTATTCAGTGCAGGCGGAGCAGGAGGATATGACAGATGGATGTGATTTAGGACAATATTCATCTCTTTCTTGAAGTTGTTCCCTCCTGCTGCAAAGTGTCTCGGGAGTCCCAGAGGGCAACAAGCGTCAATACGACTAGTCAGCGATGGGAGGATTGTGTTCTTGGCAGGGCGCTGCTATTTATAATCACTCAACACAGGGAAAGTGTCCAATACTGTTAGGAGCTCCTTATCTCTGGGCTCTGTCAATATTCCTGTGTGTAGGCGGGCGGTGATGCTATCACAACGCACCAAACAGCAGCTTCACACAAGGCATGCCACACACGCACATACTTACATACACCACCCCGAATTCAAACTGACACTGGTCTTTTTGTTAAAGCGAACCGTCGCTCTGGTTTCCGCCTAATCCATCGTGCGGCTTTGCAAGAACTATTCCCCTCTCCCTCGCTGCACGCACTGCAGTGGGCACGCACGAACGCACGTGTGTGTGTGTGTGTGTGTGTGTGTGCGCCTGCGTGTGTTTGTGTGTGCCGCATCAGTAAATTATTCAATAAATTATTCAACCGTGTGAAATTTCCTCAATAAATTCAACACTGAATTTGATAGAGGGAACCAACATTTGACTGAAATGTCCCCTCAGACTGGCCCATCTCGCTCTTGCAGCAGGGGATGTTAATTCTCTTCTTCATATGTATTTAGTCATTTGTAATCACAGAACTTGAATCAAAGCAACTTTGGGGCTCATCGTTAGTAGTTTTCTGCAATTTATCCCAACAGGGAGCGACCGATTCCCTGGACACCGATCTATCTAACTCCCTTGTTAGCAGAGGCAAATGGTACGCACGAACTGAGTCGCCGGCAGCTTTTATTTCGCCTGTCACTGAGGAGTGTAATGTGCTTGATGGTTCACCGGTTCACCTAACAGGTTGACCGCCCTCTGCACAGACACCCTGACCGGCCAGCGTGAGCGTCCAGCGTAGGGCCAAGGACGTGATCCTTTACTGGCTTCCCATTTGTGAATATTACCTGCAGTCCAGGACCGACATTGGGCCCCTGTAATAGCCAGCGAGTGGTTTTACCCAACACTACCCTGGCACTTCCTTTTTGACTATACACATGATCCCAGTACAGTACAAAACCCAGCTTACACAGCTCCTCGTTCCCTTGTTTTAGGCCTTATGTCTATTGAATCCTCTTGCAACTACTCTCTGTCTGTCTTTTGACTGAACCGTTAACTCACTGCACCTATATAATAGGCTTATAATTGTTCAGACAAGAACAATCAGTTGAGCCATTTAATCTTTCAGCTAAGCAGTATCTGCCTGCTAAATCGGCTGTGACTTGAGTCTTCAGAGACAATTAGATGAGCTGCTGTTTGGGCTACAACAGGAAAACATGCTCAGTATTGTCCTCTCTTTGTCCACAGGGACCCACCTGAGCTGTTACAGAAACAGTGGGAGCTGCCCAGTGTCCCCGGAGTCACACTGGTTGTCAGCGGCATTCAGTAGAGTCGTACCGCTTGTTACTAAAGTGCTATGCTACTCAGTGTATTTGGGCGGGCTTTGCATAAGGGATGAGACTGTGGGCACCATTCAGACACATCTTAGGGAAGACGCTTGACACTCAAATGACCTTAATTTTGCAAAATGCCGTTTGTGTCTACTAGAGAAAACAACCAATAACCCTCCTATTCTGAGGCATCTTTCCCCTTTGACACTACAGCGTTCGATAAGACCGCTGTTTGATCTGTGGATCGAACCCAGCGTTGGCCTGGAAAGTGAACGGTTTAACCCAGATTTTGTCCATGGTGACCCCCAAACCCAAACATATTTCTCCTAAACCAGAAGTAAAGCATTTTTTCAAGTTTATTAATAGTTTCTCTGAGTGTCGGGAGCATAAAAGTAACCAAGACAGTGACAGTTCTTCAGATGTGTAATAAACACAGTCAGACGACTTCAACTGTCATTTTCCCTTCAACATAAAAACTTTGGCTTTTTATAATTCACCTCAAATTAAATTAGTTCAACATTTCAACATTCGAATCCACAAAAGTCCCATTTCAGGTTACCACAGGGGCAGCTGACACTCAAAATGGGAATGGCACACACAAAAATCCGTGCATGCATGCTCCTCGTGTATTAAAGCAAAGGGGAGACTTGCTGCTAAAAAAACCAAAAAACAAATACACAACCTACACGCGAGATGAATAGCGGAAGATCTGCCATGGTTACCATAAAACTGGCCCACATGAAGCTGCCGGTGTCTAAACATCCAATTATTCTCCTCCACAAAGAGCTCACAATGAGTAATCAAGACTGTATTTATATACCCTTGATGCTAAACCCTCAATAAGCTCCGAGTGTGCTGGAGTGGCTGGACAGTGAACATACCATTATGTCACAGAACAGGAGAAAGGTGCAACACAGCATTCAGTACAGCTGTGAAACTGGTGCTAGCCTAAAACCATTTGTTTTAGATGAACTGTACGCATGTTTTATGTTGCTTGGTCCGAACAGCCGCCCAGAACTGCAGCACTGCTGTGATCAGAGATCTGTAAACAGAATTATGCATGACCATATTTAATAAAGTCAGAGTAATGATTTTCTGTTTCTGCTGGAACGTCCTCATCGCCAACCTGACACTCTTCTATCCTGTGACGGCCAAAACAGTTAGTAAGATATGTTGACACACGCCCGATACATCCACGGCCTCACTGAAACACAAACACACGGAGAATCCCGACACAGTTCTTCAACCATCCAAACAAAATATTCAGATTTTAATCATATACACACCACACAGATGGTGCGCATAGAGGAAGTGTGTACCAAACACTAAAGGCACCTCGATCAAATTTCTTTACAAATTATTTTACGTGTGTAGAGCTGCTCACCCAGCAGGCAAGTACTTCATAACTGCTGGCATTGCCCCTAGCAAAGTCCGAGCTGGCCCAGCTGTCATGCTGGGAAAACAGAATCAGGCGCACCTAAAGTCATTTCACAAGACCAGGCTGTTTAAGGGCTCCAGATCTGTAGCAGCCATCGCTCCATAATATTCACTTATTTATTCAGCAAAATGCTAAATTCTTCAGACCAGCAGCTGCCTCCTAGTTTGCGGCGTTCAGAGTTGCTAATCGTGTTAAACAGTAGAGAGGACATGAATTGGAAGCTATATAAACAACCCTCTAAGCATCAGGCTGGAGGCTCAGCAGGCTCATCTCCTACCGCACTGCTAAACCCCTCCATCCTCGTATGAATGTAGGAGGGGGATGGTGTGGGGCCTGGGGAGGAAGAGCCCTTTACTCGCCTTTGAAGAAACAAAAAAAAAAAGATGGAAACAAAAACACAGAAACAAAAAAAATGACCCAAAAGAGAGCAGCAGTCTTCACCCCCCCCTGAAATACAGCTTTAATTTGCAACCCATGAGGATTTTTAAGGTCGTTTCGGACCCAGTAATGAACAATGTCAAAACTATTTTGAACATCTACACCTAAAAGTACTTTTTATATCACGTGGAATCAAATAATGCTTGTGCCTTATGATACAATACACAGAAAGAGGCACAGGGATGGCCAAAAACTAAATTAAAGAACCAGAAAGTGGATTAATCCCAGAGCTGTTTGCTCTGCACGCCATGAAAGCAAGTCGAGCGTAGTAAACACATTTGAAATCAGGTAAATTTGGCATTTTTACTTCAGCATTTCAGTCAGAAGTCTCTCTGGGGCCCAATATTTTGATGACAGATGTCAAGCATGAATCCTCTTTAAGTCTTACCCTGTAGTAGTCACTGCTGTAGATGTCCCTGGACATGCCAAAGTCTCCAATCTTGACCAGCAGGCCGTTGCCCACCAGGCAATTGCGGGTTGCCAGATCTCTGTGGACAAAGTGCTGGGAGGCCAGGTAGACCATGCCTGAGGCGATCTGGGTAGCGATGTGCAGCATCTGGGAAAGGCCTAGCTCTCCATTGGACTGCAGCGGCTGGCCGTCCACCAGGATCATGGCGTCAGGGCCGTGGGCTCTGGGTTTCACACAAAAACAGATAAATTAGCGATGAGCCGATACTGAGCATGGAGTCCTCAAGTTTCTGTTTTTAAGCAGGCATGTGTAACTTTTGCTGAGCAAGTGTTTATCTGTGATGTGACATAGAGTGGCAGCCAAACAAGCACAGCAAAGTCATAAAATCAATGAGCTGACTCAGTCGTGAACATTAGCCACTATAAGCCTCTGGTCATGTCTGTCTTTTGTAAAAACTGCATGCAGAAACCTTAAATAACTTGCAATAGCACGGCAGACGTTAACCTGACTGCCTGATTAATAAGTAACCCAAAGCTCCACAGAGTGTTAATAAACCCTACTGGTGCCTTTTCTACCTATTGAGAATAATTAGCATAATAAAGAACAACTATTTCCAAAAAAAAAAATATATAACCTGCAAGCAGCTTTAATTGCACTGATAAATCGTTGAGTGTCTGCACAGTTTTGTTTTTTTTTAATTATTTCTGTGGCTTTTGGGTGAGTATTTAATGATTTTGGTGGGTTTTGCAACATTTTCATGCATTTCAGCACACGCATTCACCAGGACAAACGTCTCAGCCGGTTTCTCTTTGTCCCTTTCTCAGTCTTACCACAATACAATGCTCTTTGTTTTAAAAGGTTGTGTAATAATTCTCCTCCATTGTGCAGGGATTAGCAGTCCTCTCCTTTAGTGAGTGTCTTTTTTGTCCCTTTACCTCTCTTTTACTTCACAGACATCTCGTGGTGGCTGAGTGAGTTCAGGCCGCCCTCTGATTATCTGAGGGTTGAGCTGGACCCACACATCAGATACTCTATTCATTCCTACGGATTCTCCACACATCTCATTTGTTAAATGTGACCAACAGGACCAATAGACCAAAAATCAGCCACGTCTTGCACCTTGCATGAAAGAATTTCATCATTCGCGACATTGCCTTTCATTTCAGGAATGATTTCCCAACAGAAAGTCTTCACGCACTCTTGAATCCCCGCACACACACACACACACACACACACAGTCTCACACTCAATCGTAACATGTCATCTTTTCAACTATTGCTCAAACTTCAAAAACATGATAGACCACACACACACACACACACACACACACACACACAGCTGCTGTCAACGCACTTGAAACAACACACTTCTATCCCAGACTCCTCCTGTGCACACTGACATCAACCCTAGTGAAGCTTCCCATTACCAAAGCGCTCGCTGTACCGGCATCGTGTCGCTTTTGTTGAGGCTTATCAGAGGTCACTTCCCTTGGTACGGTCTGACATTACGAACAAAAGCACTAAAGAACTCATGTTTGCCAGCCCAGAAACCTGTGAAGTTGGCTGGGTTCTGTATCGGCAGCAGGAATTTTATAAAAGAAATCCAGTTTTCTTGGACTTCCCTAAGTTTTCGATTGACGTACTCAAAATAAGTTGGTAGACGCTTCCATCTTAAAGTCTACCCAGTGCCCTGAGTTAAAACACTTCTAGTACAAGTAGACAAACATATACACATTTGCCATGTAATTAGGCACTGTCTGTTATTATGATGAAGTCCTCATTTGCTTAGGCACCAGGTTAATTTAACCGTCAGTGAAGAGCTGACCTGAGGAATTTGTTGAGGTCTCCATGCTTCATGTATTCGAACACCATGATGAGAGGGTCTCCGTCTACGCACACTCCGTAGAATTTAACAATGTGGTCGTGCTGCAGGTTGGTGAGCAGCTCTGCCTCCCTTTGGAAGTCCTTTCTTGCTGACAGGTTGGGATCTTTTAGTGTCTGCCGGGGGAAATTAAAAGTCAGATTCACACATTCAGAGAAGGTAAACATTACAATGGTGACTGGGAGCAGTTATTAGCTTCAAAGCCCTGTCCAAAACGCAGCCTGTGTTTTCTCTAGTAAACCACTATATCTTGTGGCGCCTTCAGTATCGAACAGCTTACACTGCCAAGCATTCATCTGATAGTAAATTCAAGCAATCATTCATTTAAGCCAGACCATTAATGCTCATTGTTAAAGCAAAACACCAGCAAAGCACCACTTTGGCAGCTATATGAAGGCGACTTTCTTGACATGAACTTGGAGCACCGGACTTCTAGTCTGTATGAGTTTAAAAGCCTGCAGAAGGTGCATATAATAAACCCTGTCTTCGGCTCAGCCCAGACCTCCAGCCCTTCCAGGAACACGCCTTCCTTGGCTGACTCTGGGCCCTAAATTACGCTGCAATGTTTCACATGGTGTAGTTTTTCCATTTACCATTCCCTTTTCTAGTTACACTCTTTGCTCTTCCTCTTTCCCCTGTTTTACTCTGTAATCCAATTAGTTGACCGCTCTTGTTCTCAAATCATACGCTCAGTTCGCCCAATTTGTCCTTGTAGTAGTGCGGCTGGGAGGATGACAATGTCATTTTGTTAGTCCATCCCTTTGATTCCTATGTGGACAACTATTTGGTGGATTGCTATTGAATATTTTACAGACAATCATGGTCCCCAGAGGGTGCATCTCACTTATTGATTACCTGACTTTTCCTCTTTGTGCAGCGCAGCGCCACAAAGGGCTCGCCAGTCGTGATTTCCACTGAAATGGCTCAACAGCAGCTGAATGGTTTACCATGAAATTAGAAATAAGTAAATCCTAATAACTCTGATCATCCCCTGACTTTTCATCTATCTGCAAAACTAATGAAATTCCCATCAGCCTCTGCTGAGCTTAATCTGCTGTGTTTAGTGCTAATCAAAAAGTGTTGGTGGGGAAAGACGTCATGCTTCACAGAGCTTTTAGCATGACTGTAGACTCTTACTCTTGTTGTCCTGGATGTATTTTTATATACCCGGTAATCAGGTCTTGTTACTGCCACCAGCTGATGTTGTTGACATGCTTGTTTGCCCTCATTTGTTTATTTTATATTTATCTGTTAGCTTTGAAACTGTGAAGTAGTGTGCACTGACTGAACAGTCTTCTTCACCTTTTCCTCTCGGCTGTTCCCTTCAGGGGTCTCCACAGAGAATCTTCTTCTTCCATCTCACCCTATCCTCTGTGTCCTCCTCCCTCACACCAGCTACCTTCATGTCCTCCTTCACTACATCCATAAACCTCCTCTTTGGTCTTCCTCTAGACCTCCTGCCTGGCAGCTCTAACCTCAGCATCCTTCCACCAACATATTCACTGTCCCTCCTCTGAACATGTCCAAACCATCTCAACCTGGCCTCTCTAACGTTATCTCCAAAACATCTCACATGAGCCGTCCCTCTAATGTGGCCATTCCTGATCCTATCCCTCCTGGTCACGCCCAAAGAAAGCCTCAACATCTTCAGCTCACTGAGCAGTATTTTCTATATATATATACTGTTAACACAGTAACAGTATGTGGCTATATGTTATACCTGCTTACTATCCCCACACCTAGTTTTCAGGACAGTGATCGCAGCAGCCGTAAAGTTCAGGCGGTGTAGATGTACCTGACTGGAACAACTCTAGCCAAAACAAATTGATCTGATTGGTAAAAGGATCAAGTAGGGAGTTCCTTGAACTCCTCTGAGGTGGCGTACACATGAAATATCAAATCTTGATGGGATGTCAGTTGAAGCCGCCAGTACCAGGAGAAAGAAAAAAAAAAATCAAATAACAGCAATAACGTGTCTTACTGCAGCCTCTGTTGGAGGAAAAAAGACTCTTGACACTTCATCAGCAACAAGAAAATACAGCAAGTTGCTTCTCTTGATCTCCTTGGCCTTGAGTCCTGCTTTCCCAGCCTGCTGCTGACGTTATTACAGATGGAAAGACCTTGGAATGGAAATACATTTACTCATACGTGCTCTTCTTGCAGCGAAGTGCTGGAGGTGGTTGAGATGTACGGCGGAGTAGGTAAAATGGCCATAAAATTCTATTACCAAATCAAACCGCACTCTTAAGGAAATGTTTCTTGTCTGGGCGCCCCTCCAAAACAATACCTTCAAGTGCTCGACTACAATAAATTGAGGGAAAGAGCCGCAATGAATTTTCCCTTTGTTGACCTTTAAGTGTATTCAGAGGGCCTCTTTCTGCTTCATCACAGACAGGAACACGTTCAGATTGCATTGTGTATTTAAAATGAGGAGGACACTGCGGTGGGGGCTTATTACAAAACAGATTAACATTATCTAACGTTCTTTTTTGTTAATGCTGTTAATCTAAGAATAGGAAGTGACAGCCAGACACTCATCTTCCTCTCACTTCTCCTGTTGTCAAGGTCAGGGTGTTTCTTACTGGGTTTTTTTGTTTTTTTTTTCCTGAGTACATTTGCTGAGCCTGCAACCTCACGTTCAGCTTCACTGTGCTCCAACATTCATATAGTTCCTCATATTCACACTGGAAGCTGCCAAGCACAACTTAATGTTGAGCGGTGTGTACGCACTGATAACCAGCACACAGGGGCAACGGTTCTAAAAGCTTTAAGTGCTCTAAAACAATCACGTTCGCTGGGGTATTAACTTTGCTCCACAGTAATTGCTGGTCCCTCAGCTGATACTTAGACAGGTTTTGAATGGGTACAAAGACACGCAGAGGTTGGGGCGTCCAGCCCCTGATGGGAGAGCACAGAACACTTTTTAACTCTCTTTTTATCTGCATTATGTCACAGTTTTCAGATCTCTAAGCGCCACGCTGACAATATTCATTACTAGATTTTCATATTTGTACGCGCCCATTTAGTCCATGTCTGCAGAAAATGCTTCGTAACAAGGTAGCGATTAAACCTACACCACAGAGCTGAACCCGTAGACCTGTTTTGTCATTTAGAGGAATAGTTTGACATTTTAAGAAATATGCTTAACCACGTTCTTGCCGGGAGTGAGCTAAGAGGAGTCCATTGACTACATGACGCTAGAGTCGGTTGGCTTAGCCTAGCTTTGTCTCACACCGTGGCTGCGTCTGAAATCACTGCCACTCCACTCCACTTACTACTCCTTATGGAAAACTGAGTGGTGAACTAGTGAAGAGTAAATAGGATATTTGGACACTTATTCGTAGCATTTTGTGTCATCACTAAGTTGCTAATTAGTGGCTAAAACCAGATCTACAGCAAACCTGGTTGGTCATGCTGCCAAGTATGTGTGTTTGCTTAATTGCGGCTAGGAATCAATTATATCACGTCACAAACTTGTGTGGATATGCTTTCTGGGATTTTATTTATTTACTTATTTATTTGATAAAACTAAATTATTTGGCAAAGAAGCAGGAGCAGAGGCAAAACTACTGAGCAAGCTTAGTTTTACCATAGCCGATATAATGTAGATATGAGGATTCAAAGGCAGCTTGGAGTTAAGTTAGGTCAGCGCTGGAGAATGGTGTTGACTGTCAGAAGGATCGGTGCATTAATGACTACACTGCCTGATAGCCTCTGCAGCTGCAGGGCCTGGTGATAGGTCAAACTAACTAACTAACCGCATGCACAACTCCACTACTTTTCACATCTATACAGCGAGACACATTGCATTGGAGAGCCGTTAGCAGAAAGCAGCCTGACGTGGGCTCTTACCTTTTTTGTTTCAGCACAGCATATTGAGGATACCTTTGCACACTGGCAATGCGGGCACTCAATTAAAATGGCAGGAAATGGATACAGCACACTGTGTAGTAAATTGGAAGTGATCGCGGACACAGCCACAGTCTGGCACATAACTCCTCGTTATATCACACACTTACAGATTGTAACACACAAGATATAATAACATTATATCTTATTTTTTAACGAGACGTTACTTAGCGAGCTTCAGAGGTGGCTGGCAGGAAGGTTTTGTAGCTTTTGGGCAGAAGCAGGCGAGCTGTTTCTCTGTTTTCAGTCTTTGCTTTGTAATCACCGTACAGATATCAGAGTAATGTCATTCTTCTCATCTAACCCACCACAAGGAAGCGGGTAATTGTATTATCGGGAAATGTCTTCCTTTAAAGCTGTTCTTAACACACACACACACACACACTCACACAACTGCACAATCACACGGTGAAGATGTACCTTGACAGCCACCAGCATCTTGTCCTTGGTGGGGCTGAGGTTGTAACACTCTGCCAGGAAGACTTTACCAAACGCTCCTTCACCCAACTCCCTTTTCAGGATGATGTCTCTCCGCTTTATATGCTGGACAACTAAACCGCAAGGAGACAGGGGGAGAAAAGGCGGGAGGGAGAGAAATAGTGACAAGAGTCATTTTTAAAACCGTTTCCTCAGATTTTAAGCTTCAGAACATTTTTCGAGGACAGAGTGTTAGATTTGCAGAAAAATGAAGTTTTACCCATATTAAAATCTCAAAATGAATGAATGCAAGTGGTGAAAAGAAGGAAAGCAGAGAAGATAGAGAGGTGAGAGATAATATAAGGGAAGAAAGATTGCATGCAAAGAGAGAGACATACACTCCACTGAGAGCTGTATCTGCTGCACTGTGGGTGCAGCTGCTTTGTAGTGTTTTAAATTCTAGTCAAGCTCTCAAGTTTCTAAAGATACAGTACTTAATGTGTCATGAATTACAAGGAAGTGTGTGCAAAATGATGCAGCAGACATCTTAAATTCTCAGTTTGATGTAAGAGTGAATAAAATAAAAGGAAAGAGAAAAAAGGAAAATTTGAATATTTCTCCTAATATAAGCATGGGGTCTGGGGGAAAAAAGCAGTTGGAGAATATGTGATATTGTCAAACTGTAAAAAATGTTTTATCTAACTTTGAAGCGGCTTAAGAGAGAATATTGGGAACGTTAGGGTTCAAGTGGTTTTAAATCTCCAAAGCGCAAATAAACGGCGAGATGACACCGGACCTGCCAAGCTGCAAATCTCTTATCTGGGTTCCTGGGTTTTTACTGTTGGCATTGAAACAACACATGGGGACATTTTTCTAACGAGAGCAGAATTGTAAAATGTCTGTTTCTGAGGAAAATAAAAGGGCTACCTGTGCAGAGTGTGGAAAAACAACTATCCCCCTGTCTCTCTTTATACTTCTTGCTCTATTTTTCCTAATAACTCAGTCTTACAGGATCATTTCAGACTGAACAGCTGAGTCTATCTACTTTGGATGGTGTGACCTTCAATCGTTTCTCTTTCTTTCTTCTTGTTCTTTGTGATGTTTGTGATCTCAAAGCCCATTCTTCTATTAATTGCCCTAATGAAATTACGTGGATAAAGGAGAAATGTTGTGGCCGAAAGTGTGGGGCTTAAGTTTCAGGGATAACATTTTACCCTCTGATACCTGCCGGTATGAACACGTTGGGTAGGAGAAGGAGTCGTTAGCTCCTGAACCAGAACTGCTTTTCATCTCATTCTGAATAAAACATGACGGCTCGTAGGTTTGGCATGAAAACCCCGCTGCTTTTATAAATGTGAACACATATGCGCACTTGTATATGTATACATAATTTCTAACAACAACACATTTAGATAAAGACGAGAGGCACTACATGATACTCATGGTTGGACGTCACATCCCGAGCTGTGCAGCAGCTTTCCCTGTTTTAAAATATTAATTGAAATGAAGCAAACATGTTCAACGCAAAGCACAGGAAGCAAAAGCATAGGTGAAGGGCCATAACAAAGCTATTAACTATTAAAGCAAATTCAAAATTATAAATGAATGTGAGTAATAAGAATTTAATTAAATACAAAACAGATGCAATCCAACAATATCTACTACTTTTCACCAAAATAAAAGGTCAGTGATGTCTCAGGACACATTAACTCTTTGCAGGCTACTTTTGCCCTTTTACGAACAAGAGGTTTCACGGACAAGTCTTGCCTGACATAATAGATAAGGAAAAATAATTATTCAAAGAAGAAATTGAAATTCGAATGTGATCGAAATTTGAGATAAATCTATTGATCCTATGGAGAAAAGTAAGAGATAACGGTGAAATCACTAATTCAAGACTCAGCTCTGAATCCTTCATCTTTAGCAGGACCTGCTGTATTTTAGCAGATACTCTGGCTGTCCTTGAATTATGGACTGCTGCGTATAAAGGTTTCTTTCTGAAACTGTTTAGCCGGCTCTGCTCTGTAGACCACGGTCTGTCAAACGAGGGACTACAATACCGTTTTCTACCATTATTCTTATTCTTGCATAATGTTTTTGCGTTACGAGGTGATGGTGCACTGCTGCGTTGTAAATTGTTGTCTTAATACCAAGAATGTTTTGCTCCGGTCACGGGGGTACTTGGCTGAAAAAAATATTTCAAAGGTACGTTATTGAAAAAAGTTTGAGAACCACTGCTGCTGAGACATCATGCATCATTTTCACAGTATATCCTCAAGATTCTCATATATTCCTGTGTTAGCCAAGTCACCGAGTCTAATGCATCCCCTGTAGACAAGTAAACTTGGGATCTTTATCCATCCTCCATCTGTGTGCTCTTTGCGTTAGCTTTATATCACACTTGTGGCTGCAGCCTATACATAGAGAAAATATGTCACTGAAGACTCAAGAGCACACAAGACTGTGTACACTGTGAAAGCTCTGGTGTGCCTGCAGCAGAAGCTCATGGGCTGTTTCATCTGTTGTCAAACATAATGAAGAGCTAGCCTGAAACTCTGAAGCAGGTCAATGTTGCTGGCTGCAAATGAAGCGGCTAGCTTAACTACAGTTTCCAACCGACCTCCCCCAGAGCTCTGCCCACTTTTAGTGTTGCTACACCTGTCCAGCTTTAATTTGCATTTGAATTCCTTGGCAGAGGTAAACATAAGCAGCATGATTCATTCAAAAGACATTAAAATAAAAGAATAGGCTTGCCCTCGCACTACAGCATAGACCCTCTGAAATAACTCTACTTGGATGCTGCTAAACAGGGTTAGCATGCCAGGCTAGCCATGCTAATCCACATGCAAGGC
The DNA here is from genome assembly GCA_008933995.1 of Datnioides undecimradiatus. Taxonomy (NCBI): domain Eukaryota; kingdom Metazoa; phylum Chordata; class Actinopteri; order Lobotiformes; family Datnioididae; genus Datnioides; species Datnioides undecimradiatus. The sequence goes on from WARS01000060.1 coordinate 4,974,016, forward strand.
CAACACAGAGGTTGATGCTTTATTTCTACACAAACACACACACATTCCCTTAAATCTAATAGCTGACACAGCTTAATGTTAGCATGCAGTATGTTAAATTGTTATTCTGGTACAGCTTCGGCGCAGTGGGGAAATGCTACACGGCGGACGAGCTACTCTTGAACAAGTCTGTTTGTACTGTAACCTGCAACCCCACAGAAATGTCATAGGAGCTGCTGCGTGGCCTTTGAAGCAACCTTGAGTTAGGTTACTGCTGGAAGTGGTACGTTAGTTAGCCATGCATGCTAACATCTGCAGCTTCAGTTAGAGCGGACAAACATCCAGCTCTACTGGAGACAGAAAAGGGGGACACCAACTCCAACCCTTAACACACAGAGGATGTCTCTCAATACATCTCAATGCATGCACTGCTGAGAGAGACAAGGCTGCACTTCTGGTTGCTGCAATCTTTGACTGGACAACTGCTGCTCAGAGGAGGGATTTAGGAAACGGTCTGCTTAATTAACACATACTGTATCTAATGTGTGCTTAGTTACCACGCCACAGTTTTCCTCCCCCTCCCAGGTCGCAGTTCATTCATTTGAACTCTTTCATCCGCCCTGCCCGCTGAACTCTTGCCGTCTGCGATCCCATTACGCAACTTGTAATGAATGGGATGCAGTTATTCTTGTAGTTTTGTTGTGGCTTCACCTAAAAGGAGCTCACCAAATGATGTAATCGCTGAAATGCCTCCCCATTCATAGACACAGATTACTAGTTCAGTATGTCTATTCCTCTGGGTTTTCCTTTTTTTTTTGTTTTTCTTCAGACCATCTGGTCATGAACATGTTGAAAAGGTGATTCAAGAAAAAATAAAAAAATAAATGTCACCTGCTCCTCCGGTACGTCTGGCAGACGATATCTTAACCACCGTTTCCGAAATCAGTGTTAAACATGAAGAAGTGTCCCAGTTTTAAAGTAGATCGGAACAGACGTGTCTGCAGAAGCTGGCAGCCGGTTTGCTGGGTGAGAGACCCACCAGGGACACCAGCACATCACTGCTGTCAAAGCTTCATCCTCTCGAATAAAAAAAAAAAAAAATTAAAACTCTGCTTTCCAAGACTTGAGAAAAACATCCGTCGGTCGATACACATACATTTTAATTCCAAACGTGTTTTGACTGGATCTCGTAGGCCAAATGTCTCCGACACTTTCCCAGCTGATAAAAGAACAGTGAGGTTTTCTTTTAATATCAAGTCTGAAGAGTTTCCAGACTTAAAATCTATTCCCCACTGAATCTCAACTTCTCTACTGTTGTACTTTCTTTAAAGAAATATGAATAATCTTTATCCTCATCTATTACTTTAATGCTTTTCAGTGCACTCCTCCATCATTCATGATCATTAGAGGATCAGTGTTGGCCTTACTATCGCCCGTCATGCTGAGGAGCCAGCTATTGAAGCTTATTCCACTGTTGCACCTGTCATTAAGCCTCTCGAGATGAGCTAGTCGGTGAAATACCACAAATTTAAAAATGTGAAAGTTGTCATCTGCCAGGAGGCAAAGGCTCAGACACTCCTTTAAACCCATAATGTATGTAGCAGAACATATTTCTTTGTCTAGCTTTTCCTCAGACGTTAGTATTTGATTGTTATCTTGACTTTTGCTTTATTTATCTCCTAATTTGCAGTGAGGTGAGCTGATATTTCATAGATGGACTTCTTATCTCGCATGTGCAAATTGTGAATTTGCATCTGTTTTAATGTTTTAATCACATTTTATCAGTTTTAGCGGAATACCTGCGCTTCTATCTTTGTCGGTATGTAAATTCACTTGTCTTAAGCACGGCGATCATTCATTTTAACTGTGCTTTTTTGACATTTCGCTCTTTTGTCTGACATGTTTGCCTTGGCCGCTCCACATTGTGCTAATCACACAGAGGTAATCCACCTTCACTGGATGCCAAATGAGCTCCTTCAGCACGTTTACCCTCGCTTTCAGGCACTGGAAAGCTGTGATCCGATAGGTTACCGGTTAAACTTTAGTCAGAAAGCCCAAGTATGCCTCAACTGAAGGCGTCAGGAAGGGACAAGAAAACAAAAACATGAATAAAAATGAGAATTTAAGAAAACAAGGTGTGTGGACGCATCAGTTTGACCTGTAAGACTGACATCGCTGCTAATTGGCAACTGTTCAGTCACTTTCAGACGTATTTTAAATGTATTTGGACTTGTTTAAACACTCTGACACCGACACGGCACACACCACACAAACAAGCTGATCTAAACAAGCTGTTGTTACTGTGCGGACGTCTCAGTTCACACCCTCATAACTGTGCCGCGGCACTTTATCACATACTACTTTTCTAAAAAAGGTTATAATTTAAGGTTACAGCTCATAATCCAAAACAGCTGGAGTAGTTTGGCAGCAAAAAATGCTTTTCATCTGCAAATGACCACAAACCCCTGCGCTGTTATCAGCTCAGGAACGATCCACGTGCCTCTGATAGCTGAAATTAATTTCACCCTAATTAATGTTCCGTTCTCTTTCTATGTTTCACGGCCCAAAATTTCATTTTTAAGACATTTAATAAATCGTTAACTTGTGTATTTCATCTGATTATAAAGCAAAATAATCATCTTAGTGTTTACCTGCGTTTGACAAATTCAATTTATATTCGTTATACCTGAGAACGTGCTTTCCTTAAGTCAACTGTAGAGTGGTGACGCTGTTTAGTCACTGGTAACAGTTTAAAGCCAAAGCAAACTCGTAGTCTTCTGACACAATCAACACTGACTGTGGTGATATCACTCAGGGCTGTGTAGCAGATTTTGCAGCACTCCCAACATTAATAATAATAATAATAATAATAATAATAATAATAATAATGAGGGCATTTAAATGCAAACAGCCTAACCATCATAGCTGGGTGTGTGGGTCTCATTTTTATAATACCACTGACTGTTGACCGGTGATTAATGTCTGCACAACTGTAGCAAATCCAAATGGAGGTTTCTCCAGAGATATCACAGTGGTTACCTCTGAAGCATCAACATTGGAAAACTATTTAACTCTCCATTTGTACCAGTTGCCCCCACTTCCCTATTTCCTGGATGTAAATATTCGATCCAGGGCTGTTGTATTCGGCTGCTAAATGCTCACCGGCCACCTTACTCCTCCTCACTGATGGAAATGAAGCAGCTATTATGGAGCGCGCCTATCGACAGTGGCGAGGACAAGTTACTTTAACCTTCAGCTTCCACTGCAGGCAGACCCGGGCTGCATCCTGCAGCCTATTTACCCAGAGTGGCACGCTGAAAAGCCCTGAGATTAAATCTCCATCCTGCAGCTCAGCATCATTCATTTGTCCTGGCTCACCTGAGGCCTCGACGCCAGCAAACATTCTCCCTGGAGGCTGAAAGACAACGCAGCACCGAGATTTACTCAGCTAGTCAGGTCAGGCTGCTGGGGGAGCACAGATGTTTGGAGGGCTTTGTTCTGCACCTATGTCCGTCTTTGTGTGTGTGTGCATGTGTGTGTGTGTGTGTGTGCGTGTTTCACCACTAAGACCTGCCAACGTTTCCCAGTTTCCCTATGTGTGTACTGTATGTCCGTTTGTGTACGTTTGAAAGCGTGTTTTTCTCGGACTACCTGCCAACTTTGTGCATTCATGTGTGTACTTCTGCCTCACAGGTGTGTGTGTGTGTGTGTGTGTGTGTGTGTGTGTGCGCGGTGGGTCAATCGATGCATGTCTCCCGGTCATTGACAATGTGTCTTTTGCAGCATGGACGCTTTAACATTGAGAAGCTGCGGCTCAATCAAAAACGCTGAGGACATCCGCCCATATTCTCGTTTCAGGCCCACGTTCAGTCACTTTGTCCGTGAAGTTACATGTCAGAAACGATTACAGGAGCAAAACAAGAAAGGCCTGCCCTCATAAAACATTACTACCTTAAGTTAAAAGTTATTAAAACTCAAAGCACCTCATTAATGTTTACGACTGGTTATCAATTATAGATTTCCTAATTAATGCTTGAAAGACAACAGACTATAAAAGCAGTTTATTGAAATTAAAAACCATTAATAAATCAATTTTTCTCATCTCCTTTGAGATTTAAAATCAAATCAAATCAAAAGTAAATTAATGTTAATGTCATCGTTGTAAAGTATTTATGGTTAAGCTTGTTTCCAAAAAGAGCACCACAGGAAGTTAACAGTTAGGTGAGAGGTACTCATCCAGCAGCTAATAGCATACAAACAGCTCGCTCCCATTAAATTCACTGTAGCACAGGGACTCTGTGTCTGTCGGCATCGTTGGGCAACTGCCACGCGAACACCAGCATTTACTGTTGACTCTCAGCGGGTATCTCCTCCTAACCTGCTGCGGCTGGCTGACTGCCGGCCCGAGTTTCTGTCGCGGCTGCCAGGCCCGTGGCTTGTGTGAATAACCACCTATGCCTGGCTGAGCTGTACCAACAGAAAAACGCATCGCCCATAAAATCATCCTGTTTACATTCGGTTAATTTGTTGTTGTTTCGAAATTTCGGGAAACAAAAGCCGTGCCAAGCCCGTGAAATGAACTCGCAGCTCAGCCACTGGCCATAAGTCCCGCAGTGTGGAGTCCCAGAGTGACTCAGTAGTGAATTAATACATGGCTAATTATGAAATATCGAATCATCGTAATTAAAATGTGTGAAATATACAAATGAACTATAAATATTTCATAAATCTTGGTACATTTGGATTTTTTTATGAACGTTATCTCTCAATATCACCATTAGTTCATTAGTTCATTATTATAGCCTTTCAGCCAATCACACGCTCCCTGCTTAGGGACTGGGACTGGGTTTGGCTCAAAAATAAATAAATAAAATTCGCTGGAGTGGAAAAAGTGGATTGTGCACTCAATCTGCTCCTTCACAGGTTCAAACCCCACCTGTGTTCTCGCCGCCGTGCACCAGACCAGACCAGTTTGCTGCCAGTAGACAGACAATGGGCATATGAAGACTAAATAATGGGAAAAGCTAGTTTCTGTGTGCCTCACTTACAGCAAAAGCTAGCTGGTGGATAAGCGCATTTAGAGTGCTGTTGCTCTGAGCTAATCGGCTAATTTGGTAGCAGTTGAGAGAGAGAGCTAGTTAAGGGAGGCGTGTGATTGGCTGAGAGATGGGAGGGAAAAGGGCGGCGACAAAAATGACCTCCTGAGATCAGAAACAATGAGTCAGCATTTCAAAATAATGACCCAACCACCGTTTCCTAGTTTATTTCACAGCTGAGATGTTGATTTATTTTCTAACGTCTTCATTTATTTATGTAACATTGGACAGCACGTGGCTCCATACTGCCGCACTTATGCATAGAGATGATGTTGTGATTGATTTCCTTTTGACAATGGCGTCTCCCTCAGCTCGCCCTCAGTGTTATAGCTGGATTAAAGTTTAAGCATTAAGTACACTTAAGCACTAAGTACTTCACACTTGCTTCTCGGGGGGGGGGGTTCTTATGCCAACGCAAAATAGTTATACTTGACATCTTAAGAAGAGAGGCATGCTATCCACCCTGAGCTGCGAGTCCCTACAGATACAGTATAAAATGTTTTTATAAAAGGCAGAAAAGTACATTTATGTAAGACTGCTTTAGAAAAATGTTAATAATCGAGGTTCCATTCTGCCGCTAACAAAAAAACAGTCGGCTGGGTCCTCGGTGGTGAGGATAAATTGAATTCATTACAGCGTAAACCTGTCAACGCTCATGAATATGCGTGACTTGCACATCCAGCTTAAATGGGCCGCTCTTTGGTCCGGTGTTAATGCTAAAACATGTGTTCTTGTGCGGCTCTCGTAAACTACTTCCCACATTTGTCACAAAATGACAAGCTACGCGGTTACAGGAACCTCGGTTTACAGTAGAAACGTGGAGAAATGTTTTAATCGAGTCCAGCCTGCAAGTGAATTTGCAACCCAATTAAGTACGTTCGCAGGAGCAAACATCTTTGATTTCATGTTCAAGTTCTTTAATTTTTCCATTCTCGGTCTTTTGTCTGAAATGCGAATACGTGCCGACAAAAGCGGCTGCATTTGCACTGTTTCACGGCGTCTTTCACCGCGTCTGGGGGTTTGTCTGATGGGATCTTCGGTGAATTTTAATGGGCTTTGGGTCTATCTGGAAGTAGCTTTCGTAGGGCTGCACCTGGCATCAACAAGCATCGTTTGAGAGCTTTTTCCACCAAGACGTTTCACGTTGGCTCCCTTCTGGGCCCGGGCTGAAAGGGAACTCATCCTGGACTTCTTGAGTAACAAATTAAAGTAGGTTGTTTGAATTCATAACTGGCTAGACTGCGGGGCTGCTCTGCTTCAAACTATAATTCATGGAATCATAGCCTTGGAGCATGATAACTGCCTTTCAATCAATCCGCTCTGCATTTCCATTCATTTGCGGAGCTTTCAGCCCGCCAAATTACTCACTCCTTGTCTCTGCTGGAAACATTTTAATCTTCAAAAACATCACCTTGAGCATAATTATGTCTCTGTTACCACCAAAAGCAGAGGGGACAGAGTGGGGGTTTGTCCGAGCTGTGCCCACGTGTGATATCCCCTAATAACATGGATATAATTAAAGGCTATGCGTTATACTCCAACATCAAAAGCTATTGTCTAAATTTGGCCAGCGGGATGTGACAAATCCGTAATTAAAATAGCAAGCTGAGTGATAAAACAAAGCCACTTGCTGGGAGACAGCGGATCCGGCTAGATATGGATCTGTCATTAGGCTAAAGAATTGTCCTTTGCCTTCTCCGCCCTTATCTTCGTAATGCGGCTACGTTTCCCTAGGATTGGCCTTTTCCAGCTCAAAAAAAAAAAAAGAAAAAGCCGATCTCAACGAAACGCCCCAATCAGTCCCGGCTCGCCTGTTTACCGCGACGAATGTCGGGGGGCACTGGTTCATCCGGAAGATGAACCAAGTGCATGATGGCACTTCATGTTTTTAAATTGGCATTGGAACGACAACTGTGCTAACACTTTTCCCCCGGTGCCCCCAGTCTCACGAGCTTCTTGCAGCCGCGTGTGCGCAGGTTCAAGCAGAGGGCAACTACAATTGGATGATATTTATGTTATTTGTTCACGTTTCCCCCCCCCGAAGTGAGGGATTGACAGCAGCACTTCTGTTGTTCTCCCGACAGCCGCGATAGCATGCGCTCAGTTGTTCTAGAACCATTAAACTGATGGTACACATATATATATATTTATATATAAATATATATTGCCAGGATTGACTTGAAGATCAAACACTCATGAATAATACATTTGGTAAGGCACACTGGAATCACTGGTGTGAGCTCTGCAGCGGGCGATTTCCCACCACATGCAGCTGTTTTAACAGAAGCCAGCATGGCGGAGAGCAGCGAGACACGGTTCCTCCTCCTCCTCCTCCTCCTCCTCCTCCTCCACTTTACTGTTATTGTTAGAGCTGATTTGAAAATGCACAGAGCCCGACAGCCGGGGCCGCTATAAATTACCCAGCGGACTGGCGGTGGAAGCAGACAGGGACTGACCACCGCGTTGGTGAACTCCTGATGGACATAGGTGAGGAGAAGTGTGTTTAAATTTATGTGTGCTGGGTGTGACTAGTGCTGGACTGAGCTAGGGAAGTGTGTGTGTGTGTGTGTGTGTGTGTGTGCGCACATGTGTGTGAGACACCCCGGCTGCAAGCTGTTCTCCTGGACAAGAAGCTTTCAAGTAAATGAATGAATACATTATGGATTGGTGGCCGGGCATCAATAAAGCAGCCGTACTGTATCTGAGCGGAGTGAAGCTCTTTGGTTGACACGTAAAGCTGCAGGACGACCAGGCTGAGCCAAGCCAGCGGGACAATGGGGACCCAAGGGGAACCGAAGAGGGCGGGCGGCACCCAAGGGACCCCCCCCCTCGACTCAAGACACATATCAAACCACGGAGAGTTCGCCTGCATCCACCTACGTGCACAGATTCACTGTCATACACCTACACACATACTCCAGATGTGCACATGGATACACAGGCATTCTCTTTCCCTGCGTGTGTGTCCTGAGGGTAAAAGAACACACATTCGTATGCAGCGAATGATCGGCAAAGGCAGAAGCCGTTCGGAGCCATTTTGTTTTTCTAGCCGATGGCAGGAAGCAGTGGCCATTACGACCTCGTGATGAATTCAGGGTTCATTTCCTACAGTTTCCTCTTTTTTTTTTTTTTTTAATGCACGCACATGGAATTAAATCTAAAAAAAGACTGCTGCAGCATTCGGGGAGGAAGGAAACGCCGTGAAGGCCTGTACAGTACATCAAAGCCGCCGTCGAGCACAACCACGGTCTGACTTTCAATTCCAGGTGCACGGTAATCGGGAGAAAGTTTCATTTGTGCCCACTGTCATTTATTCATTAGCTCGCAATCAGATCTCCTGTGCAAGGCGTGAGATGCTATAAATCAGTCACCGGCTGGCCATTAACAATTCATGTAATTCATAATGCATAAGACCCGTCATTTATTTATTTATCACCTCTAAATGGGATTTCCTTCCCTCTCATTGGCTCCAACTCAGAAGTCAACTTCTGTTAGCCTGACCGACGGCCATTTTGAGAGCCAGCCAAGACGTAAACAATGCAGACCTAAGCTGAGAGCGGCCGGGATAGCTCGATCTCTTGTGCTGACGTTCACTCCGACGTTCCCTGACTAAATCCGCGTTGGTTCTAACTGGTGTCGTCTGGAAGGGAAGCAGCAGGCGCCAGGCTGCGGCTGGCTGCTGGCACAGTTGTTTTCTGCTCATTCTCTTGAGCGGTTGATGTAATTGTGAGTAATTAGGCCTTAAAGTGGTCTTGTCTTTCCCCAACCTGGAACACGAGTCCCGAGGGAGAGTGAGTGAGCGAGGGGGGGACACCAGTGGCGGGTATGCAGAAGGCTGCTTTAGTCTAAACAGATCCTATATGAAGCGGCTGGAGCTGTGCCACCAGCTGCTAAAACCACATGATCACGCCGACTCTGTAGATGAAGCTAAATTATACTGCCGCCCCGAGGGTCCCAGCACCTCTCACTGTAAAGATAAACAGCAAATTACAATGAAGACGCAACGGTCGGCGTGTGCCTCGTAAAGACGCGGCGTTTCATATCTGGCTCATAGACCAGATGCTGCACTATACTTCAGTGCGTTGCATGCTGCGGGATCAAGGGTCCCCCTGTGTGTCTACAAAAGCGGGTTAAACAAAGCCAATAACGGTCACTAGCAGCGATGAGCGACGCAGCTGCAGACAAACAGAAACATCACAGGGACTTACGGGTGGCGGGCTTGTTGCAGTTGTGTCCGTGTCTGAAGTACTGAGGGTTCTCCACCACGGGAATACGAGTCATCCCTATGACAACCGCATCAGGACCCGCATCCAGGGTACAGGGGGTAATAATCCCATGATTGACGTGATGAAGAGGGCTGGCGGAGTCTTCCTCGCCACTGATCACAGCTACCGGTCCTGCAATGATACAGAGGGATGATGTGTTATATAACAGCGTAAACGTGGAGCTCATCTGACTTTTAGGACATTTTGGTTTGTGTTGTGAGAACATACAGTACGTGATGGCTCAAACATGATGCAACTAGTGTCAGACCGGTTTATTGTGGTGTCCTCCGCATGAACCACAGCGAAACACCGAAAACTGAACACAAAGTAAACAAAATAAGAAAAAATACTAAACGTAGTTCCTCACGATGCAGAGAGCACTGTTTGATGAGCCTACGCCATAATAATAATCGACAGTTGGCGTCAACAAATCGTCGAGGCTTCGCAACGTTTCATTTAAAATCCTGCTACGTGTGTTTTATCAGATGGCAGCGCAACATTATTTGCTGCCTTTCTGTGACATGTATCATTGTAAATGGAGTATTTTTGGATTTTGTACCCGAAATCGTGACAAAATGGGCAATTTTAATGTTGCAAATCATGTTCTGGGTAATTATAATGAGCCAGTCCTTTCTGACATGTGCAGACAAAACAATTAAGCCCTTCATTAAAAAAGGAATGGAATTATCAGTTCATCAATAATGAAAATAATAATTTGTTGCTGCCCAAAATTGGTTAATTGATTAACTGAAGCACCTTTTCATCCATTCTTGTTGTTTGTTTGTTTTACTTGTTTACAAAATTAGCTACCACATGCATGTTTAAAGTGTTATCCGGTGGTTCTCTGCTTTCTGAATTTGTGGATTTGTGTGGAATTTCCTTTTTTTTTTAAGGTAATTGAAAATAAGAAAGTCTCGAACATGGGTTGCGGTCATCGAGTGGGATCAAGCTTCCCGTTCTGTCGCTGCAGTGTCAAAAGCAACAACTCTCATCTTCAGAGAGGAGGCAGGAAAGAAGGAGGGACGGTCGGGAAACAGCGAACGGATATAAAGTCAACAGCCACCAGTCGCTGATTCACTGGAGCTGTGGCAGCAAATCTGTTTACCCACAAAGTTGAGTCTCTCGCTCACCTTGACAACACAGTAAATAGTAATCAAGACCCAGTCATATCAAATTACAGACCCCGAGTCGCAGAGGTAGGGTGTAGTGGAGGGCGGGGGGGTGATGAAGTGACACGTGTGAGCAGCAATTTATTTACAACATTCGCTCCTGTGCAGGGTTTTCATACCTGAGCACCCGTTTTATTGGGGAGATGTGCACAGCAGAGCGCAGGGCCTGCACTGGGCGACTGCCTAGTCAACCACTGGGGGACAAGTGGCACGCCGCAGCTCTAAATCTCTGCCGACGCCTCTGACCCTCCGCCACACGGCACAGTCAGACAGATATACACGCGCCACACGGCCTCAAGTATCACTACACTTGAAATAAAATCATTGCACAGAAAGTCACCATGAGTCATGGGTAAAAGTCTTTAAAAAATGAGAAAAGATACCTCAAAGGGATCTTAGTATTACGTTCTGCTTTTTAATACAATATGAAATGGAATGAAAACCCATCTGATCAGACTGCAGAGTCAGATCGATGAGGCCTCGGGGAACGCCTGGCCTCGCTCCAAACCGCAGCACTCCAAACTACACAAAAAAAAACCCCTCCTGCTTGATTCTCCGGGAGATGAAGGTATTCGGAGGAGTGAAGGCGAAATTGGACTTCTTGACTTCAGAACATCCTAAAAAATTGCATTTATGTTACCTGAGTGATGAAAAGGCCCAACGGCCTGCGAGAGGGTTTTTATCATCGGAGACGTTGCCTCTGCACAGAATGGAATTCAGCGCCGGACGTTTCCCCCCCCGAAACGTCTATCTGGGAGTAAAGTTCCTCTCTATTAAACCAACTTTGATTTATTCAGGAGAAGTGGAAAATGAAATGAGCTAACTTTCAGCTATTTTCCCAATTCTTTTCATGCCTCGTCCCCCTTTTCACAACTTTTTTTTTTGCACTAATGTGGATCATACATAAGGTAAATTCAGCCATGCACTGTGTCTAATTCAAAGCTTGACTAAGGACTTCGGATGGTATTTGCACTTTTTCTATTCCTCAAGTTTCTGCAGTCTTATGACACAAGAGATGTTGTAATAAACACATAACGACCACATCGGCCTTCAAACCAACTTATTACATTTGAATTCTTACACTTGCTGCGGTCTGTTTGCCTATATTCATCTAAATCCTCCATTATGTCTGCCCCTTCTCGCAATTTAATGCTGTAAAGCAGACAGCTGCCAGATTGAAGACCTAGCGCAACATACTGGGAATTATTTGCTTTCTTGCCAAAATTATTTTGCAAGTTTGTTGGACCATGAACGAATTTGGGTTGATTTTGTCAAACAGGACTGGAAATGACTTTGAATGCAGCACGGCGTCGATTCTGCGTTTTCAGACATGCGCTCTGACATCCTTTGAGGGTTAATGACGTCACATTGGTGCCGACCCGAGACAAGAAAACAAGCTGCAGTTCCAGACTTAGCAGGTGCAATTCAGGGATTTAATAGACACAAGAAAGAGCCTCACAGAACAGATCAGAAGTCTGTTCTGTAGTCCGGCAATGGGAAAGGCAGAACAGGCGAAAACCCCAACAGTCCAAAACAAAACAAAACCCGCAAAGGAGCGGGCAGAGTTAAAAGTATGTGAAATATGCAACGTCCAATGAAACAAGTATCAATCCAGAATCACAATGAGACACGGAGACTGGCAGGAATGCTTAACACAAAGACGAACTGGCAAAGGAACAAAGGGAAGACGCACAATATGCGCACAGACCAGGGAGAGAAGGCCGGTGAGACACGGAAGAAACTAATGAACAAATGAGACACAGGTGACAGTGAAAACAGGTGGAGATACACACAAAGACGGGAAACAAGTAAACAAAGACACACCGAGGAAACAGTAAAACAATATCTGAACAGAAACTCACAACCGTGACAAACGACTGTGAAAGACACGCTGCCGATCACGTGTAGTCACTAACATTTCTATGCTTTAGGCGTTTGTCTGAGAATATAAAATCCAGTGACTGACCTCACCTGTCCATAGTGTTACCTACATGGTTACCAGTTAAAATGATTTTTAAAAGGCAGAACAAAGGACTCTGGACTGAACATAACTGGTCTTTTAAAGCTAAAGTCCCTCTCTCTCTCTCTGCACACAGCCTCTAGACTATGACTAACGTATCTTACAGACAGAGCTGGAGTTGACCTGTGAAGAAGAGAGAGTTATGCGTGCGGTCTTGATGCAGCGAGGTTCCTCTTTGTCAGGTCTTTGTGAAATATCTGACTAATGTTGGCGTTGCAAGTTGCGAGTCATGGCCAGAGAAACAAATAGCCCTGCCCAGTCAAAAGGCAGAAGAACTCAGCTTCTGGCTCCTCTGAAGCTCATGAATGAACACACTGAATTTCATTTTTAAAGCCCTACAAAATCCAAAGTGTATCAACACGTGTAGACAAATTTTATTTTAACTTTTCACAGAGCCTGACTAGCTGTTTTCCCCCCTGTTTCTAGCTCTTATGTTAAGCTGAGGTAACCGGCTGCTGATGCAAGCTCCATATTTACTGCGCAGACACGAGCGTGGTATTGATCTTCTCATCTTACTCTCGGCCAACGAATTGAATAAGCGCATCAAGCAAAATGTCGGAACACGGCAGAAAGTATAACACGCCAAATCTTAAGCTAAAGAGTCTGAATCACTCAGTGTGATCATTTTCATCCTGAAAAACTGGACTGACTGCATCTTGCACACAGGTTGGCATGAGCGCAATTGATCATCAAAGGACACAACACCACTGGCGAGAAAATCATTCATTTAACATCTTCAGAGTAACAGACACCAGTTTGTCCAGGGAGTCCTTCTGGAAAAGTCTTAGATCACTGTGGCGTGCTGTCTTTTGAAGATGACTTTAATCTCATTGCTCACATCCTTCTATACTTTGCCAGAGAAAATGTTTCTCCAGCAAACAGCCTCTTGCTTTTCTGTCCAAAATATGTCACTCCAGCTGAAATCCCCCCATTATTTTCCGGCGGCATGTCACTCCAGTCGGCACCGCTCAGTGTTCCTTCACCTAGCGTTGTCCAATCCCCCCCCCCGCCGGTGCAGCGAATGTTTTATGTGTATGTAAGGTGCAGTTCACAGGTGCATTAGCTAATTCAGCCAAATCAATTGATCAAGTGTGACATTTGCATCATCTGTTTCTCTAAGTTTAGAAGTCAATCTAATTTACTCTACAGGAGCAGAGACAGCGCCGCCTTCCCCTCCTGGGTTTTAAAATGGACTTGTTCATTAAGGTATAGTACAAGTGCTGGGCCAGCAGGTCCATTTGTGGACCAGGTCTCGGTGATGAATTAAAAGAGCATGCAAACCTTTGAACCTGCCACCTTTCAGACACAAGCCGACTTTTATCTCTCGGCTTTGTCACCTTATTACCATAATCGCACTGAATTAAAACCAAAAGCTTTCTAGCAAAGCTTTACAAACCTGAAAATGATAGAAAACCTCTTTATTCTTTCCAGAAACTACCCCTGCACCCACACACACACTGACACGATATTATTTATCACATTTAGATCATACCTATATACACATTTTGCTGGTACTGGAAGGGAACCACCTCAGGGCTAGTGTATTCTCACGCAGTCACATTCCCATATTGTCCACAAGGGGAGCTGTTTGGTAATTGCAGACATGCTAACATGCACCACCTCCAGGACAGAAAAGTAATACCACCTGCAATTTATCTAGAAATAGACTGGTATAGGAACAGCTAAGTGGGTACCAAAATATCCCAAATATGGATGCTGCCATCTTGATTTTGTGATGTCATCTGGAGCTGGAGTATGCGCAGGAGACACTGCGGTGTGGAGCTACGCCCGAGTCTTGAGCACACACGAGCTATCAATCTTGAAGTTGCAACAGCTTTAAATAGCATCAGATAACTCAATAAAACCATGAACTTATCAGAAAATTGATTACTTGAAGAGACATCAGTGTTATAAGCGCAAGCTAAGATGCTAACAACACAGCTAATCAACCGAGGGTCGATTAGCGACAGAAGAAGAAAGGCGCCAAAGTCTTATGCTAAAATGTGGCAAAACAAAGGCAGAATGACACGCGGGTCGTTTTTGGTTAATGTGTCTCTCTGAGCTTTGTTCTCTCACCGTCGTGCCGCTACAGTCCAGATGAGAGAAGATGTGAGCTGATAAAATGTTGACGCGCTTATTTGAGTCACCTTCAGTGATTACTGTACGCTCAGCAGTGAGTGGAACAGGAAGTGCTTTGTGGACTTTCTCCCGGCCCGCGATGAGACACAGCCCTATCCGTCTTATCGGTGAAGGTCACTGGAGTTGTATGTAGCTTGACAAAATACCTGCAGACGCTACCCTAGGCTGAACAAAAGGCATGGCTAAATACTCTGCCTGCTTCAAAGCCAAGCTTTCCAATATTCTGCATTTTTGCCGTCATCCAGAAATGCCACGAAATGACCAAAACCAGCAGCAAATGTATTTCACTTACATGCATCGTCTGTGCAGTCAAAACCACAATTCTTACAAAAAACGTTGCTTTATTGATCTGATTTTTAGGTTTTATGCCTTCAGAGAAAACCAGTGACTTTAGATTTGAGTGCCACAGGCAGGGTGAGGAACTCGTAAAGAAGTAAGACGGACTAACACGCTTGTCCCTGATGTCCTTTTCAAGAGACAGTATCAATGTGGAACATTGCCAGCGTCATCGTTTAAACGTTTGGTCTCTATGGGTGACACGGGCCGCACTGCCAGCTCTGGGGTCTCCTGAACTGGACCACATCTCTCAGGTCTCAGGTCTGGTTTTGGGTGCCTTGCTTCAATGACACTGCGTTTGTTTATGTTTATTTATGTTTATTTATGTTTATGTTTATGCCATGTCTGTAGCACAACCATCTGTATATCATGTTTATAGTATTTTCAGTAATATATTATGTACATAGTACTGGCCTTATCCTGTGCATACTGTAGATACTGTACTTTCTGCCTTGTACTGTAAAGTCTGTAATGACAATAAAGTTGACTCTAATCTAATCTAATGTTTTCTGACATTAGATGTTATTAATATGCCCATTCATCATTTTCCCCCCTCGCTCTCTTGTGCCAGAGCTATTTTTTCCACAACAGCCTCCAGGTTTGCGCGGTGTTTGCATTATAATTATTGTTTGTGCAAATAAACCACGCGAGATTTAAAAAAAAAAACAAACAAAAAAAAACAAGCAGAGCTACCTGACTTTTTTTTTTTTTAATTTTTTTGTTTCTGTGTTTCCAAAGTGAGCGCTGAAGGTGATTCTCGGGACAAAAAAAAGAAAAAGCGTGCCAGTGGGTGACTCTGTAGGGTTTTCCCTGTGGTGGGGAATAAATTGTGCAGAGTGTGATTGCTTCCGTTCCACCTCCTTGTGGTAATTATCGCACAGATTCCTTTCAAAGGTAGTTAATTAGGACTGGAATTAACTTGAGGACATGTAAAATGAACAAGAGAACACAGGAAGGATAACTCACTGAGGCAAGACCCCACTTCTAGTTCGCGATGGATTTGAAACAAATTGAATCCATACGTGGAAGGAGTTGAAAATAGCGAAATCGAGGCGAAGCATCTTGCTACGCGCGGCGCACATATTAACCGACTGCCGTAGTGCTCGGAGCTAATTTGATAAATCTATCAAAGATTGTATTTTTGCTTCTCAGCGCTGTGACTGTTCAGTCTGATTTATTGCTGTAATT
This sequence comes from Datnioides undecimradiatus, assembly GCA_008933995.1. Taxonomy (NCBI): domain Eukaryota; kingdom Metazoa; phylum Chordata; class Actinopteri; order Lobotiformes; family Datnioididae; genus Datnioides; species Datnioides undecimradiatus. The sequence goes on from WARS01000060.1 coordinate 4,990,208, forward strand.
GAAACCACCGTGTCTTTTGTAAAATCTTAACACCAGCCTCCCAATCGCAATCATACGTCCGCACAAGGGTTTTTGATGATGATTACTGAAAGCCATTATGACGTCGCTAGCTCGGGAGCAGCAAATGTGCAAATCCACACAGCGAGTGCACCACTGATGCTATAAAAAGGCCAGCTAATTGCCAAATGCCACTATTGCCTGAAGAAGCCTTGAGGTTATGTGCAAAGCTCGGATGACAACTCCCCTCGCTGCACTGAAGAAGACGTGTAAATAGCTCTTGTGACAAATGGCCTCAACCTGCTCACTCAACCTCCCACTCACAGACGAATATGGTGAACACGTGACAGCAGTTGCGGCCCAGCGGCAAAGCCTCAGTAACCCCATTTCTCACGGTATCTAAATAGCAGCCTCTCTGCAGTGATACACCCCTGGTCTGTGTGTGGTTTCCTCCCCAGCTGACGGTGACCAACTGTGGCGATTATTGAGCACTGGGACAGCCAATGTTTATGCATCTCTGCAATGTAGGCTATCGACAATTTACAGTCGCCCCACGCAGCTCGCTGTGCTCTCTCTTTTATTGTGGTATAAACAATGACGAACACTGAGGGGAAGGACGGCCGCGTCGAGACCGAAATAAACACGCATTTGAAATCTGCTCTAAACCTTTCAGTCAGTGCATCTGAAGCCACTTGTGCATCCTCTAAACTCGCGCGTCTCCACCGCGTTGAACATTATCTGCAATGACACAGGACTGAACCAATTACAGTTCGTGTTGCTGTATATCTGTGGTCTTGATGCTCAGAATGATAATAAAAGAAAACACTGGGATTGTTATTCTGACTCGGTTCCCACAGTGCCCTATCAGCTTTTATATCTTTGACAACACATTACCCTGTAAGCTCCCCGAAGACAGACGAAGCAATTTTACACAAGTCTGAAAAGTGATGGGAAATGACATCATCCAACAGTCGAGCTGTCCCGGGTCTGTTCCTTGATTTATGACTACGACAGAGTCAGGATCTTTAGCAAAACTGGGACCTACGTTTTATTACCTGTTATGCGCCCAAATGCAAATTGAAAACAAAACATACGGCACACTGAGAATATATTCAGAGTCATACAACTCGCCACTCTGTTTGGGGTTTCATTCTTCTTCCGCGGCAATGCAATCGGAAAGGGCCAAATGAAAGGCTTGTGGTGGCATTGTTGCTGAATCTAGTTTGCATCATAAACTCAGCGGTAAAGGCAAAAGCACATGCATACACACATATTGTACAAACACATTCACGGCAGCAGCCGCACACTCGATGGCTATATTTCTTGTCGTGGCATTAGAATATGAAACGATTCTCCTACGCTGAGCATCTGGCAGAGTTTGCATGTAAATCACAAACGAGAGCTACATTCAGCCAATGCGGCCCACAAAACGGCTTGATGATTGTGCACATCAGTGCTGCGGGTGAAGCCTCTGCATGCTAATGTGTCCGCTCCATCTCACTGGGGTGCAACAAGTGTTTCAGTGGTGGTGAGGGGAGGAGGGTCTGCGTGCGCCGGGGGTAAATTATTAGTCAGAGAGGCCGATAAGATTTCTTCATTGTCGTAATTTTAGGTAAAACGTGGTGAAAAAAATTGGGTTTGGGATTTCCTTAGCAGACATATATCACCAAATTGAATCAGTTCAGTGAGACAGACAGCTACTTCATTTTTCTCCCAAGAGAAAAATGTTTTCAGACTGCACATGGAACACGAATAGTGTAGCTGAGTACCTGGAAAAGTAGATAAAAACCCAAGGACACAAATCAGTTTTATCTGCAACATTCTGGCTGGGTGAGAAAAATGTAACCTGTAATGAACGTACATTACTACGTCAGGAACGCAAGACTGTGGGTGTGTAGCCAAGATAGTGGCTCTGTGAGTCTGTATTTAGAGACGTTATAACAGAGGAGACCAACCAGTTAAAGCAATTTCAATAGAAAAGTAAAAGATGACAGTTGTATGACTCATATCCTGTCCCTTTCCATCAAAAGCCAATTACCAGCATTATAATCGCCAACAAGGTAAACATACATGTTCAAATTGCTGTTGTGTGCTGTTGAAATGATGCAGGAGAACGCACTTCAAGACAATTTCAAGGGGGTCCGGTGGCAAGAAGTTGAGTTCTTGTCTGGTAACAATGAAGTGCTCTGGTGGGGTGAGCTGGTGCCATCGTGTTACCCTAAAAGAAGCTGGTGCTGTAAAACTTTGTGCATGTGTAGTAGAAGTAATAACCCATGGAAATAAATGACTGTGGGGGAAAAAAAAACCTAACGCTGGACATTAAGAGTAAAGTTATAGCTCTAGTTTTTATAGAGATACGGGTCTGGTCTTGTTAGCCCAAAATAACCGCCAGCAGGTGTTAACAAGATGGCTGCCAAGTGACAAGAAGACATTAACGTCGGGCATCACAAGGCTTGGAGCTGAGTGCCAGCATTAGTAAGATAACGTGCTCACAGCCATCTCATCTCTTTAGAGTAATGTTTAGATTCCTTTGTAGCTTAGATTGTTAACACTTGCTAATTAGCACTAGCATTTATTGTGGCATTTCACCAAAAGCCCGAACTGTCAAGCCCACGGTGATGCTAAAAGGAAAAGTGGTGATTAACAAAGTCAGTGGGCTTCATCCTTCAGGCACCAAGACTTCTTGGCAATGCACTGAGAGGTCTAAGCTGGACCAAAGCGGTGGACTGCTTTTCACAGGATGCTGTTGTTTAGCAAGTAATGTCATTAGTTTTGCAAAATACGAAAAACAAAGAATTGGAAACGTGCAAAATGCGAATTTCATGGCAGCCCATCCAACAGTTGTCGACTCGTTTCATCAACAATCACAAATATGAACCTGATGGTCGCACTGGAGGAAAAGTCACGGGATCGCCAAAGTCGTTAAGCTACATCTTCTGGGGACCATGAATAGGGGTACTAAATTTCTTTGCAGTCCAGTCAATACTTATTGATCCATTTCATTCTAGAAAAAAAACAAAACCTGCCAATTTAATGCCGTGGCTACAGGAAATGTCATGGGAACAACAAAGCCACGAGAGTTTAGCCTTTGGGAACCATGAATATCAGTCTGAAAATCCATAGTAACCCATCTGATGATTGCTGAGGTATTTCTGTCCAGAACAAAGTGGTGCACTGACTAATATAGTCAACCCCCTGGCGCACCTTAAAAGCCACCGTCCCAGGAGAGGAGCGCTAGACTCACGCGTTGCTGAAGCGAACGATGCTTAGGATACACCGGTGGCAAGCTGATTCATTTTTAATCATTGGTTTTCCCAGCTCGTTAAGGTAACACAGGCGAGCACTCTATGTGGGCTTAAAATGAATTGGAGGCAGCACATTAAGGTCATTGTTAACCGAGTTTTCCACACTTCGGTGCATTTCAAGTCCCATTTCCTTAGCGTTCATTCAGTCTCAGTTACTCACACACACACACACAAATGCACACGCATAATTAAATCACTGACCCACCGTGGGATATCAATCAATCAGGTGTCAATGTTCTCCTTTATTCCTCTCTTAGCTCTCGCCTCCTTTCACTCTCATGCACTCACTCTCCTTTGTTTTCTTCGCTCCGTTTCCCTGATTACTTTATTTCCGTTCTGTGGCCTTTGTTGTCGGGATGTTGAGCGCGTTGCCAAAGTGAGTCAAAATACCGACAATCATACCAATAATGATTAGAAAATGAAACGGCTCCGAAGTGACAGCAACAGCGATTGATCAAAACCTAAATTCCTCTATCAGCACGTTTTACTTGAGCAAATGCTGTTTCATCATAACGTAACAAAAGCAGTTTTATAAGGATTTCATCTCTCTCTGTTGTCTCTTTGTGTCCCTGCCTCTTTCTTGTTTCTAGTCCCACGGGTATCGATTCCTGCCTCAGTTCTCTCCCAACTGCCTCCCTCTGTTGGATGGTTCTCAGATTTGTTAGCCTGGGAGGTGGAGGAGGTGGAGAAGAAGGAGGAGGAGGAGGAGAGGCGGGCAGGGAAGTGTGTGCATGTGTCTGCGTGTGCATGCGGAGAGTGTGTGTGGGGGTCATTCTAATTATATCTATCTAACCAAGACATATGAATGCAAATGACCCTTCGCACTGCTCTGCCGTACACCATCTACTGCATATAGGCTGGACATCATCTCTGCTCTGTATCTGCTGTTTTGAGTGTGATACAGCTGCGAGAGGGCTGACCTGAGAGGCTTGGTGTATGAGCTTTTGTGACAATAGACAATCAACAGTTGAAATACAATACAAGCAGGCCCGGCAATGCTGCTTGTAGTAGCTGAAGTGCTGTTACAGCTCCTGTAGTAGTGGTTTTAATGGCGCGCCCGCAGCACTTAGTGCAGATTAGAGATCAGATCGGATTAAAACCGATCAATTCGAAAGTGAATTGAGCCTTTGCACGCAATGTGTTTATTTTATTAAGATTCAACTGAAACCACAATCTTTTCATAACCTTAACCAAAGAGCCACTGTAGCAAAAACCACACCACAGTCAGGACTCCAAGTGCAACCCCGGCCTCCAGCGTCGAAGACCATGCGCAGACCAACTGTAGCTCCGCATGAAAAGTAGAGGGCTCTGGTTTACTTGATTGGAGCTGGTGCAGCAACGCAGCAGGGGTGCCACTGGAAGGGGCACTGGCAAAACAAAGCTGGTTCTTCTGGATTAGAGCCCAACCCTTTGCTGCAACGCAATCTGATGCTACATCGTCAAATCAAACGAATGCAGAAATGCAAGCAGGCACACACTTCTGTATTACTTTGTATTGTGCAGCTTGTGTTTGTAATGTTGACCACGAGATCACCATGGTAAGAGATAAAACAGTTCCAGCCACTATAACTTTCCAGAGTTGTGAGTACTGTAAACTGTTGAGCACTGTTTTAGCATCTGACAGGCCTATTAATCTGTTACAGCTGGACTTCCTGGATCATATTTCCTGTCTCTAATGTTTTAACGCAGGCTTGTTTTGAGTCTGAATCCCCACCAAACATAAAATCCAATGAAACTCCACTCCGGTGAAGAGAGACTGTATATCATGGCATATTCTCTTAGCATTATCTCACTCAGTGTGACGAAACAGACCAGCCATTGATTTTGGATGAATAATGCATGGTAAAGGTTAAGGAAAGACTGGCGTCGTGCTCAATACAAATACCTGTCTGTGATATGATATGAAACTTTGCACCCACTTTCCACACTGCATAAAGAGCACATTACATCGTGCAATGGGGTAATGTAGGGTATACAAATTCCTAGTACGAGGAAAACATGGTGTTCCTGAAATATGTTAATATGACTTTGCTGCTGCTGCACGTCAGGTCACCTATCAACCAAGACATGCATGCATCTACCTGCATATTCAAAATCAGACACGGCACCTATGGAGCCCGTCCTGCTGTAAGCTGATCTATTGAAGAGTGAGGCGGTTTAGATCTTCTTAACATTGCAAGGGCGTCTCTTTCATAATGACACCATGTATTTATAACCTCGCAGGTTTTTTTTTTTATTTCAATCTACTAACAGCAATGTGTGGATAGAGGGATATATCAAAGAAATGACGGTAATACGAGTGTCAATTAATCTCAGAACAATCTTCCGCTCTTGTTTCGCTTTGGTCGCCATCCATTACATATGTACTGTACCCATGACGTATGCTGCACCATACAGTCTGGCTGCTCCGTGGTGAGGTGCTCCGGCGGGCGAGCAGACAGGCTCTTTAATATTTCAGTCAGACTTCCAGCAGACTGATGGCTTACAGGGGCAGCCATGCAGGGCGCATAGCCAAGGTTAGCTGTAACATCAACCTCCCTCCATTTGAACCCGAGGACTGTGCTACTACAACCGGAGAAAGGATGACTCTTCCTCAGGGGTCCTTGTGGTTCAGGCAGCGGTTCAATGTCACACAATGCTTCAAATGCAACACATAGCTGGTAAATGTAAAGTACTCTGCGGTTCACTGGGAATTTCTTTTAATGTTGATCATTTCTAAGCTGTTAAATGAGTCTTTATAGCACCATAAGGCGTGCAGCGAACAGCAGAGTGCTGTAGCTTTTGTGACAAACTGCAATTTAGAGGATTAAGTTAAGTCTTAATTCAAGTGTTGTCTTTTTTTTTTTTTTTTGCAATTGGGCTAAGAATAACTAGAATAAAGGGACTACATTTAAAAGCATGCAGTTTGTACCTTGAATGCTTTCAGGTTCAGTGTAAATGATACTTTTCTCAAATATTGAACTCTGTGATATTTGATATGACATGTAATTTATATGTATATTATATATTATATGTAATTTAACACTTAAAACTTCATTATAGCACTATTCTACAGTAATGATTGGATTTCATTTAAAGGGAACGTACCACACAAGGCCGTGGAACAGAAACTGAAGCGGCACAAAACAGTTTGCCCCCCCCCCCAATTTCCAGCCCTTAAAACGAATGATTCAGCTGCCTTTCTCCACATGGAAGCTTCCTCCAGCCTGATGTACAAGAGCAGTATAGGCATTTCAAACAAAACAAACATCAAAACTTCTCCGAGGGCGACTGCTGTGGGCGACACGTTGTGAAACGGAACACATCATTACCCACAGCAGACTGTCAATCAGCGTCATGTGCATAGGGATAAAGCTGCTAAATTTATCTTTCCCTGTAGTCCGCGCGAACGCATCCATGTCAACGTAAACGCCGAGAACTGTGAACTCGAGCTTGAAGATGTCTCATTGTCTGATTTTTATTTATTTATTTATTTGGGGTTTTTTGTTTTCTTTACCCAAATCAAACGGGCAAAACTCATTTTGCAAGCAGCTGGTAGAGATGAACTGGGATCCTTCAAAGAAACCAAAGCACGACAAGACTGGTACCACTGAAGATGGGGGAGAAAGAAAAAAAAAAAAAAAAGGAAAACTAAAATGTAGGTCGCCTAATCCGGCTCGCTGTGACTGGGGGGCACCAAGAAAGAAGAAGAGAAGCAAACCAACTAATGCAGCCAATTAAACTTCCCCTGCCCCCACACCACCCCCCCAACCTCCCTTAGCAAACACTTCAAAGTGCTGCCATCAGCGAATGGCAATAAAGTGAATGAGCTGGCTGTAAATGGGCTTAGATGCTGAGGATGCTGAGGCAGGGGGACTGTCAAATGATGCTCATCACACTGAGAAAACAGCGCTCGCGTGTTGTAGGAGTAAAATGACTGTCCAACAGCTTCCACGCAGAGGCTACGCGAAGTCTGGAGGAAAAGGACGGCAGAAAGCAGCAGCTTATTCGGTGAATGGACATTTCTGTTGATGGCCAATAGGCTCGATGGCTGTGTTTGTGAGTGCCGTGAAAGGAAGGCTACATTATTAACGCTCTGTGTCACAATGTCCTGGAAGAAAGAGCAATCTCCCAGCAGGAGCTCTGAAATGACACCCTCTCCTGACGACTAAATCTGAGAAAATACAGAGCCGGGGTGTTTTTGTGAAATGGAGGATAGGCCCGGTGTAAGCTGAGAACAGCCTGCACCGTGAGGGACGGGCAAAAGCAGAGATTTTTATTTTCCAGCTCCAGGTAACACTATTTCAAAGAGCAGAATTGGGGCGTCTCATTACACAAAATACATTTCACACAAATCCCTTCCTTTACATAAAACCCTCAAGTTTTCTCTTTCTCTTCCTCCTTTTCTTCCTCTGTCCTTTCAGAAGTATTTCTATCTCTCCTTCCCTCCCGCCCGTTCTCTGTTTGCCTTCCAGAGCCCAGCTGTTTTGTGTCCTGCCGGGCATTTGCAACGGGACGATTTCCACACCGATCTGAGCGCCATTTAAATAAACATCAACAGAAGATGTCAGGAGCCTGTGAATAACACCAGAGGCTTATCCACTTCCACAGCTTTAAAGAGGGAAGAGGAGCCATCCAGTTCCCTCATTTCTCTCTTTCTGTATGCTGTTTGAATAACCAGCATCCAGCCATCGCTGCTTTGGCTGCGACTACTTTATGTAAGCCCGAAAGGCCAGACTTCAGCTCCCAGTAGGACTGGCTCGCTGCTCTCCTGGTCGGGTTTCTTATAATATAGATATTTATTACAATGTTCCCTCGCAAGTCTTAGAGGCATGCTTGAGTCTTGGTTAATTGTAATTGCAAAACACAGACGCAACAGGGTCGAATATGTGCGCTTAAAATGAAGTATATGTGAGGACACTGTATACAGCATATACACAGCTTGGCATATATCAGTCTTTCCCCCTGTGTCTGACAATCAGGATTTTTGGTAATCCATGCTAGATTTAGCAAATTTGTGAGAAAAAGCTGCTGCCATCAAAACATTCAGAGTTGCCTATGGCTCTACTTTGAAACAGTGTGGGGAAAAAAAACAAAAAAAAAACAGCAGCGACTCCTCACTGCCAAAAAAAACAAAAAACCAAAAACACGGGTCCTGTGGATTACCACTTTAAAAGAATATATGAAAATATTCCTCTCGCACACATAAATAAGCTTGTGGCCCTTCCAAAATCAATCAAAAGTGTCCCAGCTGCAAGCTCAGGACCTCCACAAAGCCCAAGCTAACTGCATCGACTCTTCCTCGTACCCACCGCTCTGACTTCTTTTGTATTTGCATTGCTAAGCTGTTGGCAGCGCTTGTCATTTTGTTTCATAAGTGATAGCAATTACTATTCCGGCGCCCGGGATCAAAGAGACACCAAAAGGAGGTTTTTAGACAGGAGAAAACACCAAACACAGCTTCCCCTCTTCTGTTTACACTGATAGAGGCTGAGGCCTAGGAGGCAGAGTTGTGACTGACAGAATGGGAATACACCTCCTGCTTTTAATCCCAGAGAAGGGGGGGGGGATGAAGGAAAGGAGGAGAGGAGAGGAGACGAGATGAGAGGAGAGGGGAGGTTTCTGAAAAGGGCAAACTGTACCATGAACCATGAGGCTCCCTCCTGCTTACACTGGATTAGTCACATTACTGCTTCTTTTTCGGGTGTGGGAAAGCTGGAAGCATCGAACCGAGAAACAATTACACTAATCATAATGAGACAGCGGGGCCACGACTTCAAATAAGGAAGCCTCTTTGAGACATTATCACTGCTAAAACACAAATAGACCAAAATTTAATCTGTCCACATCAACTGTATGTTCCTACTGGCCAGTAGATCCATGATTTATTGGATAACGAGAGTGCTGTCCTGAAACCCAGAGAAGTTACGCGTGCAGTAATGAGAGGTTGTTAGCGTAAATCCTGAGCACTGAAAAGAAAATGAGGGGAGTGGGAGGGGACATTTGAATGGAGAAATAAAGTGAATCATTCTTCCATTTCGCCAAAAATACTGCAAAGGGACTAATGAGTGAAGCAGTTAGAAAAACCTGCTGTTGTTTTCGAAGGGTGGATTCGTATGCGAGAGCACAGATCCACACACACACACACGAAAACAATCCTTAAAGCCACAATGCGCAGCAGCCGAACATTTGTGAACACGTGGTCCCCTGGAGCCATAAACGAAACTAAGGCTACAGCCAGGCGTGTGGGTTTGTGACGCTGTATACATCGTGCATCACGTTGACGCGATCGCAATCCTGACACGTTCTTCTCATCAAATGTAGCGCGTTAGCATGCTTATTTTGCTAGTCAGTGCTAAACACAAGGCGCAGCTGGTGTGGCTAAGTTAGCACGTTGCTACCGTTATTAGACATAAAAACGTCTTTGCACAGTGCAGCAGGGGTTTAAAAATATGTCATGTCAGTTCTTGAGGGCCTGGTGGAGCTTAAAAAGCATCCAGTGGTAATCACAGACATAACCTTAAAGCAAAACGGTACTTATCTTCTGCTTCCAGGCTATTTTACTTGATTCATTAAAAGGAGAAACCTGCAGGCTGCAGATATTAATTAGCTCACGATAATAAAGGCACATTCTCACATCATAACTCATCTCATTGGGCTTAGAACTGGCTACTCTATAGGTAAAGACCTGCTGTGGCTCCTTGATCTAATATTTCAGCTGAAGCTCCCGTCTGTGGTGAAGACACTTATAACAATTTGAGGTCATGTCCAGCATCTCAGTTAGCTGCACTGGTGATGGTTAGGTGCAATGGCGCGAGGCATTTGAATTTCAGCTGACAAGACAGGTGTATTATTTCCAAAAAGCCTGGTTTGAGTTGTTTGCAATACTGATGATGCAGGAGTTGAGTCACATTCCAGTGCTGGAGTGCCGCGACTCTAAATAAGTGCATCAGCTAATAGCTTTAAATGTAAATTAAAATGTTGTTGCCCTGGTCACGATACTTGTACTTCTATTGTGGGATTAATCTGCAGCATGGTGACAAGCCCAGTCACAACAATGCGCATCGCCTCCCCTCTCCTCCCTGGACAATTCTCCCTGACACTCGGAGGACAGCTTCCTGGCCCTCCTCCTCTCACTGTAATGGAGGTCGGATGCTGCTTTTCCGCGTTTCTGCCCACATTAGCATCTCTAGTTAATTGGCACCATTTGCTCAATGGCATCGCTTGAGTTTGTAAATTACTTTTACAATTGTCACTAATTATCAAGCTCGATGAGTGGAATTGGCGCGATTGGTCCCCAGTGGAGCAGAAACACAACAGGCGGAGGAAGGATTAAGACTCTGGGGGCAACGGGAGAAGCTGGCTAGCTGAGAAATACAGTCGTGCTATATGCTAATCGACAGAGGATTACATACAGATGATGTTACTGTAGCAATGCCTCTCCCTGCTGAATGCTTGATGAACTACTGATGCACTTTGGCTGCATCCTCAAGGGAGACGGTTTAAACTCCAGTCTGTTTGTTTTGATTCGCCATCTTTTTGCACCGTCTTCATCTGTAACTTGCACGGAACTGTTGAACAGAGTTTTACGCAAGCACGTCTGTGGCAAGCAATGCACGCAAGAGAAAGCCTAAAATTGACATTACATTTCTTGTGAAATGTCTACCGCTTAAACCACGGCATGCTAAGCCCCTAAGCTGTCTTCATCATGAGGAAGAACAAGTGACCTCCTAAGCTAACTTGACAAAAATACAGAAATTAGATTTATGGTCTTATTTAAAAAATCATGTTTGGTGCGAGTAACTTCATCTTGGGTAATATTTATTGATCATGGCAGAGGTTTAAGATCTATAGATTTCCAACAGAAGATCTCCAACAGCCTGCAAACTGCTAATTTAGTATGAAAAGCTAAATGAAAGGATGGGTTACTGTATCTACCGTTGGTAGTTAGCTGGTTAGCTGGATGTGCTAACATTTGCAGCTTCCTGTACATTAGAGCAGGCAGCACACAGTTAAATCCATTCCTCCCACTTCTTCTCTTGCATTTTTCATTTTTTTGGAGAAAGCACTCTGAAAACTCTTTATATAAGGAGTAGCACTCTAACTGCAGCCTCATGCACTTCAACATGCTGAGAAATCCAAAGCTTGACAGGCCTGCTGTGGCGAGTTACGGTCGCTAAGCTTCTGTATGATTGGATAATCGCTGTTCAGAGGGTGGGGTTTAGCCAACAGTCAGTTCCCAGTAGGCTGCGTCCTGATGTTTTGGTTTGATAGTCTCATGCTGACCTATGAGCAAGTGCTTCTACCCACCCAGAGCGACGCAGTGACAAAGTCCAGAAGCAAATCAACAGCGGAGTCGCAGCCGTACTGCGTGCTCGCCGCTTATCTTTGGCGGATGACAGACATGCGCAGCGCAGGGAACATTCAGTTCAAAGGAGTCTAATAATTGAGGATGGAGCAGTTATCTGAGAGACTGTTTTGTCTGTCTTGTCAGTATGAGCTAGACAGTCCAGCCTTCTCAAAGGCCAGACAATTTGCGCTCCAAATGTCATGTTGCGAGAAGGCAAACATGGCCTGGTGGAAGAAGGCCAGGGAGAGACAAAAGCTCAGGTTAAAGATGTGCCGGGCCTTATCGTACAATTACTCTGCCAAAATTCTACTCAGAGTACAAACAGTATATTAGCTGCTACACTCTGTCCTACTGGAATATGCAAAAGATAAATAGTCATCTCCTGCAAAGCATTAATCATTGATTAAAAAAAAAAATGTTTTGCTTTTCTTGTTTTGCATTTTTTTTTTTTTTTCGTCGCAGTCTGGAGGAAATTGGATTTTGCCCTCAGGCACAGCGGCAGGATCAGATTGTGGGCTGCAGTAGCGTGGATCTTATCTTAGCTTCAGCATTGGTCCAAAACATATTGCTGCCCCTCTCTCAGTGGAAATAGGCTTCAAATGTGTTTTACTGTTGACAGAGCAAAGGTGCTGGACACACACACACACACACACGCACAAAAGCACACACACGTATCCATTTCTCTCTTTGTGTGCACACATACTGTACCTATCCACATTCAGATATGTGCATGCGTGCTCTTGTGTGTGTGTGTGCATGCATGCATTTGTGTGTGTAGGCTGTGGGAGGGGTTGGTGCATAAATCTAAGCGATGCCAGCTCTCACATGACCCAGAAAGTGCCTATTGCCGTGGTCGCCATGAAGACGCTCTTAAATCAGAGCTCAGTCCCTGGAAGTGGTATTAAATCAAGTGTTCCCACACACACACACACACACATGCAAGCGCAAATGCACCACTAAGCATCCCCAGGCCTATACATATGTAACAATCTGTAGACATCATGCATATAATATGTTGTAATTCTCACAGTTTGTGTCTGTGTGATGCACAATGCAGCGTTTCCTGTCGATGCTGTGTGTGTGTGTGTGTTTCGTTTGACTTCGGTTTAATTTACTCTGCGTCTTTGTTTTGCTGCGGTAATAATTACAGCGCTCTCGGCTGTTTGAACCCGCGGCCAACCTTACGCGCGCCAGGACCGGATAGAGCCGTGTGACAGACCCTCGGCTGCGTCTGGGTAAAAGGAGTTGAACCTACCACAGCGAAATGTTCATCCCAGCAGTCACAGAGGAGAGTCAGCAGAGTAGCCGGTTCACCCATTAGCTAAAACACAGCTGAGCCAGCCTGTCGGAGCTCCCTTAACACCTCCTACTGCTCTCTTCATTTCCTCCTTCTCCTCCTCTCTATGCTTTCTCCTTTCCTAACACACGTCTCCTCCTCCCTCTCTCTATCCTCTCCATACGTAAAAAGAGCACGCTGTGTTCAGCAGACTCTGTTGTGCTATAGCGCAGTAGCACCGTTAGCCTGTTAGCCTGTTTGTTTAGCTCATCATCACCACACTCCCCTGGGCTGCATGGAGTTTATCTCCCTGCCAGTTAGCTGCCACGGAAACCCAGACACAAAAATAAGCCACTTTGCCAAGCAGCTGAAATGCAATATTGCAGCTACAATACAATATTACAGAATGCTCTCAAAAGCAGTGTAAATGGAATAGAAAGACGTACACTCCTCTGGGAAAGGTCAAGGTTTCGGTGCTACAAAAGTGGGCTGTATTTTCATGAGAATGGATGTGAGCACAAAGAAGTATAAAGTGTGGGAAACACATGTGGGTTTTCTTTGTGGGCGGATTTCTGTCAGGTTTTTGGTGACCAGAGGTAAAAACAAACTCTTGGTGCAGCACTGGGGGGAAAAAAAAACAAAAAAATGTGGATGCTGCATGAATGATGCAGCCGCTTCGGGTGGATAAAGGACATGCTTTATTAATGGGACTAGAGGACATGTCGCAAGATGGATGGAGAGCACATCTGCAGATTCCATCTATAGTCCAGGTGTTTTGCACTTGTTTAGGAATCTGAAAACTATGAAGTTGTTGGGAATGTCAAACTAACGTGACGCACAGGAAGCAAAAAACGTGTGCATTCAGACAGAAAATAATGGGAGAAATGCATCGTGTAGGCAGTTGAAATGTAAGAATGAACAATTAATCGCTACCTCACAATGTTCAGGACCAAACATTATACATATTATATCTTATATATAATTGTTGTAGCAAAACATTATAGTTTCTGCCTGTTTTACATTCTGTTGTCATGTGTTTTGCCATCAGACAAGCCTTTAAATGCACTGATGTGTCAGTAAAACTGATTGGCCGTCTCAGCGGTACCTTAAACGTCACTCCCTCCCCGTCGTGGCCCGCTGTGCTATTTTAAAGCAGGGCCGACTCTCTGAAACTATATACGGCTCCCTGCAGCGAAATCCTGTTTTCTCATGTGCCTCTCCACAGGTCAGAGGTCAGGGTTAGCAACAGAACAGCGTGAGCCGAGAATGGTTTCAGCGTCTTGCTTAAGACCATTTCAGTGGGGCACCACAAGGTGCACCTCATCAACATTGGAAAGTGCTCTGGATCACAGACGGTCCAGTCAGATGAAAACGGCGCTATTGAGCGACCAAGATGTACAACCCGCAGAGCGTACACAGTCATTACGCCACATATAAAGACACGAAGTGACAATCTGCCAGGAGACAGAGAGAGAGAGCGAGAGTGATTGTCGCACTGACTCCGAGCACAAGATGCAACATCCTGATGCCATCTGGCTGCATCGTTTAGCTGCTGTTCCTGAGCGTCACGTCTCTTAATGCACATTTGAACTCAAGACACTTCTGGACTCATTACCGAGTGTTAAGGTGTCACACAGACGAAGGGGATAAAAAAATGCAGTGACCCAAAAGACTGTGACCTGTAAAACTGACATAATCTGCTGCCTTTGAGGAGCCAGTAATGACCTCTCATCGCAGTGTGACACACTCTCCGTCTTCATTTCACACCCTCTTAGAGCAGCACAGATGGCCTTGGCATTTCCTTAACAGCCTCTGAAGCCGTTCGTAAGCCGGGCCGCAAATCGTGTGCATCTCCTGTTGCTGCCCGGTGGAAGATGTTGGAAGAAAGCACGGAGATGACCGCAAGGCGTCGGGTTGTTCAACACGCTGTCATCAAAGGCTCACAGGTGCAGGTGCAGGTGCAGGTGCAGCTCCACAAAGTCCATCAGAAGGGTCCGAAGCAGCGCTAACTAACACAGAGCGGTAACCGTCTCCTTCCTCGCATATTCATCCTCCTATCTATTTTGTGTTATTGTGTACTAACAATGCTTTTCCACGGGTTAACAGACAGGTTAATGAGGTGGGACAGGGCCACTGTAAAATGCTACTAAACCAGCCACGCAGGATAATTCGTCTTGCCTCAGAAGTGTCAGCTACTGCAGCTCCCTGCTCTTTAATTCATTCAAATGAATTTTGTTTTAATTGTTTTATCCTCGGTGCTCACTAACTCCATTAGTGTGGAAAGAGGGAGAGAGAGAGGAGATGAGATGATAGAGAGACATATGGAAAGCGAGGTACAGGGAGAGACTGAGAGAGAGACACAAACAGAGAAAGAGAGCAGAGAGACAGTGAGATGCAGAAAGCGATTTGGGTGTATGTGTTCTGTGTGCGTGTGTGTGCGTGTGTGTGCATGCTTCTATGAATAATTAATCCCCTAGTTGTGATTACACAACAATTACTCTCTAGAGCTAAAACTTTAACCATGCTTATGAAAGATGGAAGCTCACTCTCTATCTATAACACAGAGGCTGCGGTCTGCCGGTCCCAGAGGTGTGTTAATGCAAACTGGGGAGAGGCCGATGGGAACGCGAGGCGACGGGAACACCGGGAGACGGCAGCAAGTGCAGCAGATGGACGGACAGCTCCGTGTTTAACGTAAGGAAGGGGATGCATCGGGGTTTACTGGGCCTCTGGATGAGTGTTTGACTGGGGTGTAACTGTAGCCAGATGTGCTCCATACAGTTTATCTATAACCGCAGATGATGCCCCTTCATTATTGCTTATTAACTCTTAAATGACGAAAAGAGTGACCGTTAACGGCTTAAACATTATATCAAACTGATGCTACTGAAGCACTTATGTTGAATATACACACAGAATACTGTCACTGCACTATATTCAACGTAGTTCAATGCAGTATAGCACTGTCATTATTACAGATATGGCACTTTTTATATTGCCATCCTTATATACTGGAATACTTTTACTGTTATATAACACAAAGTTGAATATGCTGCTGCGAAACATACAGTACAATGCTGTGGTTGTTCAATATATAGCAGGATCCTCTCAATGTCGCATGTATATATCATATATCAAGCCTGTGACCCAGTATTTACAATAAGTTCATGGTTATATTTGTGCACGTTGTAGTAAATGCACTCAGTCATATATAGATGTATTTATATATAGAATGCAATTATTAAACATGCCGTCACATCGTCACTGATTTAGCAAGTGAATTATTTCAGCGCAGCAGCTTGTACTTTATACCCGTCAGTATGAAAGAATCACAGTCCTCTCCAGCGTGGGAGTGAGCATGCGGCACCCTACATTTGGCTGTTACATAATATGAGCTGTTTGCTGGGCCGGTGGCTAAAATTCACACTGAATTAACTAGTGGTTAGAGTGGGGGCTAAAAACCTTCGCAGCACGCTCCTCCTTTGCAGGAAAAAAAAAAAAAAAAAAAAGATTAGGCAAGAATATCAACCCCGGCCCCCGAAAATCACCTTCCCACCTCTGAGTGGATGCTCTCTCGTGTGGTGTAATAAGCAAAGCATCGCCCTCCGCGAGCATAGAAAATCCCAGCTGGAGTCGTGCCAAAGGCTTCCGGAGGGGAACAAAGGGCTGAAATGTTGAGCTGCACAGGCTGGAGGTTTATGACGGAGCTGCACCTCTTCATTCAGCCTGTTTCTGAGGCTAGTTTTGCGGTGGAGGTTACCGTCCCTCCGGTCAGCTGAGGTAGCTGGGTTGTTGTTGTTGCAGCCCGCAGCGGTTAAGGAAGCAAAGTTTCTGTGGTTCTCCAATTTGGGCAAGGCTTTCATATATCCCTTTAAGACCCGGCCAGGTCTTAAAGGGATAGTTTGTTTTATTTTGTTTCATGTCGGGTCGTATGAGGTGCTCATCCACAGTCAGTGATTTACCTACGGTAAATGGCAGTTGGCACGTCGCCGGGTTTGGAGAAGCAGCGGGAGTTTTGTACTGTACCGCTGTGGATCGGGTGTGTTTCAGCCATCTCAAAGAGGGCACAACTAAAAAAAAAAAAAAAATCTATATTCTTTTTTGAATATTGTCAGCGCTCTGCCTTCAAAGAGCCATTTCCGTCGGGGAAATTGAGGCTGTTATATCCGTCTGTGCTCCCTTTAAAGCCACCAGGCACCTTTGACAAAAACAGTCATTTTACCTTAAAGAACACAGGACCCGCTGCTGCAATCGGTTTGGGTTGTTTTTGTTATTGTGTACCTTCTGCGTTTTAAAGGGTTTTATTGGGATTTACCAAAGTCACACAAAAACACGAACAACCTGACCGATCTCGGCGGCGGTGGCGGCGACTCCCGCTCTCCGCGAGGCAAAATGACAGTTTTTGTCAAGGAGCCCGGTGGCTTTGAAGAGAATATAACAGCTTTAGTCTCCGGTTGTAAATGTCTGCGTGATGGAAAGGTAAAGCGGGGAATATATTTAAAATATAGTGCACGGTTACACTGATTTCGATCTTTTTGTTAGGTGGCTAAAATCTGTTTCGCTGCTGACCTTGCTCACAGCAGTGCATCGCTTAACTTTCTCCAGCGGTACTCCTGCTGTTTGTCCAAACCATCTGCTCTAGCTAATACACTGACCATAGATAATACAACCCCGCATCAAAAAAACCCCAAACTCTCCCTTTAACATGTCTTTTTTTTTTTTTTTTTTAAGGTAACAACAAGGGCAGCACTTTGAAACACCTCCTGCTGACACTGTGTGGCCAACAGGGAACAGTCAGAGCGCTGTCCAAGCTGACTTGACGGTACTCCGACTGAGCCCGTCTGGTGAGACTCAGTCCCTTAATGTTCATTAACTTGGAAGAAACTCATCAGCACTATACCGCGCGAGTCTATTTCAAGGCCTCGTGTAAATTGCAGAAAATATGAGCGCAGTAATCATTAGCAAAGTCCTCCAGGATGGTGAATGCGCTGTATGGTTGGGAGGTTGAATGAAAGTTCAAGCAGAAATAAATGCGTTTGTGATTACTGACGGAGCTGACAGACACTCACTCGCTTCTTTCACATAAATAAATGAATAAATAAATAATACTGCACGGATGCAGCACGGTCCAGTATGTGCCAACCATGTGATTAACGTGGCGAGGCAGCATCTCATGTTTCAATTCCACTCACCGAGACTTTGGCAGGAAGTTAATTACACGAACGGTCTCCCTTGTTAGCCTACTGTCAACGTGAATTTAAAAGCAACAAACCCATGTCCTCAAAAAGAAACAACAATAAATGGCTGACAACAAAAGACTGTGGGTGTGCTGTGCAGGGTAAATATTAAGGAATGCGGCGCTACCACGAGCTAAATTAAGGTTTGAAAAGGTGCGAAAATCCGAAAACGATTAACGATCGTGCTCACGTAAACAATACAAATACACTTGATTGGACTGGCGTCAGAACAAAAGCGCCGAGATGGTTGGATTCACTCTACATCTATTATCTTCTCTGTTCAGGACAAAGCACAGGATGAAAATAAAAAAAGGAGCAGCAGTTGAGGAGTCTTCCAGATCAATACTGGCCTAATTGAAACATGGAAATGCAGAAGTTGTCCCTGATGCATTTTCACGGACCCATTGTTGGGCTGCGTGAAGACGGTTCAGCCTCTTAAATGGCTTACAGTGGAAGCAACACTCGTATTCATCACAAAACAAAATCCTTGTGTCTCTCGCACACGAGCTCTTGTAACTTGTAACTTTCCGTGGATTGGGAAAGAAAAAAAAAACAGAAGCAAACACGGTATTTTCTGAACAATTCCCTCCGGGGGACGGAGCCAAATTGCTGCAGCGTTTCAGAAAGCCTGCGGTATAAAGAGCGAGCTCCTTCCTCCACTCCTGCATTTGTATTCTGCCATATCCTGAAACTTTAAAGATGCTATATTAAGCCATTATTAAACTCGAAAGACCGAGGACAACCTTCTGAACTATTGATAGCGAGGACTTAAAAGGGAGGAAGCTCCCAAACACCCAGTTAAAGTGCATTCAACAAGACCACTCTGGAAGCCTGGCCTTTTACTGGGAGTTACTTTACAACGCGCGGCACAGCAGAGCAGCGAACACCTCTGCAGAAGACACCAAGAGGACAGGAGGCACTTAGCTATTAGCGGCCTTGCGCTGACAGTCCGAAGTCCAAAATAAAAGAGAGAAAATAGAAATCCAGGAACAGCATGTCCACAGCAGCAACCCTAGGCCATCCTGCACTCAATATCCATCCAGGGACAGACAGCACCACAACTAAACTCCCAGGGAGGGCTCTCATGCAACTTTTAAGTGAGATAAATAAATAAATAAACAACCCCACCCACACCCCCTTTTTTTATTTATTTATTTATTTATTTTTTTGTTGTTGGTATTTTCATTTTCCATGCAAGGTGCAAAAAGAACTAAGGAAGGACACGTGTGATCACGCTGTGGCTGAGGGGCTGCAGGCGGTATCCAAATCCTTTTAGGGTTCGCTAAAAGCGCTGGCGGCCTGCGGCAGAGGCAGTTTGGAAAAAAACAACGTGATATGACGACAGAGATGATGATGGGAGTTGAACTTTTCTCCCTAAAAGCCGCCTCCTGTTCCGGGAAGAGATATAATAAGGAGCGCGGAGAGAAAAGGGAGCGCTCGCCGGTGTGCCTTTTTGCTGTTTTCTTAGAAGTCCCCATCTGTCGCGTTCGCTCAGGAGAATGAATTACAGCCAATTAAGATGGCTGGTGCTGTAGCAACTGTGCAAAGGGTAAACACCATTTGTCCAGGAAAGAGAAGAGGTATGTGATCCGGATCTCTGGGTCTCTCTTGATGACGCAGAGTAGAGTCGTGTAGTTTTTTAATATGTTCTAAAGTAGAAAACCTAAAATAAAGATGGGATGCGGTGATAAAATGCCCCGCAGGGTGGAAAATGTTTCTGGAAGAGTCGCAAACAGTGAATCCCTCTCATACGACATAGTTTAAACGGGTCCAGAGTGAGGAAAGAGAAACCACACTTTGTTTCCGCCGTTTAAAAGTCTCCATCTGCACGCGATTAACGCTCGTGTTAATGTGTTAGCGCTTTCCCGCCCTCGGTGACTTTGTGTGGATTTACACCTTCAATTTAATAATTTATTTTTAAACCAATAACACGGCAAGACAAGGCTTTGCTCCGAATCATCCATTAGTAAGCAGATCTCCTCATTACCACTACATCCAGTCTCTTTCCTGTACCCCATGTTTGCTCCGTTACAATATAAAAAATAATTGTTATAATAATAAACATATTTTTGCCAATGTGGGAAAAATGTGACTGTGCAGCAGTGCTCAATGCGTTTTAGGTATCTTTACTAGCTTAAAGATGCATAAATGAATGTGAGTGGTATCTTTATGTAAGTCAATTAGGCAGCACCTGAGGTTGCAGGAGGTCAAGGTGGAACTATTCTAACCACAAGCTCACCAAAGTAACTCAACCTGCCACTTACACGTGGGTGAAAAGTTACTGAACTGAATAAGTTTGTTGTTTCAGTTTCCTTGACAACGGATCCAAACATACAACGGCATGTAAATCACATTTAATTGAGAGCTCGTTTGCTGAGAATCCACCTGACATTTCCACAGACGCACAACAGGAGTGTCTGTCTGACCGTCTGTCTGCCGGCGAACATGTCTCACTGCTTGGCGGCAGAGCTCGCTCTGGCCACTGGAGGCCAAGTGAAGCAGTGATGCAGTAAATGCTGCAGAGTGTGTGTGTGTGTGTGTGTGTGTGGGCTGATCATCCCCAGGCCTGGTTCAGGTAATGTAGCGGAGAGGAGGGTAAGCCGCTCTGACACACACGCCTGGATCACAGAGGCTAGCGGGCTGCCGCGGGGTAGGGTTTGTGTGCGAGCCCGTGCGTGTGTGCGTGTCAGCGTAGGTGTGTGTGCGTGTGTCAGTGTGTACCAGTGCGTTGGCGGGCTCTGTGCGTCTAAAAACCTGAAAACTGTCCATGCTGATTAAGTTCAAATTCTAATGAGATTCAGTTCTCACAGTGGTGACCACTGGGAAGGACCCTGACCCGTGGACACTCGGCAGCAGTGTAACCTGCTAGATGGCTGATTAAACAGTGTCTGCTCACCTTGACTTACAGGTAGCTCCTGCCTGGTCCCTCCAACTCCGCTTCATCTGACCATGACTTTTCAGTGTCTCAGCATTTGTGAGTCAGCCGTTTGCGTCGGTCAGCGTTTTCAGTCCCATCGTATTAACGGGGTTAAAGACTGAGGGCCAAACATCTTCCAGATGTGTTCTGCACCTACGGACCTGAGCGTAACTTATTTAAATCTCAGCCTGTTTGCCTTATGAGGCCGGCTTGAGCGTAAACATGACAATCGCGCATTTAATCATGGGAAATATACTCATTTGCGTCCTTGTCGAGACTTAGATTAGACTAATACCAATCTGATGTCGGTACAGCACGTTACAACCAGCAGCTGGTTATCTTAGCTTAGCAAAGCCCAGCTACCGGCTCTCAAATCAACAAGTTATATATTGGTGACTGCAGGGCGACGTCTTGACTGGATGCAGTGAGGAAGACAGGTGCAGAAAGTCACTGCACCTGAAACAAGACAAAAGAATGTAACTTGCAATAAAAACTTGACTCACTGCTTTTAAACTTACACTAATGGGCCATTAGCAGGTGAGTTTATGTAGGCTTATGGCCGGGAACAGGG
Organism: Datnioides undecimradiatus; assembly: GCA_008933995.1. Taxonomy (NCBI): domain Eukaryota; kingdom Metazoa; phylum Chordata; class Actinopteri; order Lobotiformes; family Datnioididae; genus Datnioides; species Datnioides undecimradiatus. Next base: position 5,011,840 of record WARS01000060.1, read on the forward strand.
GAAATAAACAGCTAATATGCATATTTCCCCAAATCTCCAGCTACTATAACAACATAGGAGATGTAGCCGGTGTGATGCATTGTAAATGTTTATTTGATGTACTTTTAAAAGACGCCCAGACTTGCAAGGGTCAGTTTTACGAGGCGCTGTGCTTCCCAGATGGGGCTGTGCAGCTATGCTGAGCTACATTAAAGCAGGGTCTGGGAAGACAAAGACACAAACCCTTGGCGTTCTCAGCTCTACAGCAAACTAAAAATAAGTTTCTCAGACAAACGTGCAATAAAAGCTATGACACAACATTTCACTCGGTTATGAAAAGCATCCATCTTTGAACTAGTGATTAATAACAACCACTGTCTTGACTTCCTCAAATGAATGTCACTCAGCGCTGCTTCTTCCATCAGTTGTCACTTCCTCCCGACACCTTACCTCTGCTTTTGTTTGCTCACTGTACATGTTGAGTCTAAACTCGCCAAAAATAGCGCCCGTGTCATCTGCTCCTTATATAAACACGCAGCAGCTGCCAACGACTATTGTGGATGAGCCCCAGAATTACCCACAATGCAGCACAGTGTGGCATTGATTTCCAAGCCCTTCTGGGACCCTATATCCAAAATTCAGATCTGAGTAAGTTATTGTATTGTTGTGACGACAAAAACATTTGACAGAGAAAATCAGAGGATACAAATAGGAACTTTAAAGTTTCATGTTCTGACTTATTCGCTACTGCATCATCTAAATCAGTGTTCTATTAAATATGAGGTGTGTCCCTGACTCGTTTCTATATTTTTTAAATTGCATTCATCTGGACTAATAGGGAGAAGCAAATAAATACCTTAATTAGCTACTTTACAGTCCAACCGGGGCATTTTACGGCCCCTTGCCATGCACGCTGAGCTGCTTTTATTTTGAAAGTGTGACTTGTATTTATGTACGGACGCATGTGCAGGTGAATGCTTACCGACAGACCCTCAAACCATCAGCCCATGCGACAAAAAAAAAGATTGATTAAGATTAAGAATGCCGCATTTTTAACGAGGCATGGACTGCAAAACATTTATTTACAAGGCAAATTATGTCATATCCCACAAAATAAACCGTTTTCTGATGGAGAGTTTATTAAAGAGTGCTTGGTGGACTCTGCAGCGCTAATATGACGGGGTGAAAAGGAGTTATCTGTTAAATGAAATACTGATGTGATTATTGTTTTCCTGTTTATGACTTGTATTTTTGACTTACTCCACAATTTTATATCTGTATTGTAACAGAATACCCTTAGTCTTTTGATTACCAGTAGCATAACCAAACTTATATAATTTACTGCTCTTTACAGTTGGAGAAAATTAATATTGAACATAGTTAAGTTCGGGTTATTGTTGGTTCGGCCCTCTAACACAGCTCAGGTTTCTCATAATTGTCCTGCTGAAATGTTGTTGCAGTCGGTTACGGTTTTAGAAGTCAGGTCTACTTGCACCCTCTCCGAAAACAGACGATGCATCCAAAAAGCCTTAACAAAGTAAGCAGTGAAACGTCTGGCCCGGGAGATGGAGACGGTGCCAAAATGATATACATTTTGTTATATATTGGGTGCACTTACAGCAGCAGGGGTGGGGTAATTTTCCATCAGAACATGAGAAAAGATGACAGGGGAGCATAATACTTATTACTGACATGCTGAGTGTCTTTTTCTAAAGAAGCGTTATTGATTCCCTGCTGACAAAAATCTGTGTGAAAGACACTTCAGAACCCACTGGTGTGAATCACAATGTGAAATATGAGCCCGCTGCACTGGCTGCAAGATGTTTTAGCAGGGAGGTGAGTTGACAACATATTGATCAGTGCAACAGGCTATCTACAGGACGAGTCCATTTTCACGTGCGCACACGTGTGCACGCGCGCACACAACACACATGCAGGCAGGCAAAGTATCTTTCATAAAAGCACAATTACGGCCACGTAAACTGAGGCGGAGTATATCGGTCAGAGCTGTAGTAAATGCAAGGCAGCCAGTGGACGGACCTGGCGGTGGGCCTCGAATTGCTAGCAAATCACTTGAATGTAGCTCGCACGCACGCACATACACACTCCAGCCGTATAAAAGAAAAAACAAAAAAACAAAAAACAAAACAAAACAGAATTTTTATTGGATGCCCAGAAACGGTCGGTGATCAAACTCCAACAGCCAAAAGAGCCGCAGTGATTTAGTGGAGCGAAAATCCATTATGGCTCCATCCAAAGGTAATGACTTCTTCAGGCATTCCAGCTGATTCTCCGGAACAAGAGAGGGAGGGGATAACGCACACACACACACACACACACACACATTGGACAAATGAGGACTTTGTACAGAACAGCATGGGGTCCTGAAAGAGTCCATACTGACATCACCTCTCTTTAGGTCTTCTATACCTTCAGTCACTCAGAGCGACAGCGAGACCGCAGCATCTCTGAAGACTGTTCTGGCCCGTGTGCAGTCAAACCGCTGCCTGATCAAAAAGCAGCATGGCAGCGCTATTATTGATGACGCTTATTTGTCAATTATTATTATACAAAGACATAATACAAAACTCTACGGCAGCAATGAGGTAATGCAGTAATTTTCCTTTTCCGGAACAATGCTGCAGTACGTGCATCACGACTTAAACGCAACAACTGAAAAAAAGAAACTAAAATTATCAGCAGCGTTAGCGGCTCAACCTGGTGGTTTGCTCAAACCTCAATATGCCTCTTTTGGCTTCGCTCTCACAGTAATTCACGAAACTATTTGTTACCTTGAACAAGGCAGCTAAGCTCAAGTTACAGGAACATATGAGAAATGCTTTTCAGTCTCTTGAAAGAAAACGCTGAGGCGCCCTTGAGTGAAGCGGACGATCTTAACATACTGTATGAGGCAGCCAGTGTTCACACCCCTCCAAGGAAATATACTGTATATAAAAAGAAAAAGAAAAAGAAAGAAAAAGAAATGCCCTGCAGTGTCCAGGAGGACTTTGGACCTCGCCATCAAGGAGATAAATTACGATCTTCACCGTTCCTGCTTGGAGAGCACTGAAGGACCCTTTTGCTAAGAGTTGAAATAACTCCTACAGTAGGTGCTTCGAGCACTGGAACATGCTAAGCTCTCAGTGCTGCTTCTGCCTCCTTTTATTTGATGGCGAGTGTAAAAATAAGGCTGCGCCGTAACACAGAGTCCTGGTGGTTTTACGGGGCTTTAAAGCGACTGTTGCTGGATATTGTAAATATCAAAACTGCAGCGTTGTGAGTAAAATGCAGCGGCATCTAGCGCGTAAAGAGTGCATCTGTCTTGCACAGATGCTTCATAAGCAAGAAGCCATGGCTAAAGACTTATTTAACACAAGCGTAAGGGGTCAAGCTGGAGTTTGAGGCGCAATCACTGGCTCTCCACACCGTGCTTTTTGCTATCACTCTGTCTTATCATCAGGATTTGTGGCGTTTTCTACGTATGGAGCCATTTTTGTTAGCAACAGCATAAATTCACATGACTCGCCGTGACATTGCAGACACGCCTGTAAAGCCTCATTAGGTATAAGACTCATCCTTGATTAGAGCCAGCTTTAGGTCAATGCAATAATTGCCACCCCCGAAATAATTACAGCGGAGAGTTCTTTACCGAGGTAAGTAACGAACTCTAATCCTGTAAAGTAGCTAATTAAGGGTTGGCAGCGGCTAATGCTACTTTACACCATGCTTACGGTATGAAATGAAGAACATGCATGGTTTCAGGTGCCTGGTCACGGTTGAGTATGATCAAAACATATTTTGCCCGGAGAGAAAAATGTGACACGCGCTAGAAATTGAGCGAAACAAGCAGCCTGAGTTCAAACAAAGTCAACAGAGGCAAAGAAAAGCATATGGAGTAGGATCATAACCTTGAATTCAATCCAGCACGTCACAACGGGATACAAAGGTAGGTGTTTTGCAACTAATACGCAAGCTGACCCAAACACACACAAACCACTAATTGTATGTCGCTACTCTGACTGATTGGAGCTAATGAAACACTTGAGCTTGAACCACAGCACCCGATCCACCACCATCCCGCCCTGCCCTCCGTCCCTAGATCAGCGCTATTTGCCTCTTCTACAGCGCCAGCGTCAGAGAGACAAGCGAAACCTGGAGCTGGCACAAAAAAATGAAAGCTCAGCATGCACAAAAGCCACATTAATCCTATTGAATTCCTCAGCGTGATCGACAGCGCGGAGTCCGCTAATTAATTCAGGATCCCTTTCTGAGATCGCTCCACGTAGCAGACACAGTGGATGTACGAGGTGCACAGACCTCGTTTGCATGCATGCATGCATGCCGTCCTTTAACATCGATTTCTATATGTGTGCGTGTGTATAGTGTTAGCATACATATGGCCTCCAGCAGGGATCAACTACAGCACGTATAGCATACAGGAGCAACCCCAGTGTCCTGCAGTGTCCTCATCACCAAGACCCCTAATTGTCAATTGCAAAGGAGTCCTTTTGGGAACTTAAATGCAGCGGAGGCTTTGCAATGCATGCAGTGAAATGTAGGTCTTCTACAGTAGCTACATATGTACATTTTATGGTGAACAAAGGTTTTGAAGAGAAGATTAGCCGGGGGAATGGATCCTGCACAATGATGCAACTGGCAGAAAGGCGAGAAACAAAGCTAACTGTGCGCCCGTCTTTCTGCTCGTCAGACTGTTTGTGTAGACTTACCTTTCATACCGAATTTGGAGCGGCGGCCGTATTTGTTGATGAGAACAAAAAGGACGAGGAGGAGGACACAAGCGAAGCCGGCCAAACCCACGGCAATGGAAACCTGAGAGAAATGAAGTGCTGTGTCAGACTCGGGCGGCGATCAAAGAACCGCGTTCACGTCGTAATCCTTTCCAGATTTTTTTGATCACCTTTAATGCTGCAAATCAGAATTTAATCCACTAGATTTCGACTACGGCTCTCTCACAGATTACAGCAGTTTGGAGAAAAAAAAGTTAACGCCTGTCTTGGCTGCGATACGTTTGAAGCTGACAAGATGTAATCTAAATATGATCCTCATCTACAGGCAGACCTGGACTTAGTGCAGGTTCGAAGAAGATGATCTGCTACTTTAAAGCTACAAGGTTGACTCATCATCATCATTATCATCATTAAAAGATCTTAATTCTGATTAAATCCAGATTTTACCAGGATTTGACTAATTAGTCAAAGTCTGAAAGATCTGGATGCCACTAATTTGGATAAGTAAATACTGTGATGTGTTTTTTTTCTCAGTACAGTTTGCTTGTTATCATCATCGACAAGATTTGATGAATTAATTATCATAATTAATAATAATCAAAAAATTTTTGCTGGATGCGTGCATGGGGTTTTACAGATACCTGCGACTTTAAAGTTTGTTTTAGTGGTGTATAATTTTTAGCCTAACACCAGAAACAAGCTTTTTTTCATTAATTTTGTTTGACAAATGTGTGTTGATTAGCAACATATGCTAGCAAGCCTACTACCTGCGCTAGTGAGCATTACTTTAGGGCATTTCATTGGCTAATTGTTTATATTTCCCAGTTCTGTAGCAGCTCACTGACTGTGGAGTCTACGCTATCGTTAGCGGCTTTTTGCTCTTTCTTGGATTTGGGAAGGCTACGCTCCAGAAACCCTTCTCCGGACACTGCCAAACACAGCAAACGATCCTCTCAAAAACATTAAAAAGGCATGATCTTCAACGCAAGAGTGACTCTTTATTCATGTGTTTGTTCTGCGTAGTTAGACGATGCTGTGTTTGCGCCTTGGACAGCTGCAGCTTTAGGCACGGGTCTTGCAGCATGATATCATATACAGTGCATAGCCATCAAGCACATCTTCAGAGGATGCTCAGGTCTTCTAGAAACATTAGAAAGTTTGCTAGAAACAAGCAACTGATGGATTTAACTTTAAGACAGAGTCTACTTCCTGACTTTAACAAGCCAGGAAGTACACCTGTGCATTTCCTGCTAAGGTGTCTGCCATTAAAAAAGCCTGTTAAACATGCTAGCGCTAGTTTTTCCTTGAATCTTCTGAACCACAGCGGTATAACTCACCAGCATTGGTTACAGAAACTGTGCAAAATCCCCATATTATGTAACATAACAGCTGCACACACTGCAGGACAGCGTTACCATCGTCAACATCATTAGTGTCCAAGCATACAACTTCGAGAAACGACTGTAACACTGGCTTTGTGTATTGTCGTCTTTGTGCCTCGGCGCTGCGTGTCGGGGTCCTTCGGCTGAAAAGAGGCAGTTTAGATTTGTGTTGAAACACGCAGCAGCTCTCCGCTGAGTCCAGGGGCAACATCTTTAGCATCTGTTTCATCAACATCATTAAGGAGAAAACTCACCCCAAATGTGTCTTCATCTGGTCTGCCTGCCTCGCCATCTGATGGCGTCGAAGGAACTGCAAAACAAAAACACAAAACATTCATCAGTGGTTGCAAATAAGAATAAATTAATAGCCGTGGTTCGACTCCCACACCTATTTGCTGTAAATTTATACACAGAGCCAAACAGTTTCATAAATATATTGTGATATATCTCACTGTCGGTTAAAAAGATTTTTTTGCTTTCCTCATTTGCGTGCTCCTCACACGACTGCTGAATAAATGTTACATCTCTAAATGTGGTAAATCGCTCTCCTTATAGAAAAGGATTTTACGTAAACAAGGGGAACTTTGCGTCGTCCCTGTTTTGTGCCACCAAAGACAATGCGAGTCTGCGCTGATGAACAATGCATTTTTGTGTCAAGTGGCTGATAAAAGGCTTGCAGTTAGAAGTCTGCACAGCCTCGAATGCGCACTCACATCTGTCACCTGTCACAAGGTTGATAACAAAGCCTGAAATTTGTTTAGAGACAGACCCGAGCGTCAGATTAAAGTAGCGGAAAAGACATTGTGGAACGTTCATTTTTGCAGAAATGCATGCTCGCACTTGTACACACAATACGCAAAGACACGGACCAGTTAAAATAAGGTTGCTGTAGATTTGCGCACAATTATACAGGCAGAAACAAAAAAAAAACAAAGCTGAAAGCATTAAACGCTAAATTGGGGCAGAACCAACACAAACTTTATCAAGAAGAATACATGAACCACAGTTTTCAGACAGAGCTGGACTCAAGTAGCAGAAGTCTACAGTCTACAGTCTTCATATTAATATCTCAGGATTATCCGTCTCTTCATAAACTGCTACACGCCTCTACGAACGCAAGTTTGGGTGACCAGCAGAGGTCTACAGGAGCGTGAGGAGAGGAGGACAGAGACGAAACGAGCTGGTGTCAGGGAAACTCCAGTCTGAGGCCTCCAGCCAGGACATCAGAGAGTAATTGTGGGCAAATTAATGGCCACATGGTAGACTGGCTGCCACTGGCTCAGACACACACAGTACACTAAAGCGCATTGCTCTGTGTGTGAGTGTGTGTGCCCTAACTACCGTCGCTCTGTCCCTCCTTCCCAGCCTTCATCCCTCTCTCCTCTCCTCCCTCTGCCCTCCTCTCTCCTCAGCAGTATGAGTATCAGTCAGCCTGTCAGTCTTCCTTGCACGCCTGAGCTCCCTCACACACCGCCGCTATAATGCTTCACACTCTCATCGCCCAAACACCTCTCCCTCACCTGCCCCACTCCCAGAAGCTGTGTGACTGTGCGTGTATGTGTGGCGACGTGAAGCCGCCGCCCGCCTAATGCAGCTCGCCACACAGCGTCAGCGTCCATCCGTCTCCATCCCTGGCCGTGCTGCAGCTTTATAATCCATGGCTGATTAGAAAGAATGGCCTCATATGGAGATGGAAGAAGACTCTGATGAAGGTCAGAGATCAGACCAGCCCACTTTGTTAAAGCCGTCAACTGCGAGGCTGCCACAACAGCCTGAGGCCAAACCACACATCACACACAGGAGATTTACGAAGCAGTGCGAGAGCGGGCCAGAGCATCGTTCCAGCAATATGACTGCGCTCACCGCTTCACAAACACTCACACATCACCAGCTAAAAGGGGGGAATGCTAACTTGTTTACATTGTGCCTGGTTAGTTTGGGGTTAGAGGAGCGGCGCCGTGCACACTGACACAAGAGGATGACTAAAACCGGCGGTGTCCTGCAGACAGAAGGCCAAAAATATGAAAAATAAAGACTGGTTTTCTCCAGGTGCTAAAGCTGCTGTTAGCACCATAACCCAGATACATACACCCACCAATATACCACCTTTCAGTCGTAATCCAGCATTTATTTCCAAGGGTAGCGTGTCAATATATAATATTTTGTGGGGGAGGCTCTTGATTAGCACATCCACCATGTTGCATTTAACAGATTTATGCTAGCTGGGTGCGATATAAGTATAATATTAGTAGCTCCGCCTGTCTTTTTATTAGATTTGGTGAATGTTTGGTCAGTCCTCATGCTAATGCAGAATTCAAGCCGCTGTCTTTGTTGGGCAATTATGCAAAACATCGGTTTATAAAAAAATCTGATTATAATCTTTCTACCACCTCAAAACGATGAAGAACTACAGTGGTAGAGTTTCTGTTATCAACAGGTTGACCAATGCCCTCAGCTCCTCTTGCACTCCCGGTGCACTGTGACTGTACAGGGCATCTCACTGTAACAGTGAGGTAAATAAAAGCATCACTGAAACACCATTATTATCCTGTGTGGACGGCAAAGTCACATCGGGGCTTTTTCTTAGAGATTAATAACACTACCGGGGTCCGGAGAATCGAGCTGCGACGCCAAGAGCTTTTTAAGAACTGCAACACAAAGTGAACAAATTTCTCCATGGTTACCATCCCCTCTGTGCGTGTGTGTATGCGTGCATAATCATACCACACAAATATGTAGTAAAAAAAAAAAAAAAAAATACTAAGCAAAAAAAAAAACCCAAAAACAGCAGGGGTTAAATTGTAAAATAGAAACACTCACCGAGTTCCACAATGTCTGCAAAAGAGAAGACAGAGAAAGTCACGCTATGTCAATAAATTGACACAAGGTATTAACCTTGGAATACTGACCATGGGGAGAAATTTGCCAGTCTTTGTGGGTTTATTCCCCCTCCCTGTGAACTCAGGATGAACTGCGAGCGAACAATCTACCTGACTGAACTGTGGATGAACCCTGGCTGCCATCCAGGCAGCAGGGATCAGCTCCACCACCTGCACCCTGTGGAGGGAGATTTTAATAAAAGCCAAAGGCTCCCAATGGTTCCTCCACCTAGAACGGAACCTGTTATTCATACAACAGGTAGTTTAAACAAGAAATTAGAACTAGTTCAAGACTTGTTCCAGTCATTATGCGTATTCCCAAAAAGTGGGCCATGCTACCTCTTGTGGGAGCTCAGGGAGTCACTTGGCAGTATTTCTTCCTTTTTCCTGTTCTTTTATTCTTATTTAAATCTAGAAGAGTGGAGGTGATTTCCAGGCATTAAAAATGTGTTAATAACCGTTGTCGTTTCACCCATGGGTATACGCTCCATTGTGATTACGCAGAAATCAGCGCTCGCGGGCTCCCAACGGTGCATCGCTCATCAACCACAAGCACGTCAGAATCACCCCCATGTGGTCCACTCACCGTCATCGTCAATGCCCGGGGCCATGAGGAAGTGGCCGTACACTGTTTTGGTGACCGTTCCCAGAGGGTTGCTGGCCTCCAGAGTGTAGTTGCCGTTGTTGATGTGCGTTGGGTTCTGGAAAGTCAGACAGCCCTCCAGATAGTCCTGGTAGAAGTCCATCTCAGTTCGGATGTACTCGTTCTGGAGAATCTCCTTTTGCTTGTGGAACCAGCGCAGCTTGGGATGGGGGTAACCCCGAACCGTGAACTCGATGCAGGTGTCGTGACGTTGCTCTGGCTCTGCCAGCCTCAAGATGACTGGAGGAACTGCAGAGAAGAAGCAAAGATAAACATTTTAGACATGTTGACACTCCATCCAAAGTATGAGGGATAAAGCACAATGACCATTTCCTGTATCACTTAAGAATGGTCTTCTCTCATCAGTTTACCACTTTTTATGGTATAAGGTAAGTACTATGACAAACCATATGCGTTGAAACAGTCCCACAACCCTTGGGCTGACAAAAACCTGTCCTACTTCTCCAAACAACCTCAAAAAAATGTGGCAGTAGACACAAAGCAGTTTGATTTGTTCCGGGAAACGTGGCATTTAGGAGGCAGGTTTTTGCCTGGCAGTGCCGATGAGTCTTTTAGTGCGTGCGACATATTGCAGCAGCACATAGGATGGAGGGAAAAACAGACAGAGGGACTCCTCTTGCTTGAAATAGACAGAGGAATCTCCCCCCTGCATTAACACACGGCTTCTCTTCTCTGACATGCGGCAACACAACCTCTGCATCCACAACGCCGCCAAGCTGAGAGGCAATTTATCACTTTAATACCATCAGATACATTTCATAAACAATTCATCCACTGATTTGTCTCTGCAATGAGTCACTATTGCAGCTACATCATCAAAAGGAAATATTTGGCAGACAGTATTACCTGGCAGTCTCTCTCTCTCTCTCTCTGTCTGTTCTACATACCAGCCCCCTACTGAACCCATCCACCCACCTCCACAGCTCACACACACACATATACATACTCATGATACGCTCTTGCTTTGTCTATCTCAACGGAGCCTGCGATTTCTATTTGCACGTGTGAGCAACCCTATTAATATCTAGATCGTGGTTGCATTTATGTTGGCATGTAGACAGCCGTGCTGCTTAATGCCATGTCCTTGTAAATAACGATACATGTTTTTTTAATTATAGTTTTAATTTAAACAAAGGGGGTAATGGTTAGTTCAGTCATTTATTAATTAAAAACACCAAGTATTTAATTATTACAGGAACCAAATTGAAGATTTGCATCGCCGGATTAACCTGTTTCAAGGCCCCAGGACAAAACGCTGTTGATCCTCTGTGCATTGTGTATAAACCCGCTAAGCCTCCAAGTTCCCATTACTGTAAGAACAGTGCACAAAGCAGACTGTATGGCGGCTTCATTATAAAATGCATGATGTGAGCACAATATAGACATACTAGCAGCTCTGTGAGGCTGCGCCCAGGGAGTGCTTTGGGTAAAATGCTAACACAGTGACAATATCAGCATGCTTCTGTGAGCAGGTGTAATCTTTTTGGGATGGCTGCCATCTTGGGTTGGCTAGTTAGCATGCTAGCGTTTGCTAAATAGAACAAAACACAAAGTACAGCCGAGGCTGATGGAAATGCAGGCTTCTGCGATGTAATATGAAAACATGAGATTGTTACTCGTTGTCCTTGGGGGCAAATAAACGTCTTAAGATGATTTCATGACAATCTGTCTAATATGTCTCAAAACCACAAAGATGGCACAGGAGAAAAGGTCAGGAGATCACCCAAAGCTGCATGATTCATCCTCTGGGGCACACGAATGTCTGTGCAAACTCTGGTGCAGAATCATCCTGCAGATGTCGAGATACTGACACCGAAGAAAGGAATTCACAAGGGATTCGGATTCATCCCATGGGGACCATGAATGTCTGTACCAAACTGATTTAGAAGCTGACATTCCCACACTGCTATCTTGGATAAAAGAGGTTTTTACAAGACGGGGCCAGGATGTTAAAATGTGGTATCTCTGTTAACTGATACTGATAATCAAATACACAATTAATTTAATGACATACAACCTATTGACACACAGAACAAGCTTCTCCCCCCCGCCTCCCAGCGCGGCTGTTGGTCGTCAAATAAGCAGCTTCATCATTGATAGACAGCGATAAACTGCGATTGACTTCTAAGTCTTTGTCAGATAAACTGATAAAAAGTAGCTGTTAATTACAGCTCTGGTTATTATGACTTTCCTTGATGGTGTGCTAATGGATAGCTCATGTTTTCAAACCAAATAATCATCCTGTGGAAAAAAAAAAAAGAGAGAGACTGAATAAAGTATTTATTAGTGTTTGAAAGCTGTCATTTCATAAATTTGCTTTGGTGATATTGTTTCTGCGAGACAATAGTGACAATAAAGTCGTTCAGCTGAACTAAAGGCTAAGGCATGTGTGTGTGTGTGTGTGTGTGAGAGTGTGCTGGTGCGGGGGCGTGAGCGGCGCTCTGAATCTGAGCGCACGGAAGAAAGAGAAAAGATAGAGACGAGCGAAAAGCAAGAGAGAGGAGGGAGGAAGACGGGGATGAAGTGAGGGCGGTATATAGCTGCGCGGCCCAAAGGCAGGGAGAAAAAACTGAGAGGACGAAATTCTCCCGCTGATGGACAGTTAGGGGCCGATCCATTTTCTCCTCAGCGTGGCTGTCAGCCCAGTCTCAGTCAATACAATACAAATCAGCACGGCGCTCCATAGTGGTCTACAACAACACGGTGTCCTCGTAGCGCTCATATAGATGACAAGCTTTGATAAATACATCCCTTTGATCACTTAGAACACTGACTACAAGGCTAGTTGTGCAACGTTATCTTGTGGCGACACTGGTGGCATATTTCAAATGCCACGCACCAGTCAGACTACAGACAGGACGTCATGGCGAGGGAGCCGACTTGTTCGATACTGCCACGTATTCCCTCTGCGGTGAAACGCGTTGTGATTAAGACTTTAACCTGAAAGAAGCTGCATAGTGATATTATGAAGAGTGTCTGGAAGGGATACGATCACCTAATTTCCTCATTAATTACCCATAATAAGAGTCTTGCCCTGCTTGTAGAGCTTTTCAGGGAGCGGCGCTACTAACCAAGGCGTTAGTTAGTGCTTTGTTCTTAATAGAGACCTACATGATGCCTACAAGAGCAAGAGCAAAACACACGGTAAGCTATGTGAGTCCACAATGCTGTAGAGCTGCCATTGTTCCAGACAGCAGCAGGACAATGGGCCTGCAGAATTTGCATTGTGGTTAATTACAGTTTCGCTAAAATAGGGAACTCATCTTTGAATGCAGAGAATGTTACTTGACGGCTGGTAATTTCGCTGTCAATCAGATTACTCCCTAATCAGAGCTGCAGTTTAAGCTATTTTATGACATTTCCAGAGACAATAGGCTGCACAGGGGAGGAAATGTAATTACCATCAGAGCATGTGGTGAAAAATTAATAAGTTAATTTGCAGCACCAGCAGAGAGTGTCAACAGAAAAAAAAAAAAAAAAAAAAAAGCCTGGAGATGTACATCCATAGAGTGTCCGGGTGGAGGAAGCCCTGAAGACTAGATGTTGCAAAGTCAATCTGTCATTCTAGTACGGTCCTTAGCAGCTCCGCTCCAGTAGGGAGTGTTTGAATTGGTGACAAATCTCCCCTGTCCCGTAGCGTGATGCATTGCAAACAGCCACAATAGATTGTGCAGCACAACAGCAGGCGCGCGACAAAGAGAAAAAATGTCAAGCACCTTTGATAAATATTGGCTTTGAATATAGTCTGTCCCAAATCGGCCCAGAGCCAATCCACAGGGTGAACTTATGTAAGAGGCGAAGTATATGCTGTAATTCACGGTCTGGATATTGGAGGGAGCGTTCTGATGGTTACCAAATCATTGCTTTATCATTGCTGAGGGATATATTTCTTTTTCCTTCTCCCTCGCTCTCTTCCGCTCAGATCAAGGCCGAGCTTTCATGTGGGCTGCGGGGTATATGCCTGCTAATTGGCTACATCAATTTCACTTGGTTTGTAACTGTGCAACACCTCATTGCATTCTAAATGTACCTGCATAATTTTGCTGTTCTGCTTGATGAAGGAGGTTTTTTTTTTTCATTCTTGTTGTAAATTATTCTCTTAGACTGTCGGCGTCATTAATACAAGATATATTCCGGTCCCCTACATAAGTCCATCAAAGTTGCCGTGAAAGACATCTTATACAAAAGCGTCAACTATTCTTGGCTCCAAGCATTTGTGCTGCACCAGCCTCAATCGAAATATGCCTTTATTGTTGATTTACTGTATTGCTTTTACTGTTGGCCACATTTCGTCCAGTTAAGCTAAAAGTCAGCGGTGAGTGAATTGCTGCTGATTCGAGATAATCTGAGATGATTAAACAATACTGAGGCAATACAGATAATACGTCCCCCCGCCTTCTTTCATTGAGCAAAGACCAGCCTGTCAGACGTACGAAATATGTTTAAAGACTGATTTGTTTGTCAGAATACATTTAGAAAGGAGTTAATATCAAAACTACATTTATGCAGAAGGTGGGTTGGTTTGTGTTTCTACTCTGTAGAGCACTGATCTGGTCCTGCGTCCAGCCATAAAACCATTTCCACTTAACGTAGACCGGCTTTATTTGCCCCTTGGGTGCTGCAGAAATAAGCTTAACCCAGACATAATGCTCAATAACCTTTAAAGCTGATATGGCGACCTTTGCAAACAGTTGCCCATGTATCATCAGGGAGACAACGAGCATCATCGCGTCTAACTGATAAATGCAAATCCAATGCGAACTCCCCTTTTGCTGTTGCTCTGTTTCGCTCCGCAGCAACTCCCGAAAGAAGCGTTTGGCTCTTAAGACGCCAAGTGCTCCACCGTGTCCAAAAGTTAGTAACAAACTCTGTCAGCGGTTTCACGCTAGTCGAGTAGCGCACAGGAGTCAGGATGTTGTCTGGAGGTTTTTAGTTGAAAATAGCTGTTTTGCTGCCTCTGATGAAAAACCCTGAGTGACCCAACGCATTAAAGCCGACGGCCAGAAAACCGAAATGTCGACACATCCCGTCCTGTGCTTTGGGTCAATATTAGAGGTGTTTAACTAAGAGCACAGTGCTTCCCCTATGAAAATGTTGATACTGGATGAGTTATATGGTACAAAGAAAACATGTGAAATACGTTTAGCAGATATAAAGTCTCATTGTGCTGGGGAAAAAAAAAGAAAATCTGGCAACATCACGTCCCATGCAAGTGTCTTTGCTGAAGCAAATTGCCAATATGAATGCAGTTCTTATCGAGGGTTTGGCGCAGACTGTCGTATATCGTGGCTGGTGTTAGCTCTGGCGTTACTATTGTCGGTCAAATTCACAGCAGCAGATCTACAAATGGGTTGTTAAACCAAGCCAGATCGGCTTGTCGTAGCTCTGACCAAACGCAACAGTTACGGGACATTGAAGAAGACTGCCAATGAAGCTGTCAGCGGCACAAATGTCAGTCCGCCACCGGCCGCTGACGCCATTTCCTTTTTTCGGATTTTAATTTCTAGCGCGGGTAAGCCGCCGGCTCCGTGGTCGACAACAAGATTTCATTACAAGCAATCACTAAACCAGCAGGGTTCACTGATTAGCGCCTTAAACAACAGGGAAACACAATTTCACATTTTAAGCAAATTGAGTCTTAGTCACAGCGTTTGTGAAGAGTGAGTGAATAAATAAGATGTAATATTCAAGAAACACTATAACTATTGATGGAGACAATGCATTTGTATTTAAATGGGTTGATGATGTTTCTGTTATTGCTGGTTGATGGAGGTTGTTCGTTAGCGCGGATGTTAGCACGGTGAAGCGATGCTGGCTCATCAGTTCCCCACTTTAATCCACACTGTCTTTTCCACTTAGTTAACAATGAGTTGGACGTATTTGACATTTTGCGACGTCGAAACTATCGAATGGATTGCTCCGGTATGAATATTAACGTCCCCCTCGAACTGTGATAAATTCAGCGGATCTCTTAACCTTGAACACCGACATTAGCATGTTCAGCGCGAGTGCGTTCGCATTCCTGATGCTTTTACCTCGAACCTGGTGAGAATTAGCATCTCGTCTCTGCAGATTAATAAACGTTGCTAAATAGCGTCCGTGCTGCTAAACAAAAACATGCTAAAGTTAATATGACCATATTAACCCGTTCAGTGTGAATCTCGATCCAGAGCTTCAGTGCTGGGCATCAATTATTAACCCGAGGTTTAAATAAAACTGCTGGCATTAGTCCAACCAAAGGGCGCGAGCACTCAGAGTTCATTTTAAAACCAAGTATTTCGATTTAGAAAGCCCTCGTAATAACACGGCGTTCTACTTAATTGTCAAGCGTGATTCTTTTTTTATTATTTTCTAATAACACGGTTGTCCCGGTGCCTCTGCTGCACCTCGGGCCAAGCTCCTGAATTTCATTTTAAACTTAAGGCATTTGAGATTTCTAATGTCCCACCGTTAACCTTGCTGATATTAGATATAAACACATATGCAAATGAGTAGATTAATTAAACAAATTAGTCAGACCCTCCACATAACACACGGGCGGTATGATTATAAAGTCTGAATCTTAAAGCAATACAGGGGCCAGTCTTTTGAGGGAATAATATATTTTTAATTATTATGCAAATTTAAGCAATAATATACCTGCAGAGTTACGTCTGACATCACCGCCACTGGTCATGAGTTAGTGTACCCACCATAGGCTTACCCCTGTCTCCAGTTCACCCCAATTCAATCGTAAGAGGAGATCCAACTCACACTGTACGTTGAGCTGGATGGAGGAGTTGGTCATCCCCACCACGTTCTCCGCAATGCAGGTGAGCTGGAAGTTGTTGTCGTCTCGGCTGATGTTGAAAAGGGTCAGGTTGATGGAGTGGATGTTGGGCCAGTACACGTTGGACTAAGGAGAGAGAGAGAATGATGGACGCAGATTAAGAAATGAAGGGTATTTGGATTTATATAACATATATAATGATATTATTGACTTTTAAATGATTAATTAGGTCCATTAATGATTAAATCAAACAAATACAATAGAGTAAAGGAGCTCACATCTGATCTAATCGCTCACGTAATTCAGTTCTACTTTACTACCGTTGGTCTAAACTGCAACAACAATGCAAAGAGTGATATGTTGTAAAGTTTGACGCTAATTGGACTAAATAATTCACAGCTATTCAACTGAGTGCAGCCAAATTCAGCGCTTTAGACGGTGCTGCACTTCCTGTCCTCAGCTGGCCGGGTTCCCCCCACACTTCACTCATCCTGATGAGCTACAGTATCTGTCTACCCTAAAACATCAAGCCCGCGGCAGAGGTAACTTTCATCTGTAAAGTCACTGCGAGCATTAAAGACACAGATGACAAATGCAGCCACGCAGCAATTTCAGAAACTGCTGTTCCCCTCCTCTCGCTGTTTATCTCTGCTGTTGTTATAGCTGTGACGTCCCTGGGGCCTGTCTCAGGGAGTTAGATTAGCGAGCTAGCCGGCTCACTGCGGGTTCAATCCAGGCCTCTCAGTCTCACAAAAGTAGCTTAGTTTAAAACAGGCGTAGATCGTCGTGGCAACCTACGCTGCACGGCTAAACAGCTGAGGAGGTTAAGCCGAGGCCTGGTTCGTTATATGTGAATAAGTGAGTTAGGCTGAACCTGGACCAATTTGTTAAACTAAGCCTAAAACTCGTTTAGAGTGGTTGCCCACCTGCTTATGCTTTAGGGTTATGATCAATTATTAAACTCCTTTCTGCTTCCTGATGGTTCAAAGATCAATATATCAATGTATGCATAAACATACCATGATACCAAAAAAAAAAAAAAGTTTCTAACTGAGGTTTGTTTTTACACCAATTACCGACGGCAATCTTGGAAAAAGTCGAAACCGTTGTGGAATTAAACACGCAAAAAATAACAGCAGCAGGAGCAGACATGCAGTAAAATCAATGCCCATAAATCTGTTCCACAAACTGATTTTCTCAGAGCCGGCTGCACGAAAATAAACCGACAAAGGGAGACATCCGCGCGGATCGTCACGAGTTTCTGGATGTTTGGACGCTTTGACTTTTAAACAGATATTGCTCCTCTAAAGGTTTCCCCCAATTATCCAACATTTATCCAGCAAGTCTGAAATCATACCTAAAAGCAGCAGTTAAAACCAGCTCCACCTCAGCCGGCCACAAGAGTAAAATGCTGCTTACACATTGTTGCATCAGTGTTGCCAATCTCATCGTGTCACATGTGGCAGATCCCTGCTTGTGACTAAAGGTGACCGGCCCTTTGCTGTTAGAGCCTGGAGACTATGGAAAACTCTGGCTACAGGCTACATCATTAGCATCGCTCTTAAAACGTCACTTTTATGGTAAGGCGTTTATGAATTATTTAATAGAAGTCGCTGCGTTTTATCATTCTGCTCCTGTCATTAAACATATATTTTTACAGTTTATTTAATCCCCCTGTGTTTTATGATCCCGGCGTTTTGTTTTTATTTGGTGTTCCTTTAGCGGTTGTCCCTTATCTGTTGTTTTATCCGCGCTGATTTATCTGTTTTGTTTTTGCCTTTTTTGCTGCATGCATAGGTATGTATGTATATGTGCATGTAAAGATGAGAATACATGATGACAGTAACTTAAAAGGTTAGATATTCTGTCAAGAGGTACAAATAAATGGATTTTAAGCAGTTAAGGTGGTATTGACACTGCTAGTATTTACACTGTTAGTTAAGTTGGTTGAAAAACAGGAGCCCCCTTAAACTTGGGTCAGAAGCTCCTGCTAACCAAGCAGCTTTATGGAAGAGTCGCCATTCACAGAGGATCTAGACGCGAGGACAGCGTGCTCAAAAAGAGCAATGTGAGCCCTGTGAAGTGTGTCTGTCCATCGGCAGTGTCAGAGTTAGTACTCAGTGACATCAGATGACTCAAAGGGAGCTAACGGTGACCACTAATGGTCCGAAAAATGAAAAAAACCATGTCACATAAACGGTTTGGGTGCTTTGGCAGCGCTGTCATTAATTGCGATTCTGTCATTTGGTGTCATTGAAGCTGTAAAGCTGTAAAAACGTAATGATGATGGTGAATTCACAGCTGTGTGTGTGTGTGTGTGTGTGTGTGTGTCTCACCAGGTGTGCGTTGATGGAGTGCAGGCCGCTGACAGTCCAGTCCACTTCAGGCAGCGGTGATCCGGATCCGTTGCAGCTCACCGTCACGTTGTCGCCCTCCATCACCAACACGCTGCTGTGGCTCACACTGATCTCTGGTAAGTCTGAAAGCACACACACACACACACACACACACACACACACAGATACACACACACAGACAGTGCACGCTCATGTTAACACGCACCTGTCACTGCCTGTGTCTACATATTTTCACACCAAATCAATTAATCACTTTTCATTAATGTAACAAAATTAATACAAAGGAGGAAATGGGATGCGTGCGCACACACACACACACAGTGACACACGCACACACACACACAGTGCGACACACACACTCACACACATTGGATGTCACAGGGATGAGTCACCAGCAGGAGATAATACCGCAGAGTCTACAGCCTCTGTCAGAATCAACACACAGCTCCTCACATCAGATTCACCCTCTGAACTCTGTCACACCTCCTCCCCTTCCCGCCTCCACTCGCCTCCCTGCTCCTCTTTTCTTCCCTCCATTTCACCTTTAACCCTTTCCTTCTACCTTCTTTCCTTCTGTCTAACCCTTCCTTCCTTCCCTCCCTCCCTCTCCTCTCTGCTGCTGCTTCCTTTTCCTTTTCCTCTTTTTTGAAAATGCAGATCACACCCTCCTCCTCCTCCTCCTCCTCCTCCTCCTCGTCCTCCTCCTCTTACCACAGTTGTGGATGTACATGTTGTGCAGTCGTATCTTGGAGGCTCCGTTCTTGCAGTACAGCTGCTGCGTGTGGAGCCCGGCCTCTCCTCTCTGCTGCCACAGCTGGATCCAGCGGATATCGCAGCCGCACTCAAACACCACGCCATCCAGACGCCTGCAAACACAATTTAAACAAACAGCATAATTAACCAGACCAAACACTAGGGATGTGACGCGAAGCTTAGTTCTCTTTAACAACTGGAGATTGAATTGAGAATGTCAATTCTCAAGTTTGTATGTTTATGACTTAAAAGCTATAGACAAGACACAGGCTACATCAGCTCAGGCTTCAGAAGATGAAAGGAAAGTTTCTCTGAAGAGTCTATGGCACTTTTGAGACGCCCCCTAACTACTGTTAAGTTGCTAAAAGCTGGAGTTCAATGCAATAAAATAAAATTAATATCATTTAGGCTTTGAAACTGGTGAAACGTTATTTAGGATGAACCTGATCCACACCTCCATTGTTTCTACATATCAGTCAATCAATCAGCAGTCAAGATCTGGAGTTAGTCTGACACGGAGCGATGTTTGTGGTAAACCGTTATCAGTGTTATTACTGCGGTGATTTGGCTGTTTTCACATGTTCGTATTAAAATACTTTATCCGTATTCTTCACGACACTTGTCACCTAAAGATAAAACTGTTTTCTCGACGCAACAGCCAAAATAATGGGAGCAGTGACACCAGTGTCACGGGCGGCGTTCAGTTCATATCTCCAGTAGCATAAATATTATTCCGGCGCTGACAAAGCAGCCCGCTGCTGACAGACAAGCAAGGCTGAAAACAAGGGATTTACATCCCATCCCGGGAATTCTCATCAAAATCTGCTCCAGTTTTCCCGGGAAAAGCAGGGGAAGGAAAGCAGAACGTCTGGCACGTGTCTCGCTTGTTACGGCCGCGCGCGCCCGTGTTCACGTACCGGAGGACCGTCATATGGATTGAAATGTCTCCAGTCCTCATTAAAGCCGCCACGCAGCTGTTGAAAAGCTATGGCCAGACCTCGAGACGCTGTTATTACTGTAATGCAACTTCTTAGCTGCTTGTTTTATCGTGCCCAGGCGGCACCCCACGGTTCAGCTGCGCGGCAAAATATTTTACCATTAACTCTGAATAAAGTTGAGCGCAAACACAAATCTATGCAAAGCAGTTAGGCTGCAGAGTGGCAATCAACGGGGAAAACAGTCCTAATATTAAATAACCAAATGTCCGCCAATTACATCCCATCTCTCCAGCCCACAGCACTACAAGCCGTATCAGAGAGTCGGATGGATGTACCCTATTAGACGGTTTTTCTTTTTCTGCCACTCGACTCTGGTGTGGTTCGGTGAAGCGAGGTGAAAACACAAATGTCAGCCCGGCGTGATTATCAGCCTAACCCCCGAGCATTAATAACCTCAGGTCAGGACTATTAAGACGCTCACTTCCTCGTAACCGCTTGGGCGCGTTCAAACTGATAATGTTAAGTGGGTATGCTGACAACCAGATGATCTGTGTGTTTCCTAGCTCGCATACTTTTATGAGGATGGTTGTTCTGCTAACACAGGAGCTCAAGGATGTTGTGTTTAACATCAAACCCCATTTACCAGGAAATGGGCATATAAGACTAAGAAGGGTGGTAACATGGAGTTCAGCGGCTTCTGCCAAGCGTTACACAGACTCTAGGATTTTAACATTAGCAACTGCAGCAGAGGGAGCAACATGGAAATTCCTACATCTGACATAACTTTCCTAATTAGCAACATCCTTCACGATATCAGTAATAACGGTGAGATCAAGAGATCAACTCTGCAATATAGTCAAGGGACATGTGCGTTCACACTGCAGGCCTCCAAGACAAATTCAGATTTATTGCCACGTTTCCTGGAACTGGCGTCAACACGGAGGTCAGTGTTTACAGTCGGCGCGTTGCCGAGTCGGAGCCGGGAGCGGCGGGATACGGGATCGTGACGTGAATGGATTCGCAGGAACGCTTCTCATCAATCAGGAAGTCAAAGGCTGGTTTTTAACTACATCTGTCAGCGCTTCTCTGACGTAATGCTGAATTCCAACGCAAGTGTTCGGACTGAAGTCGGACCCGTTTCTGAATCACGTGTTCGAGCCGCGTGTGCCTGCGGTCCGACGTAGCCCGCGACTAGAGCTGTGTGACTTCAAATTAACAGACAAGAAGGGAAAACAATGAAGGCCTGCACCGTGGCATTCAAATGTGAGGGGGTCAAGGGTCGAGGCAGCAGTCGGGCTATCAGTCTCAGGCTGTATTAGAGGCAGGCAGGTATCATTAGGCTCCTCCGTGCACACATTTCATTCTCACAGCGGCGCGTGGCAGAAAGTCACATTATTCAGCACTGTACGCCAACCTCTGCATTTTGCATATGTCCAATTTGGACGCTGTGATTGGCCAATTTTGTCAAGATGAATGCCTGTCCAAATGTCCTTGACAGAGGTCAATAAGATATTGCAGGATGCATGAATAATGCATGCGGTACGTCCACCGTGCCATATGAAGTAATGAGAATAGATTTCCTCAGGTGGATCTCGCTTATTATCAGGTGCTCACTTGGATCTGATGCTGTAGTCAGAGCAGAGCCTGCTCACATTCGCTCTCTGACAGCGTACTCATTGAGCTAACTCGTCCGCGACAGGGAAGGGACACGTATCCGCCTGCGAAGAGCTGCACGTCTGCTCGCTCTTTTCGCCGTATTATGCCGTAAAAAACAATAAAGGGAACAAACTCGTTCTCTCCTCGTGTCTTCGGCAGCGGCAAATTTGTGTTTTGATTATAAAACCTTGATTAGACAACAAAGCAGTTTTTCTTCTCGGATGAAGGTTTCCATCTCAGGTGACAAAATGCAGCTCGTACTTTTCAACAGAAGAGACTGAAATGACTTCAGAGCTGTAGGATACATGTGCAGATGCAGCAAAGTATGTAAACACACACAGACGGTTAAGGAACTACTTTTTCTCGTGTCATCTCGGGCACATTTATCATTTATCCTGCGACAGCCCATCCGTACCATATATCCACAGGCTGCATTTTAGAAATACGGAGGTCATGAGTTGAATCCCAGATGCAACAGAAAAAAGTTTCAAATTTATTTTATTAGCAGTTGAACTGATTTTTATTATTCTCCGCATGTTTTATTTAAACGGAGCATAAATCGGCACAATAAACCAAACTCTAACTAAAAATAACAGTCTCTGCACTTTGTCTCCACTTTCCTCATTATTAGTACCAGAGTCTTTCCAGGAAACATTTTGGGAAGTTATTAGGGAATCACTGACCCAAAAAATCAAACATTAGCATTTTATTTTTGGCAACATGAAGGTCTGAATGGTGTTTCAAAAGCCTCTCCGCACTCACAGTTGCAGTAAAAGCTGAATTTCTGAAGGAGAGATGCTGAATCTTTACTCATTCTGCTGGCTACTAACAGTAATGATACTAATTAAAAGTCCGATGTCTGAATTACCATCAGAAATAAAATTTCATGCATGGCAAATTCAGTCAGCAACATGAAAGATGGACGTATGAACCGTATATTAATGAACATTAAGCTGTAAATGGCACAGGGGAGTTCCCTCCACTGCAGGTAGGGAGAATTTCACCGTTAAAGGTTTTCATTTAATGCTGAGCCGGTCGAACCACAAGGGATCAAAGCTCACCACGCAGGGCGGCTCAGGCTTCCCCCCCCCTTTATGCTGTAATTATGTTAATTGTTAATAAGAACTACCGCATCCATACATTACCCACTATTCCTGCGGGCAGAGCTGATCACGGCCAACATGCAGCTGTGCAGAGAGAACATGAAAAGCAGGAGCAAACGGGATATTGCACTTAAAGAAAGCTGCAACCCTGTGTTTTAAATGGACGCGCGGCCTGTGTAGTACAGTTGATTTTACAGCTTTGCCATCCACACAAGGCATGAGACAACAAAAGGAAAAAAAAACAAACTGACAGCTGGCAGTTGATAAATGTCTGGAGGAGAGCAGATTAGACTTAGAAAAGAATAAAAGCAAACAGCAGTGTGACCCCAGATACAGAGAGCTAACAGCGTGATGTTTCCTTGAAGCTGGCTAACGATCCACCCCGCTACTCCAGAGGAGAGCTAATGATCACCACCGGAGGCTGTTTTTCTGGGAAATGTACACACAGGTGCTTTGGCTGAGGAGCCGTGGATCACAAGCAACGATAAGCCATATAGCGCATTGTTGCTGGTGCGCTTTGATCTCAGCTTGAACGCGCCGCTCCGCTTCCTCTCCTTATACCGCTGTCAGGAATTATTTTAGGTTTTTAAATCCCGCGTGTTTAATAAAATCACCTTATTTGGCGCATTTTACCACCGCGCTACTGATCTTGGGCGTGACTGTGGGTCGTGTTTCCTGTGATGCATGGCTTTGTGGTAATTCAGCAGAAAACATGCGAGGTGACTGCGGCTGCTCGTGTCACACTGACTGTAATTTCTACTACAGCACAGCTCAGGCTGGATAGTAACCCCATATCGGCATACGTGGTTAAGGAAAGCGTCTTGTCAGCATCTTGACCTTGACTCAAGGTATATCTGCCTTAACTGCTACTTCCTCACGCATGCTTTTGGACATTTGTGTGAAATGTTGCCACGACTGGGCCAAGAATATGTTTCGTGACGTCACTGTGACCTTTTACCTTTGACCATCAAATCTAATCAGATCATCCTCGAGCCCATGATTTTTTTAGAAATCCACTTTCTGAAGGGAAAGCGATTCCCTTGATTCCCTCGGATATCCTGCTCACAAGGGTGAGATGGAAAACGTAACGCCGCTGCCGCCGGCGCCGAGGCACAGAAATGCTGTTGAAAACACTGGCATTAAATGATCCAGCTAACAAACTTGAAATAACTAGCTTTCCCCTGCAAAACACAAACACACTGGCGAGCGTGCATGGAGCTGTGTGTCACTTAAGCCTCCCTTTTTAGCATTTAAGGGGTTTCTGCAAGACTCTTGGATTAAAAGTTGGGGTTTTTTTCCATAACTGAAACACAGAAATGCCTTATTTATGCATTTCTTATCCGCAATTCTCTGGACAAACAAACATAAACCAAAACACAAATAACTTGTGACAGATTCCACAAGGCATGATGCCCCTACACCGAGGAGCCGACATCCATTTGGAGCCAGGGCATGTGAAGAGCCTGGCAAGCCCGCCACGCTTCTTTTTTGCCTTTATTCCCAACGTTTCCGTCATTCTGCATTGAAGATCATCCATCCTCAAGGCCATGTCGCTCTCCCTCTCGGACCACTGTCGCTGCTTCTCCTTCAGTGTCTGCTGGAGGCTTTCGGTAGCTTTCTGCAGACAGGCTCCCTTGCCGTGCCGCTGCTTCAGACGGGTCCGCAGACGCTCCTCTGCTTTCTTCTGGGCAGCTGCAACTTCTTCAGGTGCTCCAGCTGAACCTCATAGGAGGCCTGTGCTTCCTCCATCTCCTCCTGAGCTTCCTCCTTCATCCTCAGTAGATCTCCGTCCAGCTGACAGAACTTAATTGTTCTGCGGCAGCATTCTTTTTGCAAAGCTCAACGTCCATTTTATCGTTTTTTTTATATTTTGAGCGCCTCCTCGGTGCTGAGCTGTTCTTTTCGCTGCTTTATTTCAAGCAGGAAAACATTTTTTCCTCCCTGATTTTTGGCAGCATCCTCCTCCTCCACTTTTGAGCTACGGCTACAGCTCCGAAACGGCGGCGTTTCGTTGAAATGGTCAGTCTGCTTCTGTAGCGCTGATACTTTATTGGGGCCTTGCTTTCATGTGCTGCAGCTTTCAGACTTAGGGCTTGCTGCATCAGCTCCGCAAGAAGCTTCTGCAGTTGGAGGTTCACCTTGTGCACCCCCTCGGCCGGTGCAGAATGGGTCTTCTGCATTTCACTGGCTTTCTGCAGCTGCAGTATCAGCTCAGAGGTGTCTCTATCGTCAGTCTGAGAGCACAAACCAGCCTCACAACTCAGTGCTTAGTGAACGGTCAGCTCCTCATCTTTATTGGAATATTATTGGATATATATTGTTGTTTTTTAATCATGTTACTCCTTCTTTGTCTCTCCACTTTTGATGCAAAGCACTCATTGCTGCACCGTACTTCTTCCCATATAACACTTGTCAATCAAACAGTGTGGCCAGTGCTGTCATTATTATTGTAACTTGGAAAAGAGATAATCTAGCTGTCATGCCATCAGATTGGCTTGTCTTGGAGCTGTTGATTGACAGTCAGCTATCTATTCACAGGCACAAGGCTGAATAAACAGATGCAGCAATGAACTGGTCTGATTTTTACTGTACATCCGCTGCACCGTTGCTCTTCTCCTATCAGAAACGTC
Source organism: Datnioides undecimradiatus (assembly GCA_008933995.1). Lineage (NCBI taxonomy): Eukaryota > Metazoa > Chordata > Actinopteri > Lobotiformes > Datnioididae > Datnioides > Datnioides undecimradiatus. Next base: position 5,037,698 of record WARS01000060.1, read on the forward strand.
AACTTGTGCTCGGTTTTCATTGAACAGCAGGAGGTGGAGAGAATGAAGAATAGTATAAATCAATCGGAGGGAATAAACGCAGAAAAAATGGAGAGCAGACCCAGCCGATGTCAGATTTAATGCTCTCCTAGTCAGCAAGAGCTTTTACAACATAAGCATTTCCCCTGATCCTGCTAAATTTGCTTTACCACACCACACTCGCTGTGTGTCATTGCTTCACCACACTCCCGGTTGTCGCTGGACGGGTTCCATCCTCCTCACGCTGTATCTTCTGCTTATGTCATGGATAAAGTGGTATGCTGCAAATAATAATAAATCACCGCTTTGTCCCAACATTGCTCTTCTGTTGCAGCCGCTCGGCCAGTCAGCGTCCCTGCAGGCTCTCTCGCCGCCTTTTTCCAAACCACTATGGCTTTTTATTTATTTATTTTATTTTTGGGTCTGAGGAGGCAGACCTGACTTCGGTTTATCGACAACGCCACCTGCACTGCAATCATGTAGAGTCAGGTCAGGGAAGGCTGCGGGTAGGGAAGATGGACAAAGTGTGCAGGAGTGTAAGGCAATTTCTTCAGAGTGAAAGATTTTAGCAGAGACTCTTCAGAAACATCAGCACGTTAGACATTTAGAGAGGTGCTCTAGGTGTGTGTTCATAATATATAGTCAGGATTGACGATAAAGTGATGATCTACTTAGCCTATTACACTTAACAAAGCTAAAAGTGGCTCTGTTTCCCTGAGGTTTGCATCTAGAATTAGCACAGGTATTGGATGATCCAATCACACGTGGACGGCACTAAGTATCAAGTCGTTCCCCTTTACACCACGCAGCAGTTCCAGATAAATAAAGCCCTGAAATAAGCTGTAAGCTACACCTGATGACAGACTGAGCTAATTAGCATCTACATGGTAAAGCACTGAACAGCTGTAGCAAAACATGTCTTAAGCAAAACATAATATTAAACTTAAACTGGACACAAGGGCGACTCTTGAATACTTATATTGCTGCTTATCTTTTGGATGTATTAATAAACGCCTGTTTGCTAACAGTGACGGGTCTCAGCTCAGTGTCCTGCCCCGATATCAGGTCAGATCTGCTGGCCCATTATCAAGACACACTGAGTGAAGTCGCCGCTTGCATTTATCTGACTTTAGGTGCATGTTATTTCCAGAACTGACTCCAACAAAATCACTTTTTACCCATCCGGACCAGTACAACCACAGGCTCGAGGCTCCGCAGTAAATGGCCAAATGCTTAAATCACCGCAACCTTCACTCTAAAGGCTCTACTTCCAAACGAAAGATTGCAGTCCTTTTATCTCTTTACTAGTTTGGTTTGGGCCATTTTGTGGCTTCAGTCAAGCCCTACATGAGTAAAAGTAAAGTGGTGCACATTTGGTTGTGTTGTTGCACTTCGGGCATCTAAGATGCAGTTTATTGTAGTTATTCCTTTTGTCCTTTAGCCTCTATCTATCGCGAAACATTCACATTCAGATGTTAACATGGCTCAAATCGTGGGTGGGAATAATGTGTTATTCCAAGCTACAACGCCGTCCGACTCAAAGGTCCCACTCTTGAGCTGACTGAATCCCCGTTGCCTTCATACTGTAACAGAAATAAACGCTCCATCTGTAGTTTCTACTTGAATGCGGTGTGCGTGTCTAAAGCCCGGCGCAATTACTCCAAACACCATTTCATCTGGATAATAAAATAACTTCTGTCAAGCGAAAAGGATTACCATGGCGCGCGGCGGCTTCATGCATTCGTCTACACGTTGCTTTTTCGACAGGACTTGGGGTTGCATAATTAATGTGCACGTGTAAACACGATCAAGTCTAGCAAAACATTTCAGCAGTTAACGTACTTTTAAAAATTATAGAAAGACACGTTTTTGTACTGCAGCTTAATGCAGCTAATTGGACTAGCTCATGTTCGTTTTATTTGCATGTTGAATAAGCTTGAGATTCAACACTGTAACATCCAACTTTGACTCATCTGCTCGTTAACAACACGCTGCAGATACGACCACACAATCGGATGAGCGGGAACCCACGCGGACATCAAACTACTGCTCAACCAACCAGCGTTTCCCCACTACGCTTTCAGCAGCAGTGCAGTAGCACACCGTGTTGTTACAGCCAGAGTCAGTGATTATAAAATCCCCAATTATAAAACTAACATGCTCGGACAGGAACACAGTTTTGAAGTTCTTGTTTGGTCATGTAAAAGACTCATCTACCTATTACCGCAACAGTTCAATGGCCGGCGACTCTGATGTATCAACGGTTGCATCCTCTTTGTCTTTCTCCACACTCTGTTAATTAGCTAACTGCATAGTTGGAGATACAGTAAATTAAAAAAAAAAGGATCAGATATCTTATGGACCACTAAACTCTGTTATTTGGAGAAACATTAAATGCAACGCCGGCCAACTCACACCCATGTTGCATCACTTTGCTGTCAAAATCCCCCCCATTAGGGACATCAAAAGTCTCCGTCGGTTCAGACGAAGCGTGACTTTGCCCGTCTTCGTTGTTGTTGTCTCAGGAATATTAAAGATCCATCCATAACTTTTCTCATTAGCACCCAGGCAATTGTTGCTGCTCCCTACTGAAAAGTAATTCTGGCCTCGTGATCCGTATTGGTTTTCGAGTATGCGCGGGACATACTTTTTAATAAAGTTGAGCGTGTGTGGTTTAGAGACGGTGGCTTTGAGGAGAAGACAGGAGGAAGAGCTGGAGGCAGCTGAGCTGAAGATGTTGAGGTTTTCTTTGGGTGTGACCAGGATGGATCGGACCAGGAAGGAGCGCATTAGAGGGACAGGTCATGTGAGATGTTTTAGAGATAAAGTTAGAGAGGCCAGGCTGAGATGTTCTAGATGAAGACCAAAGAGGAGGTTTATGGATGTAGTGAAGGAGGACATGAAGGTAGTTGGTGTGAGGGAGGAGGATGCAGAGGATAGGGCGAGATGGAAGCAGATGAAGCCGAGGTTAGCTGGATCAAACAGAAGAGGTGGGTTCTTTGTCTCTGGTAAATGTGAGATGTAGGTTGCCTAATCAAGCATTTTACTTCATGTACTTAATTGTCAGACAGAAAGAGAGGTGAGGAGGAGGACAGGATAGGCGGAGGAGGACATGCAATTCGACATCTGCAGCTGCGTACGAATGTGTGTCTGAAGCCCCTCTCGTGTCAGCAGACGCGGTAAATATCAAAATAAAACTTGCGCTTTTAAAAGCATGATCTGGGAGCACACCCACTCGCTTCCCACTCCATCTGTACAACCTGGCACCGAGGTGTAACGCTTTTTAAAGGCCTCGCGCTTGTAATTGTGGATGCTGTCACCAAAATGTTGTGTTGAGCAGGTTTTCGTCTTGGATTCCCGTGCGGAGACCCTGACACGCAGCCCGGTGACCTCTTTAATGTCTTTTCTGCTGCATTTAACATTTTAATGCTCTCTTTTCCTTTCACAAGTCAGTCTTTGATGTTTTTGAAGCAAGTCAGTGCAAATGTCATGTATTTCACTAAGAGTTTGCCCTGAGTGCGATTTGGGCCCTAATAAAATGAAGGTTAAAACTGAGTAATTTACCTGTCATGCAGCCTTTGGAAATTTAATGTTTAATTCATCCTAATCCACTGGCAGTCATATCAGAAGATTACAGGTTTGATCTATTCATACTTCATCCATATTCAAAGAAAAATCCATTTTGCAGTGAGAGGCGTAAATGTTTGACTTTGCGTCGGCCCCTGCTTCCCAGAGAGCCAGGATTAAAGGAGCGCTAACAGAATAAAGGGATTCGGGATGCACGTTGCCTCAGGCGGATCGCTTCAGTTGCTCAAGACGGAGAATATTTCCCTCTTTTTGTGGACCAGGCGGAATGAGCTTCCTCGAAGACGGCGGCGCCGGTGAGTGCGGCTAACTCCGCTTCAGATAATCTCCAATAATATCACCCCGGGAAGCCGCAGCGGCAGATTTAGCATTTAGCCGCCCCATTCACCCGGGCTGCTGTTCTCAGGCTCCGGATTGGCTGGGCCGCGCACCACCCTGCAGCACTGTAGCTGCGGTCTTTTGGCTAAAGGGCACACAGACAAAGAGGCAGAGCCGATTATCTGTGTCTCATCCAGAGGCAGCACACAGCAGACGTCTATTGTCGAGCATCAATGCGACGTTGGGGCCTTTTTCACAGGAGCCACAAAAGAAAGTGAGATTATTGAGATTCCACTGATAGCATTGTCATTGTCACTGATATTAAGATATTGCGAGGAGAGTGAAATATCTGTGCAACCAAGCTGCAAAACAAAGCAACTGTTTTGCAGTTACACTTCAATACGTTTGATAAGAGGTGTCCGATAAGGGAAAAACAGATTTAATGTACATTGACTGATAGGAAGTACTTTCCCCTCTTCGCTTTCAGCTGCAGCCTCATCGCGCAGGTTGACTTTTGTTCCCGAGTGTGATTTCTGAATTGTGGAGTGGATGGCAAGTGAACTCTGGATCGCACTGAAGAGAGGACCCACTGGAGTGACTGTCTGAGGGGTTAGAAAGTTAAGTCCTGCCTTTATATTAAAGCAGCTGAATAAACGGTTCTTTAGTGGTAACACACCTACTTCCTATTGAGTGAAACATGTTTTACACCTAATTAATTACGTGTAAAGTAGCACTTGAAAGCAGGAAATGTGGCGTTGAATTTAAAACTTGGCCAGTCGCGCTCGCATGAATGAAACTCTGCGTTGTTTAGCGGTGATTTAAATGGGACAGTGGCACTTTTATCAGTTTTTTTGTATGCGGTCTGCATGTTTGATATCTCTATGTTACCTCAGGAATGTCAAGAGCAGCTCTACGTGACTGTGTAATAAACCAGTGGACCTTAAGGAAAACACACAATGAATTAACGTTGCTTTACGGCTTTAACTGTTTGCGTGTTTCCTATTAATTCCAGGTCACTTTCACCGCGCCTGAGCTTTCGAAGTGCTCCTCTTTCATTGCAAAAAAAAAAAAAAAAAAAGAGAAATACAATTACACTAACAGTGCCTAGAGTGAGTGAGATAACACGGTGTAGCGACAGCGCCATGGCAAAGGGCCACGCTCGCCTTTCGTCACATAAAACGGAAATTACTTCAGCTGGTTTGATCTTCCTCTATTTACATAATATCAGTGTGGTTCAGCAGCACGGGTGGGCACTTATCATCGATACCGCATTGTGTTTTATTCTAATAATTAAAGGCAATAGCCGCCCGGTGAGCGCGCTTCATTTGGCATGATTGAATGATTGGCACTCGCCAAGCTAATATGGTCTGGGCGAGCGCATACACACACGGTGGGGGGAGCAGTGATGTCAGGGCCACGTCGCAGGCTCTGCCCATGATAGAGTGACTCATTTCCTATTAGCGAGGCCTGATTCCACATGGCTTCCTTCTTGCATAACGCCTCAGCCCACGTCTGTGCCGCCACGCCACTCCAACTGACACCTCTTAACCAAACACACCAAATGGAATAGACACGAACCCTCGCTCCTCATCAGCATTCGCTAGGAAGCGCGGGCATCACCCTGGCCCTGCTTTTCATGTAGAACAACAAAGACACCATTTGTACGCATCTAAAATGGTTGCTTAAGAAGAAATAGGATTGCACATCGGACCTAATTGTGCTCTGTGAGCTGCAATGGCGATTTAGTTAAGGGAAGGAGCTGGGAGCTTAGTTTAGTGTGTGGCAAGTGATGTAGTCCGTCCAGGAATATAAGGTTAGAAATATAAGGTTACCAACACTGCAGCCCGATGGCCCTGATCTTGGTTTTCCTGTATGATTAAAGCCATGCTGTACGATCTATTCAGTGCTCATCACTATAGCAAGGTGCAGATAAATGCTGCCAACACATTAATATAAAGTCTCCGATAAAAACATGTTTTTTTAATATTATACCACCCTGAAAGGGGCCCTGCTGCATACTTTCACTTTTCATTTGTGAGCTTAGCTGATAAGACGTCTCCTCTTTTAAAGCAAACCTGGCTGCACACGTTTCTATGTAATATTGAATACGTGTGACTGAAAGGAAAACTTATAAAGAAATTAAATGAAGTCCTGCTTCATCAGGACCTTGTGCAGAGCAGGCCTGTCATCCTGACTTCAGATCAGTGTGTCGAGCAGAGGAAACAACAGAAAAGCAGAAATCTCTTGTGTTAAATAACAAAAATGGTTTTAACTCGGACCAAACGCGGCGTCCTCATGCCAGCGGCTGTTTCTCATCACAAGCTGATATGTTTCAAGGCCTTAAAGTTAAATTCAAACCATACTCTTGATACTGTGAAGTAAAACAAATATAAATACCTTAACCACTAAATATATTTTGTGTGTACACGTGGGATCCGATGCTCAGACAAAGCTGCGGCAGCATTACGGGAGGCTGAGGCCCCCGTCTAGCTTCAGAATTGGACAGCTGGTAAGACAACACAAGTCCAGAACTTCTACAATCCAGTGAAGAACGAAATTCACAACCCAATAACAGGCACAATGAGGGATTCAGAGACCCATCTGCCTGCGATGAGGGCCCCGCAGCGTGATGACACTCGTGTAGCACTGGTATGGGGTCTGGTGTGAACTGCTTCCTACACAGGATGGATAAGAATGAGCGTTCTGTAATACTGGTGGTCCTGCGTCCTTCAGGTTGACAGCATAAGCTAAACGCCCAAAACGCAAAACTATACTTTGAGCGTAAGCAGGGCTTTCCCTCCGCTTTGCTGCGTACAGCGGCAGGACTACCCCAGATCGGCATTGTGCCGTGCTCTCGGAGGACCTGCCCTGCTTCTACCTCTGAAAATAGAACAATAAGGAGGCCTGCTTGAAATAGTCTCGCATCACAACCCGCCATACCTCGGCTTCATATGCCAGGAGGCGCAGAGGAAGTGCCCTGCGCTCAGAGCGCGGCGAAGGTTCAAATGATGGACAGTGCTGACAGGCGTAATGATGTGTAAATTACAAGCGGGTCGACATCGCAATGTTCTCCCTGGTGGTGAAAGAGCAAACTCATTTCATAAACACAATGATCGCTAAAATATTCATGACAAACAAGAAAATGGGGCTCGACTCCATCCTCCAACCAGACCATTACATTTCTTTTGTGTGGGTTAATTAAGTCAACAAATGACTTATACGATCACAGCGCTGCCATAGTGCCTATAGGTTCAGTCTTTTACATGTGCTCAGACAAATGAGAGGTTTTGTACAACAAAGGCAGGAATTATAATGGCATGCAGTGAAGACAATTTGTATTGAGGCAGATAGTGCACGGGGAGCAATGATAAATTGCTCTAATAAAATACAAACAAAAGCCAACGAGAGAGATCAGACGCGGCGAGGAGACTTACAGCTCGGAGAGTTGGAGGTGCTGGAATAGCTGCCATGACAGAGTGGTGAGAGGATTCTTTGACAAGTTTCTGCAGAGGAAAGAGAAACAAAGAGAAAGTTAAATTGAATTATGAATTTATAAGTCTTGCTTGATGTCTTGTCTATTCTGTTTTTGTACAACTTCCCCACTTTTTTTTTTGTTTTGTTTCAGTTTTGATGTCCTTTGGATTCAGAAACCCAATTAGCAAATCTTTCAGTGGGTCATTTTGGCATTTTATTCTCTTGCTTTTGAGGTGAAATGATTTCTGTTTTTCTGCCTCGCACATACTCATATCTACAGCACTGTAATACAACAAAAAACTAAACAGCAAAACTGAAGTAAAATAAAATAAGCATGTGGGGAACTGGATATACAGGCCTGGTTTAATGCCTGAAAATAAGGCAAAGTACTATTGACAAAGAAAGGGAAACAGGCCTGGCTGTGTGGCGCTTCAGGGCACAGCCAACTCAATAAAAGAAAGTTGACCGCTTTCAAGTCAAATAATTCAATTGACTTAAGGAACCCCCTTCGGCTCCGGAAGCCGCTAAATTCAATAACAAATAACCAGAGACTTACAAGCGATTTGACCAGAACTTGAAATCAGTTTAAATATGAAGATCAGACATCTGTTTGTACAGTTATTAGGAAATGCAGCCTCTCCGAGTGAGAATTAACGCAGCAGTTTGTCACAAAGTACCATCAAATCCTATTATTAGTCCACTGGGCATCAGTGCACTGTATGACATCATGGGAGAAAAACTTGTTTCCCTTGATGAAGGGCAGGATTTTACCCAAACAATCACTTAGTGGGGCGTATTATTGGCTCACTGTTGTGTCTTTGAATGCAGCACCTGATGTCACAGCTCACAGTGTCTATAAGGGCAGCAAAGACTCATCCGTCGAGCTGCTAATTGAAGTGACAGGTGCATGATACAGCATAGAGAACGAGATTAGACACTGTGTTGTGTGTATGTGCCAGAATATATGTGTAATATGACAGAAGCATAAACAATATGAAAACACAAAAACAAAATGTAAAGCACCGTATAAGCTAGCAGTAGTTCATATTTATAATTTTAAGAATTTCCATTTAAGAACATGATTGACTAAATTCATTATCACACACACACACACACACTATAGAAGGTTAATTTGTATGGAAGACCTATTAGATACTCTTGTAACCAGAAGTGTCGCCATGGCAACAGGAGCTAAGGATGTTGCAGGTCTTTCTTATTTCCTGTGATATCACACATGCACCCATGCAATTATGCACACACGCATACACACACACACACACACCTGCAAAAACACAGGGACGTACAGAGGCGTAAAAACCTACAGGAGAAGATTTGCATGAAGTCGCTCACAAACTGGTTAAATACCGCCACCTTGAAATGTGTGCTTGTGCAAACGCGGCGCTGCTCTGAATACGCGCGGATGTGTGTGAGGATATGTAAAGATGCTGCATGAAATTTCACCTCCCAAAGAAAAGCTGCGGTCCCAAAGGGACTGTATTATACGCTGAGAGAAAGGGAGAGAGAGGAAGAAAAGGTGGGCGAGCAAACAGCAGCTCATTAGGTGATGCGGAGCAGGGCCGCTCGACACTTGCGTCAAATCACACACGCCCAAAATAGACGTACATTTAGACCGCAGACCTCCGAATAGACACGCGTCAAATCACAGAACCTAAAATAGGCGCACGTCAGACCGCAGACCTCCAAATATGCACTCACGGGCCGCTTCATCAGGGACACCTGTACAATCTGAAGTGCTCAGATACAGTCCCACTTTATTCTGCTGTTGCATTTACTGCTCAGCTTCGATTGCACTAATTTAACCTTACCCTTTATTGCTAACTTTGAACCGGACTCCATTATAACCAGAGTTGTTCCTCATATTTTGGCCGCCCTATTTACATACACAAGAGGGCCCCCTCTTATATAATGCACTCCAGTGTAACACCGCCACCCACTACACCCTCATAATAAACATAAAGTAGGATTATTAACGTTAAAAAAATGACAAGCTTTGGAAATGCAGGGCGCGGTGCAATTCGTGCGCGATTCACGTGACGTTCATAAAACGAGTTGTTAACTTAGGCGCGGCACGCTCCTAGCTGCAACCATATCGTACCTTAACAGATACGAGGGCAGCTTTTTATGTTAGACATTTGCAGAAACTTCCAAACTTTTGCTTCATTTTACAAAATCATAATGTTCCCTTTACCTTTTGCATGCTTATTAGATTCAGATTAGATTACATAAGATTAAGCCAAATTCCTTAATTTCCAATTTCTCCTGAAGTCAAATGGTAGCAGCAGTATTAGAAAATAGCATTAATACGCACAAGCTTTTGAAACAAGTAGCAAATTAAAATGTGTTTTCCTCCTTTTGTCACTTCAGTGCAGAGGGGAGAGGTGCGGGAAGGAGCGGAGACGAGGGGCGAGGAAAGGAGTGGAGAGGGGATGAGTGGAGGAGTGTTTTCTGAGCAGAGAGTGAGACCTCCTTCACATCTCTGGCAGGAAGTGTTCTGTTTGCAAAGGTCATCCTTCGCATCTCGACAAGAAATGTCAGCTAAAATTGGATTGAGGGGGGTAAATGAATTAATAAATATATAAACAAATCAGCAAATAAGCCATCAAAGCTGACGGAATGCCAAAAGACAGGAGGTGAGGAGGGCCAAGCGCCGTGGAGAGGGGGGCCAATGATTATTAAATTAAAAAATTAGCGGTGTAGAAAATGAATCTATTTATAAGCTGGGCAGTTCTGTTTCAAGGCCTGCAAGGACATATACCACCCGCCAACACAGACCTCCACCACTTTGACCAAACTGTAACGGCATCAGCATGCACACAACTGCTTTTCAGTCACTGAGCCACACATCATCTCCGCTCCTCAGACAGTGCTCATTTGAATAAAGAATTATAATTATGTGGTTCACATGAAATTTTCATTAGGTTGGGGTGGGAAAAAAAAAAAAAAAAAAAAAAAAATTACAGCGGCGGATGTATCTAGGTGTTAATATTGATGACGGCGTCGGCTCCTCAGCCAGAGGGCGACGAAGTGAATGCTAAACTGAACCTGGGTGTTTGCTCCTCTGCAGAGGAGGTGCTACTCCTCCTCCCTCCTTCTTTAATAATTCTGTTTGGCACAGATGCCATTGGGAGGGCTTGGCTACTCGAGAGGGTTGGCTAATTAGTGCAGCATCACTGGTAGCTACTGTCTGAGTGTGGGGGAGCTCTGCATATTGACATTCAGGACCACGCAGAGGAGAACCAGACAGCCACTGAGCGAGGTGTCGCAGCGGATCAGCAATATGGACGTCGTGAAATCTAGTCGTCATCTGTCACGCCGAGGAGAAGCCGTTAATAGTTGCTGCAGCAACACAAACTAATTGCCTCCATCTTTTCTGTTCACTTTTACAGAATTTTGTCACTTATTAAAGGCATTTCCTCTCGCCTGAAATGTCTCTTTGCGCCCTTTGCGCTGTGCGCTACTTTGAGAACTGTAAGCTGAAAAGAAGACAAAACAGAGAAACTTTAAAATATCAGGGGTGTCAATCTTAAAAGCTGTTTTCCTTCAGTCCTGAAAAGCTGACATTTTGGAAAAGGAAAGTTTGTCTCGCATGGCAGTCATGAAGAGTTTATGAAATAATGCTGCAATAATGATTTAAAGTTAAGGAAGCTTTGATCTCTGGTCCCGAACAGGAAACTAGCAGTACAGTGTACAATCCGTGTTTTATACCACTTAAAAGGGTAATTACGTTAAATAAAACGCTGTTTTGTGAAAATACATATTCATTTTGCGTCTGTCTGCCACCGACTGATGCAAAACAACAGTGATTCATCCTGCAGTCAAGTCCTCATTCAACTTTTGCTCAACCAAACCCCTAGAAACGCGGCATCTTTACCTGGAAACCCTCCCTCCAAGAAGACTGAGTGAGCGTCGGCGTTCGGTGGCGGAGCGGCCACACATTATTCCGCCCTTGCTGTATTTATAACGTTGATCCAGTGCCTGCAACATCAAAGGCTCTACCTACTTATCACCAAAGGTATTCCCGAAATAAACAGTTCGCCTAATTTGCAGAGGTTGAACTTCCTACAACCCCAAGACTGTCCTATAGCTGAAAGGTCACAAATAAAAAGTGAACTCCGCAGTGAAAAATACATGTATAAGCTACTAATAAGATGAGTCTTTGCCATCCCAGCCTTCTGCATGGGTTTGCCTGATAATGCTCAGAACTTATTTCATGCTTTTCATCCCACCCAGTGTAGCTATGCATCTCATGGTCCACCGGTCCCATGCACCAACCCCTCTACAGCTGAAAACCTGCCTGGCTACACATAGTGACAGAGCACCGAATACATGTTTTTATGCATATTCAACCAATGGCTCTGTCACAGGATGAAAGTGCTCATTTGAAACATCCAAGGCTGCTTAGCTCACCCTCTTAGCTCTTTGGAGATGCTATCTGGTGGGGGGGTCTGACCCTCATTTGTCATTAGTCATTTGTTGTCAATCCAAGCAGCAAGCGTGCCTCCAAATCCAAACCATGACGTATATATTGCGTAAACCCTGAAATATACCTCACCTAATCAACTGACAACACCTTGAGAGCACGCCTGAGAGCTCCTAACATCCCCAATCCTGCATGTGTTGAACTCTTTGGTATTTCTGGCTTCAACATCTACTTTCTGGTTTTCCTCTGAGAAAGCTAACGTAGCACAAAGGCTCCATCCGCAGCCCCAAATCTCGACCTCATGTCCGCTTAGTTTAGGCATTGTTGATGCTGCTGAAATCCATTATTCTCATATGAGTGCATTATGCAAATGTGTCAGTTGAAGTCCATGTATTGATAAGTCTGGATCAGCTCTCTCAGTAGACTGCCTCTAATTCATTCAGAGTCTTTTCAACTCAATAAAACTCTTGTATAACCGCTGCAGTGGCTCCCACTGAACTCTGGTAAATGGCTAAAGGAAGAAATAAATACACTAAAATTATTATTTATGTAACAAGTCTACTTTTTACTCAGATGTAGAAATATCATGCTACCTCCTGAATGTGCAATGAACACTGGCTTTAGACATAAAACCTGCAGCGTGCAATGAGCATATAATGTACTAAAAGCTCAGTTGGTGACACTCTTGAACTTCCCCTCATTGGGTTTTAGACCGTGAACTGCAGTGTCCCAAGTTTGCATCTTTCCCCACTTTAAGAAGTTGCCCTTGCAATATTTTCATATAACATTAGATCAAATGACTGCCTGCAATGTTAAAGAGAATTATCTTAAGTTCCTCTAAACTCTACAGAGCATTTTAGCTACAACTTCAGCTTTTTGTTTCAGCGTCACTGTTATCAAATCTGTCTCAAACCACAGCAGGCGGCTGATATCTGATAAACCTACTGCATGCTATCCGCCCAGCACAAAACAACAGACTTACAAACAGCGCAGACAAATAGTGAAGCTTCTGGCAGCTAAAGAGCCAGCGTTTCTCACAGGAGACACCGAAACAGAGGTAATACGAGAATGAATAGTGGAGTTACATGCAGTGACCAGAAAAAAAAACAATATTTCGCTTGAAGAACCGACAAAATAACCACAAATGTTCATGTCTGACACAGAAACAACCGATTCAATGCTGATGATGCCCCGTGTCTGCTCCATGTGTAACAAAGCATTTGTCTGCTTGCGTCTTTAGCTTGTCGCACTGTTTGCATAGAGTTAATCACTCTTAGTTGTGCTTGAGATTTCTGTATGAATCGCGTTTGAGCGACAGTTAATTGCCCTTAACCTCGCAGAACTCATGGTTTTTCGTTTTCGAGTCTTTGTCAAATCGTCACAAACCTTTCTTGGGGTCAGATTGACATTGGAGCTTTTCCAATGAACCCCCTCCTTGCCTCCCAAGGTCTCTAAATGATGTATTTTCTTTACAGTGGCGGATCTGATTTTCACTTGTTCCTTCTGTATCTAATTTGTGTCAAACATTTACTTTTAAACTTTTGAAAGAAATCCAGCTGATGTTGGCACAGTCTAACCGGGGGGGACACTGTATGCTAAGTGCAGCGCGGGAGCTGACAGGCTACTCAGTGACTGTCTCATTTGTTTGCAGTAATTACCCAAATGTCTCAAAATCAATGAGGTAATTATTTATTAATGTCAAAATGTGGAGCGTAATTAAAAATAGAATAATTTGCACCAAGCAAACTAAGTTTCTCCTCTTTTCTCACATCTCTCCCTAGTTACGCATTCAGTCCATGTACTGTCATCCCTAAACTAGAAGCAACAAAGTGCGGCGTCAGCCACAGTGCAGCGCCCCCGGAGAAGCTTTTGGGGGCCAGTTGACAGGTGGTAAACAATCACACGTCACAGTTGGTAAACCTTCAGATACTGGTTGTCGTCTTTAGGTCCGCTTTCCCACTGGTTAAGCCCACACACTTGGGGAACTTTCAGCGTCAGCAACAAATGTGTGTTCTCTTGTAAAAGTCCCGTCCTATCAAACACGTCAGATTGGTCTCCGGCGCCAAATCCAGCACCGGGACAAGCAGTGCGTCGCTCATGGAAACGAGTAAATACATGTCAGGATGTACCGATGGATGTGCTTCAGCGTTTGTGTTGAATTATTGTAAAGGGAATTACTGTGAATGTGCTTAAAAACCTCCCTCCTTAGGCAGTTCAGTCACTGGAAATACAAAGTGTGTGTGTGTGTGTGTGTGGGGGGGGGGGGGGGGGTCCATAAATGGGGTTGGAGGTACCGTATAGAAATCATTTAGTCAAAACAGCCAAGGAGAAACTTCAAACAGCCACCACTTCATTATAATTGAGAACATTATTCGCCCCAAATCTGCATCAGGCATAGGTAAGGTTGGCTCTGGGGAAGAAGGATAAAAATAGTCGATTCTTTAATCTCAGAAACATCCTCTGGTTGCGGTACGCGTGTGCATGTGTCATGCTAATCTGTCAGCAGAATTCCTCTCATCTGCTTTTAAACCTGTTTATTCCTCCTCCGCATCCAGCCGGGTTAAATAACACCAAACTGGAACTGCTGTCAAAGTACCCTTGAGCAAGGTGCATAACCCTCGGCTGTTTTAATGAGTACGACTGTTTGTCAAAAGTATAATTGTGGCTTTGGATGAAAGTAAAGAGGAGACATTGGAAACGATTTCAAACAGAACTAAGGGTGTGCTCAGACAGCAGACTACGGTACTGTACAAACTGTTTACCTGATGGCTAACAGCTAGCTAGAAACAGGCCGACCATGTCTGCAGAGTGCATCTCTGTATGTGTTTGAGTGGCAGCTCAAATCCTGCCTCTCTGTACCCTGTGAACCAGACTCAGGATAAACACAAGTTCAACTCATACGGATGCTTTTGTGCCTCGGCCTCAAACTCAGGTCTTCTGTCTTTTCCATTGACTTTGTGTGAAATTGAGTTGCCTCCATAATTCACTTTGCAGTCTGACTCAACAAGACCTTAAAGGAGTCCACAGCCACCCCAGAGACTGTATGCAGCTGTGCTTGAGACAGAGCTCTGCGCTACATGCATACAAGCTCACAATCACAATGTTAACAGGCTGATTATTGGCAGGTTTGGTTATACGCTAATGACCTTAGCTCACTGTGTAAGCATGCTAACATTTACAGACTGGCTCTAAACTAAAGTAAAGCTGGTTTTGTCATCGGTTTGCAGGTTATTTGTCATAAATTAAAAAGGGACTAAGTCAAATTTTGGCTTGATGATGGTGATAGAAGTGATTAAACTTCAGCCTCAGGGAAATATTCATTTATATGCTGATCCCTGTGCAACATTACTTCAGTTTTAAAGGTACTTTCCTTGGATATTTCCATCATATGAAGTTGTACTTAATACATCTCACATTTGTGCTGCTTTACACTTATCTGACAGCTACAATTACTCTGTACACTTCAGATTACTCTTTGTTAAACCTGTACTTGATAACCATATATCTTCAAATATGGTGATCTGTACTTTACTGTGGACATTTCTGATGAACTGAAAGAGTAACAGTTCCTGAACTGGTAAAGAAAAATCTCATGTTTCATAGGTTAAATAAACTATTTTTAACACATAGACATAGACACACGTTTCTGACATCATATGCTCATAAACATAGGATGATCATACATACACAATAATGCAACAGCAATATTAATCCAAAAACATTGACCATTTTTCTGCAGAATGAGTATTTTTTACTTTCATATTAATTTTTTTTTATAATACTTTGATACTAAGGCCTTTAATTTACCAATCTATCTTGAAGATGAAGAGATACTTCACCGGTTAAATGAGAATTTGGACCTGCTGACTCTCCTCCTCTGGGCATCAAGGATATCTCTACCAAATTTAATCTATCATCCAGCAATCTATCGTCCTCAGGATGTTTTCATTAAAATCCAAAAAATGTCAACATCATGGTGGCACTCGATAAAACATCGAGGGATCACCAAAGTCAGGAGGCTTCATTCTTTGGGGCCAATTGCTGAAGGTCCACAAAATTAAAGCCAGTCGTTACAACAGAGATTTTCAGTCTGAGCCAAAATGGTGGACTAACCAGTCAACCAGCACTGCGGAGCCACCAAGTACCCAAACATCTTCCTGCATACGAGTTTATTCATTGAAAGTGACAAACTACACATTCATTCAACAGAAAAAAGAACTATCTAAATCATTCAGCATTTTATCCTCATCCCAGTAACTATTCAGTAAACAAAGGCCTTATGGTGACTCATAACATTAATAACAGCCCGTAACATCAGTTACTTTAATTCCAGCAACAGCTGCGAAATACGGGGAATGATTACTTTTAATAAGGGCTTAATCCTGCCTTTTCAGTATCTTTTTATAAATCCTGCTATCAGCAATAATAGCAGCAAACAAATTAGTCTCCATGCCGTGGCATTGTTTGTCTGATTCTAATCTCCGAACAGCATTTTTGTGTTATTCCTGCTTTAGTTGACAGCAAAGAGCAGTACAATGAATGAAAACGGAGATGGAGTGAAAAGGGTTGTGAGCCACCATGAAAGGCACGGCACCTTGCATCCAAGCTCAGTGAGCCATTAAGTCAGGTTAGCACTATTATGGCTGAGGCATTAGTAGCTGGAATATGTCCCTGCGATATCATTTGAGGTTTCAGTTTGTCAGTGTAATTAATGCAAGACAATATTGTGCACAGTCATCCGTCTACGCCGCTGATTGCAAGGGAGAGATGTGAGTCAACGTTCCAAGACACAAGAGAACGAAGCCTTTAAGCCATGATTCTGATTATTTCTCCAGATAGGGATGGAGATGTTGATATAGACGGAGTAATGTAATGAAAATTGTCATCAATCTAATGAGACAAGCAGAGACAGGACCGCCACTGCACTAACAGCATTGCCACAGGTAGACTCAAACCTTTTAGCCGCAATTCTGATTGCGTTTGCTAATTAGGAAGATGAAATATGCAGAGAGCCAGTCGAAGTGCGGCGCACAAACGTCTTTGTTCCGAGCGATGAACCGTGGGGAGGGAAGAAGCGGTGTGACTTTTCTGATGGTGAACAGGGACTCAGGGTTCCCATGGAGAAAAGTTTGCTGCTTGTTCAGCTGAAGGTACACACTGCCAACCTGTTCTGGCCTGCTGCTTTATGAAATGCCTCTTGCTGAAATCGATGAAATGTTAGAGTTGATTAAAACACCAATAAAGACACCCGGGAGTATTTTTCTTCAGACGACTGTGAGAAACATTCTCAGCCTCTCTTCAGGCCTTGTTTCTTAGAGTGCTTTTCCAGGAAGCAAGCAAATCAACGGAGCATGATTATAGTAAATACATTCAATATTTGTGTTTGTTTGCTACATTGTAAAACGTCAGCGTTGGTAATGGAAAAGTACTCTCCCATGTGTTCGGGCAGAGGTAATAATGAGCCTCGAGACGCTGACCAGGTAATTTTGGTTATTGGGTTCAAACAACGTTGGCTGTCCACCCAGAAAATAAAGACAGGAAGGTAGTCTCGGGGAAGAAACTGAAGAAGACTGTGTGTTTCTGGCACTTTTCCCCAAAGCAGGACTCCTCAAAGCCCTTGCTGTGAGCCTGACCAGCTGAGTGCTTTTTAGTCATAATCCAGACGTTTCAGAGAAGCGATCGAGGCATTCGCACAAACCCGACCTGCATCCAAATCCACTGCCGCCTGGAGCGGGCAGCCAGACCAGAGTGCAACCCTGGGCTTCTGCTGTGCCCATTTGTAATTCCACTGTCCCGAGGACTGGATTAAACATTGTTTCAGTTAATTAAAACTATTCTACTGAGCTACAGGCGCAGTGCTTGTTTCTGTCTTTGCCACAATGATTGTTTCTCCCCTCCAATAACAGAGACAACAGCCATGGGAGCTGCAAGAAAACGGACATAACTCTTTAGACTTGTGCAGGCTGAAGGCTTGTGCAATCAAAGCTCTTATCATCTAGATGTGTAGCAGGGGAATCCTGTGCCGCTGTCAGAAGCTGCAGGGGGAACTATTCTAGAAATCCCACTTTTTCCTGCAGACTTGCTCAACTCCTAATAGACTTCCACAAGAAAAATGGTTTGGAAAAAACTAATTTTGTTCACCTCCGCCCTGCGGGTTTATTGGTTACGATCTCGACCTGGATCCAGAGCGTCTGAAGTTCTGAACATTAAAAACATTAAAAAAACATAATTTCAGTCATCGCTGCATAGCAAGGACGGAAGAAGCATTTTGAGATGTAATGTATGTTTGAAGGTTAAAGGTGATTATTAGTAGTAAGTTAAGTGGAAGCTAAGATGTGCTATAGTCAAAATTTACTAAATTGACAAATAATTAGGTTCTTTTAATGCAGAAAAATGGTCCCTGTCTGTTTTAAACTATATCATTCATGAGTGCTTTAGTGTTTAAGCAGCATTAACTATAGGGCAATACATACTGCTGAGTATTTAAATGCTGTGCATCATGTTTAATGTGATCGTGTGATTCATAGATGTGGAGGAGTGTAAATGTCTTAATGTATTTAATTACTTCCCGTCACCTCTGCGTACCATCCAGGAGCCCGGTTAATGTTTTATTCGACGGCAGCGAGGCTCATCCTGACTAATCACAGCCAGAGACAGTGGCATGTTACAAATTCTCCACTCTCCTGGAGTCTGTCATGTTGAAAAACGCGTGTTATTTTGCAAATTGGACATCAAGGCCTGTGAGGATCACTGTTTGTTTTATGGATTGTTTAAATCATCAATACAGCAACTTTATCTCTAGTTATTTTAATGCACTATAAGAAGATGAATGCATGTATCGACTTTAGAGACTTGTGCTCGGTCGCTTCCACCGGGAGTGTAATGTCATTGCCACGCCAGAGTAACACACTGCCAACATAGCACGCTGCCAGCACTTTGTAGCAGTGGAGGGACTTTCATTAATTTCAAAGGAAGCCTTCCTTCTATGGCTGCAGTGTATCTTAGTCTCACAGTGTGCATCTAAGGATACTGCGTGAGTATTGGTTACTGTGGAAACCAGGAGACCAACTGCTGCAAAAACTGAAATACACAGGTTTTTTATTTTTTCATTATTAAATTTGTCAGCACAGCTCTAGGAGACAAAACAGTGATTATTGTCTGAGAGAGACAGACGGGCATTAGATAAATAAGATGTTACTCGTCACATAAAGGGTTAGGTCATGCAGTATACTCTCCTCAAAGGTAGTTGTTTTTATTGCAGGCTTGCATGGCTTTTTTATTAGATCGCTCCTATAGTGATGCCAGAAACCTTATATCTCTCTTGCGAAGCAGCTGCGCAGTTCACATTTCCTATACAATGGCCAAACAGCTTGTTAAGTGCATATAACATGCGAGTGCAAGGCAGCCAGGAAAACATTGACCCAAGGTGTCAAGTGCGTACGCTTTAGCACCTTCAAGTATTTTAACAATCTGATGCATGAAATGAGGACTGTCTCCACTCCTTCCTGTTTCATTAAAACAAGAAAGAAAAGGGGGAAAAAAGAAGAATTGGATCTTGAGAGCAGTTTCTCCTTGACAGCTGAAAAACACTGGCCTCAAGGACACTCAACTTTCCAATGCCCCACTTACTAACACAACAACTATGCCAATTTATGGAAATGCACGTACAGATGTGGGAAATGAAGATTTACTGTCTACGCATCTTAAATAATATGCTGTTACCTTCAGTGATGGCCTGCCACTCACACATTGACAGCTATTGTATACACATAACACTGTACTGTATATTAGAGGTCAGGATAAGAAGCCGAACCCAGAGGTTACACAAAGTCACCATTACAAGAACATTATTATGTTAAATGATCGACACATGAAATATTCTGAAAGTCACGTCGTTTTGCGAAAAAAGTTTTTTTTTGACGTGGAAGGTGGAACTGAAAACCAAGCTAAACTGTAAAAACGGCACTCTAGCGGTGCAGTAAGTCTGGATTCATTTATTTCTTATTATTTAGAATTAATTATTATTGTGATATCTTGGAAGCTGAAGTAGTCCGTCTAAGCAGCTGAGCTATCTCAAATTAAAGCTAGCTGGTGGTAATGCTATGGCTAGCCTTAGCTGCAAGTAAAGCTAAATTTACTTTATCTATCCCTAGATGCCATCTGAAACGAGTCAATATCCATTTCAATCAGATGAGTTGTGCCAGTTCTTCTCTATGCATTAATGAAGTAGTAGCTGAATTCGATCTTGAGAAAGATAAAGCTGCAGCTAAATGCTAGTTACAGGTAGCTAGCTTCAGTGTGCACTCCAGTTGTTTTTAACCTATATGCATACCTTTAACTTAGATGCATGAATGTGCTAATTAATGCGTTATGTAGGCCCTACATCACTCCTGTGGACTATAACTATTATTTTTTTTACAACATAGTTATAACGGACCCCTTGTGAGTCACGCCTCCTGTTAGCATAGACCACTGTAACAAAAACACGGCTGGCTGAAAATGAGCTACTGTAAATTATTTCAAGCCAGAAAGCATTTTTGGAATTCTATTTAAAGGAAATAATCATATTAACCCAACAAGAGGCGTTTTTGTAAAATTCACCAAGGAGCTGCATCAGAATACACAATATTCCAGAGGCAGTCAATTGGAAGTAATTACCTGACCACCTCCCACAATAATGCTGGGAATTGCTCATAAAAGCATAATAAGAGCAGATTAAAGTGGTGGAAATAACTTTGTGTTCTGCTCCAGCCACAGCCTGCTTGATGCCAAGAGAAATATAAATAAGAGGTGTTTAAAGGACAATAAAATGGATTGTTTAATATCAGCATCAAGTGTTGATATTAGCTGCCGGTGAATCGCAGCATCTCCATCCTAATGGTCAGTAAATATGAGCAGAGGCTTGGTGAACAGCAGCTGTTTGTCAGCTCAACCCGAGTTGTCATGTCTAACATCTGCACAGCCGGCAGCCTCTCTGCAGAGGGAGCGAAGCGCCGAGGCTGTGAGCTGAATGACAATGATCAATTCAGGTGGAAGGACCTCGTGTTTCAGAAACATAACCCTAGCAGGTGACATCCAAATCATTCCCGCTCTCGGAGGCAGAAATGAGCACAGCGACATTCAGAACATGAAAAACAGCTCTGCCGCCCAGCCGGAGAGATTCCTCCCGGCTCGGTTACAGCTGGCTCCACTCAGTAGGCTGCAGGTTGGGCCGCCTCCCTCCATTAGCCTGCAGGATCCATTTATCCTTTCATCACACTGCACTCCTGCAACAATAACACCATCACCTTGCTATGCATCACACATCTGAGCGGCTTTGGCCAAGTGGCGTTTCCTCAGCGCTCCTAGTAATGAGTAACGGTTTAAAGAAGAGGGGAAGCGGAGCTAATCACGTCGTCTCAGGTACGCGGGGTTTAAACTCCTCCTGAGCACGACGGGAGCAAAGAAGGGTGAAAGACGATGGGATGTGAGATGAAAAGAGTAGACAATGACGACACCACCTGTGAGGAGATTCAACATTTAGCGCAGCAGCGGCTCAACCTTTTCAAACTGTCGACTTCTAACCATATTTTGTGTAAAATAAATATAAAACTGTCCCAAAAAAATAATATACTTTCATTGTTGTTTTTATTTTAATGTTTTGGGCTTCAGTAATGACTTTAAATGAACAAAAAACTTCTCTAATATATTAAAACATTCTCTCTTTTTATGTAATCTGTTCCAGGGAAGTGAAAAGTCTGTAATAACCCACTTTATTAAACTTAAATTAAACACTATCTAGAAGACAAAACATGAAATTACTCTGGTTTATTCTTAGCTTTATGTTTGAGACTATGAACGAGTGTACTGCGTTACTTAAATACACCTAAACTTCCCCCTGTGTTTCTGATCTGGGCCCTGTTGTCTGATAATAACCCAGACTCTTTCATTTAAACACGTTCACAAAAGCAGCACTTAAGAGCGAGCGCATATTTGTGTCATTAGGACCTTAATGCCGCCGATCTGTGGTGCTGAAGATGGAGCAGAATAGTCTTCACGTAAAGTCGATTTGCATATTTAATTACCTTTAAACTGTGCTATATATATTAAAAATGCATACATCACAAACGCAAGTGTTTTAAACGAAACAAAACGTGTTTTACCCTGAGAGCCGTTTGCTTTGAAAACGGTGCTTAATGCGCAGCAAACAGTCCGCAGCTTTCAGCCCGCTGCCTTTTATAATTCATGTTTGAATTGACAGTCGGTTTAGGAGAGTAAACCTTGATCGATTTGGCTGCAGCTCCAGGCAGATGCTACTGTTAAGCTCTCGTAATGCCTACAATGAAGCCACGGCAGTTGCTGTAAGTGTCACGACTGTGCACGTCATCCGAATGCCCTTCTGTCGTCATTCCTAAATGAGGCGCTGTGCTGCAGGATAAGAATGAAGGGACCACACTGAATTGCACTTTGGCACCTGTCGCAAAGTGAAATCAAACGCAGGGACTGAAAGCAAATAAAATGTATTATGGAAGAATATTGTTTAACCTCATTAATACAACATATTTTTGTTTGTCTCGCCACATTCATGTTGTTTTGAATAACCTATTTTGGATCATATTACCTATTACATTTGTGTGCTTACTCAGACAATAAATTACTTTCCAAATGAACGTATCGCTCGCTCTTAATTCCTTTTGTCCGACTCAGTGGCTCACAATAGTCCGCGTGGTCCAAACACAGAAAAAAATAAATTAAGTAGCACACGCCGCTGTACTTTCCTCAGTCCAGACAATTATGTTTAATGTCATTTGAAAGCGAGCCAGCTGTTCTCCTTAAAGTTCAGCACGTGGCAAATGTTTCGCATGCTTTCAGTATTCTCCACAGGGGGCAATCAACTATTTAACAGCTACAGTAACATATAGAATATTAACCAGTTTTCTACAGCTACTACAAAATGCTATAAAAAATCGTTTTGGGTAGATATTGAGGTGTATCTTCTAAACATGGTGTCATAAATCAATTTTTAAATAGACAAATGTTCACACGTTTTTAAAAAAAAACAGGCTCTCACGTTCTGTCCTGACTCATCTCCACTCAGTTGATGTTTTTCCAGTACTTAATACTTAAGTAACAGGAAATGGAAACACAGCAACAGGCAAACAGCGGCTTAGAAATCAAACCGCGGCAGTCCTCTTGTTGCAGAGTTCAGGCAGTCTGCCAGCCCTTTGAGCTGATCCAAAGCTAACTTGAAATCCCCAACCAGGGGTCTGTCTGGTGGAGGGGACAGCAGGTTGCAACGTCGCTGTCTCGCAGCTGAGAAGGTGTTGAGGTGGTTAGATGGTATAACACCAGCCCGGACCTGCCTGGATGATTGCCACTACCGCACAGCAGCTCTCAGCATCTCCCAGCATCCCCTCTGCCGTAGCTGTCATACACAGCCACCTGGGGCTGCCATCTTGACTTGTTTTGACGAGGCTGGCTGAGTGGAAGGAGGAGCAGGGGCAGATGGTACTGTTAAACTGGCAGGGGTGACGTGGCTGGCATTGAGCCGGGCATCCCTGCTAGTCTCAGACAGCAGGAAGCCACCTTGACCCAGCCGGGGCTGCCAGATCTTAATTCCCATCACCCCATTGGAGACAGAGGGCCGCAGGCCATGCAGATCCAGGACCGGTGAAGACAGCTCAGACTGCCTAGCCTCCCAGCATCCCCTAGGTCACTGGCTAGCCCTCTGCCAAACATCCTATTAGGGATAATTTTGTCCACCCTGGCTAACTTCAGATTCTGTGCACGACGACTATGAGCATGCTAATGACACTCTGAATGAAGGGAAAGCCGAGAGAGACGACCGCGATGAGAAACCTTAACACAAAAACATAAAATGAGCGGTTTGAAACCAAATGATTTCAAAGTACCAATTTTCTGTGAAATGGAATTTCAAATTGCTCATTTGTACTTAAAGACACAGTAGTGCTTTGAGCTAAACGCTCATGCTAGCATGGCTGCAAGCTCACAGTTACAATGCTAACAGACTGATATTTTAGGTGAAGTACTTTCAGCAAATTAGTGTTAGCATAATAAGCTAGCCCTCAAGACAAAATACATCTAAGATTGACACAAGTGCTTTTCACAATGTCACCTGCTAGAGCCACCATGAAAACTCAGGAGATTAGCAAAGCCATTAAGATTCCTCCTCTGGGGACCATGAATTGCTGCTGCGATTTGCACGGCAACAGTTGTTGATACATTTCAGTCTGGACCGATTTTTGTGGACAAAGGCCCTTTTTATGAATCTTATTTATCATTTTTCTGGAGTTTACAACCTCAAAACAGTGTTGTACTTGAAGCCAAGTACTGTGTGTTTTGTGCAAAGCCACCGGCCGTGTTCACATACACAACGACCCTTCATGTTATTTACCTTCAGTGAGTCGGGCAGTTAATAGAGGTTTCAAACAGGCAGGTCAAGCCCATATTGGAAGTTTCTCCCTGCAGGCGTAAATGTCTTGAGGAAATAATGAAAACAGGCCAATAAGGAGGAAAGGAACATTCAATATCCAATACATCCCACCAGATGTACCCCCCCAACGGTGGCCTTACAGTGACCTACTGCTCCATTTATATCATGCAGCGCTGAATGTTTATAAGCCAGAACAGAGCCTCCATGGTGTCAAACAGAAGATGGTGAAAATAAATACGGATTAGGTTGAGCATCTACAGGACTGGTGAAGAGAGCACAGAAACAAGCGGCCTCAAGCTGTGCACCAGGAAAACACAAAGCCAGTGTGTTTTATCACACTGGTACCATTCAAACCTGAGGCCAGAACAACCCTCTCCTGTCTGTGTTAGCCAGTAAGCCAACTGTGAAGCCAAGGATGCCAATGTTTTACTCTCCACTGACAGGACTTAATTAGAGTGCCATAGCCTTTCTTAAACTTCTTCAGATTTAATTGGATCATTAGCCGAACAGATTTGATTACAGCCAGAGCCGAATGGTTCGCATTATATCTGCACCGGGAAAACTTGGTCGAATATCAAAAGATGAACAAAAAAAGGAGAAGCTTGTCGATGGGAGCTGGTGCAGTGGACTGGTCCTTACACTTTATTCCTGAGTGAGTCTGTTCGTACTTCTCAGATTACAAAGAAGTATACCCAATACTAAAATACAAATCTGGTCTGTTGAAAACTGAATGACATAGAAGTCGTATCAAAAT
Source organism: Datnioides undecimradiatus (assembly GCA_008933995.1). NCBI lineage: Eukaryota > Metazoa > Chordata > Actinopteri > Lobotiformes > Datnioididae > Datnioides > Datnioides undecimradiatus. The sequence continues at coordinate 5,062,721 of WARS01000060.1, forward strand.
AGTTAATACAATAAATGAAACCTGCAAACTGGTACAAACCCCAGGGTCATAGTTTAACGTTTCTGTGTGACTCTCTCTATTGTGTGAGCGTCTGGTGACTTGCAGGTGAGTCTGAATGATGGACTGAGTGGAGGATCGACTGTGCAGATGGTTCTTGGGAGCTGATTGGTTCGTGCCTCCAGGCTTGCCGCTTAAAGGCCGGCCTCTGTTCCTGTTCAAACAGCTACCTGTCAAAAATCAATCAAGTAAATCTCTGTGACCACTTACTGATGTACAATCACAAGTGCCTACGTTAGTAACAAACTACATAGTAAGTTACAGCCAATACTGACAAAATGATTCAAATCAGCAAATAATTCATTATTTCCACATCTTGTTTGTCTCTGTGTCGGTGTGTGTGACCCCCTGTGTGTATGATAAGTTCCCCAATCACTTCAAGACATTTAGGAATTTCCTATGATTGAAAAAATATGTTGGACTTTTATGTCTGGAACTTACTAAAATCATTAAATTGCATTATGCAGTTTTCAAAAGAAGCCATTGTATCATTAAACATATACCACCTCAAACCTCAGTACAGTAAAACAACTTAGGTCGGGGCTGCAGCTGATCCAAGTGGAGCAGATCAACCAGCCACAAATGATTAGGGTTATTATTATTATTATTATTATTATTATTATTATTATTATTGTTATTATTATTACCTGAGGTTTACATCCTTAGGTATCACTGACTGTTTAAGGCTGCTTGTGTGTACACCATTTTACATACATCACTGTTTCACCTTATATAAATATATATTTTTTAACACACTTGATTTAAAAAGTTAAAATATCAAATACAAACTGCGAATAAAAAGTCTCATATTATTGTTTACATATTAATAACATACCATTGTTGTAAATTCGTCTGAATCGTTTTCACCAAACTGTGGACTGCGTCTGTATTGGATTGACTGAATGGGAAAGATACACACCGCTAAAAAAAAAAAGAATTAAAAAACAGAGAGAGTGCAGGGAAATTAAATTAAAAAGCTCTGATGTGGACAGTGATAATGACAGCAGAGTGTGAGTGTGTGCAGCACAGTACACTCATGGTGACATTTATGAGAGAAGGCTCTGCTGATTATCAAAGGGTTCAGTGAGTCTTAAGCTGTGATTGCTAACATCACTTCAGAGTCTTTTAGACATTTGGAGAGAGGCAGGGAGTTAGCACCTCTGAAAATTATCACTCACTCAAGCCGTCTCATCTCCGCGGCTCAGAGATGAGGCTCAAATACAATGTTTTTCTGCAAATCGTACAGGCTACTTTGAAGATCAATGGCCATCTAGACTGTAAAACCATTTGATGATGGCTCAATAATCCATAACCCGCTGGCTTTCAGGGTACACCTCATTTGTCCGCATTTCAAATTTTGTCACGATCATAACATACACACGTGCTACGAAATCAAGGTTAAACAAACTGCAAAGGTGCAATTGGAAAATCACAGAGAGGCACAAATTACAGGCGAGCAATCTGAGGAAAATACTGACTCGCTACTTTCCTGATGAATATTGCAAATGCAATTAAATTTTAATTATTTAAGTAAATTAAAATATTGATCTGTATTAAATATTCCTTGATATTTCTTGTTATTGATAACTTTTCATAGCTCTTCAAACCGTGTGATGTGTTTTCTAAAGATGTTATTGGTTTAATTTGCTGCAAAGTAGCTGTGAGTGCTTCAGTCCTGTTCTGTGTCTCTGCTCATTGAAGGAAAACGAAGCTACAGAAGGAGCAAACATTTGACTCAACGTTACTTTTTAGCCAAAATATGAGATATTTCCACCGTCTTCAGTTTGTATTTCATTAAACTTGCAAACATGTTCTTTGTTCTTTGTAAGTTTATTTTCAATATTTATTCAGCTGTTTACCTGCTGTGGCACTGGACCACTTCATCTATTTTATAGATTTGACATTTTTAGCCAATGGGCACACTAAAAGCGAGCATGTTGTAAACCGCATCTTCACGCTAGGGCATCAAAATACAGTAAAATACTCTAGTGTGTGTTTTAAACAGGCCACTGGGCTTTTATTTCCTGACTAATGGGACGTTGAAACACTACACAGCTACTAAAACAATGGTCCATGCCCCACGTTTGGACATTTGTCTGCCTTGTCTCCAACTGTATATAGATAAAAAAGACAATTTTGGCTCACATGTATAAAGAGGTTATATTAGCGGTACACTCAGCATCATTTAATACTCTAAGGACATCAAAACGACATTCGTCTACAGAGTTTCCCATTTGGGATAGTAACGACAAACTGGCAAAAGGCCTCTGTGGCTGCTAAAGCTAACGTTAGCTTCACAGGCAGACAGGATGAGCTAGCTGTGATGTGTCAAGTCAGCGCTTTTGCAGTGATGGGCATTAAACGACGACGTGATCGGCTTAAATGTTTAATGGGAGATTTTGTCAACATCTGCCGTTGTTCACACTCAGCAACTGCAGAGCTAGCTGCTACCACTGTAGCTGTCTGAAGCTGACATGAGTCAGTCACGTAGACGGGTTATGTAGAAAACAGACCTGCCACTCTGCTGCAACCAGTTTTGGTAAAGAGTAAACAGATCAGACACTGCCCAGCGGAGAGCTCATTAACCACATTCAGTAGTTTTATTTTATTCTATTTTGCCCGCTCACACACTTAACGTTAATTAAATACAGCTTGATAACTTAAAAGTAAATTTGTCAGAGACAATCTAGCCAATGAAATTAACAGTTGCTGTGAAGTGCAACAGCTTGTTACAAGCTTGTAATTAAAGTCGCAGCGCTTGCATTTTCAAAATTACACTCTTTCAAATCACAATTTTGACTTCAAACGGCTAAATTGTTCGGCCGAGTACAAATAAAAAACATCATCGTTAAAAGTCTTAATTGATTTTATTATTTACAATTATTTCAGATTATATTTAGGAATAAAATGTGTTTTTTTGTTGTTATTAAATCTGAAATCTATGATTTTTGGGAATCTTCATAAGTTTGGAGATGGAAACAGGCTCTAACTTCACCGCTGCAAACAGCCATCTTATCAGCCTCCCTGGATCCACAGGAAAAAAAAAACTTATTTCCTTTTCCACATTATCAAAGTCAGTCCTCTCTATCTGTCTCTGTCACAAGGAAATCAGCCCACTGCCACACTCTCACGGCACCACAAGGCATCCGTGTATGAGAGGCCAGGGGGCTCCATCCAGAGGCCAGGCGGCGGAGCCACAGGGCTGGGGAGAGAACGCCTGATCCTCCCCCCCCCCCCGTGGCACAGTAAATAGCAATCTGCACGGCTGAAATCCTCATCCTCTTGTCCAAACACATCTGAGGGTTTCTTGCCAGTGTCGTTTGATTGACAGCGCCTGTGTCGAAGGGCTTGGCGCTGTGTACACCGAATGTCAGGCCTCAGCCAGACAACTGTCTGTCAGTGCGCAGGTTGCGGAGTGAGCGGTGAGTGATGTGGGAGGATGGAAGAGGGTGGAAAGTGAGCGGAGGGGAGAGAGGGCCGGGGTGAAGTGCTGCCTCAGGAATCAGAGAACCTCATCTGGCCTGCGGGATTTGGCTCCCTTTAGGGAAGAGCTGCTGCCGTTGCTGCTGCTGCTGCTGCCGGCTTTTCGTCTCAGGCACTGACAGACACACAGTTCGTTAACACCGTGAGAGTGGCGCATGATGACACTGCATGTTCGACCCCTATGCGCGGCGACTTGAAAGCACTCCAGCATCTTGGCTAAAAGGACAGAGCGCCGCAGACAACCTCCCGTGCGCCGCCTAAAACCAATCCTTCACCGAGATGAAAGTGACTATTTTTAGCCCGTCTGTCAGCTCAGGTAAAGAAAATGTTGTCTTGCCTCGATCATTTTTTTTCCTCACCCCCCCCCCCTTTTGGTTGTTCAACACTCAAGAGATCAAAAGCGACGTCAGGAAAGTGAAGGCAGCAAGGTGAGGATGCAGTGAACTGTCAGTGGGAGGTTTGAACTTGAGGCGGTAGGAGAAAGCTCAGTGTTACAGACGCTATCGATCCAGTCACGCCAGTTGACACGGAGTCCCTTGAGACTGAATGTCCTGTACAGCAGATTAACTGAAGCCATTATTCCTGTGGCTCACCGCGACCCACAACCACCCACCGCCGTCTCAGGACCAGCACAGCCGTCATAAAGCATTAGGCTCTGCTAGAGTGCTGTGATTATGGATGTAAAGATCGCCCGCACAGCCCGGCTACTCTCCGTCTCTCTGGATGGGCCTTGAGGTGAAGGCCTCCTTCTCCCTTAGTAGTGCTTTCATGCCTAATTTCCCTGTCTGTGCATGTGTGAGTCTCTCTCTCTCTCTCTTTCTTTCCTGTCGTTATCTACCTGTAGCCAGTGTCTCACAGTTTCTGTTTCTCAGTCTCTGTCTCCGATCTGTCCGTTTTATCATGCAGTTTGTTTTGTTTTTCCCCTTTTCCCCTCAGTTTTCAGGCTTGGTTTGAGCCGGGGCATTTCATACCAATGCATCACTCCAACATCAATTTGTTGGGACGTTGACTGAGTGAAGCAAGAAAAGTAATTAAGGCCCTGAAGAAACACTGAGCAACACACACACACACACACACACACTCGCAAACACACACTACCAATTCACTTCCATCCAGTAATTTAGTTTTAAAGATTCTTTAGCTGATTTTGGACCGCTAACCAAGGTACGAGGTACAAAGATTAAAAAATATATATATATGTTTTTAGAAAATGCTTCTATTGGTTTTGGTAAAACCTTGTTCAATAAAGGAGTTGCCGTGATCTGGGAGAGCTGAGAGGGAGCCACACAGAGCAAGAAACATGCAGTCATATAGGTTTCAATTAAACCCCAAGGGTTAGCCAAACTCGGAGCAGAAGGCGAACAGTAAAGTAATTACCCAAAACTTACTCAACTTTGACTTCTGCGAAAGTTGTGAGCACGCACTGTTTCCCAGTGCAATGGAGGATTATTAGTGCTCTCTTTCAAATTAAAGTATGTTTCACCGAGGGGAGACTTAACCTTTTCAGTTTAAACATGTTTTCGCACATGTTGTGTCACTGTTGGGTTCCCAGATCTCAGCTTATTGTAACCAACAAACCCACAAAACCAGATCAAGGTTGTGAAAACACAACATTATGTATTAATACTTTATGATAAATAGTTGCTAATTGAAGGATTAAGTCCAACGGGCGACTCAGTGGACGTAAATGTTCTGCAAAAACAATGTGTTTCTGGTTTGGTTAGAGAAAAACTGAAACAGTCGCTCTTAACATTGTGAAGCTAGAGTATGATCCTTCAATGAGCTGTGAGTGTTTTGGATTTGAGAACAAAACTCTTGTCTTTTAAATGAATACTCATCGTTCCTTTTCTGTTAACTTAAAGGGGACATATTATAAAAAACACGCTATACATATTTAAACTAGTCCCCCCTCAGCTGAACCAGCTCAGAGAGTGATGAAGGCAGACAGGTCCTGCATCGTCTCTGCAGCCCACCCTCTGGTAACATGGGGCTCCTACAGGCCGTTCAGATCCAGCTCCTGTCGTTACATAACCACAGGAGTGATTTACAGAGGCCGTCCTCCTCTGAGTGAAACCGCTGAGAGGGGGCGTTCATCCCTCTAGGTGAAGCTCTCTGTTTCCGGCGGTAAGCTAGCGGTGTGTGGCGATGTCATCGGTCAGAGCCGGACATGCAGACTGCTCTGTTGTTGGCTGTAAACACCAACACAAATGCCGATATTCTGTCCCAGCCCCAGGAGACCAGAGGAGACCGTTTCCTCCGCTGTTCGTCGGGAGCAGTAGCCATGTTGGATACCGGTCCTGCACCGCTCTGCACCCTCCCGCTCCATACGTCATTCAGGCAGCCAATCAGGATGGGAGGATGGGAGACTGCAGACCCTCCTCAGAGGCTGAACTTCAGAGGTTTTATTACAAAAAGCTTGTTTTTAAGACATCCAGGACCTGATTAAACAGCTTTCAGTTGTCGTAATATGCCCCCTTTCAGTTATCTAAAAAAGCCCAATCCTGATAGGCCGCTGGGGTGGAGCACAAACCCGCTACGGCAACGACGAGCATGCAGGAGAATGACAGAATGCATTCACGACAGATGGCGTTGGAAGTCAATGAAAACACTAAAAAGTCTCGTGCACAAAGGGGCAGCATTATTGTAGAATATTAGCATGCAAGTGTTCACGGCGATAGCAAACGTGCGTCAAGCCAAGTTGGATTTCAAAAGCAAACATTACAGAAACTGTAGACTGGGACTGTTTTAACCACAGATGTATGTACATTTAGTTTGGTATTAGAATCCAGTTCATCCAAACAGTATAGATCCTTGGTTTTGTAGTTTTGGGAGACAATGCAGTTTAATGGCTGTTGGTCCAATTTGTTGCTGCTTTTGGTCTTTTCAAGCTGTTGTTTGACAATGAGCAAAACATAAAGTATTTCCGTACGTGTCCTTTATAGCCCTGACATTTTCTATCATGCATCTGGAAGCACGGGCCGACAGGGCAGACAGGAGGAATTTATATCACGCTGACCCTCGTGGCTATGCAGACATACACGTAGAAGTTGAGCTTTATGGATTGGAGCGGGCACGTCTTTTAGTGAGTCAGCCTGCAGACGGGGCCTTTGGCATGTCTGACAAGTCTTCCAGTTTGACAGAACACTACGGAGTCACTTGTCTATATGTTGGATTCTGAGCTGTGCTCCCTTGACATCAGCCTATCTAAGCTCCATACAATCCCGGCCCGGCCGCAGAGCTCATTCTATAGATAAATACAAGCAGTATAGACCGGGAGCATGGACTGATGCGCTCCATTCACAACCGACGGGCGTCCCAGTGGTCAAGCCGCGGCAGATACTCGGCCGGTGAGCAGCGGAGCGTTTCCCCCTGCAGTCCATGCAGCCAGCAGATACCATGCTCCATGACACCACTATCAGAGGGTGGCAAGCCTCCGTGTTTGTGTTTACAGTGAGATTAGCCAAACGCACATCCAAGCACCCGAGCATGAGGAGGGAATGCAAATTTGAACTCAGTATAAATTTATGAATGTGCTGATTCAATTTGAATTGCTTGTTTGCTCTCTCAAACCTCCACGTCTGGGAAATAAGCCTTGCTATATGCCCTCTTTAACTGGCGTGTCTAATGTGTTCTTGTCTGTTGTGGATTTTTTTTTTTTTTTTCCTTTTTTCATGAAAAATTCACTTTTTTCATACTGGAAAAATCCATTACCCCAACCCCCCCAACACACACACACACACACACACACACACACACACACACACACACACACACACACAACCCCCCATCCAGAATAGCAACGGAAGAGCCAAGCAGTCTGCATTATCAAACACCAGTGTGATTCATCCACTGTAACGCGGCAGCTGGCACAGCAACAACACGTCCCATGGTCCGTTTCCCACACTGGAGAGTGATTTCACGTGGTGCATTGTGGGTGGTGAGGTTTTTTAAAAATGGCGGGGGTGATCTACTACAACATCTAATGTTAGAGGGAGATCCTGAAGTACCCTTCACCTCCCCATCGGCTATCTCCCGCAGTCACGTGGCTTCAGCCCTGGCAGAGCAGAGCGGCGGGTCGGCCTGTGGGTGGGAATCAGGTCCACGCGACCTTTACCCACGGACCAACGCCAACTTCTAATTTAGCACACTCGGAAAACAGGAACGCGACCACACACAGCGCAGTGGGCAGGAACTGCTAGGAGTGTGATCTCAGCTGAACTTCTGTCAATTCAAGGATGGATTGCAACGCGAGCCCGTGCATCCAGCGCCTGTATGTATAGCATTCACCCAGCTTAATAGTGCATATGTATTATTTGATGGAAATGAAGGCTCACAGGAATGAAAAGTGTTGGTCTCCAAAGGGTACAGCCTGAGTGTGGGAGGAAGTCCTCCTCCAGAGCAATGCTAAACTGAGAAAGGACAGGATGGGGAGAAATAAACAGCCGTTATGCATTTCTTCAAGAATCAAAAGTCATGCGATGACTCCCACAGAGGCAAAACATTTACGCGAGCCCACATCACTGAATTCACTTCTGCAGCTTTGCAACCGCAGCTCAGTAGTTATTTTAATGTATTCTGCCTTGTTATAATTTCAGAAATCCATACAAAGATGGAAATATTACCCTCCCAGGAGGATAGTAGTAGATATTTGATTGTGTAGTGGCAGATATTTGATTGTGTAGTAGCAGATATTTGATTGTGTAGTAGCAGATATATATTTTATTTTAACGATACTCTTCTTTGCTCTTCCTTTGACATTTTCTTTGCTGGCGTTAATGAATCACACTGATTGATTTTGATTTCGGGAATTTTAATTATCTTCTTCAAAGAGACGTTAATGTGTAATATGTGTTTAAAAAAGAAAAAAAGACTGCTGGCCGAAACTGCTGAAAATGAGCCTTGTTAGTGGCTTGCATTGAAATCTCCACATGCGTAACACAAAACTGGCACAGCAAGGGCTTTGTTTGCATCTACAGTCATCTCCAGTAATAGCGGGTGCGTCACTGCTTCACGTTCGTACCGTTGCATAAGCTCACTTGAAGAGCTCCTCAGTACAGCTGCACATCGCTAACGAGGCGCTTGCGTCGCGCGTCGTCTCGTCGCTTCCTCACAGCTTCCACCCGGATTGTCTGGGTTTCAAAATGGAAACTCCCCTGAATGGTTACGCTTCATAACCACGCGGACACACCTACACCTGGAGCTTGCTCATAAAGCTGACCGGGTTGTGGTGTCGTTAGGTTTGATAGAACGATCTAATACGCGTAAACAAGCTCCTCTCGCCTTTGATAGCAGGTAGAAGAGGCAACATTCAACACACACTTAACAGTTCACCTTGCAACGCTAGTCAAGGTAGCATCATGGTCCAGAGAGTCAAAGCAGCAACACTGAACCCTTTTTGCTTTCTCTGGGTTAGAGCGCCCGCTAACTGCCCCGAGTGTGAATGTAAGATGCTTGACACAGGCGCTGCACCGAGCGTTAGCATTCATTTACACCTTGGAGAGCTCTACTCTATATTTATGTGCCTGTGGAGGCGCCAGGCGGATCACTACGGAGACTGCAGGTGTCATGTGGGTAACCGTTTTATCTCCCAGTCGGCCGGCGCCTGAAGTGAACAGGTCGGCTGAAAACCCGAAGGAGTAACTCTTTCACAAAAGGACGGGGAGGAGGAGGAGGAGGAGGAAATGGACGTCTATTTTAAAGGAACGCAGACGAGAGAGGGAGCGGAGAGTTTAAAAGCCTCTACAAGGTAAACAGAGAATAATCAGACTTCTAATTAAAGGTGGTCTCTGGCGAGCCGGGCCAACTGACCCGGGTATAAAAGTGACATTTAGGAGTAAAAAAAATAAATAAAGAAGTTTAAAAAAAAAAAAAAACACGTAGCCGGGAAGATTTAATGAGAGAGACTCTCTCCACTTCCCTCTCCCTGTGGGGAGTGACCTTTCCGACTCCCTGGTGACAACGTTCCCTCCAGATTTATTGGGCCTCTCCCTCGGCTGCACTGGAATAAAGAGAAGAGTTGCCTCACCATCCAGACGCTGACCTTTAATTTGACACAGGCGGGGACAAGCGCGGTGCACGAGGCCTGACCAGCCAGCAGCATCAAATAGAAAACCCGGGCCCAGCAGCGGCAGAAATAAGTTGAAAGCCCAAGACCTTGCAGTGGCGCCTTTGTTGACTTCATTTCCACCTGATGCTTTGTGTGGCAGATAAATGTGTGCGAGATGAATGTCACAGTAGCAGAGCAAAGACACCGGGCATTCACACGCAGACGTGTGGCGAGATCAAAGGGAGCAGCAAGAACAGGAAGTGATGACACTGACAGGTCTCCACCACGCTAACAGTCATACATAATTGGTGGTATAGGTCATGTTTACACATAAACCATAGGTCTTGCACTAATGTTTGGGGATATATGAATATTTGCTTTCTTAGATTAGAAGATTGGCACCACTATCACCTCTACACACAAAATACAGAGCCGCTAGTTAGATTAGCTTGACACAAAGGCTAGAAACAGGGGGAGTAGTTACCCTGGCTCCGTCCAGAGAGTAGAACTATGCCTATCAGCGATCTCCTGGTGAAACAAAACTCCAGGAAGTCGCTGCTCCTGGACGGAAAAAGTAGTTCCAGCAAGCAACTCCACAAACTAGAGCTCTAAGCTTATTTCACAAAATATTACATTACCATTTTGGCCCAGATAGAATAATGTTCCACAGGAAATGGTGTTTGAAAAAGTCGGGGTTGCATAATATTTGTGGCCTGGACAATGTATTCACGATAGCATGTAATCTCTTTGGGTGGAGAGAGCGCCACCGCTGCGGCTCCTACACAAAGCGTGGCATTATGGGTATGTTTGCAGCTTACTGTTGCCAGGCCGAGGAGTCGGTTTATAGCGCGTCCTGTCTTTTAGAGTTAATCAGTCCCACTTTAACCTGCGCTGACGGTTTCGCAGCCGCAGAAGAAATAAAGTAAACAAGTGAAAATAGTCTCCCGGCGTCTTTATGGCAGAAAACCATCCAGCGACTGAGTCATCTGTCAATCAGCGAAGAATTAGAGCTGTCACGAAATGTCACGATGAAGAGTTTCAAAAGACAAAAAGACAGTGTGAAAAATGCAAATGCGAGATGAATTCAATCATTTTGATAACTTTAAGAGCCTGACAGGAGAGTGTGAGCGCGCGACTGAAGGACAAACGGGATAAATTAGTGAAAAGAATTAATAGTTACATTAAACTCAGTTCAGTTTTATTTGTATAGCACCAGATTAAAAAGGAGAAAAGACTTCAGGGATGAGAACTAGCTTATCAGCATGTGAGGGAAACTGCTGAGCATGTTCGTCTTGAAATCAGTGCTGTTGCGTGCTGTATTTAGGTCAGTACAGTTTTCATTTAAGGTCCTCGCTACAAACCTGCAGTGAGTCAGGTTACGTGGCGTGTCAGTGGCCAAGTGCACAAACAGTTATGACCAAAAAGATCATTAAAAATGTATGGATGCATGTCTGCGCACAATGCCAAGGTGGGGTACAAGCCTGCATCGTGTGACTGTTTCTCAATGGCCTCTACCTGCCCGAGCAAGCAAAGCAAGGTCATCTGAAGTGTTTGCAGCAGCGATAAGGGAGCAGGGACCCAAAAAGGGGCAGGTCACAATGAGCAATAAACAATAATGATTAAATAATAAAGAATTTAATCGAGTTTGGTCCCATTGCCACGCTGAGACGGCGCAATTAACTCATGTAAAGTAAATCTCTGCATGACATGATAGTGTCCGTTTGCTGGGGTTACCGCAGTGGAAGCAGTGCAGGATGTACAATAAAGACGTGCAGCACAAAACCATCTTTTGCACCAGGTGTGTGTGTGTGTGTGTGTAATCTCAAAGACCATTCTGAAGGAGATTAAAGCCTTCATACAATTACTATGATCTAAAGACATTTCACAAGGACCCTTGTCCTTTCTATCTCCACCATCACAGTCAGCAGGTAAGGGTAAAGCCTCTGCTGCCAAACACATGCTACTGATCCCGGAAGAAGAAAAAGTCTATTTCTAACAAAGTGACAACGACAACTGAGCTCAGGCTGCCAAGCATCCAAAAAGACACTTATTGACAAAGCGCCAACAAGATGCTATCAAAATGTCCTCTGACTGTTTCTGTCAAAAGCAAAAGCCGTCCCTGGTTTAAGTCGCCCCCTTCACAGTAGTCACCCTGTGCAGCGATACTCTGCTCCCGGTGCTCCTGCCATGCCTGGGTGACTCCCTGGAAGCCCCGTTATGCAACTTCATCAAGCACCATCTGTGATGTCCTCTGGGCCTCCTCCACTGTGCGAACCTTTCGCTTGAATTTCATTTTGAAGAAGCTTTTACCAAATCCACTGAGAGGAGAAAACAACCAGCATGCCCCGACTGATCGGCCGCACCCAGACTGTTGTTCGGTCTCTGGATCACAGCAGGTGGTGAGAAGAAGCTCGGGTCTGATGCAGTTCATGGCGACCGATGCACAGGTGTGCAGCAATGGTCAGCTTTGCAGACACAGATCTGCAACTGGTCACAACAGCTTGTAACTCTGACCATATGACAAAACTCTGTATACTAACCCGCAGCTGCTGGATGCTTATTGCTGTGCTGCTCTGCACTCAGGAACTGCAGAAACTATCTGAAAACAATTATTTAAAAAAAAAAAAAAAACCCTCATATTGAAAGAAACTTAAAGATAATTGGTTAGAGAAAATTTGGTGAAACAGATTCTCCTCTGTGTTGCTGGAGTCTGGTTTTACCTTTCCTTTATTTCTTTAATAAAGAGAAAAAGAGCTGGGTACTTGACTCGTGCGGGTTCGGCAAGCAGATCGTTATCGGTTAGCTTAATGCGCTATCATCTATCTGAGTGGATTTAACATTTATTTCCTTTTTAAAAGCCCAAGTTAATGTCTATTATGCTACACAGTGAATAACATGGTTTTCTTCCTGTGTACAGACGTCTACTAAATGGACAGTGGGGTGGAAGAAAGAGAGAGGGAGTGAGAGAACACAACTACTTTTAATCAAAAATGATAAACAACCGCATTAAGGTGATTTTACACCTCCTCAGTTACACTGAAATTAGACTCTTACGCTTGTCCGCCGGAGCGGTGATCACTGCATCCAGTCCAGCTCTCTCGCCAGTTCAGTTGCACAACTTGCTCTGCCTGCATGCTGTCGCTTAACAAAACCACTCCTTGCATCGCGGATGTTATCTCCGCTCAACACACAATTTTCTTCATTGGTTCTTTGAAGTGAAAATACACGGCACAAGGCTCTGTGAGCTGAAGTATCAACGTCATCAACCAGAAACATGGTCTTTCTAGGTGTACAGCACTATAACGTAGTGTTGTATAGTGTAAGATCTGTAAAGCAGTGGATTATTAGGCTTTCATTGTGAGTCTGGTACAACCTACTTTGAACTACAATATGGTGATGCCAATCAAACAAATCTGAATTTGAACTTTTCCGTAAGGCAAGAGAAAATCCTTTTTTGGAAAATTATGGCAATTTTACCATCCACAGTTTATTTCCAAAGACCAGCAAAGGCAGGTGTTTAAGTGCGGTGCAGCGTTGAGACTACAATGCAGGCAAGCTTGGCTCAACCTCCCGTCTAACACCTACAACCAAACCGTCTCACCACCCTGTTTTCATGATATTGAAGCCTGCAGACAACAAAGAGCTATAACAGGAAGATGTGACACCGCCAAGGGAGCAGTTTGTCCTTATTGTCTGGCAGCTGTATGTTCTTCCAAACATGTGCAAATAAAACGCAGGACGTGTTAAAGCCACTTTGGTGGCGCGTATTCAGGGTAGTCCAGGGAGCAGAGGTTGGACATGCATGAAATGAAATATGGAGTGCAGACGAGACAGCTCCTTCATAAGCCTTGACACCTCAGCAGCATTGATGTAACTGCAGACTTGCTGGCACTGGGTCATTTTCTGCAAAGACTGCGCGAACATTACTGATTGTTCCTTTAATGTCCCTTTATGGTACTTAGGAGGTTCAGGCCTGTTTCATCAGTTTCTCCAGCCACAACAATTGGTGAGATGGGATTTGCTGCTGAGCCACGGAGGCAAACACAGTAATATGTTTACTTGATGAGTGGTCTGTTTTAAAGACAGATATCCCCCAGAAACACTTTCAAATTGCTTGACTAGAAGTTTCCGTACTGATATTAATAAGGTTACTCGCGAAGGAACTTCGACCGATAATTTGCGCTCGCGGGTTGAGGTGGCAAACGCATTTTCCTGACTCTGTCGAGACAAAACGAGACGATTGTCTGATGTTTGAGCAGCAAAGATTTCTCGACTCTGATGCAGAGTCCCTGCACACGCTCCAAGCACAATTAAATGACTGCATAAGATGTGCAAATGTGGTTTCCGGCTGTATAGACAAGGTAAAGTCTTGCAGGATGTGTATAAAACAAGCTAATACATGCATTTACCTGTTACTACCTCTGGCTTTGACCACCGGCTGCTTACGGCGACCGCCTCGGGATCGCGAGTCCGTAACACTAATTGTAAGTCGCTCAGCAGAGCAGCAGCATCAGCTAGCTGACTGTAAAGTAAACATAGCAGTTTGTTGATCTCCCGCTTGCAGCGCGCGAGCACATTAATTCCGAGTGTTGCTCAAATATTTGCGTCACGAGTGCATGTTACACAGATTTAATGCCGGGGAGCTAATCACATCCTGCTTTGCGCGCTTTATATTTGCCTTTAAGTGATTCTGATGACACTCTCATCTGGGCTGTCTTAACAAGAAATGAGATGCGTCTTGTTGCTCAAGGACACGTCAGCAGGCCACGGGGTTATTGAGCACATTGGCTGCGAGATGAATTAAATCTCTGCGCCTCCTTTATGCACCGGCATCCTGCTGATCACAATAAAGTGCTCCCTCGGAATATGGTAAACTATAATTAGGTTTATTTTCAGCTCAAATAAAATATAGCTGGCCCATAAAGTTCACCTCATAACGACAGCACTGATGCTTTGACAAGAGCCGTTATGAAAATAAACAAGGATCCAAAATAGTATATTAAATATAGCCGAGTTCATTTCAAATGAACCGGGCTGTTTCACTGTCATCTTTTAGGTGGTTCTGTACTTTTTCTTTTTTTTTTGTTTGTTTTGTTTTATTTGTTTGTTCGGACATCTGTCAGACTCACTGTGGTGAGATTTACAAAGCTCCAAAGCTGCGGTTCTTAATACTGTAATGGTTTAAGCACAAGCTATCACTGGTTTGGATTAAATTATGTTTTCTATTTCTATTACTATTCAATTTCCTTTTCTCTTTTTTGTAACTTATGCTATTACTTTCACTCACTATAGACTGCTGTGTAGACCCCAGCGCCATCACCGCTCCGTTAGTGCAGATAGCAGTCTTCAGCTGGATTACTTTGCATTAAAGCGGTACTTTAATTTGATGTTTTGATGGTGAGAAATCAGCATGGTTAAACAGGTTATTTCAGTTATTCACATTTTCTGCAGTGTCTTAATATATTTATGAATTTTAATAATAATTAATGAATAATCACCTCAGGGAAAAATGAGCTGCGCTTTGGGTAAAGAAACATTTTGAGCATCCAGAGTAAATGTTTGTTATGATGTCATATTATCACCAAAACACAATTAAAAACAAAACCAACCTGACCAGTCTCCATGACTGGATTATTAATACTCCGAGTTTATTAACAGTAGCGTGACTAGCTGATCCCGGAGTCGTGCGGGGGAAACTGATCTAATTAGCGACACTATGTAAATAGCAGTTGATTGCTGCAGTAAAAGCTCTGGCACTTCTTCACACTGAATGCTATAAACACAGAACGGATATTTACTAAAATGTCAGACAGAAGGTGATCACAAGCAGCAGATGTCAATTTACAGCGCGACGCTGACAGGAAGTTAAAAGACGAAATTATGCAGTCGGGGCACTTGCTTGCTGCTGAAACACATAAGGTCGCTTTCAATAATTAATAGAGTAAATGCTACAGATCGACTGCAATTGAGTGTTCGGTAAGCAACGCCTGACCTACTGTAGCTGAGCAGGGCTGCAGCCGATCATCGTTTTCATCGTTCTTCTCGACTTCTCGAAGAACTGATTAATTGCTTGGTCTAAAATGTCAGAAAAGGGTAAAAGATGCCCGTCGCAGTCGAGGGTGATGTCTTGTTTAGCTACACGCGCAAAGCAAAACTATGATTTTTGTTGAAAAGATTGAAATAGAAAGGGGTTTTTAAGTCCTGATGAGAAGAAAGTCTGCCCGCTCATGTGAACAAACCCCATTTTAGCCGTTTAGCCAGGATGTGCTAGCGGTTTAGGCTTCGATCAAATGATTCACCGTGAGCTAACTGATGTATCTGGGACACATGAAGCTATCTGACAAAGCAAGTTTGAGACGGGTTGCTGTAGTGAACCAGCAACAAACTGTAGCCACCGCTGAGCCTAAACACTGACAGTAGTTTGGACCATCTCCGAGGAACGGTGGATGCTAACCCTTCAAAATCCCGTAGCATGTTGCTGGCCTCTGAAACATTCGCTTACTCCTGTATAAAGCGTGGGCGTGGCGCGGACCGCTGCTCTGATTCCTCAGCTGGCGCTACGTCTGCATCTTGGCTTCATGCAGCCAAAGCAGACGAGATATTGGAGCGGCGGTGGATACGTACTGCTACGCCCCTATCCTGACTGACTGGTAGCAGCAACACAGCCTATCCCATCACCTGTTTTACTCTAAACGGGACCGAAATCTGTACTGAGGTGATAAATCAGGTTTCAGGTTCAAGATGCATCTGCAGTGGCTTCACTCATCACTTCACTTAAAGCCAGGGGCTACATCCACTTCTTTATACAGTCTATAGTTTGCGGCTTATGTTAGACGAATACTCTTTGATCAATTCCTTGTGCTTTCGCTCTTGATTTTATAAACAGAGTGCCATCACGCTGACAAATCCTAAGCCTGACAGGCCTGCTGCGCCTAGACAATCGCCGTTCGGAGGAGGCGTTCAACGAACTGTCAGCTGTCCAGTCAAGGTATGCCATAAATGTACACATAAATCACCGCATTGTACAGAGAGCAGAGGAATATTAATTGAAAAGAGAGTGTAGCTGTTAATTACACTCATAAGGTTTGCAGCACATGGCATTAATGATGCCTTTAATGTGTTTGATTAGGCCTGATTTAGCCTGTTTGATTTAGCCGAACATGCGATGAAGGGCTCCAGTTCTCCTCACAAAGGAGCAACCAGTTGAGCGTCTGATGGCCCCGGCTTTGAGCAGACCTGCCTGACACAGACATCAATGAGGTCGGCCTTCCGAGGCTAAGCTTAGGCATAATAATTAATCTTCTTTGACATCATCATCCTCACTGTCACCTAGCAACCATCCATCTGCATTAACGAGACCACAAAAGAGGCCTGTCATGGACTGTCTGGGGTGGGGCCCTCGCTGATTACAATGCAAATGCCTCCATGTTGAAGTGAAAATGCAGCAGAGAGGAAATCCACTGAAACTCGGAACAGAGTCGAAACAGACGCATGTGTACAGTACGCTGCTTTCTGTGCTGCAGCATGTACATCTGCACATCTATCTTCTAGTTATTACCAAAAACAGAATGACATAAAAAAAAAAAGGCTGCACTGCAAAAATGCAATGCTTGGTAGCAATAATTCATGCTTCGATGCAGCTCAAATCTGTTTTTTAGCATGTCAGATGAATGCTAAACTTATTTTTAATCCATGTAACCAACATTTTTAACATTTTCCGTAGCCAGTTTGGCATGTGCACCCTCTGCGGTGCTTCTCCCTTACATACTTAATCTGGTAGTTTGCCGTAATGGGTCGAGAGAAAGGGATAAATTCATTTTTATGGAGGTATTTTATTTTTTTGTTCGGTCTTAACGTCACACTTTTATTTACCACCACGACCTGTGGCGCGCGGGTGATAGCAAAGGTGTGTGGGGGGGGGGAGCATTCGCATCTCGACACCCAATCTTTTCTTACATCCTTTACACATTTCTGATCCCCGCCACTGCACAGGAGCTATGTTTAGAGAGGGGAAGGGAGGAAGAAGGTGAGAAGGGTTCAATAAATGTGTTTTCTTGTGTTGTGCAAATCCATTTTCTGGAGAGAAAATTAAAGCGAAGGGAGGATTTAAATAACTTTCATTAAATGTTGATGAGCTCGATTAGCTCCACCAATCACCTAATAGACAGGCGATACCAAGAGAAGTCTTTGCACGCGCACGCCACAGTTTGTGCACGCTTACGCACTCGCGCTTATACTCAGATGCCCAAAAGTCAGATTATAACGCAACATATAATTGATAATCAGACCGGTCTTCTCTGCTTCACTAACACACAAGATTAAGTTCTCGAATGACAAATGCTGAATTTACTTCTGCAGCCACATTATGAACTCCTGCTCTCTCTCTCTCACACACACACCCCTCCCTGTCACACACACACACGCACACACATAGTGCAAGGTGCACAGATTCGAGCCTAACAGCAGTAATCCACGGGAGTAAAGAGAGACCAAGCTGCCTCTCAGCTGACAACTGGAAATTGCAAATGGCAACATGTTCAGGTAAAAAGACTGCGACTGAGTTCCTTGCCGTGTTTACTTCGGGAAAATTGGGGAATAACAGGCTGTCATACGGGGTGACACATCGGCCTTTGTTAAAGAAATTACCTTGTTCTTCGCCCAGCTCTCTGACGCTCGCCCTCCTGCACAAATTGTCCATTTGGCGAGTGCCGACTAAATGGAACTGCGTCTTTGGCATGTTGCTCTACCGAAGCACAAAGAACCAGGGCAGATAGGAATCCAATTATCCAAGGCCAATAATGGATGTCTCATTTAAGATGTGCGGCGCTCGCAACAGTAATGGCGGTGCCACAATTTTCCCGAAGGCAGCCTCTATCAACCGCATCATCTTCTGCTCGACACTAAGTCATCTATAGCCATATACTACAAGCTGTCAAGCGTCACAGATCATAATAAATCTTTTAAAGGCACGGGAAACATGGCTGTCAAAGATAGAATATTTACTCACATGTAGCGTAGGTGTGGGTTCTGGGCGAACGCTCGAGCCTGGATCACCCTCAGGTTGCAATTCATGATGGTTCTGAAATGATAGAGTACAGATGAAACTGTGAAGACACCATCAAAACAAAGCTTTCTTTTCCTCCTAGTGTGGGCACAGTGCTCTGATCATATGATGTAACCGCATCGCGGCCATTTTGATTTTTTTTAATTTATTGTGCTGCTCGTCGTCTCATTTTGGCGTGTTTTGTCGAAGCCTCGCTCCAGGTTGCACTCTTTTACCATTTGGTTTTTCTCCGTTTTGTCGCTTTTGAGCAAATAATCCAGGTTTAAATTCACAGAACGCCGGCGAGGAAGCGATAGCGCAGTCGTGCCGGTGCATTTTAAGACGTTTTTAAGTCCGTGCTGCAGTGAGTCCGCTGTAACAAATCAGAATAGTTCCTTGTCTATTCCGATAACTTTCACTTCAGTCTGTGAGTCTGCGCTGAAATGGAAATTCACTCTGAACAACCACTTGATGAAGGATCTGTGAACTTACCATAAAGCGAGTGCAATCTAACACATTCCCTTATTGTGTTAACTCTGTATAGAGGGGGGAAAAAAACAAAAAAACCCTGAAATGAAACTGATCCTCATTTTGCCGTGGGCCCTGTGGGATCCTCTCAAGGAGTCCTGGAATTCCCAGCGCCCCGGTTTGGGAAACACACTTCTGGGCTACAACTGTAATGACTTCTAGCCGTGTAATCACAGATGCCTCTCTCCAAAGAAGTCATTGACACCATCAGTGAGCGCCTCATAACCCAGTGTGCTGATTATACCCAGCTGTTGGCGCCAATTAACTTCTAAAAGTCTGCTGCGTTTGACTGGAACGTGGCTTTCCATCACCCAAAAAGTTCCCGGTGTCGGGCTCCGACTGCCTCCGACTGTCCTCGAGAAGGTTTTTGGGAACCTTACGATAGGCGTCCCAGAAATTTATGATAACAATTATTTCAGTAGCATCTAATCCTTTGAAAATTAGCAAAAGCATGATGACTGCTGAGCTCTGGTTTTATCCCAGCAGTGATGCCAATTATTGCTGAACACAATCACCGTCTCCGTAAATAGCGGTGATTGGGTGCCTCCTGAATTTAAAGTGAGGTCTCTCACGAGTGCCGGAGGCCAGGCTTCAACACATCTGAGCAAAGAAGCGTTAACGATACCTCTTTTGATTGTTGTGTCATTTAGTTTCCCGGAAACCACACAAAAGAACCACCTGAAAGGCCGCAGCACTTCACCAAAATGTTTATTTACTTGAAGGGTGCTTTTGAACTACCTTGAAAAATGTCTATCCTTTCTTCTTTCAATATGCTAGTTTTGTTTTAAAAAAAAAAAAAAGAGATATACAAAAAAAAAAGATAAAAGACAAGATAAGAATCTACTCAAACATGCGAAGCCAAAGTGCGAGCGCCTAAAATAAAAAGCTCAGACTTTGTTTGCCGTTCGCGCGATGATGCACCAAAATAGCGGTGAGTCGTCTGGTTGTAGTCTGTGTTTTCTCATCGTCGGATCCCACAAGACGGTGGTGCCGAGTTGATTCCTCTAACAAGTGTGCAGCCAAGGTGTGATAGACTGTATCTGATTCCTCTGCACCACAGCGCTCCATAAAAAGACATCAGTGAGGAGCGCTGTTGCGCCGGGTGACATGTTCTTTTATTACCGTCCTGTTTATTTCGACTCAGTCCCACGTACGCCGTCCTGCTGCTGGAAATACTCGCCGGTGCGTCGAATCTGGATTCATCTGCATCCTCTGTAAATGCACCAGTTCAAGTAAAGTCTGAGAGGAACTACAGTGGCCCGGCTTTGAAAGGAAACGATTTAGAGCCGTCTTTAAAAGATGAAACATACATTCGTGACCTATTTTTAAAGATTCATGTCCTCAGTAGGAACCGGTGGGAGTCGATGACAGACTGGGGGAGTCAGAAAGTACTGAGGCGCGGACAAACGCACTGTTGGTTTTCTGGTCTTTTCTTGGGATTTGTTGACAAGGAAAACACACAATATAACAACCCGCCCCCACCTTTTAAAGCAAGCTGAACACAGTAAACTGCATGAAACTACTGAATATGTTAAAACTGATTTGTCTCAGCTGCTTCGACTAAAAAATGAGACTATTGTTGATGTTTAATCAGAAAAATGTCGATATATTGATATTTGAAACACAATAAGTGAACTTTGCATTAGCAGGAACCACCATTTGAATGTAACAACGAACAGCTGAGAGATTCAGCTTCTTATTCTGGAGATGTAGGCTACTGTACAGTTATATAACACGTTAAACAAGTCAGCGTGCGCTTCAACATTTGTTTTTCATTGTATTCAAACACGGATGAATGAGGCGAAATGTAAAATGAGGTGAGTAACCCCCCCCCCCCTCGCTCATCCCCGCTAACAGCCCCACAAGGCAGCATCACACAAGGTAACAGCCTTCCCTGGGAAGGCCCGACTCCAGCCGGGGAGGAGCCAGCGTCCCCAGACAAGGCAGCAGGAGAGAGGCAGTGGTAATGAGAAAAATGCTAATTTAGCGGTGGAGATATTGCACTTGGCCTCCCTGATGAGGGATCAAGGGGATCAGGGGAGAGGCCAGCTCTGACTTTGGAGGGCGAGGGAGAATACGGCTCTCTGCAGAGAGAGGAAGAGAGGAGGAAGAGGCAGCGACGGAGGGAGGAGCCGCGGGGGTGAGAGGAATGCTAAGGATGTGGCCTCGCAGCGCCCGGTAGCAAAGCAGGAAAGGAGCGTAACGTTGCTTTAAAAAGTGAAGAGATGGGAATTAAAAGGAAAAAAAAAATCACAACACAACAGCAGGGACCCCTAATTCAAATTTCCCCGCTGCTTTTTAGCATTATTTGATCAGCGGCTAAGCAAAGTGAAGGGGATGTTCCACCGACGTGTGACTGTCGAGAATTAAAAGCTTGTTTAAACATCAGCTTGTGTTAGGGTCAGAAACACGCCCTCTACTCCCTCTACACCTTTTCATCTGCCCTGAGAATTTAGGCCGGATTGTGTCACATTCAGCAAAGTATGGGACATTAAATCCTGACGCCTTGCCGCTGAAGCCGCGGCTCTCGAGCTGAATCGGGGCTCTCGCCCGTGGATGGAAAGCCGCTGGCCGCTCTGCAGTGAGCAGGTGGGGACGACCTGATGGAAAACAGGGATTAACAGCGGCACAGGTTCCACTGTCCTTCCCCACGTCTGCGACACAGTAGGACTGAAATACAGCAAAGTGTCTATCACTCGTCTCCCCTTCGCTCCCATCCAGATAACAACATCAACACTCACAGTCTCTGTAGTCCAGTGTAGAGCTCCATATCGACGTCTCTCAGAGTCTGCAATCCTGTCCAGTTCTCTATGTGTCTGCAAACAGAAAGAAAGAGAATAGTAAATGAGAGCTTCCTGTTCAACCGAGGAGAAAGGAAAACAAACCAGCAGATATGACGGGAGAAAGCTTTTTATTTTTTTATTTTTTGCAGTCCCAAGTTGCAAAATAACTGTGCGTGGGCTCTGTGTTGTCAAAGTTTTTGAATCCATATTCATTTAAATTGCAATTATTGGAACAGTTCTGACAGAGCGCTCTCTGCTGCCCTCTGATAGATTTAATTGCCAAGAGGCAGCTTCTGAAGCTTAATCTATGTGAGGGGGAGCGACCAGTCCAGATGACTTTACTTCTGCTAATACTATCACTAGACTCCCAGGGAAAACTCTTTCTATGTGGCGGGATAAAAGAAGTGAAGCTGGCGCCTTTAAATTAGCTTTAGGAAAAAAAAAAAAAAAAAAAGAGCATTTGTAAATGATTTGTTTGTTATGGTTGGAAATGAAATAGGCAACACAAATAGGGCACACTGGTTTCAATTAAGCCAGGGAAATGAGGAGATGTAGCAGAGGACATGGCAAAGGCTTTATTGCTTTGTTTTGGAAAGAGGAAAATATGATTAAACGCTGAAGGGAACTTCATCCTAAATGTCAAATTTCAAATCAACGCCAGCACAGCAATCAGTGAGACACACACAGCTGATTGGCTGTAGGCCGGTACAAATAAAGTTTAGATACACATATATACGTATCGTCCATATACGTGCACATAGAAACAGGTACCGGTCTTGCAGCCCGAGCCTAATATTTGAACCGCGCTCACATTTCATCCCTCGGTATGAGTTCTGTGATCAGATAGCGGTTTGTGCTCTACGACAACAGCGGGAAAATAACATTCCTGCAATTGGTTTTGGCAAAACGTGAGCTCCTGTAGTATTCCTCTTGGCTCTCGTGCATCTGGTGCACGATGATGAGGCGCCATCGGTGGCACTCTGTCGATTTGAGCGCCGCGCCCCCCAGGGTGTATCACCTGCTTTGGTGGAGACGAGGATACAGGTCTGCCAACAGTAACCAGCACTGGTGGGACCAGGCTGTGCAAGACTTTATTGTCGGCTACAAGGATGCCAATTTTTGTTTTCCTTCCTCCCCCTTTCTTCTCAAGGCAGTTGGGAGCAGTTAACAGTAAAAGCGATGCCGTTTCAGGATGTTTTTCCCCCGTAAACGAGTTTTAAAATTCTGGCTACATTCAGAAAACCAGCAATTATGATCGTAATGTAAGCTGAGTCACAGGAAATTGAGCTTGGATTGGCCAAATGGTTCGAGAGACCCAAACTAAATCTGATTTGCGCAGGTAAAGCGGTGACTGAGACCGTTTTTCACAGTGGGTTTGGTTTTCTTTGGTCCCAACCAGATTTGACTGTTCCCCCTCCACCCTCTGGTCTGCACGCATATCAAGCAATCGTACTCTCAACAACATGCGCCAGTGCAGCACCCTTTCAGTTCCCATTAACACTTGTGATTTGTGTTCCACATTCAGATATATATGCATGTGTGTGTGTGTGTGTGCGAAGCAGATCACAAGGCCACCAGGTGGACCACAGATTCATATGCTTTTTGTTTTTCCCCCGGCTACATGCAAGGGCGCTTCCACTCCCGTCCACAGGGTGGTGGCCGTGCACCTAAAGCTGTCAGAACTTGTGCACTTAACCAGCTCGGCTACAACAATTGCCAGTTAGCAGTAAGAGCTAACAAGCAAGCAAGTATCCCTCAACACAAACCCATGGCCGGACGATCGCTTTTACACACTGAGACAAAAGTTTCACTGTCTGCACGCAGGCGCTCTTTGACATTGCTCTCACTCAGCGCTTAAACTGATCAGGCGTCAGATAAATGCCACAGCAGCTTCAGTGTAATGCGTTGAAATTACTGGAGCACCCCCTGTCACTTTAATGAGACAGTGAGAACAGTGTCTAATTTCAGAGTCATTGATTATCACATGTGACAGGCCTTGCAGAGACACCATCCGAAGGCCACTTACTGACGTAGTTGGGAAGAGTTATGTGGCTATTTTGAGAAATGCATGCGTTGATATGCTTTCAACATCTGGTTACAGTGTGTCTACAGTCAGATATCAGTCTGTGTTATATTGTTTTGGAACAGGGAACAGGAAAAACACAATGGGTTTGAGCTAAATACATTAGGTGGACACAGAGCGCTGACAGTTTGAAGCTTAAATGAACTCAAATGTAAAGTCTTACAGGTAGTGGAGGCAGGCAGGTTCAAAACCGGGGGAGGAAGTCCAACAAAGGCAAACAAATCCACGAGGGGCGGGCAAATCCAAAGTTCAAAGAATCAAAGTATAAATCCAAAAGATGCAAAGGAACAAAAAGAAACGCTTGGGGAGAAAGATCAACTGGCCGAGAGCAAAAAGGAAGACGCGCAATGTATTAACACCACGAGGGAAGGCTAACAAGACACAGGTGACGATGGGAGACAGACAGGAAGGAGGTAGCCAAAGACACGCTCTCCAAAATAAAACAGGAAGTAACCAAACTGTGACAGTCTCGAATGCTTGGATGCATTATATTTATGGTGTGTGATCTGATTTGCACAATGAACACAAAATAAGCTTAAATGTAATATACATTAAATATCAATAGCAAACTATAGCATTTGTGGACTATTATTAGGTGTGAATAGGCACTAGGCCAGTATTACCGGTGTTACATAAGCCCACTTATACTGTGGGCGATCGCTTGTTCACACATACAGTCATTCAAATGTGCAAACCTTCACCGTGAAGGCACAAAACCCTGATCAAAACACGTAGCAACAACGCAGGTTCGTGTGTGGAAGCGCCGCTTAAAACGTGTTTCGGCTGGATCTGCTTCACGCCGGCGGAGTAACGTGGCTGACGCTGAGATCAGTGTTGAGCCGAAGCCGCGGCTGATTCCTGGAGGCAGGGAGCTGAGTCATTAATGTGACCTGCAAGCAGACATGACGGATCCCAACCCCCCCTACCTCCTCCCTTCACAAGGCTTTGCTTATTCACAGTACCGCTGTGTAGCGCCGGGGAGAGCGGGGCAGGCTCGGAGGAAATTAAGTCCACACACGGGGGTCTCATGCGCTATGAGGCTGGAGTCTTCCCAACAGCATGACAACATGGCCGAGGCTACCCTGAGCAAAAACATCAAAAGTCCGAACCCTCCAGGAACATTTTGAACATTTCCAGGGCGGCAAAGGAGGTTGACTCTTATGTGAAGACGGCACATAAGAAGGGAAGTCAACCACAATAAATGTCCAGTCAATGAACCTGAACTTCCTCTGCCCGTACCTTTAATAACGGGCGACAGATGCTCCCAACAATTCTGTATTCATTTTGAATCGGTTCTTATCCGACTTGACAAAAATGTTATGATATCAACAGCAGAGGCTGCCGCGCTGTCGTAGTGTTTTAAAGCTGATGTGAATGCAGATGAGGTTTAAAACGCTACCACGCTCTCCTTTAATGAATTATTAAAAAACAAAATACGGTCTCTAATGCAATAATAATCAATCATCCGCCTTTGGACAGGAGCTTCTCGAGTAAAACGCTGAGATAGATTCACGCAGGAACTTAATGTCACTGACCCTCCGTCCTTAGACAGACAGATCTTATATTACTTGTTTAACACTGGAAGAGTTTATTTTATTGCTTTTATTTAATTTTTCATTGGACTCTTTGAAGATGACTCAAGCCCGGATGCCTCGGTAAGCACTCAGCAGTGGCCTCGGAGCTTCAACGTGAACCGTAACGCAACTAACTTTTGTTACTTCGGCACCTAATTTGCTTCTTCATGTAGCAACAGGACGTTATTCCTCAAATATCATTACTGAATTGTTATATAACGCGCAAAAATTAACGAGTCTTATCGCCATAGTCACAAAAATACTGCCAAATTAGGAAAAGCAGAGCAGTTTCCTATCATGTCAACAGAGCTGAGCCTTTTTCACATCTTAGCAGTTCAGGCTAACTCGGCGCGCTGAAGTAGTTTGACAGTTTTATGCTGTTTCCGTCCTCTTTGGGGAACTACAGTGATTAAATACAGTAGGCAGCATGACCGGCTTGTATCAAGGGGACATCATTTCAACAATGTTGTGTAGTAAGTAGTAAGATACTGATGCAATATTGTGTTATGGGAAAAAAAAAAAAAAAAAATCATCATCATTTATCTGGGCGCAGAATGTTTTCATTTGCAGCGCTGCTTTATGCTCTGTGATATAATTTAGCACGATCCCCATTTTCATCAAGCCGCTGTCAACAAACAGCGCAGAGGAAGCGGGCGACACCTCCCCGCGGACCTGAGCACGTTGTCTGCTCAAAACCCCTGATTGTCCGCGGCACATTGAATATGCATGTGGATTAGACTGCTGTGAAAAGATGGGTATGAATAACAAAGATGCTATGATAATGCAGGGGCATTCAATCTCTGTCCTGTTATTCCCAGATCCGCGGAGAAAACGCTGCAAAAATAAACTCGACATAATTCGGAAAGTAATGGACGTGCCAGCGTTTTACATTTCAGGCATTCAAGCAGTCACTCCAGACTTATAATGAGTCGGGCAGTACAATAATTTTAAATCGCTGCTTTGTCAAAATGAATATTGCACAGAGGAAAAGAGATCTGAGCGAAGGAAAAGACGTTTTTTTTTTCCTTGACAACATGATTAGAATGACAGTCTGGCCCTCTTGTATTTGCCTCTCCTCTCTCTTATCTGCCTTTAAATTGTTTGTCCTCTGTATTTTATGACAATCCTGTTTTCTTAAAGGGCTCTCTAAATAAATCTGCCATGACATGACTTGATTAACAACTGGTAAGTACAAAGGAAATGAGCGGGATGCAATCAGAACAAACTGTTCATGCAGATCTACAAGCTAGCTCTCTGCCATGCAAGCCTATGAAATTACAACCACCTCCCATCTGCGTTAGAAAATGGCCTCCAACAAAGTACAATCTGAACTGGGTGGCAGGGTGGTCCGGTGCTCGAGGAGAACACCCTGGAACCAAACAGTAACAGATTCGATCCCAGCGACAGCCATCTGTTGTGTTGCACAGGCCCTGGGCTACGCACTGCAAACCCTACCTGCTATCTCGTTCTGGGCTTCTGTGAATATGCTGTTTTTCATTTCTTAATAGGGGAGCACAACAAAAAAAAACAGCACAAGGGCAGATTTTAGAAGAAGAGAATGATATCTATTGAATATCACAAACTGTGTAGCTCAGGATTCAAAGCCAATGAATGGATATCTGCTCTCCTACAGCAACAGCTATTGATGCATGGAAGTTTATTACTGACAAAACTGCAGAGGGAGCAGAGGTCAGATCTGAGCAATAATCAATGCGCTACTTTGTATTTGAGAAAATGAACATTTGTCAAAATAGATATTGATTTACAAGGTGCTTTCAAAATGTTCTCAGTCTGCTCCCATAACAGATTGTCTGAGTGTCACCTTGTGCAGCGATACACCGCTCCCAGCGCGGCTGCCGCGATTGAAATGCTCCCCGGGAGTCGTATTATGCAACCTCGTAAAGCGGCGTGGGCGATGTGCACTGGATGTCCGCTGGACGACATCCACTACGTCAAAGTGGTGACCCGTCAGCTTGACTTTCATTTTGGGGAAGAGGAAAAAGCTGCCGTTGCCAAATCCAGTGAGCTGGGCAACGATTGAGCTGGGATTGATAGTTTGACATTGGGCACGGGAGTCACCGTGCGCAACCCTGCAATTATCTTGTTAGCAACAAGTTGCTTATTGAACACATTGAGCAACATTAATATTTATTTGGAGTTTCGTTTCTGGCCACATGATCGGTACAAATCCAACATTTACTCCTCTTTAAACTCTGTTTTAGCCTCCACCAACTGCATCTGCATCGTTAGCAAAAGGTCGCTAAATGTAGCTTTCCACTGTTCGGTGCTGCACAGGTAGCCAAAAGCAAAGAAACAATGACCTCACAGACACTCTAAGGTGATCTTTAGTAGGCCACCTTCACTTCAAATCATCTGCTCAGTTGCAAATAGTAGAAAAACATGTTTTTCATAGGCAACTATAAAGAAAGAATGCTACTTCGGTAGCACAAATATATGTGAAACATTAAAATCAGCATCTTACATTATGAGATGGGTAAATGCAGCTTCAAACTGTAGAGTGCAACTATTATAATTGTAGGGCTGAGGCTTTCGATGAGTAAACTGTAGCATCCTACAGCGGTCTACATGTGAGGCATTTAGGGAACATCTGTAAAAAATCAATCAGTCGGTATTTTGTTGGAAATAACAAACATTCAGTGTGCAGTTTTAATAAACTCTGCGTTGTCTTTCAATATGCTGACTCCTTATTGTTGACTGTATACAGTTTTGTCTTCATACACTGTAATTATGATTTATTGTTGTTGCAACATTGGTTTTGGCCTTTGTGCTCTAATGCTTTGGCTGCAGTTCCAATCTAAATGTGTATTTATGAAATGTTTTAATTGGAGACCAGCTAACGAACGAAAACAGGCGACCCGTTGGTGAGTCACGCCTCTTAAGTTGAAGACGTGTGCCGCGGCGAACGCGACTGCGATGCCGATGCCGCACTGAAACGGTGGCACGGCTGAAATGTGTGATAATCTAAGAACAACATACATGAGACTCCCAGTAGAACAAACACCAAATATCTTCTGTTTCTCTGTAATCTCCTCCGATTCTGCCCATTGTTTCCAATACCACTGTCTGTCTGTGATTTACGACTTTGTTGGGATGATCTACAACGCGCGCGCCACCGCCTTAATGGGAAAATGTTTAATAAAATAGAATGTCTCTGGTGTGTTCCTGGGATATTGATCTACATTCAGCCTGCCTCCCTGTTTTCATAGAGGCAGAGCAGTACTCGTCCTCAGCCCAAACACTTCAGAGTGGGGATGCGGTGGTGAAGTAGCACTCCTCTAGATTAAAGCACACACCTTACATCAATCAGATAACCTGTTTTTCTTTGTGTGTGTACATTTATATATATATATATATATATATATATATTTTATGCTTGACTCATAAGTGTTTACAGTGCAGGCTGCACTGTAAAGATGGGGCCGGGTGGGGAGAGATGCATGAAAAGGACGATGAAAAACAGAGGAGAGGAAGCTATTTCCCCTCAGCATTTACTGCAACTGCTAGGCTGGAACAAGTCATCCTCCAAACCAATCATGAGGGACATTTGGCATTCAGAGCTTATAAATGGGAATCAAGTATTACGATCACTCCGGTTTCGCTCACTGAGACAAACCCACGCCTGTTACCTCTATGCAAATGCAATCACACGCACAGGCAGACAGATGTACCGGCTTCCTTCCTAATGTATGAGCCTATGAAATTATATCCGCCTTCCATCTGTTGGTCAGAATCTGATTTATAAAATGGCCTCCGACAACAGTACTAATATACAAAGCCAACCGGGGCGTACCGTGTGCTTTCTCTCACCTCTCTCGAGTAGGGCTGCAGGAGCGCCATGCTGCACACGTTCACGCAGTTACATACACTGATGGACACTGAGAAGCTTCGCCAGAGGAGATGGGTGTGAAGTACCTTGCAAGTGCACTCTAGCAGCAGGTGCTCTGCGTAGCATGGCTGCAACGGAGACAGGGATCTGTCACTCGCTCCCTTCTCTTATTTCATCCCCGCGCTGGTCGCACGACATAAAGCGAGCGTGCACGCTCAGTGAAGTCTCCCCTTCGGTATATAAAGGATAAAATTTTAGAAATGATTCGGCGCCCGTATTGGCAGATAGGAACAAATGGGCCCACTGCTCTTCTCCGCTGCACTTTTACTGGAAAAATATGAAAACCGGGCAAATTGTGACAATTTGTCTCAATTACATTAACAGCGGAGACTGCGAGCTGGAGAATATGATATCGATATAAAAGTGACAGGCAAAATTGACCAAATTACAGCTATATTAAAAATGATTCCCCTGCATAGAAACGATGGATTCAGCACTAAGGATAAAGCCCAATTTTTTATTTTTTTTATTTTTTTCCCAGCAGCTGCATCTGAAAAATCCATGGGGACAGAAAAATGGAGAGAGAGCGAGTATAGTCGAACGGTTGGGCACGAAGCGAAATGAAAGAATAACAAGAATGAAATTTCAATTGATTGCTTTGGCTATCAGTGGTTTCCCAGGGACTGATGCTCTAGGGAGAGGGATGACCCAAATCATGGACCCATCATCTAAACAGCTTCTTCTACTTACAGCAGGTCTCAGTGGGCCTGACCATTATTTAGGCTACAACACTATACAGTGCTTTTAAAACGGCACTACAAAGACCGTGTGGGTAGTTGCTGCATAATGATCACAGCATATAGTAAATGATGTCTACCTACACATTCTGCATTGTCTTTACAACCCAGCGCCCTGTGCACTCGTCAATGGCGATCGCTCCGACAGCTGCTTTTAGAAAGAGCCTGCTGCATGGCTTCTTATTGTTCTTATCTTTTGATATTATTCGGCGCTGTTAGCCCTCATTCTCCCGCGCTCTTCAAATTAAACCTCTATGATTTGGGCGCTGCTCTGTTTTCATAATCCTAACATCAGTACAAAAGAACTCAATTTTTAGCCCTGATTCTAATAATAGCGCTCTTCCTGGTAATTAACTCAGGCTGTTAAGCTGTTGTTAAGAGCATAACGAGTCCTGGGTAGACTCACTCTATATGAAAAGGTGTCCTGAGATAACTTCTGCTATGATTTGGTGCCGTATAAATAAAACTGACACGCACGCACGCGATCATTTGTTTGGTTGCAGCAAGAAGGGATTGCATATTCAAGGCACTACTATATCCTTTCAGCTATCGTAGCAGCCTCCAGTGCATGTGTTTGTGTGTGTGTGTGTGTGTGGTCAGGCGAGGATCGAGAGATTAATTTTCAGAAATCAGCATCAGCTGAACTATAGTATCTACTCTATTGTGGGAAAATAATGAACTGTGAAACCCTGATACTTAATCATTCATATTAGAGACTCTGGTGATTTATTTATTTCATTCTGCCTCTGAAGCTAAACTCTGAGTGCATCTCCGTGCAGAGTGGAAATAACTGTCAGCTGTTTACCATTCAGTGCACTTCTTGTATGCGCGAGAGCAGCGCCGTTCTGAAGCCACGCCAGAGCCATCAGCTCAGAGTGCTTTAACGCTGCTAATATTCCCAGCCAGGACGCCGTCCCATGGCTGCCCCCAGACTGTTCTGTGTCACTGGTTTGCCGATCCAGCCCTGGGTGGAAACTACCTAAGCCTCTGAGTGTCACTGCTCGCTACAGGCTCAGCCAATCCGCAGCAGAGATTTGGCAGGGCTAAACATCGTGGGAGCATTGGTCCGTGCTCTGAAAGGTATCAACACTTCGCACATGACTAAGCCCAAGCATTTCTGCCCAAAATGAAAATGACTATAATTAGTGTGCCATTTTGCCAAGTGTCATCAGGCTATGATCCTCTCCGGATTCAGCTCCATGCTGGAGTTACTCAGTAGTAGCTCGGAAAGCGATGGATCTGCACATCAACGAGTGTCACTTTCAACACCGTGCACCTCCATCCCCACCAGATAATAAGCAGAGTGCGTCAACACTGTCAGCCCACAGTTATCAGTACAACATTAAATGCTCCAAATCTTCAATACGGGCCGTTTTCAAAGTAGCGCATCATTTATGGATTAAAAAACATGTGTATGAAACATTTGTAGAGGTCAGTATGTTTTGTTGTCACGGTAACCAGGAACTTAATAGCCTAGGAACCAGTTTTTATTGGCTCTGGCAGAAGCCAATCACAACTTTTATGTAATGAGGCAGGTTTGATAGAGTGACTGACAGTCTGCAGCAGATCAGGCTCTGATCAAATTAAACAGCGCTGCTCAAATATGAATCCTAACTCCTAAGTTAGCAAGTTTAACATTTTGTGTCATCAAACCGGGCGTTGTTGTTAATGCATTCCCCGTTTCTTGCCTCAAATGTTCTGCAAAAACATATTTCAGTTACTGCTTTGTGGTAATTTATAGGAAGTTTGCATCACCCCATCATATGTTTGCTATGCTCTTAATTTCCTTTTCTCTACTCCACCTTATTTTATTTTATTTTATTTAACTTTATTTAATTTTATGTCTATTTTTACTTTATTTCATTTCTCCATTTTCTTATGTTCGATACATGCAAGTGTTTGCACAATTTTACAATTTTACACTGCTGCTGGATACCTGAATTTCCCTCGGGATTAATAAAGTATCTATCTATCTCTATCTATCTATCTTGGTCATCATGTTGAGAACAGAAGAGGCAAAACCAAGTAACACTCAACAAAGACGTGTCGCACAGCGCTCAGTTGGCTCTCGGCGCTCTGATTGGTTGCAGGTCTATCACTATGTGTCCAGAGGCATTGTGGTCTGTGCCTGTGATACAATCCACAAGTGTCTATTAGTAATGTGACGTAAACATTAAGCTAAGCAGCTATAGTAGCAGCACCTTTGGACAA
Source organism: Datnioides undecimradiatus (assembly GCA_008933995.1). Lineage (NCBI taxonomy): Eukaryota > Metazoa > Chordata > Actinopteri > Lobotiformes > Datnioididae > Datnioides > Datnioides undecimradiatus. The sequence continues at coordinate 5,095,173 of WARS01000060.1, forward strand.
ATTACAACTATAACTATAGAGTTGACTTGGTTAGCAAACATTAGTCTGTGCATGCACACACGAAGCATATATAAGTACAATATTCACCCTTTTAGCTCTATTTGGGCTCCAGTCCACTTGCCTAGTGGGTAGTTAACTGAATAGGGAACACAGAGTGGGTCTAATAAACCTTGTTTTTGCTTCTTAAATAAAGAAATAAATAGTAGTTAAAAGAAAAATAAAAGGCTTTGTAGAGATTGTTTTTGTCAGAGTAAGGTGATAATTATTTGTGGGTTTTGTCAAAAGCTGCTCCCTACACTTATCAAATTAACCATTGTGAAAATAAAAAGTATCCTAAGTGGAGCTGATCAATAAATTAACAACTAAAAGAGTTTGAGTTAAGGCACAGTGTCCTTTTGCTAAGTGTTAAACTTCTTTAATTAACTTTGAAGCTAATTCATCTCAGTTTGGTGAAACTGGTGAAAGCAGATTCACTTTTGATTCAAAAGTCGACGCTAAAAGTAAACCTGAGAGATTTCGGGGGAACCGTCTGATTCCAGCGTGAACAAGGAGAATCACTGATGAAACCACAATACTGCTTGTTTTTTGTTTACAACTGTTACAAAAAAGAGAAGCTTAAAAGCATGAAACCTCTAATAAATGTATAAATAATAAATAAATAAAGACACTAGTAGATATAATATCCAAGCTGAGATATGGGGAAACTATGTGTCATTGCAGGTAGGTCTTATTTGGTTCAAGCTACAGTGCATGAGCCACTAGATGAGAAAGGGCAGATCTTTCCATTCATGACCACATTAAAACCTTCGCAAGGCTTTCTGCTGCTGTCAGCAGTTGCACCACAACTCTTCTTGTGGCTCCTCCGTCCTGCTGAGCATGATAATGTTTAATCAAATAAGTGATCGTATAGCGCTGGATTCCTGCCAGAACCGCCATACTGCATGCAAATATGGGAGACTTTAAGTACTTAAAATACATCCCATCTGGACACATGCATAATTATTAGGAAATGATGTACATCTGATTTTGCTCATAGTTCCCATCTACGGCACACGAGACACAATCGCAAAAAGCCTGCGCGCACAAGTGTATGTATTATCTGCACCGTATGGAAACGTAGGACAGGGAAGGACAGAGCAAGAAAGGACAAGTTAGGATAGGATAGATTAAAATATGAAAAAGTGATCTATAGGGTAGGATAGAACAGGATATACTATATAAACGGCAGGATATGATATAAGATTACCTGACAAGAGATACAGAAGTATCCACCGCTGCACCACCAATCTACAATGTAGCTTGTTTCCTGCAGGTTCAGGTTGTCACACTCCTCAATTTACTCTCCTCACTGCCCCATGAAATAGTTAATCTCCATGATTTATTATCATTAAATGTTATTTTCCCATTTTGATGCCTTTTGTTTTGTGTGTAGCACAGAGGGATTGCATTTCACTGTACAACCCTGTGCTGTGGAACGGTAAGTAAATGAATCACCTTGCGCTGGTTAAGATATATCGTTGAAACTCAAACCTATGATTGACTTTCAACGATTTATCTAACCTTATAGATCTAACCTGGCAGGATTAAACTGAATAGGATACAGGATACAGTACAAAACAATAGGGCAGGTAACAGGAACAGGACAGGACAGGCAATGAAAGCCAAGGACAAGACTGGACGGGACGGGATTTGAATACCGTAAAGCGAAATGATGAGAGACAGATCCTGATGGTGTTAGTCACGGGGTCCGCCGCTGTAACCGGATCCATTTCTATTACCCCCTGCAGATTTCCAGCGAGCACGGCCGTCCTCCACAACCGTCTCTCTCTCTCTCTCTTTATGATTCACCTACTTATCCGCGCTCGATCTTTATGTTAACAAGACACCGTGTTTTACAGCAGACCACCGTCCTGATGAAGTGGCTTTGAAAATACAATCCTCCCGGTTATCTTATCTTTGATGTCAAAACCATTCATTACTGCGTTGTAAAGAGGGGAAGGGAAAGGGAAAGAGATGGTGAATGTCTTTCGCTGAGAAGGAACAATTTGGAGTGGAGGGAGACATATTGTGCAGTGAGCTGCATTTAAGGGGCTTTGATTACAGATTACGATGCCATCTGCTGTGAATGGTGGTCATACTGTACATGACAGGCAGCATATTTGATACGGGACTCGTGCACCTCCTGCTGCTGCCCCTGTTCATCTCGGACAACGTTGAATAAAGACACCTCCCCGAAGGCCAGTGGTCCACAGTGGGATAAGTCAAGTCCTGGCACAGACCGCGGCGCCTGGCTTACAGTGTGAGGAGCGGATTAAATGTTCTGCGCACGTCCTTCATGGGGCTAGTCTCCTCCAATTTCAGGATATGATAAATCTGCAGCTGAGGGGCATCTCTCCTGGAGAATTCAATTAGGTAAGAAAAGAGAAGAGGATCACAGTGATATTAGAGAGCTGATCGGAGAGCTCCTCAGCCCTCCCAGTAATGAACCGCTCCGTTCCTCCACCGTGACTAGATTGATTTGACTAGCCGAGCTCAGAGTTCATCCTCTTTTTAAAGTCACTCCCAAAAGGCTCGGTGTCACTGTGAAGGATGGAGAAGTTTGAAATTTCAGAACTGGGCTGAAATGTGAGTGACGGCTTGGATTGAGGGCCGAGAGGAGTGACGCGCCCGTGCGCTCCAGACGCCTGCCAACACGTTGAGGTAACCTTTAAGGAACTTTGTGATCTTTTCAAACCTGGCAGGACTCGACGGGATCCTTTTGTACTCCGCCTCGATCGATAATTCTGCTCCGTAATTACTTCGCATCTCGATTATCAGTTAAATGCACTCTGAAACGGCCGTCTCTGGTTTGTGCAAATGGAATTTATTCATGGATATGAGAGCACGTCAACTGCTTCCGAGTAAACATTCGTCTAAAGTGACACTGCTGAGCGTTTTGCGTCCTGCAGCTACCCAGCACAGTGTCCCATCCATATTATACTGCTTTCATACTGTATACATTCTCCTCATGTCCACATTTTCCATCAAGAGTTGAGATCAGTTCACTGTGCTGAAAGTGAGTCTCAAGGATGTACCTAATTGTGCGGGTATAAATAGTATAATTAGCTTTAATAGCATCTGATAAGAATCTCTTTTATGAGTTTACGTGACAAAGGCACGACTTTAACACTTCCGACGTTCATCGCCATCGTCGATCGGTGCACGCCACGCGGGATTTCAACCTTTTTATTTTAAATTTTAGCTTATTTAATCAAGCGCGATCCACTGAACAGCTTTCATTAAAGATTTTCACAAAGTAGAAGATATCGTCCAAATTAGGTGTAACATGTGCTCAAAGCCTCAAAGTTCGGCAAACAGTTCGGGATTCAAGCCGCTGTCATTATCTGTTGCTTAGATCTTTACTGCACAATTACAGGAAAGTGTTATTCAGACTACATTCTCTTTTTTAGTCCCATTTTTAAAATATGTTCTGGACATTTAGGGACTTAAAAGCCCTGAACAGACTCTTCCTCCTTATCCAGGCGGTCCCATCAGCCAAGAGGGGGGAAAAAAGCTGTAATTACCGGGTTTAGGTTGAGATACACTCCGCTGCACTCCATCGCAGCATCCCTGTCGGCGAAGTCTGTCTCTATCTTCCAGTTTACAGTGAAAACTGACATTTAAAGATCTTCACACACTTCCTCTGTAAAGTTTTCATTTCTCCGGCTGGCAGTTCTTTATCATCCATTTGGTTTTATCACACTTTGCTGTCTAGATGCTCTGACCTTTGGCCTCTTTATGACTGGCTGTTTGTTATTCTTGTGATCCGGAAAACGGGGGGCTTCTTTTATTGTTTACTTCTCGGAAATTCCTTGAGCATAGCAGCGTAAAAACCATCCGCGTGCCCAAACTGTAAAGTACAAACACAACTTTGACAAAGCAACTTTATTGCTAGGCGCTTAAAGTTAGACACCCCGGTGAATTTATGATGAATTATGTTACTTCTCCATCAAATGTTTATGTTCACTGCCTTCTTTTGCAGCTCTCCCCATCTCCAAGGAGTATAATTGATTCGTTATAATATCATAATTATTTCCTCCCTCGCTTTGTAGAAGAAAGCTGAGCGCAAGAATTAATTGGACTATCTTGTGCGTGTCCTACAGGCTCGTACCATGTCAGACATTACCACTTTCTCGTAACAACAACACTGAGACGGAGCGAGCACAAGCAGTAAACTCAAAGCTATCATTACATGTAAATTTAAGCATTTTGATGACACTCTTAGCCCGAGAAGTACGAGGTTTACAGAAGAAAAGTGGCTTATTTCCCAAAACACATCACAAATACTATCGTCATGATTTTATCGCCCGTTTATACAAAACCGCTCAGCGTTTTCTTTCATACCTGGTGTAGTAGCACTTGGGTACAGCCCAGCATTCACTGATTACACACTGATGCACTGGTCATTATTGTTTATTGAGCACCAGCCTGCTGCAAGGCACTGCAATAAGTGGCTATAATGCTTAAAAGCGGTTAGAATTTGATTATTCGTATGGATTTCAGGTGATTTCAGGTTTCACATCAGCTGCAGGTGCAGACTGGCCATCTGCTGAAACAGATTTTTTTTTTTTATTCACTGAGGTGGTTGTAGGGTAGTCCCGCGTCAAGAAAAGTGATACAGAGATGCAAGAAATGCATGAAAGTGTAATTTTGCATTACAGCCTATCCAAGCAAGAAACGATCAGACCATTTGTGTTGTGCATAAACTGTGACCGCCTTTAGGAAAAATAAGAAAACAATATGCGTAATAATATGAGCCACTGTGAGGATAAATCATTATCTCCACCGTGCTCTCGGTACACGATGCAACCATATTGCAGATGTTTGTTTAATTCTTAAAATTCTTTCTGCAGCATCTCTGCATAACAAATCAATTGTTGGACTATGACAGGAGGTAAATCAACCCCAGCCTCACCACCACAGACATACTTTCCACCCACGCTGTATACTGCAGGGCAACTTCCTGAAGTTGCACTTTACGTTGGTTTTGGCTGTTAATTCATTGTTGTCCAAAATGAACCAAATTCCTACAAGGATACTGAACTGGTGTGATGACATTTCTTAATAATACAATATATTACACAAAAAAATCCGATGTATATTCCAATTTAACATATATCTTTTAATATTCCTGTCTCAGAGATGTGTTAACGTTTTCTGATCATTATAATACAGAGTATTGTGCTCCAAACCAGAGCTGTAGTGTTATTTGTTAAAGTACAGGAGCACATCTATAACACTTATCTATATTTATTTACTATATTTTACTAGACCTGTATGTTTGTATGCGCATTATGAATAAAAAAACACCTGTTAAATGAAATAATTTATTATTTAATATCAAATTCGTCCTTGTGAAGCTCAGCAGCCAGTGTCCCTCTCTCTCTGGTTTCAGACAGGGTTTGGGGCTGGGTTTGATCACACAGTCATAGCAGCGCTGCATCATACAGAGACTTTATGAACAGTTTCATCACGTTGAGAACTTTACGTGGCAGCCAGACAAGTTTCGCTGTTTCTTTCACAAATTACACAAACCCATCAGAAGAATGATTGATTTATCTACCATCAGTTATTAATTATAGGAAAAGTTAAAAAATAAAATGTAATAATTCCCTGTGCAGCTTTCAGCAGCTTTTAAGGTGGAATGTTTTCTTGAATGTTACTTAACTTATGAGTTAAAGCTCTGAATCAACAAACATACCTTAAATGTCAATATGCCAACCTTGAGCGTTGCATTTTTGTGCTCCAGCAGCACTACGCCAAACAAGTTCTCAAAACCCTGCCATCACTCCTGCTTGGAAGAAGATGGATACTGAAAGCCTGAAGAGGTCATTTTGGAGATTTAAGGAAAATATGTGGATCCAGGTATTGGGATTCTTCAACCAGGCAATAATTAGGATCTCAGTATAAATATGCAGAGGTAAATTAGCTTGAAGCATGTGAAAAATCAAGAACGCAAACATTCAAAGTGATACACAGCGATACAACGCGGCTTCAGAACCGCAGGGGCAAACAGAGCTGTTTTCCAGCAAATACCAGAAATGAGACTTGTGGGAAATCAAAGCAAAAGGTTAAGCCGAATCATGTGTGTGACACCTCTCCACCTGAGTCCTCGTGCTAATTAGAGCTCCCGATAAATTAGCATTTCCATGTTGACGAAGGACTCTGACAGGAGGAATTTACACCTGCAGCAAAGGAACGAGGCTCACAGCTGGAATTAGATTCAGCCACGGTGATATTTAGCCAGGTGTCAAAATAACAGAATGCTATTTTTGCGAGAACACAGACGCTGGTTAACGGGGTTGACAGTGAGCGAAGGTGTCCTGTTCTGTGGGGGTAAAACACAGCGAGGTGCAGCGAGAGCGGCGCAGAGACAAAACAGCACTATCGCCTCCTCAAAACAAAGGATCAAAGACTTTTTTGAGCTCAAAGGTTTAATTTATTTAAAATTTCACCTCAAAGAGAGATGAAGAAGATTAGAGATGCACCCAGACTTTATTTATTTGTACAGAGTATTTTTGACGCAGACTGTTTTAATGTTTCACCATCGCATTTCTTTTTGCACGGATTTATGAAATGTTACACAAATACGAACATGACTTTATTTAGATTATGAAGTAACGTCTTTTTGGTCTTTGCAAGTTTTAAAAATAAAGCTCTGCTGTAAAACAGGTGCGATAAGATGCACAGCAGCGTGTCTCCACACCTTTAACGCAGCCTGGCAATACATTCATGAGCACTTTATTTCCAAATGAATCAGAGTGGTTCCTTTTCAAAAGAGGAGTTTGACTTCTTGCTTGTTCGCTTTGTTGCAGGGAGTTAGATCAGAAGTCAGTTAGCTTAGTTTAGCTTAGCATTGGGACTGGAAGCAGCTAGCTTGGCTAACTTTATAGGTCCAATATCTTGTTTATGGATTAGGCTAATGAGAAGAAGCATGCACATAGCTGGAATTTACATTAGATGGGCAAGTAGGTTGATTTGTGCAAGTGCACTTGCCAAACTGGTGGCACGTACCACAATATCTGTGCCTCTCATGAAAGTTAGAGCCGCTCCAACATTTGAAATCACGGACAGAGCAGGCGTCGTTTGGTCCAGGTGCGCAGGCGGCCACTGGCACCAGATCTCCTGAAGCGCTTCAGTGTCAGGCTGGTATGTAAAATACTGCAGGTCTTAAAATGTTTCGCGGAGCAGACGCAGCCGACAGCGTCAGTGTTCAGCAGAAGATTTCATTACAACACAAGATGCAAGAACTACACCTTTACAATTCTATCTCTCTGCGTGAATCAATAAACATCAACTTTCTCCAATTTAGCGAAACACAAGGCAGAAAGGGAAGTCTTAGAAGGTTCTTGTTAAATTCCTCCTAAATTTGTCTTCTTGTTTTCCGACTGAGTTGTGAAACTCAATAGCATCTCGGCCTCACATGCTACAGTTCTCATACAAGTCTACAGTGTCAACCAATTACCTCCAGAAGGAAGGAAGGAACTGGGGAGAGACAGAGCTCAAGGTTGATGAATATTTGATTTGTTTGCTATTTTTCTCCTTGCCTCCATTTAACTGCACACACAAGCACACACTCTCGCTCTCTCAGTCTTACACACATACACGTTCAGTATTTTAGCCAAATGAGGGTCTGTGAGTGGCTCCTAATCCATCCCGCCAGACAGGGTAACCTGAGGACACGTCTCATCAGTCTACCTCAAAACATAAAGCCTTGTCAGCTGGCCGTCATGTTTCTGCATAGGCCCGCGGCCCAAAGCCCAAAGCGTCAGGGGGCCCCTGGTCCAGAGCTTCTGTCTGAAGTGACAGTTAACTTTTCCTGTTGGAAAGTCATTCAGAAGACCACAAAGAGGCAGAAAAGGACAACAAAGAGATGCAAAAACAACCAGAAAGAGGTGCAAAACAGCCACGACGCGACGCAAAATGACTGCAAATAGGATTAAAAACAACTAAAAAGTGACACAAGGACCTCAAATAGATGCAAAGCAACCGTGACGCGGGACTAAACGAATAAAAATAGACAGAAAATGACCAGCAAGACACGTGAAAAGACTACAAACAGACACGCAATTACTTCAAACAGACAAAAAACGACTACAAATGGCACTGTAGTCATTTCGTGTGGTGGTTTGTTTCATAATCTGCCCATGCAAAGACGTTACACATAGTATATTGCACTAAAAGTGGAATAATTATTTTAGAAAAATCATTTAAAGGCACTAAACCAATGCACTTTAGCAGCACAGAAACCTGCACAGCACTGAACCTCCACCTACTGTCTCCTCTCTAAAATAACCAGAGGGGAACAAGTTGATCTTTCCAGTAACAATAAACACATTAGTGATGCCTGACAGGTGATGGCTTCCTCTGGAAATAAGAAGCCTCTGCAGTTCACAGTGTCAAACGCAGACAGCTGCCGCCGCAAGTCACTTCTCCTGACTGACGTGCCAGCCGGTTTCTCCATCAAAGTCTTGTCAAAGAAGAAATACCAGTTTTCCACAAGGAGGCTAATTGAGCCAAAGCAAGGTGCCGCTCCTGCTAGTTATGTATGCACTCATAGATGCTGTTGTTGTTGTTGTTGTTGTTTAGCCTGTTGACTCTGTTGACATTGACTCATATAATGTGCGGGGACCTCACGCTATTAATAAATTATACACCAATGAAGTGCATGAAATATGGGATGATGAAATTTGCTGAAATCTCCCGTGTCTCGATTTCAGCTGCGTAAGGTCAAAACGTGTCAAAAGTTTGTCCGCTAGTCATTTAGCATTGGAAAATAGAAGGTGTTTCAAAGTCGCTGCGATTATTATCAATATTAATTCTTCAAAAGAGATAATAAGGAAGCAAATGAATGCTGAAAACATATTATAATAGTTCAGTCTGCACTACATTAGTGACCCCTGTGTGGAAATTAATTTGTACGGGGACTTTTACTTCAAAATGCATCTGTTTAAAAACACAAATGGGCGCCTCACCTGCAGAACACCATGTATCAAGGCTGTCTCCTTACTGCCGAAGCCCGGGACCTTCGTCGCTTAAGTGCAGGGACAAAACAGTGTGAAATGCAGTCTAGTCTGAACAACTTCAACAAACACCCTGAAGAAGAACGTGAGTCACAGCAGCAGCTTCGACAATGCATCCATTCAAATTCATCAGTGCAACGCTACCTTAATTCAGCATCTCATATCACATCACCATCTCACTTTGTATGTGTTGGTAGGTAACTGAATAACTGTCTTTCTCACATGGCTGACACTGACATTTAACATAACAAATAATAAAAGTCTACACCCCCTATATTCCTTTCATTGTTCACTGATGATAAGCTGCAGCTCCTACATGAGCTGTTTTTCATTTTACGTTTTCAACAATATCACAAAAAAAACAAAAACATCATAATCACTTCCAGAAGAACACAAGTCACTGTACTTTCCTTTCAGCTCCTGGTTGAGATAAGCACAAGCTGCACCGCACCCGGGTAAAAAAGTCAAAGATGACACCGAATAAGCTCAGGTGACATCTGGAAACAAAACACCCAAACTTTAGCCAAAAAAAGATAATCATTACTTTAAGTGACAATAGAGGTAAATAAAAAAAAAAACCATGTCACATGTCACATGTACGTGCTTGTGCTTGTCACCATGACAAGACTTAAGCTAACTTTACCAGCTAACCAGTGTCAGTATTTTCTTGGCAAGAGGTAGCGTCACGAGAAGACTGATACCACCTTAATGTCTGTTTGCTTGGCTTCGAATAAGACGTGAAACGAGGGGAGCGGCTAGCCTGGGTGTGTCTGAGGGTACCGAAATACATTTTACACAAGTTATATCATGTGTTAAAGTTAACTATATATAAAGAGTTTGGGAACTGCTGCACCTACGAAGAGTCAGAATTGCAGGGATGAAATATGAGAAAGAAAGAAAGGCTATGGGCTTTTCTAACTTCAAGAGGAGAGCATATTAGAGGAGGGAGATGTGAGAGAGGAGCATATGATTCAGCAGGAAGAGAGGGTGATGTCAGGTGCTTCTTAAAAAGATGAGATTTTTAGCCTATGAAGGAAGATGGAGAGTGACTGTGATATCCCGACTGGAGTAGCAAGGTCATTGCACCAACAGGGAGCCAGTAGGAAGGAGAGTTGAGTCCCAGTGGACCATTTACTTTTAATGTGTTCTCATTTGCCTCCACACAAAGCTCTGCCGGGGTCTTAAAAAGCCCTCCCGGTGCTCTCGACTCCTGCACGGCCACCGGGAGTCCTCGGCTCGGCGAGAATGATCGGTGAGTACAGCTGAATGGCCTGCCAGGTCCATAATGTTTTGATGTACTGCAATACGCACCGATAGTCCGCAGAACAGAGCAAATACAGATATCAGAGCATCTGAGGTAATCAATAAATAGAGGCTGCGGTGGCGCTCAGGGCCAACATATATATATATATATATATATATATATATATATATATATATATACTACCCGTATACCACCCATACATCAGCACACATGCTGCAGATCTCACTCATTTGTACAGCTGGAGAACCGATGGACAGATGAGGGCAGGAGTAAGGTAATGCACTTTCTTTTGCTTTGTGAGAACAAAGAAACGCCAAAATCACAAAATAACTACTTTTTAGGTTTTGCAAAAACTGTTTTTTTGTATTTGAGAGCTTACAAAAAGCCTGTACCATAAGAGGAAAATAAAAATTAATAAGAAAAATAATAAGAACAGTCTGGTGCAAAGCTGGGATAAGCTCTGGCCTCCAAGCGGCCCTGAACAGGAGCCATCCGGGGTCACACTGAGGTGCCTTGAAATGAGACTTTGATGCAGGCAATTACAAACAAAACAGGACAGCAAATGAATTGAAAAAACACAAAGGTGAACAGTTCCCTTCTGAGGCTTGATTTTGGATTTTGTCTTAAAAATAAGCATTTCCCATTTCTGCCAAAGGAGGAGAGAGAGAGCGCCGGTGAATAGCGTCCATCAACATGCGCGCCGTGTAAGGAGAATATGGCTGAGGCTCAGTGAGAACTGAGAGAGCTGCATTATTCACACGGCTCTGCCAGTCATGGCTGACACAGAGGACAGTGGGGTGACTCCTCCCACTTGATAATACATGATGATTGATGTTTCCGAAACACAAAACATCCCACACGAATAATAAGGTGGAGCTTTATTAGCAGCAGGGAGAGAGAGGAGGAAGGCGGGGCTTGGTGTCGCCGATGTCTGGTGGGAGTCGGCGCGCTGTGATGGACACTGCGGGGGTCAGACGTACATCCTCACCTGGGAAGAGGTTATCTCCGGGGGAAGATTAATGGTGGGGACCGACAGTGAGAAACGTGGAGAGGAGAGAGAAAGATATCAAGGCGGGAAAGAAAGTTTCCGAGCCAACGGCGTCAAACAAACGCCGCATGCTGTGGGAAAGGGGGATGCAGGGAAAGGAATTAGCTGTAATTCTGCTTCCAGTGTGGCTTCACTAAGCCAACAGATACCACGTTTAAACATGATTAACTGTAATAAAGCTTCAGTAAAGCTCATGCTACCTGATTAGACATTAAACTGTCTGCCTTGTGGTCACCAGCAGATATCTGACAGCAGCAGCCACTTGATAATTGTTGCCTACTAGTGAGTGATCATAAAGCACATTATTATATTTAAAAGCAAAAGGCAATTCATGTAAATATATGTAAATTGATGGACTATGCACAAGCGAAACATTCCAGTCGGGTGTATTTCATGTTTTTTCATGCCAGCATGGAACAAATTGCGCCTCAAATAGGTAGATACATGATTTTATTTTCTGCTGCCATCAATCTCCCAAATTTGACATGATGAACTGTTACAGACAGTGGCGACACTGGCTCATAATCTGCCGCATAAAAGCAGAAGCTCAGCTAAATGTCAACAGAAAGCGAGAGGAATGCGGCCGCAAGGCTTTAAAGGGTTCTCCTAATCCCGGCTGAAACAGCAGAGCCTTCAGTGTTTTTCACCCCTCGATCCTCAATGCATCTTTTGATTGTTAAAGGGGGGGAAGGTGCCTCATTAGTATGCATCTTTTAAGGCTCGAAGGCTGCCTGCAGATGCAGGAGTTGAGGTGGTGGGGGCGTGGGAGAAGCTGGGTCAGTCACATGGCCGGGACTTCTCACAGCATCCCTGCATGCAGAGGATCTTAACGAAACCGCCGCTCTCTCCTCCTAATTCTCAGATGGCAGCCGTGACCTACTTTCCACAAAGACAGGCTCATGCAAACTTGATGATATGCTTATAACAGAGGAGCCCGTCGTGCACTGCCTGAGGTGAGCCTCGCAATGCGGAGGCAGCAGGGGGTCTGTATGGAGAGGACCAACTGGCAAGACGTGCGTTAGCGACTCCGTCCTGGGTGGTTAAACGACATTTACGGTGATGACAGCGACGCAGCACGTGACTTGAGATGCAACGAGCGTTTCTGAAGGTTGTCAAGATCACCTGAGCCCCACATGCAACGAGCTTCACTTCAAAGTCATTTTATAGCCTAAGACAGTCATATAATTAATGAATGACTCCGAATAGCTCTCTTATGAAGCTACAATGGCAGACTTTGGCCCGACTTTAGCATCTAGCACAGCTACTTTGGACTTTCCTAAAACCGAGGCTGAGTAAGCGGATTGCCACAAACACACCATCTAATCACGTATTCTGTTGCTTCTTACCCAAAATCTTTGAAACTTCTAAAGCCATAAAATGGGGTCTGGATACCCAACCTCAATGTTGTTCTTTGGCCTGGTACAGACAAAACGTGTCCATAGCAGAGAAGAATCGAAACCTAATAAGTGTGGAAGTTGGCTGACCGGATACCTCAGTGTTCCCATCATTCTTCAAACAGTTTCTGATTTAAATGTCAAATAATATCAGTTTAAGATGATTTTTTTGGTTGTCCTTTCCATCTGCTGCCCTTTAACAAGTGAGAACTTCTGGAAAAACTCAAATATTACCAATATAAACACGTGACGGTTGTTGGCCATTGACTTATGGTTGCATCCATCCTGATTTCCTGTAATATTGCAGTTGTGTTAGTGAATGTAGCTTGTTGGGATCCCATTAAATCCTGCAGCGTTTTACCAACTGTGTTTTTAATACTTGTAAAGACTAAAATGTAAAGTTGGTAAAATATTGTCAATTTAGAAAATGACTGGTCAGATACCAAATCTCATTTATTAACACACATTTCCGGTTTGAAACTATTTTACTGAAGTGAACTTTGTGTACAGCTGCCTGTCTTTGGGCATTGATCGTTTGATAAGACTGTCTCCTTTATTCAGTGATTAAAAAAGGGAAGTTGGTGATGAACCGTATACATCGGTGTAAGGTATCAAAAGAAGTATTGCTTCGGTATCTGTACAAAAGCACTATCCAGCACTATTCAAAGTCCATGAATTAACCATGTTCCAAAGGATTTCTCTCAAATAACCAGTAACAGTGTGGCAGCATTGCATGAGGAGCAGAACAGAGTGTGATTTTCTTTGCTTTATATCTGCCTAGATATAAAGCAAATATCCAAGGCTGATGTCAGACAGGTGTAATGCTCTGAGCTACATTCTTCGCAGAGCAGCTAACAAAAGGGTAAGTGAGACTTGGGTATAATTTATTTGTGTCTTCAAATGATAGCAACACGCTGAAAACTGCAGATCACACAAAGAAACCCCAGCAGGCTTGTAGAAGCATCTCACCCCTTAAGAACAGAAAAACGTAAAAAAAAAAAAAAAAAAAGAAAGAAAATGGAAACGACGGAGGGAAATATCAAGGTGACGAAGAAAAAAATAAATCAAGATGACAAACAGATACAGGTGAGCTGGGCATCAGAAACCCAGACATCAAAACTTCACACAGCGGAGAGGAGAACAAAGAAATGGATAAAGAACAAGAGGGAGGTGGTGGTGGAATAAATAAATAGCGGTGAGGCGGGTGATGGTTGAAGTGTCTCGGGGAGAACGAAAGTGTGCGAGCGCTTGTGGATGGAGGGGGCACAACGCTCTGTACATCCATCTGACATCCCAGATTGGTGGGCGGAACAAAACCCTTTGACTGTGTTCCAGCTGACCGAGCCTGGGAAACCCAGGAAGTTGTCAGTTGATTTCCCAGAAGATATTTATCAAATCATACTTAGAATATCTGAAATCCGTACGGCCTATGTCCAGGACTGGTTGATTTCCTGTTGCATCTCATTTTAAAGAAGGTACGCCGTGATGTGTTTATTCCAGTCGTCTGCATCTCTCTCATCCTTTATGTCCCTGCTAATGCTCCCAAAATCCAGCACCTTTATTCTGCAGACCAATTTGAGCATGGATGTGATGAATGCCTCTTTAAACAGGGCCTCAAGGCTGAGCAACAAATGTATTTCACAGCACAATTTCCTTGCACAGCCGCATTAATGCATTTTCCGTCAATTAGTCCGATCCGTTGCTTTTATTTTAGCTGGCGTTCCCGCATCTGAGTTCACACGTGACGATCAGTTTGCTCGAATCGGATGAGTAGTGACCAGTTTGTGAGCGTTGAGATGAATAGACTTTGAAATACTTGCCAAAGGTCATCAATGTCTGTTTCGAGATGCATCGAAATGCCACCTCCAAAACACGTTTGTCACGTTGTATAAAGAGCGAGGAAGTCCACAGGTAAAGACGGAGGATCCTGAGGTGTAGGGATGGGTCAAACAATCACAGGAGGCCGGCGTTTGTGCTGGGTCAAACCAAAAGTCAGTGTCAACGCGTGTGAACGCTCAGACGTTAACGTATTTGACATCAACCATTTAGTTACCAAGACAGCAAAGGTCACTATCTACAGATCTCCATGGAAGTTAACGTGAAGCTGTGTCACGTGCACACAGTGTAGATGTGGAGAAAGTGGAGTTATTTATGTGCAGATGAAGAGACCGTGCTGCTCATGTGGGTCCAGAAGGAGCTCACTTGGTGACGTCACCAACAGGAGGTGCTGGATTTAAGACACACTGGCATTTAGTAAGGATCTGAAGGCAATATGGAGTTTGGAGATCTCAAACCCTGTTGCTTCACTTTTAACCGTTTTGGTTTTCTCTCTTACAGAAACGCTGCCCAGCTGAATGGCTGGAGTGCCCCTAAAATATGCATCTGGGGTCAACTGGTACTTTAGAGGAGACTCTCAGTTGAACAGGATACACTTCTGACAATGATTTGAGTGAAATTCTATAAAAGTTAACACATCAATACCCATTCAGAAGCCTTATGCAAGACCTGCAGAGCAGATATCTGGATCTGAAGCTGCTATTGGCCACAGTCACACACTTATGTGGGCTGCACAGGAGTTTTAAGAGGCACTGAAAATGCCAAATTTATGTAATGCAGTAATGCTCAGTGTCTGAACCGGGGGACACTTGCAGCCCACACGAGTCACCTATAAGCGGACCCTGGAAACATTCCTGTGTGAAACAGGTTTCTTTGGCAGCGTCAGCTAGCTGGCAGGTTACATGTAAAATGTGCAGTTGAAGGTGTCCAAAGATCGATAGTTTCAAGCGGAGCTGAGCTTTTTTAAAATCTGAAAAAGACGAGAAAAGAGAGAAAAAACCCAACTTGATAAGGAAGCGGAGCTACTGGATGCGATGGCCGGCGAAACGTACAGTCGGGGAAGCTGTGGACGGATGAATGTGACAGCTTCGATTTTCTTTTTTGCTCTTTTTCACAACATGCCCTGTCCCACGATCCTATTTATGGTATATTACACCTGAAATTGCATTTTTTTCCCACGCAGAGGTCAGAGATCAGGGTCAGTCACGAGGGACTGCTCCTCTATCCTGCTACTCCTTTATTCGCATTTGGTCCTGTGTTACTGATATAAAACCAGTTTCAGCCCCATTTCAAAGTGTCTTCTCTCATTTGATCACATTACATCCTCTAGGTAAAAGATTAATCATAATGAATAGAACAATATTACGCAATTTCAGGGGGTTAGCTCAAATCTTTCGGAGTGAGAACACTTTTATGGACCCGGATGATCAAGATTTTAGAGATATTAAACGATAAACTTCAAGCCGTACTTGGCAACGCAGATAAACAGTAAACCATCTCGGAGTGAGGAAGTCTGAGTTTGCTTGCAGATAAACAGATGGCAATTTTACAACTCCACATAAATATCTTTGATTGAAGAAAGAGTTGACATTAAAGATGCCAAAACCACGAGACTTTTGGAGGAGCACTGTAATTTCAAAAGCAAACGGAGGACTGGCATTCACATTTAAAGACAGCAGTATCTCCTAATGACTGCTACAGACAAGTCAAAAACCCTAAAGGGTGAAGGGCTTTGGGTGTTCTTTGCTGGTTGGTTGGGTGGACGTTAAACCGCACAAGACCACGCAATTTAGGAGCCACTTTTAGAAGATTCACCTTTGACTGATATGGTGTTAAATATAATGAATATGCAACAATATGGCCGCGCAAATTCAGAGGGCAGCTTCAAAAAAGAAATAATTTAAGGACGCAATTAAGTCAAACATCCTTTCTATAGCTTTGTAATGACAACGATGTATTAATCCAAGCGTTTTCCTGCAAAAATGCATATCAGGAACATATGAAATATGATACTTATGTCTGGGATAGGTCAATATCAATATGGCCAGATGTTTAAACCTCATTATCGAACTGCGTTGAGAAACTCAGAGGTTACGGGGACGTCACAAAGTGTTTTCATTGGTTGTCGACTCAACTGCGATGTCTGAGCTTCACCGCGCAGAGCAATGGATGACTAATGGATGACATCACAACCAGACAGCCAATCGTGGCCCAACAAGGAACTGACGTTTATGTATTTACATATTTGATCTCAAGTGGTCTGTGACTTGCATTACAGCACAGAGAATACCTGGAAAACTATCATCTGCAGCAAACTTGTGGCACTTAAACATAACCTTCTGCATAACCCAGTGTTTTTACCAGATGTGGAGGTAAGTGGAGCACAATCTTACATACCCAAGAATATATACATATGCTATGAACACGTACCATTTGTGGAAACCTGTAATTTTCTGTAAAATTCAGTGTTTCCTTTTGGCTTGTGCACAAAACATGAACAATATCATCTTCAGGGACTGGAAAGATTGTATTTTTTTAACGTAAATGACATTTTTGCAACTAAAGATGAGACCCTATAGGTTTACAATGGGAATATTACATAATATCAACATTATAGTGTTACAGAGCGACCGCCATCGAAGATCCACCTTATAGCTTCACTTCACTAACTCTCACAAATTGATTTTATAGTTTGGTGCTTTGCAGCAGGAGTGACAGTGAATGCAGGGATGTTGTTGAGTATATACAGGTTTAATAGCTGAATGGAAGGACGTTAGGAGCAAAGATGAGGAAGGCACAGGGGCTGTTTTTATCTAAATATACATTGGGAACGTTGAGCTGTTGACGCCGGAGTGATGATTGCACAGGCTGCTCCGGTTCTTTAGCCTCTCCATACAAACCGCGCTCTCAAAAGGGCACAAGTAGAAAAGAAATAAACGAGGCCGAACGTCGTCACCAGAGGTGGAAACGCTGATTGGATTCTGCAAACAAACGCGCACCTGCAGTCAGAGCTGCACTTACACCAACCTGGCAAACGCTTCAGCTGCTCTCAGAAAACCGTTTTTTCCTCAAGTATCACAGCAAGGCCTTATCTTATCCACTTCAAACAGTGATGCCTCTTGTGATGAATCTCTAATGCGAGAGAACTGGAAAACTATTATCTGGACTTGGCAGTTTTCTTTGGCCGGCCCATCGGACTGGCGTTCCTGCAAGGAGCCCTCGCTCTAGTTTTCCATCTCCATAAATTGTCCCCATCTCTTCATGTTTCCCTTGTGATGAGTGTGATACTGCAGACTTCTTGTTAGCTAAATTCATGCATCTAAGAGAGAGGACGAAGGACTGTCTCCGTCACTGGCTGCTCTGTATTACTATGGATACTGGTTATTATTTTTAAATAGCTTGTCTATGGTCATGCACTTAGCTGATATGTTCTATGTTTCGGGTGGCACATTATAGATGTACTGGAATTGACGGCTATTGTTTGTCGCATAATTGTTAAATTACACAATTACTGAATGGAAATGACATCAAATATCATATGTTACACAAAATGCAGGCATAATGAATCATTTGTGTGCGTCGCGAATGCGTGATTTGCCGTCAGATGGCGTGACATTGGGAGGTATTGCCTGTGACAAGCTGTCATTGAGCTGCTGCTGGTGTTGGGTGGAGGTTGCCGTCCATGCCGAGCAGCAAGAAAACAAGCGGCCTGCTGGCGAGGGGCCATGAAATGCACAATTAGGCCTGGGTCAATTGTATTACAGTTTCTCAAAGGCAAAAAGGCAATCGATGGCTGACTTTGAGCTGAATTTTTTGGCTTTTTCTCTCTTAAATGAAAATCCAAAAGGTTTTATCCCACTGTTGATCTGGGAGGATAAGAGAAGAGATAGATGGCTGGAGCAGGTTCTTTAAAGAGGAAATCTTTATCTGAGGGTCACCGCCGTGTCACGCTAACCACTAACTGTGCGCGCTGACCTCTGACCTCTCATCTTTAATGTCGCCGTGCTTCATTCTGTGCCTGAATTGACTAAAATCCCTCTCTGATAAAACAGTCACGTAAATGACTCCAGTGTTGGAGTGAGGAGCTCTTGGTTCCCAGTGTATAGAGGGTACCAGGGTACCCTCTAGTGGCACGGGAGAGCGATGAACCGTGTCACAAAATAAGTTGTTGTCTCCCTCGAACGGATAAAGGGTAAACCGGATACCAAAACTGATGGGAGGAAAAGTCCTTTGTGGCGTAAGACGGCGCGGAGGAAGCCGTGCGGGGAATTCCAGTGCGTTAACGGGAGATGTTTACTTTATATGCAAATCAGCCTCGTCGACACCAGAGGTCTTATTTTAAGGCCCGAGCTCTGCCTTTTTTTTTTTTTTTTCCCTGACTTTTCAAGAAAGAAAGCTTTGATGTTGGCAGGAAGGATCGATGCCAGAGAAAGAGAGGGAGAGAGAGAGAGAGAGAGAGAAGGGGGGAGGGAGGGGAGAGAGGATGCAGAATGAAAATGTACTTCTGGGTGTGTGTGTGTGTGTGTGAGAGAGAGAGAGAGAGAGAGAGAGTGGTGGGGGGGTGCTGCCGTCATCATAGCTCATCTGTTTTATGATCATGAATCGTCAAAAAAAAAAAAAAAAAAAAATCCCAGCATCCCGCTACACGTCCACCTCTTCGGATGAATATAAATAAATATTATGATAAAGCCACAAGTGACGTTTTCGACCCCCCGCATCATCTGGACGTAATAAAGTTTGTCGGGTCGCGTCGGTCTCAGAGGATCGAGGCTGAAATGTAACTGCTTGACCTTACTGCGCCATTTATTTCTGTTTCATTTAGCACAATCTGTCGGAGCAGTTGCCGCGCGCGGGGACGGGAGTCGAGTGAATGGGTGATGCGAGGCTCTTCCCGCAACATCCTTCTGTCATTTGGCCGTGTAGGCCTGCGGAGCCGCTGCGGAGGAGCAACTTTATGGGGACACACAGAGAGAGAGAGAGGGAGAGGGAGAGGGACGCACTCACACAAATCCGACAGTCGCTACACTAAGGCTCAAGATCAAGTAGTTTGCCGTCACGTCTAACAAGGTTGCAAAGGATTTGTCTCATTGTGCAGACGCGACACACAATACGCGCGCCTTACCCCCCCCCCCAATGCAGACGATCAAACGTGTTATTAGCCGACATAAAAGGCCACTTAACGGACTGATAGAAGTGCAAAAAGTCCCCAGAATAAGAAATAATCAGGCAGCAGGTCTGATCAGCGCGAATAAAGCAACAGACACCCCGAAAGCACAGACGCCTTGCTGAGGACGAGATCAATTAATGATTCAAAATACCCCCTCTGGAAAAAAAAGACGCACGGAATAATCCGCATCTACTTACATGGAGCTGATGTTTTTGAATAACTCTGCTATGTCAACGCTGGTCCCATTGCTCCCAGTGTCTTGCAGGGCGAGTAAAGGGAAAAACCTGCCGTTGTCGGACTTATTGCAATAGATCTCTGTTTGAGAGCAGCTGCAGGTCGGCGGGCAGTCCAGCATGGAGCTCAGATAGTCCTGGAAAACACTCATCAGAAACAAAACCCTCCACCAGCAAATCCGGATCGAGTGAAACCATAGATCCATGTCTCCGGGCAAAGGGGGGGAGAAGAGGTCCCGACGTCCTCTGGGTTAGAACAGAACAGGAGAGAGGAGAGGAGGAGAGTAGGAGGAAGGGAGGAAGGAGGAGGATGGTGGTGCGTCTGTACAGAGGATGCTCTATGTGAGCGTTTCTGCCGTGGATGGATGCTGTAGTGTCCTTGCGCGTCAGAGATTGGGTGAAAAGGAAAAGAAAAAAAAAACAGAAAGAAAAGACGAAACAAAAAAACGGAAATCAAAAACACTAAAGCGAAATAACGTCAGCCCCCGGTCGTCGTTTCAGCCTCAGATGCATGGTGTTTCCCCGGAATGCCGCGCTTGCTGATGTCGTCGTGTCTCTCCAAGCAGGACCAGGACGACTGGCTGGAGAGCAGAGAGACACAAAATGAGAAGTTGGAGCATCAAGTCCCTCCTACCGGCTACAGTCATACTGACACCTGCAGAAGCTGCATGCAATCAACAGTGACTGCGACTTGACTTTTCATACGATGGCCAAATAACATAGCAACACGAATGTATTGTTGCGTCAATAATAATTTACAGCGTCAGTAAATTAATAATTAAGAAAATAAAAGCCACTAAAATGTTTTATATCTAAAATATTTTAAAAGGTTAACACATAAGTAATGTACAATATCAATAAAATGAGTCCCAAAATAGGAAATACAAGACACGGTTTCAGCTGCAAAGTTAGTAAAATAAAGGGATTACAGTGACTACAAATTAAATGCATGCTCCTCTCAAGATTTCATGTTTTATTGTTTTAAAATATTGAATCAAATTAGATTCAATGAGACTTTACTGCAGGCTTGTCCACAGTTTGTGGCTCGCAGGTTTTGTTTTGTTGTTGTTGTTATTGTTTTTTTATTTCAACCAATCAAGAGCACACTTGGTTCGACTGATCGGCTATTTGAAGGCTGAGATCAGCTGATTAGTCCAGGCTGTTGTGCCCTTGCTTGGTTTTGAAGCGCGAACCTGCAGCCACGCGTGGAACAGCTTGCACACGCCCGCTTCAGTGTCAAAGGGAAAACACGTCTCTGCGATGTGATCTGAATTAATTGCAGATGTAAAACAGAAATTCTAAATGAACTGCAAATAGATGTTTGCGTATTGACAGTTATTAGCCCCTTTAGTAGGAGACGGCAGTGCAGCCGTTACAGAAGTCCATTAATTAGCTTGATTGAGAGCGTCTGTGTGTAGTGGAAGGGGTTTAAATTGATTTAAACACACCTGTACCTGGAAGACCCAGGTTTTAAGTGAGTCGGCGTCATGAAGCTAAGGAACAGCAGAGTCTAGATATCAGTCTTCATACACAATCCATATGCAACCGGCAAACAAATTGACCCAGAGATGGAAAAACACTTATGCAAGCATATATTTAGTATTTTCTTTCTATTTGTATTTCATTTAGATTGTCTTGCAGAGACTTTAAAGGTGATTTCTCTCTTGATTAGTATCAGTAGAGTCACACCTTGTTTCACTGCTGTAAAACACTAAAACATGAACGTCTCTGAATGTTTCAATACTGTAAACGTAAATATAAGAAGCTGTAGCCCAAATAAGAAAACATATGAAATCGTAGAGAAGCCTTTGCTACAGAGAGCTCAATGTGAAGTGTGCCGTGTTTTTAATTGTTGATTGCACGGATTTAATCTCCTGCGCACACCGTATATCAAGTCAGACGTGTTTTCTGCACTCAGGAGCCATTATGATCATTCATGTCTGGCCATCTCGACGTCTTGATTGGTAAAAAATGAGTGAAAGGCCATTGATTTGGTGGATTCTTTGTTGCATTCTGTTTGGACAATAAGGGAACGTAAGCTTCAGCTGGAGCCTGGATGAAAATGATTTAATGTTCAAATGTAATTATCAAGGCGGTTTTGAGACTAGATGGCATTGAATTAAATTAACGTCCCGCCTGCATCGTTTATCTGAGAGAGCAGCGCCGTGTTGCTAAAGTTACACTGAGGCTGTCATATTCTTAAACAGTACGTGCGATATGTTCAACACAAGTTGTTTTCACTTTACCAGCCCCTCAATAAACTGAGGGACTGGGATTTTGCTGTTTTCCTGCTTGCACGTCTCTACGTAAAGTAATCCGATTACTTATATTGTAAAAGATAAGCACACAATTCTACAAGTTTGCAGTTAGTGGATCTCCTCTCACTGCAAAATAGTGAACTTGTAATTAAAAAGTTGGGTGAACGGGCAATGATTGATGAAGCCAACGTGCAAGAGCCGGAAACCTGCGTTGTCTCCAATCGTCAGCAGAGGGTGACTCCACTCGCTGTGCTTCTCACTTGATTAATCGCCTTAGTAAACATTTTTCTAATGTGTTTATCGTCTCAATCAATAGTTTCAAGTCTCCTGCGATACAGCAGGATGTTCATTTGGTAAATAATGGTCCCAGGGTATGCAGGGTAGTCTTCGGGGCGCGGCTACCTGGTGATTAACAAGTTAGCACCACAGCAGCCAATCAGGATAAAGGCGTAGCACCACACAGCCATGGCGCCGTGTACATTTTAATAACGGTGAACTTGTTTTTTTTGGAGTTGCCTGTTTTTGTCTTGGACCATTTCACTGCATATTTTCAATTCATGAATGCTTATTGCAACAATATTTCAATGAACTTAGATGGCGACAACATGGAATCCATAAACCTGTGTGTGTGTGACATTACAGTGACTACATTTATTCTTTATACACAGTCTATCTACATTTTATTTGACTTACTATACATAGAGCTGTTTGAAGGCTCACATGGGCGCCTGAGAATTACGAATCTCACCGTCCCAGCTCTGCAGCTCTCTTCTTACTCTATCTGCTTCGTCCAACTTTGCCCATAATGACCAGCTTTCCTGAGTGGACCCATGCCATTGTGCAGTTTCCACGAGCACGTTCTTTCAACTTCTAATGGAAACAGAGCTGATGAAATCAGAGAGCCAATAAAATATGAAACACTTGGAGAGATGGCATTCACATGAGTGGATACATGAATCAGTCCAATGCAGTCACTTGGATATGTCAGTCCAGCTCTACAAGTTTATATAATTTCCATGTCTCATTAATAACCATTTCCCTTGTTATGCCATAAAAAGGTAGGGTAGGTTGTATATGACAGAGCATTGCATTGGGCATTATTACATTAAAGATGAGATGTGACCAAAATAAGTAAATGACACTAAAATAAATATATATTTTAATAAATTCAAATAAAAATGATTGTTTCCCTTGATTAAGATAACACTATTTGAAATTTTAAATAAGCAATGGGACTCTCTCTATATATGTTTTAAATGAAAATCATCATCAAACTAAACCAATAAGTATCAGTCGTTTTATCACATGTTAATATTTGCATTTTTATTAATGAATTTATTGCAGAAGTATGTAACTTTGATCATTTCATCACAAGCAAATGATTTTATTTATTTTCCTAACACATCTCTTTTCAATGTATTATTGCATTGGATATGGTCCATTGTTTATTTATTTAACAATGATTTAATGAAGAATAACCTTATAATAAATAAATCATTATATCTAATTAAGTTCCTCTGAAAGTTCACTTTAAAAAATCTTTTCCACGCTGCTTTTTTGGGGCAGAGTGTTGGCTGACAGTAATAACCACCTGTCATGGTCCTCCTGGCCTAATCTGAAATGAAGTTTCATTTTTTAAAAACTAAAATGATATGAAAGCCTTTCCAGGACCGTCTTTTTAAGTGTCATCCGGAGCTCTTTCGAAATGTGATTGGTTCCTCAGATGCCACCCGCTCCCTTGATCCCATCCAGGACCTCTATTTGTCCTTGTCTTTGAAATTTCCATTAATGAAGTTTGAAAAACTCACTAAAGACCCTGCTGAGCACATGACAGCTCTCCATCTACAGTCAAATGAGAGTAAGTGGAGACGTCACTCTCTTGGTCCATTTAACTTCTCTCAGATTTCAAAATCTCCCGGGTTATCTTCAAACAGGCTGCTGCCGTCACATCAGCACACCTCTCTCTCCGTGGGCTAACCTGAAGCCAGACCATCTGCAGCCTGACGTCGAGCCCCCATCTTACCTCTTCCTGCTCAGTCAATTATCATCCTTCGTTGGTCGTCAACCGCGCGCAGAGCCTTATCTTATTTAAAATGTCTGTTTGCCATGACATCCACCTCCCTTCAGTTCTTTACCAGCTCAGCTGGTCTGCTAGAATCAATCAGGAACACCCAGTCTAACTGTACAGCCTTCAAAGGCTCGAGCTGAAGATGAAGGGCTGCATGAGCAGCGCAAGGAGTTGTGGAGGACTAATTAAATGGAGGGAGTGTTCTGCCATCTCTCCAAACTGAGCAACTTAAAAGACGACACACTCTCAGATCTCTCCTACACCAGTGAAAGAAGCGATAGGCAAGTCTGCGCTACAGAACCACAGCAACGAATCAGACTAAAAAGTTTAGCAGAACATTGTGCTTCTCGTTACCGGCTTTCCCAACAAACCGCATCAGCATGTGGAAAGCAGCGCAGTCATACTTTGTTTCTGCCCAGAGTTCACGTTCACAGACCAAAAAAATACTGCGGATGCATTTCATAAAAATAGTTAAAAGGACTGTGGGGAATGGCGATGCAAAATCGTGACTCTGAGAGGGATTTCATGCATGCTTGGAAACAGTTCTGAGCCAAATCACACAAACAGATCATCAGAGCATCATGTTGTTTACTCCAGAAGTCAGATCTTGAGGGATATTTTGAATAAGATGTCATTTTGAATAAATTTAGACAATTTCTGACACCAGAGAAGCTTTAGAGGTGCTTACGGGCACCTTTCAGCTAGCTTTCTCCCCCAGTTTCCAGTCTGTGTGCTAAACTAAGCTAACCGGCTGCTGCTTTTTATTTAATGGACAAACACGAGAGCTTCTGATCCAACTCTTGGCAAGAAATTGAATAAGACTTTGGCTTTCTTTTTAAAGAAAATGTAACCACAGAGGTGTTGCAAATGCACCTAGGGAGGTATTTTAAACCCTCCACGCTTCTCCTGGCCTCGAAATTCACCTCATACAATGTAGTGTCTTCCCGCTTTGACGTCTCCCAACAAGATGCTGGAAATGAGTTGACATTTCACTGATAATATCTTCGAGTGCCTAATCGAGCGCTAATCACAGGCAGCAGAGGTGAGAAAAGCCGATTGGTGTTTGAGAGTTTCCAAGAGAGAAATTACGGTAAGCGGTTGTTGTAACGCAGGAAATGACGGAAGCCACAGTTGGACGCAGGGTGGTCACCAAAGCGAAGTAGTGGTTTCAAAATAAACTACAGTTGCTATTAATTCCCGATGAGAGTGGCTGGAAAATAAATCAAGCTGACTGAAAAGAGAGATGTGGTCTTTCACAACCACTTGTACGACAGTTTAAAGCACAATAGCTGCTGACTATGCTCTGCTGTATTGAGCGTTGCATCCGCAGGGGGATGGGCAACTTGCTTTTCTGGGCTGAAACTCGGCCTCTCAGCCCGTCTGTTAGCAGAATAAACTCTAAACTCAAAAATGAGTTTATCCGAGCCCTCAGTCGGCTTGGCATCTGACCCCGCTGGCTGACTACTGGACTGATGCCTTTCCAGCTTTTACCCAAAGAATTTCTCTTGCTGTTGTTGTAGTTTTGTCCTCGGCGCATTGAACTTTTTAGTTTGTCAAAATGCTGCTTTCCTGGACGCGCCTTCACACAACCCAGGCTGTAAATCACAGGAAGTATACAAAATAATTTTGGCACATTGTGAGAGTGGACCTGGTTTAACTAAAAAAAAAAAAAAAAAAAAAAAAAAACTAAAGAGATGGGTCGGATAAGGATGAAAATGCAAAACTGTCTATGTCTGACTGAAAGCAAAATGGGCTGAAAGGATTTCAGAAGTGATTTTCCTCTCTGCCGTGCGTGTTCAAGATCTGTGATTTTTAACCGTTTTCTCTCTATCTGTTGCAAGAATTCACCGTGGTTTACTCTCTAGTGTTGCACAGAGCACCACCGCTCAACAATAATCTCACATGTTGCCGCGTGGAAGTAACTCAGAGTTGAACAAACTGTCTAAAGGCTTCCTCTGGGATCTTTCCTTTCTTTCAGCTCCTCCTTTCAGCGTCTAGCAGTGCTGTCTCCTTTTACATTTCAGACAACTTAATGTTAAACAGTTCAACGGGGTAGTAGTTCAATATTTTGAAAAAATTGCTAATTCAGTTTTTAGCTGTTTGCCCCCTGCCCTTATGCTAAGCTAAGCTAAGCTAACTGCTGGTTGCGGCCTCATTTTTATAGCCTCATTTTAACAATGAAGGTCCTAAATTGCTTTTATTTTAGAAATAAAAGCCATTTTTAGGACCTTCTTTGCTAATTCAAGCAAACAAAAAAAATAAATAAAAGCTAGGCTAGCATTTTAGTGGCTAGGCTAATAATGTCTCAGCTATAGCTTCACATTTACAGGAGTGGTGTCCTTGTTTCCAGGCTAATTTCCTTTTGTCTAGAAGGTTAAACCATTCCTTCAAAGCCATTTAAAACATATTTGGAACATGTCTACTCAGAGTCCCACCCCTGTTCCCCGCCGCCCATTATGATGCCTCCCCGTTCTGTGCACGTGCAGGTCTTGTCTCAGGGCGTGACAAAAAGGGTAGAGAGCAACATAACTGACAAGTGTCCTCTCTTTCGGTCACTACCACAAGCACACCCATCAGCAAGGTATTTAACCTCCAGCTGCTCACGAGGACCCGCGCCGTGGTCACTAACAGAAGACAACTGTTGTACCAAGCTGCTCCCAGCGGCCGACAGCTCGAGACTGATTGTAATTGTCAGCATCATGGGGCTGAACGGACTTCAACCTTCCCGGGATAATCACATAAAAGAACTGCAAAGTGCCAAAAAAAAAAAAAAAACCAGCAACAACATCACTTTGGTGCCTCGTTACTTGAAGTTCTGCTCATCGGGAAGTGTGTCATAGCTCCATCTGGTCAAGATCAAATTTCCATCAAAGATACAGTGGATCGAGATATCACATTATCAGGATCGTAATTTGTTTTAAGAGATTAAAGAACCCATTTTCCTGTAGGCTCTCAAGACTAATGGAGGAGCTCATCACGTTCAATCAATACAAATACGCACACGGAAGAGAGGAGTGATTAGCGTTTGATTGTCTGCACTGCTTCATGGAACCGGCACGAATATCAGCGTAAATCGTACGAATTGACTGTTTTTACATGACATTATTTAAAAGAAAGTGGCGTTAATTGTTGAACTGATGATTGTCGTGAGATTGAGGTTTTTTAAGAGGCGGGGGGGGGCAAGAAGAGGGGAGCGAGAAAGACGACAGATGAGAATTGAAAATGAGGAGAGTGGGAGTGAGGAGGAGATGAATACTGGGGGACAAAAAGGAGGATTTGGAAAATAAAGGCTTCACAGTGACAAGATGGGAGGAATGTTTTATCCCCGACTCATTCGCCGATGTGATTCTCCAGCCACTGGAGCTCCGGCGAGGATGCAGCCAACACGCCCAGCGGTCCGGAAGCTAAAGTAAATACAACCCCACCTCCCGTCGCAGCAGCTCCTATAGCTTCTCCGTTTTCGCATGCATTCAGCTTCTGCCATTCAAAGTGCTACAGTCAATTAGTCAAGGTGCATTACACATTGTCATCCTGACCTGGGATTTACACCCCTCAGTGCCTCTGCCACACATGAGAAGAAGGGTGTAATCCCCTTAGACTGATGACAGTTCATGTTTCTTGGCGAAAAATGGAGGATTTCATGATTTTTCCCCTCCGTGGATTAATATCATTGAGTAGTGTGGCACTGAAGTCACATAGGGCAGCTGTAATCTTAAAATCAGATGCACTCGCGAAGCAGCCACATGTGACTCATCTGCCCTCCTCTGCAAAAGACGCAGGTCACAAAAAAAAAGACATTAGCTGAAACATCCACGCTGTAGTTTCATATATAGCATATTTTTCTGAATCCTCAGACTTTATGAAACAAAAAGCACAACAGAAATGGATGAAACTGCTTTAACAGCGGCATGCGAGGCTAACAAGCTCACTAAGCAAGCGTTACTTAGAAAGCAAATGTTAGTTTTTGTGATATTACATCAGTTCGTCCTCATCCTGAAGTGAACAGTAAGTTATTTTGAGTACATTTGAAAATGTTTAGATCCCAGAAGGTTGATGAAAGACTTATTTAATAAAGAAAAAAAATAATTCATACGCAGCGCCAGGTAACACAGCCTCACTCGCTCTAATATCACCAGGAGCTTATCGTAGCTAATCTTGGCTAAACCTTAAATCAAACATTTAGTGTTGCCAGGTGTGGGACTGACAAAGGTTAGCGCTATCACCGCTTGTAACCCACCCAAACATAAAAGTAGTCCAGTTTCTAAAACCGAATGTCATTTGATTAAATGATATCGATCAGTTATCAGTCAACGCGTGTCTACAGAACTACAGGGGCTTTTTCCTGCCCACTCGGTCAAAAAAGACTGTGTTTTCTGACTTCCTGTGGTGTGTTACTTCATATTTAATGATATATATAAAGCGTTAATCTTGATTTTTAAAGCAATGTCTGACTATAGATCTTAAAATAAATGTAGTGGAGCGACAATTACAATATTTTCTTCTTAGTAATAGAGTAAAAATAACTTGAACCATGAACTTTTGAGTACTTTCTGCCAATAACTGTGAAGTCACTTTAGCCTTTAATAACAGAGCAACTATTCCCACATTGAGCACAAACCATATCACAGGGCCTCGTATTGCATTTTGGTTCTTAGTTTGCAACACCAGGAGGCCAAAGGTCCCTTTATTCAACAGCGTTTCTCTTCCCAGCGTGGCCACTGGGAGGAGGAAGACGCTGAGGGAAGGAGTGTGTGCCTGTCATCTATAATTAGAAGCAATTCTCCTTAGCTTGCCTGTTAGCTCGCCCACCCACTGTACAGTAACTGAGGGGAGCAGACCGCTGCATAGCGGTCATCCTTTATGATCACCCAGCATCACACCAAGCCACAGGACGAAACCGAGTGTTTGGAAAATGATCAGCGTGTCTGAAAAAGTCTCCACGTCGCGGTCTAAATGTTGACCGGGGCTCATCTGACAGAGGCGTGATCGTCTCAGCCGTCAGCCTCGGTTAAATGAAACATCAAGGCACCGCCCTGCCACCGGCTGATTAAAAATGGATTAATCAAGTTTGGTTAGGGGCAGAACAGTATAGAGATTCAATTTATCACCGGAGCCTATTTAAAATGTAATTACATCACAGGCGTTGATAGATTTGAACAAGGCACAAAGGTTTTTTAGATGTTTCAAATTAGCAGAGCCCTGACACCGCCGCTTCATTCACTCTGTTTAAGCTGGTGACAGCGGCGATGTCCTTGCCAGGCCTGCTGCCTGACAGCCTTGGAGGGATAGAAAATGATTTCAACAGGTTTCAGAAAGAGAAATAATTGAAAATATCACTCTGTTTCACTCGCGCGTGCGAACAATAGTGAATTAACTTTAATTTAGCCGTTCGGTCAGTGTTCGGTCTGTTTATACAGAGGTCTGTCCATCAGTTTAAACGTGACAGCAGGTTTCAGTCCTTGCTTTTGAATTGCGATGGTGATGCTAAGTCTGGATCACCGATTGTACGTTTCATAAATGCGACCGTGAGAAGTGGTCGACGAAGAGCGCACGGGCGTGAACTTTGAATTAACTTCTACAGTTTCATCTACAGCCTGCAGCGTCATTTGGCTTTTATGCAAAGCGATGTTCATGTAGAATACGACGACGCAATACAACACGAGCAAAGATCTAGTTGGAAAAGCAGTGTTTTGAGTCCAGTCGGACCGAGGTGTCGACAGGTGGGGCTGAAATAAGTGCTTGTTACGACGGGAGGTGTTTGGAAAACAACAGGGTCTTGAGCAGTTTCTTGAAAGTCATGAGGGACTCTGGATCGAATGGAGTCGGGTAACTGGTTCCACCACTGGGGGACGTCAGAGCAGAAGAGTCCAGCTCGTGAAGTTGGGACTAGACATAAGCGGGATGGAGTGTAGACCTAGATGAGGTTCAGGTAACCAGGAGCAGTTTTATCTATGGTTTTGTAAGCCGTCACCGACAGTGACGTTGGCTTTTTTTGGATTGGTTGGAGACCAGACGAGCTGCTGCTTAATAACAAAGCTTTTAAAAAAGACACACTGTCCTTTGAGGCAGCTGGTAATAACGTTAGGGACAGAGCGGGCGCGTCGTTACACAAATCTAGCTTTCTGACATTTTCAAAGTAACAGAAAGAAAAACAGTGCAGAGGAGCAGCGTGGTGAAACTTCAGCTCTAATTCCTGATATGATTTTTGAGACTGGGCAGATATCCCCAGTGGCTGAGTGGCCTTATGCACCTGAAAAAACTCTCCCTGCACTGGTTCAACATTTCTTTTAGAGCTTAAAATTCCCCCCGTGCTCACCTCGTTTCTCTGCAGAAAAATAACAAATGCATCACCAGTGTTTTCTAGATGGCTCGCAATTAGCTCGCGGATTGTGTGATTGGAGTGGAGAGCCTTGTGAAATGGTTTGAAGATGTGAGCGTGAGGTTGTGTATTCAAATCCGTGACCCGCTGGGATAATTTGGACAAACGGAAAAATTGGGAGCGGAGCGCCGTCATGATACACTCGCCTCCTGTCAAGGTGCCATTAAGCAATGTGTTTAACACCTCAGTGACTCAGATAGCAGTGAAAGTGAGAACCTCCCCGTAGCCACAAACAAAACGGCGGTGGTCACACTGGGCAGATCCAGGCGTGAAATGGTCGAATTGTTTTGTAAAATGGATGGAGCTGAAAAGGAGCACGGTGGTTAAAGCAACATTTGTGAGAAATCTTTTTTTAAAAAAAGACCCGGAAGACAGATTTTTAGCTGGAGCTACATCAAAGAGGAAGTGATGTTTTATTGAAACATAAGTCTGCCTCTCCATTCATTATATCGGTGCAGAGCAGCTGTAGTTTTGCTGTCATCTAAAAATGATTTTTATCCATTTGTCCTATGGTTAGTTCACTGTCAATGTTTATTTTAGTCTCGTTATCCACCAACTGATACATAAATCATCGGTTCATACTTTCTAGATATGCTTTCCACGATACGGCTTTTTCTTGTATTAATGCTTCTGTATCACCCAATACATCTGAATCGATGACGTCTCTGGTCTCAAAGTCCGTGCTTACTCTTAACCACGTGAAATTAATGGGTTTGCTTAAATATTTAAAAAGTGCACATGTGCTTGAAGTCAGCATTACTTCTTTACTGGATCTGCATCTTTCCAAAACAATATACCCACATTAATTGATTGCTGAAGGCGGTGCAAACCACTTGCTAACAAGCTGCGTTCTCTAAGATGCTAAGGTGACTTACTCTCTTAAATTTGGTCTCCACAAGCTCTTTGTGGAAACATTTGGCTCTGTTTGCATCTAAATACTTGTTGGTCACCTGCTAGTCTCTGACTTATTCTCGTACGAGCACCGGCAGGTATTGCATTGTGGGTTTTTTTAGATTTTTTTTTTTTTTTGCTCAATACAGCTTCCTGCCACGTCTGAAAATGTTGAAAATGAGCCACAACAGCGTCGTCGGCCGTAAAACAATGAGCGAAATGATGCGGAGCTGAGGAAACCTGCAGTTTGCCAATTATTCTCGGTGGGTTCATGACTTCAATGAAACCCTTTCACTTTACACACAGCATTTGGTTCTATTTTAATATTAAATATAGAGTATAGTGGAGATAATGTTGAGCGTAGCACAGTGTGCCTAAACTTTGTTTAACGGGCCTTTTTTCTGAAACCACCACACCTGGAAAACCTCCACTCCCTGTAATTTCATGCATTCAATAACTTCTACCAGCGGTTCGTGCCAATTGTGACACTGAGTCACCCGTGAATCAGATAGCTCTTAGATGAAACAACATTTTGTGTATTTACGTCAATACCCGCAGCACCGGCGATGCACTTAATACAGTGTCTCACTCTCTAACCTGGTTTGTATTAAACAGTGCGGAACAGAGGAGCAGCATGTGTGTTGCATCACCCTGCAGAGCGCGTGTGGTATCTGTGTGAGCGCAGACACAGCAGAGTGTGCATCTGCATGTGGACATACATCATGCGCACTGCAAAAATCATGTCTGAGCCTGTATCTATATCTATAATCTATAAGGATCTGGCTCATTAAGACAATGCTGAATTCAGACTGTGATGTGTTAAAACAGAAATCCTGCATTCATCGGCCAGAATCAGCTATCCAGTTGCTGAGATGCAGCGGTGCGATAACTGGTAGCCAAACTCCTCTGTTAGCTTCCAGCCAAATGGGCCAAGCCTGCTGGCAGCCACACTGCAGACAGATAATATTCTTATTATGTACACATTCCCACTGCGGGATGATTAGATTAATGTGAGTGCATGTGTGCCGTTATTGTTGCATTAATTATTCATCGGCTATTTTTACTTCTCTGTGAATATCCGTTTTTTTTATCCCCCCCCGGATCTCCGTATTTTTCTCCGAGCAGGCATGCATGTCCACAGCATGGCGAGCGAGGGCGAACACACAATGAGTCATCACCGCCGGCAAAGCCACACAAGCCGATGCCTGCCGACTTCTATCGACCAATTACTCACCGGGTCACCGCCGTGTGAGCAGGCCGACTGAGTTGTCAGCAGTGCCACTGAGCAGGCTGCGCTGTGGTCTGTGGCCGGGATTGAATGTGGATGAGGAAGCGGGGAGGGTCGAGGGGCCCTTTCCATTGTGTCGGGCTGACAGACCGCTGGACAGCTCGGCGGCCAGGCAGCGAACATCAGCGCTCCAGCCCCTGTTCCGCAGCAGCGGCGGGTCACTTCCAGGACCTTGAGAAAATAAGGGAGTCAGACTCCATTTGTTTTCCGTCTCTGTTCCCCGGGGAATCAAAGGGGAAGACATTTCCAGCCGTCCCGCCTGACTGGGTTCGACTCACTTAAGGGGTCCGTTTTCGCCTCGCTCCCTCCGAGCTTTGTTCACACATCCAGCAGACATGGCATGTGGGACAGTTGTGGCTTAGCTTGGCCCCGAATAGCAGGAGGAGCAGGGGAGTGGAAGAAGCAGCGCTGGCTGGCAGGGAGGCAGCTGAGAGGACAAACAGCACTGTGGAGAAATGAGAGGGAGCATTATAAAGGCCAAAAACCCAGAATAGGCCTCTTTCTTTTTCAGGAGGCAAGAAAATTGGCTGTTAGTGTGCGTGTGTGTGTGTGTGTGTGTGTGTGCGTTGTGGACCCATGTGTGATTCTTACGTGTGTTGTTGTGGAGTTGCTCCTTCATCTCCTTAACAAATACCACGCAGACATTTTCTCGTAAGTCTCTGAAATTTGCACCAGTGTAAAGAGAATAAAAGTTTGTTTTTCCTCCCCGGACACGAAGCAAAAGTGAAGGAGCAGTTCAGCAAACGTCGAGCGAAAAAGTGCCACTTTTACAGCGATTAAGGCTCCTGAAAACTAAAGGCAGGAAGAGCAGCTGCAGTAATGGGAGAGACGGCGCGAGGTAGCAGCTCCGGAGTCGTGAGCGAGACAGGCGGCGAGGTAAGAATGGGGTTTCCGTCACCTCCACTACGCTTCAACACATAGAGAGCGACAGGACAAACCCGGCGACTGAGGGCAGCTAAGAGATGTAAAGGCTCCAAAATGAAACGTCCATCATCTTTACAAGTACAACACGAGCTCGAGAAGAAGGACTGCTGTCGTCTGTGTTTTTCTTTTTTTAAAAGAAATATGCTTCCCACTTGTTCTGGAGCTGCAGGGGCTGGGGGGTAATTCACAGGGGAAACACAAGGGGACACGTCCCCTGCAGATTTTCTGAGGACATTACTGAAGCCACTCCACTTTTTACAGTTGGAAAACACTGTTAAAAAAAGGAGGAGCGGCACAACCTAAGAGCGCAGCGAACCACAGGCAGCTTCCTCTTTCCTCCCCTCTCACTCTCACTCAGGCTGATTCAAACAGACAGACAGCAGCACGGCAGAAACACGAGCAATGTCCGGAGACAGAAGGAGGACAAGACGTTTTTATCACATAAAGAGTGAAACAGCGATGTCTTCAGATCTCGATCTGTTAAGTTAGTTGATGTCACTGATATTTACAGTGAGATCTTTGCGAACTGCCTCCAGGTCGTTAGCCACAGAAAACTGCATTGTGTTGAACTGCTGTGTCACGTTTGACGAGTTGTTTCAAACGAACCCAGTCGGTGCACCGCTGGGCTTCATTCAACACGTTAAATCCCAATTTACCAGCAGCGTTTAATGCACGAAACCCCAAAGAAGATCTTAAATATGCTGTTTCCTTTCCTTGCAACTGTATTAGTGATCTTTCTGGAATAAGGGGGGTTTGAGTTGAGCTGTTTATTGCTGCTAATCAAAACTGTGTGTGTGTGTGTGTGTGTTTGAGATGGAAATGTCTCATAAAAGTATAAAGGGGAGTTAATAAAGGCCTCTGCGCTTTTATAATAACATGCGTTTCATAATAAATATATTTTAATATTTAAAATGCTTTGATTTGTATGGCAGGCATCAGAGAACATTCAAACTAAATCCCAGTTCAAGGTGTGAAGATGCACGAGACTAAGCAGGTGTATAATGTCAGAACGTAATAAAACAACACCTGTGTGTATATGCTGCCGTGTATATATGTATATCCATATGGTATATGTACATGTATATGTATATACGCATATGTATAGGTATGTGTATGTGTATCTATCTATCTATCTAGCTATCTATCTATCACATTTACTAAGAACTCATGTTTAAATACAAGGTCTAAATAAT
Organism: Datnioides undecimradiatus; assembly: GCA_008933995.1. NCBI lineage: Eukaryota > Metazoa > Chordata > Actinopteri > Lobotiformes > Datnioididae > Datnioides > Datnioides undecimradiatus. The sequence goes on from WARS01000060.1 coordinate 5,130,178, forward strand.
GAAAAATGCATTACTTAAAAGAATATTATATCAGAGCTCAAAGTTCTTATAAAAAATAAAGCATGGTTATTTTTAAAATATTTAAGAACCATGTAAATAATACAAATTCTTGCAAAATGTATACAAAATAAATAAAGCTGGCTGTGCACGAGCAGCTGAGCGTCGGTCAGTACAAGAGAGGGGAGTAAGTTGGGTGTCTTGAAACAAATCATGGTGCAACTCTCCTGCAACAAACGAACATTTGCCAGGCCTGATCCTGCTTCAAAGAACCAACAGATCAATTGGCCAAAGGATCAACCAGGCGCAGGCTCAGGGGCCAATGGAGTCAGGAGGCGGCTAAGTAAGAGCCTCCAGGTGAAGTGGCTGCTTTTAAGAAATCTTATTGTGAGGTGAAAGGGCACGAGTCTCAAACTAACTAAGCTAATATCCCAAACATCCATTTTGTGTTGGTCAGAGGAAAGATCCTTTCAAAGTAAGGTTATTTGGAGCATGTTCGGGTCTAGTTCAGCGTTAGCAACATGCAATATGGGCTCTCTGAATCACCTGGCCATCACTGATAATGTGTATTCACCCAGGGGCCCATTATCTCCTAATCCGTCCATTAAAGAACCTACAGACAGAGGGCCTGTTGACAGAGGGCCCTTGCATTGGGAACGAACCCGGCTGCTGATGCTTTAACTCAAACACATTATCTACACAGGCTGCGCGGCGAAAGCAGCACATCAGAAGCTGCACGCAGGAGCTGCAGCTTCAGTCCTCCATCAGTGTCGCCTAACACAGGGTGCATTATTAGGGACAGTACAGTCTGTTCTGCCAGAGCACAGCTGAGAGCAGACAAGTGCACTTAAAATCATGCATTATAATTACTTCTTGTGGTTTATTCACTTATTTAAATTACTCGTTGTCAATGCTAACATTTTATTCAACCACAATTTTAATAATAATAGTAATTCATTTCAAATTACTTTAACAATTAAAGATCCAGAGAATCTTATGATAAACTTGGTGTTAGGTGCAGTGTTTTCGCCTGTGTGCAGTGTAATCAGAGAATCCGAAGCTTGTGCAAGTAAATTTGGGAAATTTGGGAGTCAGCTACATTTTAAAATCCTTGAACGCACATAAACACGCCCACCTGACAACTGCTGAAGACGTCCACGAGTGAGGGCTGGGGAGGAGAGCGCAGTGCATTTGTATATATGTAGGCAATCACATAATCCAAACCAGATAATTAAATAAAATGTCTTGTTTTTAAAATGTGTATTTGTCCAAAGAGGTTGCATGCTAACGTTTGCGTGACTTTATAATTGCATGGTTTGCATAGCTGCATTCTACCAACAGTTCGGTTGAACCATGGCTAATGCACATCTCACCCAATGGAAATAACCATTATGCGTAATGCTCTGTGTGTCAGATGGCGATAAGTGTAGCTTTAATGCCGATCAGTGTTCCCGTATGCTAAGTGCTAGCTGCAAAGCTGTGGCCAGATGCGTAAATCTCTGTATAGATGCACGTTTAAGACTGGGAGAGAGGACAGAAATAGGCATTATTTCATTCATTGTATACAGCTGCATATGTGGCTGATTGTGTTTTATAAATCTCGGTCATTGTGGAAATGCATGCACTTGCACAAGCTTCCTTTTCACTCCCACAATTATCCATAAATTGATGTAGATTTGCATGTTGACACCAACACTTACTAGACCCATCACTGAGAAGAACCGCAAAGGAGAAAAACTTTAATTTAACCGATTGTGTTGCATCAGGGATGTTTCCCAGCAGCGTCAGATCAGCTGTCATCACGACCTTTACGCGTGGCTGTGGCTAATTATAGCGCACGTACCACTAATTCATTACATGTGGTAATATTATAGCCATTATTAAACGTCAGTGGGATGATCAATGATTAATCTACAGAGCTCATACTGAAGCAGACTTTGCAATTCAGGATCAAATGAACCGATCATTAACAGGGCCACGATGCCGTCAGTGTAAATAAAAGAATGATCAAAGTCATCACAAGTCATTTAAAATCACATTTGCTGATGCACCATTGAGTGATGTCTTTCAAAACGCTTTGCACGCCGCAAAATGTGCACGCAAACAATGTTTTAATATCATTATTTTACTCTATATCATTATTTTACCCGTCAGCTCTCTTTTGCGTACGCTGCCCTGAGGTCTGTGTAAGGTGACACAATCCCATCACACGTTTGTCTTCTATTAATAGCGGTTTATCCATTCAAAAGGACGTACAAATCGTTTGTATGCATAAGTAGCATTCGCGGAGCAGTTTGCAATCGCGCATTTCATCGCTACAGCCGCCACTTCATCACCCACTGCTGACCTCTGAGTAACGATGGGCGTTCCCAACCTGCCTTTCTGAATTACGCTGCATTAATACGCTGGTATTGACTGTTGCAAATGTTAAATGTTAGTTAAAGTGGCTGGCTGATGAAACTGGTGAGGAACGGAGCGGCAATGAGGTCTCAAAGTGTACGGAAAAAGATCTAACAGGTATTAAATTCACTTCGGGATTCGTGCACATACAGCGTGCATATTATAACGCCGCATCTCTAACCCCTGGGCAACCACACCACCACAAATTTACTAAATGCTATAATGAGTGTTTTGCTTGAGGGTTAGCATGAATTTAACATTTATTTCACCTCTTCCCCTGCTTGTGATCCTATCTGGAATATACGATGTTTAATACATCTCATTAAAGGTTCCTGCTGTGTGCACGTGACCCCCTAAGCCTCTTACTGTACCATCAGATTGAAGAATATTCTTTTATTTGTTGTTGTTGTTGCTCTGATGGTTTCACCAGATCACGACAGACATCAAGTAATTAATGTCAACATTTAAATCCTAAACGCGTCCAGATGAAGTAACTATCATAGCGAGACCGATCACGAACGGCTGTCTCTGAAGGATAATTTTGCAGGTTGCAAAATAAAGCCGTGACCTGGTTCCCTCTCAGCCAGCGTCTTCAGTAGTCTGGTATCTGATACTTCTGTACACTTACATCGCAGCGGGTGGTGTCACGCAACGTTCCACCACGGTTCCCTGCAATTAGCCCCCCGTGCATCGAGGTGCACGTTGGCGACATACAGTCTCTGTCAAGGAGATGTTTCATCAAGTGACGGCCTGTCAGTCTAAAAATGCGAACTCTTATTTGACTCAGTGTGATTTTGAATAAGCGTTTCCTTTCAGGAGGGCTTTGTGTGTCTCCACCAAACAGACATATCAGGCAGGCACTGCCCCGGCCTCTATCGGCTACAGATCATTTATCCAGTGCACACGGGCTACATGCGTGATAATGTTCACAAAATGAGCCCCACCAGAACCAAATGGAACGAAGAGAGGAAATAGAAATTACAGCTTGGAAATGACAAAATCGTGACCTTATTCATTCAGAGGTGACATGACTTCTTGTTACTACGATAACTGAAATTAGAGTCTAATAGAGGCTTGTCACGGCGTGTACGGAAAGTACTTAACCAACAGTTAGGGGCTACATGCTGCCATGTTGGAGGAGTGAAAGCAAAATCAATGACTCAAACACAATTGGCCATTCTCTTGTACTTTTTTCGTACTGGCTACAATTAAAATTACATAATTCCTCTTTAATATACAGAAAGTTTGGACACACCTTCTCATTCAATGGTTCTTTGTTTTTATTACTTTCTACATTGTAGATTCATACTGAAGATGTCAAAACTACAAAGGAACAGCATGGCTACCACAGCATTCTGCAGCAACATGCCAACAGGACAATGACCCCAAATACACCTCCAGGCTATGTAAGGGCTATTTGACCAAGAAGGAGAGTGATGGAGTTCCACGTCAGATGACCTGGCCTCCACAATCCCATGACCTAAACCAAATTGAGATGGCTTGGGATGAGTTGGACTGCATAGTGAAGGCAAAACGGCCAACAGTTGCTCAGCACCTCTGGGAACTCCTTCAAGACTGTTGGAAAACCATGAATCTACAATGTAGAAAGTAATAAAACCATCAACCACCAAGAAAAACCATCGAATGAGAAGTTGTGTCCAAACTTTTGACTGGTCCTGTACCTGCACTCCACAGATGTTGTCCTCATCATCAGGAATGTCGGTTCTTGGTTTAACGTTGAAGATTCTGTATTGAGACTCTTGTCGACACCTCTCTGTATTTGTGCGCTGTCATAACTAGAAATCATTATCATTCGTCAGCATCAGCAGTCGTGTCCTTCACTGTGCCAATCATTGGTAATTACAGCCCGACCACTAAGTCCCCACATAATAACAGTGGTTGAGAGCTGACGACGGACGCGCTGGATGACACAAGAGCTTTAATTACTAAGAAATGATCATTTTTATTGTAACAATCAGAAATGAAAGAACGCTGTGGCCGCCAGTTAGTTACGTTTGGTGTGAAACATTTGATTTGATTATTGGCAGACTTTAGGGTTTAGGGGATGTTAGTCTGTCAGTTTGCAGTAACTCTTATGATCCCTCAACTTTAATTGGTTCGTTTTAATGCCAAATACCTGAAAACGTGATGATGTTCTCGTTGTTTTCTGCTGTTTATTGGCAGATTTTTACACATTAACATGTTAAACTAAGATTGTGAACACGGTAAACATTATATCATCAGCATGGCAACACTGTTATCGAGCATTTTAGCGCCCTGACATTAGCATTTAGCAAAAAGCACCACTGTTCCTTGATGCAGCATGCTAGCATGGCTGTGACCCTTTCTTGTTGGCCGCAACCTCCAGCGATCTTGCCCACTCTCTCATGAACAAAACATACATTTACTCACATAACAAAGTGCAGAGGATGTGAGAGCGGCTGTGTAGTTGTGATCTGCTCAATATTCCTGGTTAACATCCAAAGCAACCAATAATCAATGAAGAGGTATGGTTGCTTGAGGGCATTTCAACGTGATGTTTGACACAGTGTGTGCGGGTGTCACTGTTGGTGCAACCCTATTGTTTTTGGATGATTCTACAAAACAATGATATCTGTGTATTAACCGTGGTGTTGTTAAGATAAGGGTAAGATTACAGTTATGGCAAGTAAACTCTGTTCGAAGTGTGGGCAGGGTTATGCAGCTTAGATTGTGCTTTGAGTTTACAATAATAAGGCAAACGTGAGAGCAAAATCATCTAATATACACATAAGTGCTGGAAATACTGAGCTGGTGGGTTAGAGCGCAGCCTCTCCAAGTAACAAAGCCAACCCGCTTGCCTAACCTACCATAACAGAAATCTATACGCTGCAGAGGGAGCAACACATACTCTTCCGCTGCACACATTTCAATTTCCAGCTTGAAAGAAGAGGTTTAACGTAATACTGCCAATTTGCGGGAACACAATTATATTTTTAGAAAAAAAAAGCACTAAATCCTAAACACCTTTCCCATAAATCCTGTTTTGTGTATAAAGATGCTGTTTCCTCATTTGCACCGCAGTGGCCATCCAAGAGAGATGCTTGTTCAGCAAGAAGACGAGGCAGCAATTGGAGTGCGACACGCAGACAAGCAGACAAGGTGTAATCCATAGATAAACACTGACAAGGAGCAGGCAAACAGGAAGCCTGCAGGAGTAAAAGATGGCTGTACCTACAATACACAGCGCCGGCCAGCCAAGTCAAACAAGCCAGCTGGAGGTTGCTACCACGGCTCCATTTACATTACATTTTACATTCACTGTTTGATTGACACTGAGGGGCTCCAGCAAGGATACAATACATGCCCACACTGTGTGAGGAGCCAGAGCACGTTTCATAGCAACAAACATTATGCATTATGGATTATTATACATTAAACATCACTGTACTACTTTCTAGTGATAGATAGATAGATAGATAGATAGATAGATAGATAGATAGATAGATAGATAGATAGATAGATAGATAGATAGATGCTGGTCCTTTCATCATTCGAACACTGGCCGCCGGTGTGTTACTTTCTCATTGATACCTCATTAAAATGTCATTAACATCTCCTCCAATCAGTGAGCATGTGGGTCAAACTCAGTGAAGAGAGTCCCTGCACTGGAGCCCAGTCGAACTCCGCTGCTACTGGTCAAGTCCTGATTGAGCCGCGCCGCTCATAAGCCAAAACACGAGTTTAAATGAAAGGAAGCAAATCGAATATGTGCAGTCTGGGACCTGATGTGCTTTCATAGCAAGCAAACCAGGTGAAAACCACTATAGGCAATAATTAATTAATAAATAATTCAGCAGAGCTCTGTCTCTCTCTCTCTCTCTCGCTGCCTGAAAAACAAAAAAATAATTTTTTTGTCAAGACTTTAAATAACTGATTTTTTTTTCCCAAGACGGCAGCCATTTTCATTCTGCACTAGCTGTGACTCTGACTGGATAAGCTAATCAGCTCTCGCCTCAGGGATTACATTCCTTATCATATCTCTGCCACCAGTCAGGTTAAGCATGCTGCCACATTGTAACTCTTTTTAATAAAGCTCCATTTTAAATCAAGATTTGGGTAAAGCCACCCACTCAGTTAATTGGTTTCTATTATATTAGGAAGGGATTGTATGGCAGCCGACTCAGTAGGACTGGCTTGGGCTAACGTGCGTGCAGCACTGCTGACTCACACACGGAGACCTCACAACTCCAATTTGCACCATCATTGAAAAGTACTTGGAAACTACTTTAATACACGTCTGATAAGTGTGGGTAGAGTGTAGAGGGTTTGGGGTTTTTTTGTGTGTGATTGTCATTACTTGGGTCATGGTGACTGTGTCGATGGATGCTATCAGCTCGGCTGCTAATATCCAGCAGCCCCGAAGATTGCACTGCTATCGGATGCCATCTGTCTAAGGGCAACGACAGTTTGAAGTCTCCAGCGAGATGTCCTGTAGGGCCAGGCTTTAGGGGAAGCGGATGATAATGAGGCAACTGGCTCAAAGATACAGTCTTCAGTCATCTAATTTTAGTGCAGTGTGATTAAAAGTGTGAATAAAATGTCTTCTGAAGGCCAAATTGAGTTAGTATGAGCATGATTTACTAAAAACATGTATAAAGACTCAAATATACCAAAGTAATCCATCTCAATCATCACATATGGCCTATGTCGTGCGTGTTTAGCTGCAGCGATCCTGTCCTCTGCCTGTATTTTCTTATTTTGCTGTGTTTGGGATGTTTGCTGGTGTCAGCCTTTAGACAGTTGGTGTGTCGGCCCGCAACCAATTACAGAGGCGTGGTGCAAGGGCGGGACTCAGTAAAGAGCGTATGCACGCATTGAGACGAAGCTAAGGGCCAAGTAGGAGTGTTGTGTTTAACACAAGAGGCAAAAATCAATCAGATAACTGAAGTAATCAGATAAACTTTAATCTGTGTGGAAGGACCGGCGATGTACACCTTCGGCATCGGGTTAAATCCGAGGCGACCCAAGGCACTAAGCAGCACTTTCAGGCTGCAGCGCAAGGTCTCTATGCAAGACTTTAAAGTTACATAACGTCAAACCCTGTTTTTAGTTATACTCACGGTCAGCGTTGCTCCAGCAATAGCCATTCTATACACGTTAAATGCATTATGTAATTACCTCTCCATGTAGCCGTTTTCATTGTTTGCGGTAGAGTCCGCCATTTCCCTGCTGGACTCAAATTGCCTTTAAGTGCGAGGGGAATTTTAAAGGAAACGAAGCATGCGACAGTTATTGTTTGCTGTAATTTTATCTCATCGTTATCAACCTGTTCCTTGTTCCCTCTCACAAAGCCGCGTCAGAGCTCTGTGAAACTGCTGCCAATGCAGACTGAACATCGCTTCCTACTGCTGCGCTTCGCATTAAGCGCATTCAGCTGGCAAAACCGCTGGGTGGCTCCGATCGGGGGGCAGAGTCACAGGATTGTATTGGTCGCAGATGCCAGCGCCGACCGAGATCACAATGGAAGTAAACGACTGTGTCAGCCCCTACAAGCAAGGGACAAACTAAACTGTTGAGTTGCATCAATTTTATACTTTTTAATGTTTTCATAGTAGTTTTTTCAGCTGGCAGTCAGTACACCACTAGGGAGTACAGCTTTAAAGACAGTTACATGTTCCTTTGTGTCTGTGAACATGGGAATGACCACAGAAAATAACAATAAGTCTTTAAAACCTTACATATTATGTTTTGGCTTCAAACAACAACAAAGATGGAGGAATATCAAGAGCTTCTAGCGGTGCCGCCACCAATAGTCGGATAAACTGTTGATTTGAAAAGGCAGATGAGGGCCGAACGCAGACGGAGGCCAGGCAGGGATCGGAGAGACATGAACCACAGACAAGTGAGTTTGCATCAACTTAGCTGATCACGTGTTGGGTTCGTAAGCCTTCATGGTTTCTTTTTTTTTGAGGTTAGCAGTTACTTCTTCCTGTTTTCTGAACACAGAGGCTTGCCTGATGTCGCACCGTGTTGAACTGAATCTATGGACACGTTTGCAGCTTCTTCCATTAATATTCAGCGCTGGTTAGACACAGTGAGAATCACTAACGTCACCACTTTTGCTGTTAGCGTTGCAGTCAACAGGTGGCCCGCTTTGTGCACGCCCCAGAAATATATATATACGCTCAGGTAATGAATTAATATACACATGCACTACTCAGCTAATGGCTTGAGTTAACAGTCAACTCATTCTCAAGTCAGGGGTAGCTGTGGTTCCTTGTGTATGCGCTGTATTAAACTGGCTTTACAGAGAAATATTTTGATCACCAGCTACAAGTCACGCTATTATAATCTTTTTTTTTATAAAGCAGAAAATGAATTATGAAAGTATGACTGCGTACAGGTGTCACACAGAGAACCAGGAGGAGACGCACAAAGCGCTGAAACCACAGCGGCGTTTGCGTCAGACTCCGCACGTTCATTAACGCGGCGCCACAGGATGCACGGCTTTTCTTTCTTTTCCTTTTCCTTTTACATTTTATAAACAGGGCATAAAACCCGAGTTCGAGTGTGATCTGTGTCAAGCAAGTGTCGGGTTTTCAAGTTTGAGAATTTGATTGCAAAGTTGCACAGGTACAAAGTGCAGTTTTGCATGTACCCCGCGCTGTGGCTTGCTTGATTATGCTGCTCCTCTGAGATGCGAGGTGGGAGGAATAATCCAAACATTAAGGAGCTCCTACACACATTAAAGGAGGCCTGTCACCGAATGCTCGCTGAATAATTTCCAGTGTTTAGTCGAAAAGAATGCCAGCAACAGCAAAATCTTTAATATCAGCATTATGGCCTTGTCTTCTCACGCGGAACAAAGAAAATATACCGTTTGTGTGCAGTGGTACTTTCTCCGATCACACCGAACCTTCAGTGGGAAATCATTAATTGATAACACTGCAAGTACAAGAGCTTAGCAGGTTCAAAGCAGCACAACTGTGCTGTGCCGCGCTCCCCGTGAAGTGGCGAGCGAGACTCAACTCACTCCGCGGCCCTCAGGAAATGAGAGCTCTGCTCCAACGCTGCCTATCAGTGGTCACCTTCAGCTCCTTCGCACAACACTCAGCGTCCTTCGAGGGGATGAATTGTTCGCCGACAGCAGACAAACACAAGCACGGCCGTTCAGCTGACCACCCCAGATATCATCCAGGCTCTGACAGTGCACGGGGCTACGACGTGATCCACGATAGCAGCCACAGCCTTATTGAGCGTTTCAGACTTCCCTAAACCTCAGGACGGATTTAAGCTTCTTCATTAGGTTGTTGCACTAACTGCCTGCAGAGGCTTCTTCTCCCACCTTCTCAGAAGAATTGTAGCCACCACGTAGCAAGATCTTGGCCTGCCTTGTATTTTTCTCCTGCAGTACACGTTTCTGGTGCTGGCAGGGTTTGCTGACAGCAAGGACAACAAGCAGCAGGTTGAAGAAATTGCTCATTAATCGCCTACATAGTAATACTGGACAGAGGAATAGAGAAATACTGATGTGACAAGAATAAATTCCCTCAGCGCAGCTCAGCCCTGTCTGTAAAATGGTTTTTTTTATTTATAAAAACTTAACTGACCTTTATGTTTTATGTAAATTTGAGGTCTCTGCATGTTTCATGTCATTGCTAGCAATAGAGCCCCTGTGGAGAAATAATAAATCTGCATTTATTATTTGCCTAAAAACAGTTTTGACCCTAAAAATGTGAAATCTGGTTTGTATAAATGACCTTTAAGTGTAGAATACAATGTCAAATCATAAAAAAAAGCAAATTCACTTTAAATCCTGTTTGGATGGAGCCCAGAGTAATTCATTTAAACTTTATATTAGAGTCATTATATCCATTAATTCAATCTATTAGTCAAAATCAGCCCCGCTTTAATCTGTGACAGGACCACCGAAACAGTTTCAGCAGCCCAGACCACTCCCATATGTCAGCCACGACGTAGGTGACAAAATACAGGTCTTACACCTGTCACCTGTCTTTGGGACCTCTGTGAGAACAGCTGAGGCATGGAGGGGGGCAGGAAAACAAGCTGTGGGTGCTTTTATCACAGTCTACAGCTCCTGCGGTCTGTCGTTGCTTTTAGTAGAACAAAAAAAACCAAATTTTACCAGAATAGAAGCTGGAGTAATAGAATAATATGATTTAGCATGAGCAAAGATGGACAAGAGGGCGCCGTTGTCATTGTCATCCAGTGGGTGGCATGGAGTCATCTTCTTTTGCCAGGGGTGGGAAGGCCGGTCCCGAACACAACCTCTCTGGCTCCGAAGGTCGTCACTATCATTGTGTTCCAGCTTCAGCTCCAGGGAGTAACCAAAATATCTGCAACACTGCCGGCAACTCTCTGCAAAAAAAAAAAAAAAAAACAGCCCTGTGACTCGTCCACCACACTCGTGTTCAGCGCTGAGGCACTTGAAGCATTGCCCGTGGGGATAAGCGATTGCCAGCAGACGCGGGGATGACAGCTAATAGGAGTTCCAGACCAAACTGTCCTTGGCTGCATTTCTGTGTCTGCAGGTAAGAAATAGTGTTACAAAATCACGAAGTTAATCCATTACACTTACTCTTACCTCAAAGTTGCATTAATTACTACTTTAACCGATCACTTTTACAGGTAATCTGAAAGGAAAGGGGTTGTGTATAATCATCCTGCAGCGAATCACCACCAAAATCAGGAGGTTTGTGTTTAGGGTTTAACACAATTTAACTCGTTTCTCACTGCTGTTTAAAGAAAAAAAGAAACCAACCTAAACTCACTGCATTAAACCCACCCAGCACTAAATGACACACAGGCAGAAAGTTAGCAGCTAGCTGCAGAACAAAGTGAAAGATTTACTTGCTTAAATATGTATTTGATATTCAAGACGAGACTAAAACAGGCAAAAGCAGAGTAAATATTGGATCATTCGACAGTTGAACACAAACCAAACTGCAAATTAATACTGCCACATTTGCCATATTCCAAATTTAAGTTTGTAATGTGTCGTGGTTTTGAGTTTAGGTCGTAATTTCCTGTTTCATTCGCACCTTGTCTTGTTTTAGTTGCGTTTGCTTGTCTTTGTGTGTTGTGCCCCCTGTGTCATTCTTTGCCACAGCCTTGATTTACTTCACCTGTGTGTCGTTAGGTCGTCAGGTTTCCTCCCTGGCGTCCGGTGACTGTGTGTCTTCCCTTTGCTCTTTGCCAGTTTGTCTTTTAGCACCCCAGTCATATTCTGTTGTGTTTCCTTGTGTGGTGGTTCCTTGGACTTTGCCTGTTTTATGCACTGCCTTGACCCTGCCTGCCTCAGCCACCCATAAGCCTTTGTATTTGTGTTTATTAAATCACTGAACTGCACCAGTTCTGCCCTACCGAGCCCATATTCGGATCCAAACCCTTGTTTTTTTTCTGCTCCACATTTGGCATATTTATGACATAATGTGTCTGTGCCTTGTTTTTCTTATTCCGCTGCCACGAAGAGGCCGAAAGAACAATTGTTGATGATTTAATCCGAGCAAAAGCGTATATAAACTTAAGAACATACAAATACAGCAATCTATTTTAATATAGCGATGTAAAAGGAAATATTTTTAAGTAAGTATAATACTGTTTATTGACAGATCCGTTGTCTAAACTCTAAAACACTCTTGAACCTAGCTTGAAAAGGTTGGTTACTTAGCTAACCAGCCGCGCTAGCTAGCTAGCTAACCAGCCGCGCTAGCTAGCTAGCTAACCAGCCGCGCTAGCTAGCTAGCTAACCAGCCGCGCTAGCTAGCTAGCTAACCAGCCGCGCTAGCTAGCTAGCTAACCAGCCGCGCTAGCTATAAGTAACTACCCATGAAGCCGGTGTAGCAAAGCAGCTGAAGAGAACTGAAACTCCATGCTCCGTCTGACACTGTGCAGACCATGTGTGTTTACAACAGGGCACAGTGGCAATCTGAAAATAATACTGACAGGAAAAAGCTCGTATCACATGGAAATCAGCTCATTTTGATGTATCAGTGATGATCAGTTGGCAGGAAACACACTGAGCACAGTATTTCCAATGAGAGGATGCGTCCTTTATCTGATTCTCCTTTATATGACCACTTAAACAAACACAGTTAACCTCAGTGGCGTGCACTGTTTTGCTGTATTTAGGACGCAAAATGGTTCAAACTCTCACGTAAAACTCTGCAATTCATAAGAATCAGTTTTACCATTTCTGTTGTGGAGTTTTTCGGTGGCACCGGACCATCTGGTCGCGAACATGTTGCAAAGGTGATTCATGAAAAATGCCATCTGCCCCTCTGGTGCCTTAGTCAGACGGTATACTATTGCTATTTCTGAAATCAGTGCTAAGCATGACAGATTCCTCAGGAACGTGTGAGTTTCCCACCACCACCACCTCCTCACTTAAAGTCCTGAGCTCTGCTGATGACAACTCTGACAGCCGTCATATCCACAGTGAGCTGCCAGGGCCCGAATGGAAAGCCAGCACGCCACATGTTAAATATGCATTATTGGGGCGGAAGGAATCATTTTCATCACATCAGTATTAATTTAGAAGTAAATAAAAGTCAGCACAGGCAGGCTCGTGACAAGCAAAGCCACTTTTGAGTCAATGTTTTATGTTTTTAGTGATTGAGCTGAGCATAATCAAACTGTCTTGCGCTGAATGAGAGCCACATTTGCAGCTTCTTTCAGTCCTTTCTCTTTTATAAGTGCTTTTCATCTTAGAAAGGCAATTCCAGTGTTATAGATTTGACTTTGAGACAGTCACTTTTTCCTTTTAGCATGCTTGATTTGCTCCCTGTGATTAATCCATTACTTTTTTTTTTTCCATGGGAGTTCTGTTGATAAAGTCGGGGTCCCAAGCTCGAGGCAGAGCCCGAATAACGGAGCGGTAGGCCTAGTCTTCATCACAGCAACAGTCAAGGTTCCTCCTAGGTTCTTTGATGTGGGCGGCTCTGAATAAGCAGGTGGGTGGACTGGAAATATGTTCATTAAACAGCACTGGAATGACTACAGCAGCTACTTTGATCTGGAAAGAGGGAGAGAGAAGCATACTGTAGGAAGAGCGGGGCAGAGGAGAGAAGATCTCCTTGATCATTTAAAAAAAAAAGTTAATTTTGTTTTGGAGAATCTCTCTGTACTTTTAGTTATGGCTCATATTGAACTGAATTACTTTAAATTGTCTTAATTCTTTAATTGTAGTTTGGTCCTCCCTCTCTGGTGCATATATCGTTTGTCTGTTCTCGACCAGTTCATCCTTGTACATTGCGCTCAGACACTTTTTTAGCGTCTTCTCGCGTTCCTTGCATGTTTTGGATTTCAGGGTTTCTTCTTTCTTTCTTTGCCTGGTTCCGTAGACTTTGGACTTTGCCTCGTCTTCCTCTTTCAGACCGCTCTTTCTGTCCATCCATAAGCCTTTTGTGTTGTAGTAAATCAATTGAACTCTGTCTCCTCTGCATCTGGGTTGTGGTTTCCTGTTCCTGTCCTGACCGTTAAGCTGTGTCTTTATCAAAAAGTGTCACAGATGAGTGCATCTCTTAACTCCAGCCTCATCACTTACTTAACTTATTTAAAGTTTGTCTGATTCACTAAGGCTTAGTAAAGGCTGTGGTTTTGATTGAGAGGATTTCAGCAGTCTGGGCTTTTGGATAAGCTACTAAATTACAAACTTTAGGTATCAGCCAAAGAGTAAATACGATCCTTGAGAAAAGCTGTGGAAAAGTGAGAGGCTCAGACTTGTTCGGACCATCTGGGTTAAAGAACATCCAGTGTCAGTGGGCTTCATGTTTCACTCCCAGAAATGGAAACCACACTTAGAGCCTGAATGAGTGCAGAGGAAAAAGGAAACAGGCGAATTCGCTCGCTGCTCTCTGTTAAAGTCCAGTCCTGCAACAAATGTGTCAATGAACGAAACAGCTAGTCTTTCGCTGAGCGACTGCTCCTTCGTATTTCCTTACAGCGCTCCATCTGATCACCACGTGCTGCCAATTTCCAAGTCCACTGCCCTACGAAACACAACTCGTGTTCGAGCTAATAGGCTGCTGGTATGTGATGGAAGACTTTTGACAAAGGTGGACTTCGGCATCAGGCAGCGGGATTCTTTGGGTCTTGTGGATCATTTTAGAGACAAACAATGCATAATCTACATATTCGGCATGTATGCTGAGGAGAGAATAAGCATGTTTGTGCGCAGATCTGCATGTGTTTAGCCAGTTTCATTAGCAATTTGCAAATTGTTTTCCCCCATTGCATTATTTTTTTTTTAAAAGGGCAAATAAGGCTTAGCTAAAGCTTCTGACTGGTTTTAAAAAGGTTTTGGGCCAATAGGTCTGAATATTCCTCTCTGGCCGACTCCCCGCTGTTGAACCTTGCGTGAGATGTTTCGTGCAGTGGGCTCGAGGCGAGAAAGAAATATTAAACAACTTGCTCTTAATTCAGCGTTGCATAAGAGGATCCTTTTGACCTTTTTCTCCAGCTTTCCATCTGGTAATGAGTACCGTGTTACCATGTTACAACTCAAACTTGTGAAACTGTGTTTATTCCTGAAAACACACTGTAAATGATGCTGGTAGAAGTAGTATTCATCCGTTTCCATAAATAGTTCCCCCTGTAATATTTCCTGTGGCGTTTGTATACTCTGCTGTGAGAGCAGTGGGAGTATGGAACCGCTGTGTGCCTGAATGTCTTAGATAGCTGTTTGCTTGACTTGGTGTTTCATTAATCAATGATCAAGGACACACACACAAAAAAAGTATAGTCACCGACTGATTGAGTTTGCAGGAGGGAAATCCATCTGGTTGACTTTCAACTTGGAGGCGTCTTCTTCAACCTTTGTGAAAAGATAGTCCACTACAGACTTAAAGCTGCCGCTGCAAAATCCATGGGGGGAAGGGGGGGTTCAAACAAATTGCTGTATAAAACAGCAAGTTACGCTGAATTCAGTTCAGCTGAGAACTGACAGACGGGGAGAGGAAGAGAAAGACACGTGACAGAGAGACAGAAATGTGACTTTGACAGAGGAACGGGGAGACGGATGAAGAGACAGACAGCCAGAGAGAGAGAGCTAGAGAGAAGGGGGTGCCTGCCTGTGCCTGCATACCCTGAGTTCCAATTAGAGTAATGCAGAACAGAGGAGGAGCTGCATGTGTGTGTGTGTGTTAGGGGGAGATCAGGTGGAAACGAGGTCACTCTCTCCTCCCTGAGATATTTACAACCCAGCATGAATGCCCTGACCAAAAAATGGCTGGCCGCGTCGGCCTAGGAGGAAAAAAAAAAAAAAAAACATCCTCCTGATTTGGGGCCTGCTGACTTGACAAAATGAAAAAAGTCTGTGTCTGTCCCTTCCCAATGTCAGAGAGCAGCAGAGCCCGGATCCATCATCACCTGAGCGGGGGAGATAATAAGAAGCCTCATCTGCCCTTTCCCCATCCTCCAGATCATTATCATAATTCTGTATTAATCAGCGCCGCCTCCGCCACTCAGCAGCAGAGATCTAAAAATGACCCAAAACTTTGACTCTGCCTCCTCCTGCTCTCAGAGAGGGAGATGTGAAGGTTTGGGGATGGAGTAGGTGCTGAAATATCCCAAGGATTGCGATCCCACTCCTGGTATAAAAAGGGAAGCCTTTGATGTAGCAATGGAGTTGTGTTCTAATGAGGCTCGTTACACAGCGATCTGTCCCTGCCAGACTAGAGGTGGCATCACAGAGCGGCAGCCAGCCTGCTAAAACACTCCTGCTGTTCTCGGTTTGTTCAGCCAGGCTCTATCACAGCCGGCCCAGTGCTACACTTTGTGGCTGTACATCCACACTTTCAATTATTCATCGGCCTACAGCACCTTGCAAACAGAGACCAGGATGCACATCAACTGCTGTTAGCACTCAACATCTCTCATTTTGAAAGCAATTTCATGTTTAACCCTATAGTTAACCTGTTTGCACGCTTGGAGAGTCTTATTGTCGTTACCACTGCTGCGCTCTGTCAATAACAATACACTATTATATGTTTTCCATTTCTACATCTGCGGCAGATGTTCGCGTTTAGTTTAATTTACACCATCAGCGTGAGAGACATCTAATACCACAGAAAACACTATGATTTATAAACAAGTGTGAAATGACATGACGAATGAGAAAGAACTACATAATACATACATGGAACACCTATAGTCAAGGTTTATAAAGCTTAAATTAACCCCTTTTAAGCTTCACATATATTTTTTGGATAGTTCACTTTTACATTTGTTTGAATTTTGGTTCAAAAAATGAGAATTCAGAAAATAATGTGAAGTTATAGAGGCAGAATAGTAATGTATCTTATAAATATCTGACAGTCCACATTGTCAAAAGCCAGAGTCGATGACTGAGAGATGTCAGTGTTCACAGGATAGCATGCGCCACCTTTAAGTTATATATAGATATGTGAGAGATAGAAGGAAGGCAGAGCATCTGCCATAAATGATCGCTTTCAAATACATCTGTACAGGCCTGCTCTCATAATATTTGGCATCCGATGTGAGAGAGGGAGCGACAGCGTGGCTGGACAACATCCATGAGCTGGAAAGTGAAGCTGAGGGAGGGAAAGCGTGTTTACTCCTCTCACAGGATGAATCGGTGATGTTTTCTAATTGAAGCTTTAATTATTTTATGGTCAATTTCGTCGTTTTAATTCTGCTGTCGTTTTTATTACGTCCGACAGTGCACAGGCGACGGTCTGATGGTTTAATTGTTTATTTGGCTGTTTTTCCTTTTGCCCCACATCACGAGTCAAGAAACAGACGTTATCCAACGTTAGAAGAATCTCCTCATCAACTCAGGAAGAGCAGCATTATGGAGTTTTTGATTTCTTGATATATGGGCACATAGACACTAACCTCACATGAAAGTAAAACCGTTTTAGTCCACTTAGAATGGGATTACGAATGAGTTTGTCTGTTTATATGTGTCAGCCCAGCAGCCGACTGGAGACCCCGTCTTCGGTGTACCCCGCCTCCCACCCGGTGACTTCTGGGATAGGCTCCAGCACCCCTGTGACCCTGAAAGGGATGAGTGGTTAGTGCACTCAATACATCTGTCAGGTTTGCAGGGATGCACGCAATGTGTCTTGGTGAAAAACCACAATACATGAACAAAACTATTTATTGACAAGTAAACAATGTGCAGTGCATTTAAAATTAGCTCAGAAATGTAATTTTAAAATTGTTTTTTGTTTTTGTTTGTGCATAGTGATGATTAACTGAAACATTTATTACCTTGCTCTTCAAAAGGCAACCATGTATAATTTATTACATTTATTATTCTGATGTGACTTTTACATAATAGCGTCCATAATAGCGTTAAACTTCCTACACTGTGATATGTTACATGTCTGAAATGGGCTAACATGTAACACACAGACAACCAGGGATCATGTGTCACATTAAAACCGGGGCTGTAGGTAGTGGGCGTGGGTGTCCTGAGTCTTCAGAGGTCCTTTCCCGAAACTAACCACTCTTCTTTACTGTGGAGGGCATTAATATCTGGATGCGTTCCTACTCACAAGAGGTCAGAAGGCTTTCATTGGCCAATCAAAATGAAGTATTTAACAAACTGCAACAAACTTGGACATCGACCTGCTGTTTACCTCTGTTGATTTTTAGTCTCTGCACTCTGCACTCCCCCAATGCAGAATTGATCGGTTCTGGCTGAAAGTCTGTTTGAGTTTCGTTCCCTCGTTTTTTTGTTTCCTCACACCTCATTTGACATCCGAGGTTACAGTTTACAGTGTTTTCTGTGGGCCCAAACTGTGCTAATAACACCTCGTTACTCCAATGCACAGAGACATGGATGCTGCATTTGGGAATGTGTTAACTGATCAATTCCACTGCTCACTTAAGAGGGTCGCTGCTAGAAATGCCCCTACCCCCCAACAGCAGCTCAATTGGGACCATAGAACAGTAATTGTGTGTGGTTTGGTGTGTCAGGAGACCCTTTATAGCTCTAGGTTCCCTTAATCTTATTGTTTCAGCCATGCACAGTTTTTACCTGAGCCCTGATCTAACAGGTCTTTGGTATGGCAGTATGACACCCTGCCCGTATTAACCTTCCCATACCAAATCCAGCTAACAAAGCGTGAAGAATCACAGAAGAATACGTGCAGCAGACTGAATACCCACTACTATTGGACATTTGTTTAGTGACGGAGTACATTAGATACTTAACTTCATGCAGCATTGAACAATAGTTTTGCTGAGACACATGTCAGCATGCACCAAGAAGAAGTCACAGGGCTTCATGTGCTTGTTTCTTTCTTTTATAGCGCCAACCCTTTACATTAAAATTCTGCAAAACATCTGTACCTTGATGCAACGTATGTATAAGATGAATATAATGAATAACCTGTCACAATGGATCATGCAGTTCAGCGAGATGCAATGAAACACGATATACAGCAATTTGACACGTTCGGATGATAATGTTGAGGCATTAGACTGTGGCCGTGTGCAGCAGATCCACATCTGGAGTGGTGTGCAGCGGTCTGCAAAGCCCAGAGTACTATTTTAAGATGGACTATAATGTCACTTCTCTGGTCCACACCTGGAATCAAAAACAGCTTTCATACTTCCGCAGATATACTGAGCTCTCATTGTGTCAATATACAATACAGCAGATCACTACACAGGCCTGTGGTTAAGCCATGTTGGTTCTGTTGTTACGCAGCTAACACGATGGCAGACATCCATCCTTCTCCCCAAAAAGCAAAACCAGCTGAGGATTCAAGGTCTCTGAAAATGAGGAGCTGTACAGGATTTGACATCATATGGTACGTTCCATATTATTATGCACGACATGACAAAGAGCTGCAGGCAACAGGTGCAGTCACGGCAAGCTCGAACCCCCCAGCACGTCATCAACGTAAGCGACACCATCTAGACTGCCATCTTGTCGTTTGGAAAGCCACTTGTGCTACACCCAAGTCAAGCTGTGATCCAAGTTGCTTACAGTTACAGCTCGCCGTGGGCGTCAACCTTTGAAATTCAGCATCAAACGCGATATAGTGCAGAAGGAACCCTTAGCATGTCCAGAATCATGCTGTCTCCTTTGGTTTCTCCAGTGAAGGTCTTTCCAGCCTCTGGTCGCAAAGACAGACAGGAAAATGTAGAGTCAGCCCATGAAATCACGCCAGGTAGGAGTTTTGACTTGTTTCCCAGCCAATAAATACATTCACACCGTGGGTAACTTCAACCACGATGGGCTCACGAGCTGTCCTTTCAGAGGTCAAACTGAGTACGAGGAGGAGAGTCTGCTTCTGGATCTCCATTGGCTCATTCAAGCAGCGAGCTGCTGCTGTGTAGCCAAGGACAACAGACGTGGGACGAGAGCCTGCTTTTTGAGGAATATATGAGTAAAGTTTGGTGTCACAAACTAGCGAGTGATGTGGTTTATATGTGGAAAAAAAATATTATATGCTGCACTGGCAGAATCAGACAAGGAGGAGCTGCAGGACCTCGTCTGCAACAGAGATACAGAGGACTCTTCCTGGGTTAAGTGTCTGGTGGGCAGACCTTGACCTGTGGGCCGTAGTCCAGCACAGTCTGAAAGATCTACATGGAACAGCTGCCCAGCGGGGCCCCCCACCTGCAGAGACACACACTGGCGTCGGGTGCATTCTCGGCTGGCTCGCAAGCAAAGGCGGGGACCTGGGTGTGCTGACCCCTTGGCCCTGCAGACTGTTTATAGGGATGAAGACTCACCTCTCTGAGAAGGAGAAGGAACCAGCGTTTGTGCAGGAGGTGGAGTGGCATTGGAGCGCACTCCTTAAGAGTTAGGGTTATATGCTAATTTCTAAAAAAAAATCTACTCCCTCTAATCATGTGGTTTGAATGCTTAAACATATTTTACAATGAATTCATGAATAAATGAAATCACAGAGCTTCAGTCTCTTGCACTCGAGCGCTATGAGCCTCTTAATGATTGAACTCTCAGCAGAATGTTTCATATTTGAAATATAACACCGTCCCAAAATGATGAATCAAGCTTACATTCTGTTAAATGATTTGACCCATTTTCAGCTTGGACTGGCTGCTTGCTGTTTGCAGCCTTATTTTGTTTACTGTCTTTATGAAATGTGTTGTGTGATTAACTCGCTGTCAGACAATAAGCTATTGCACCTGAAAATGGGTCTTGCTATTTGGGTTAAAGGAGACTGCTGCAACACATACTTATTGGGCACAAGCATTAATTTGCACATACATAGAAAATGTACATGTGTCCATTTAAATAGTGTGCATGGTGTCTATTTGCACTTTAATATGTCTTATTTATATCTCTCTTTGTTATGTCTTCTTTTACCTTTGTGTGCACGCATATACAATATGCTGCATGTGTGTGAAATTTTATTAACACTGTAAAACACATACATGCACACACTCAGCTGGAGCCTGAGAGGTGATGATATAGGTGGAAGTGAGAGGTTATAGAGGACAGGATTTACCAGCAGGCTGGTGATTACCCCCACTATCGCCCCTCTAACACATGCACACACACATCTCATTAAATCACTCCTACATCCCCATCTGTACCGAGAACACGGAAATAGATGCCAGCTCTGAGTGCGTATGTTAGCTCATGTGAAATGTTACATGTATCATACGTGAATGTACATGTGTGTGCGTTAGGCCCGATTTATATATCAGTGTCAGGGTGTCGCAGAGCTGACGTGCACCTCTTATATAAGTATTTGACTACATGCTAGGAGAGCGCAGAAACAGTGGTTGGTCAGTTTGGGTTGCTTGCTGTGGCAGAGCAGGGGCAGAGGGATTGGGAGAATCCTGATGACTTTTTGGTTTAGTAACCAACTATTAAGATGCATTCACAGATTTGAGGTCTTAAAAATGGCTATCTTGGTCAAGTTTAGCAGGTGGCAGTAAGGTGTGGATTAAAAGAGAAAGACGCTGCAGCAGGATACAGTTCCAGTGCATTAGAACAACACAAAGAAGCTTGCAGGTGTAAGCCTAAAAGTTGCAAACATGCTCACAATTACAATTCAAACATGCTGATTTATTAGCAGGTGCACGTATCGGTTCGTCACGCTCACTGTCTTAATATTTGTTCATTCACACAAAACACAAAATGCAGCCCAGGCTGATGGGTTTCATTGTTTTTGCTGATATTTGGTCGTATACCATGGCATTGGACAAAACTGACACAGGAGATTTCCAAACTGATTACAATTCATTCATTAATGTCTGCACGGAGATAAGCGGCAATCTATAAAATGTCAATATAGTGTCGGCACTTGAGGAAAAGTGATTAGTCCCACGGGAGCCATAAGTTGGTTGACCGACCAACCAAATGAGATTGCAATCCCCGGGGCCGCACTGTTACTGCGGCTAATAATAGAATATACTCCAGTGATCATGGCCTAAATTCACCAGAAGGCTTCCCCAACTGTCATAATTTGGTGCAATTGCTTTCTGCACAACATGAATTTGTAATAACGGACCACCAACCAATATTTGGTCTTTCTCGGATGAGTTTTTCAGAAAACCCATTCCCTCAGCGCAGGCTTTGAATTGAAAGGTGGCCTTTGGATAGGCCTTTTCCATTTTGGAGATGCCAAAAGTTATGTATTTTTAAAATTCAGTTCTGTTTCCTGGAAGCACATGTGTGCACTACACTCCTTCGTGGATTTCATATCACGTCAGTACAAAGATGTTTCACGGGATGATAATTAACATGAAACTGCTGTTGTGAGAAGTTACAGCTTCCAAGGAGTAGAGTTTGCAGAAGCAGAAGCTTGTTTGCATGGGAAACTGGTGCAAATAATGTCATTAGAGCACAAAACCAGATCCTGCTAAGCCGCCAACCCAACCAAGGGCATATTCTCCTTAATGTCCAGGATAACTTACAACTATTCCATTGACAATTCATGTAAATGCTTTGGTTTTGCAGTACTGAGGTAGCCTATAAGTGCAAGTCCTATTTCTAACTTTTGCCAGTTTGCCTCTTTTTGTGCGTAGTCCATGGAGACCTCCTTCTTTGACTTGGTCTGCAGTTTTCAGCAATTTAATTTAATAACAGTCTTTTTTGTGTGTGGGCCTGAGGTGGAGGCTGACCTTGCCTGAGCCGTATGTAGGTTCAGAAAGCTTCTTGTCTCTTTGCGAGATTTGATTTTTTTTTTTTCTTGTTTCTGGTTTTGTAAGTTTAAGGTGTCAAGCCTTAATGCCTTAAGCTTCAACCAAATTGCTTGACAGTTGGTCTAGCAGTGTCTGAAACTCCCACCTGCGATGTTAGAAATCAAAGGGTTGCAATCAACAATTTTGTTAACTTTCCAAAACATAGAATTTAAAATGCTTGGCCACTCCAAGCATTTGGCCTCTCTCAAGCCCTTTTTTTTTTAACTTTTCACTCAAATACTCCCGTCTCTTGTCGTGTGAACAACCAAGTGCAACACTAGAAGAAATGCCTTAGAGCAGTCAAGTGGCAGCCCTTGAGCCACATCCAGCTGGCCAAAGCCCACAGAATATTCATAAATTCAGAAAACGTGTGCATTTCATGTCACGTCTCCAGGGGAAGAGGTAAGAGGAGATTGATTGTCAATTAGCTTGCTGTAATTCATACCTCACCTGTTCTACTGATTCTTCTCGAACTCCACGGCCCCACCATCAAACCGTTTCCAGACTGGCCATTTCCTAGAGCCGACAGGCCAGACTACAGGAGGTACTCACTCAGGAGCTGCTGGAGAATCACTCAGCTTGTCCATTAGTCACTCGGGGTTATTTGTTGGTCGGCTGTTGTACTTAGTCTCAAACTGAGTATACTTGTTTGCTTCCGAGTAACCCTTTGTCGAGATAAGGACTGTTGAGTTGAGCTGTGGTTTCGTATTGTCTGAGAGCATTTTCTAGTTAAGATGGCGTTATTATCATGAATTCCAAATGCTCGTTTCCAAGTCTGATGACTCTGATATAGGCTATAGTAATAAAAATCACATTACGTTCGTAAGAAAGTCAAAATAAAGACTAGAAGGCTAATTGGGTTTAAATGAATTTATATATTTTGTTTGCAAAAGTGTCTCCATCACTTCCGGCTCTTGGACAAATGCTGCCTTAGACGAAAGATTGTCTAAAACAGGGTGTTACTGTACAAACAAGTATCATGTCTCACCCTTACCTATGGCGAGTGTGGCTATAAACACAACGTGGTTCATTTTGAGCGTACTGACACCTTTAGCCGAGGCCTGCTCGTACACATGCACAATGGGAGACAGACAGGCACAGAATTATTACGGCATAACAATATACGCACATGTAATCCATTTGTTACTTTATTGTGACGAAGTTGGTTATTGTGGCTTTTAATCAGTGTCCCTTTAGAATTTCACCATTATACTGGATGCACCGAGTTGAATAAAAACAAGTCCCTCAACAACCTTTAAGCTTTTAACCTGTTCTGAATATAAAGCTGTTCTACGCTCATAAATAATGCAGGATGTGTAAAGTAGATGCATTACGTAGAGCTCTATTGTTCAGACACTCTGTTTAATGAATAGGCGTCGCTAAGAGCTATTACGTGAAAGCAAAGCCTTCCCCGATGTCTTCTCGTCCCCTGTGCATTAGTTGACCAGTGTTGTTGTGCTGGGAAGGCAGGGGCTCTGGCCTGGTTCTGACAGTCTAATGTTCATGCTCAGTAAATTGTGTTGGAATTGCTCCCCTGGGAGACATGAACGTGACAATGGTCTGTGGGTTATAAGTACTTGTTCATAGACAATATTGTGAGTCTGCTTGCCCTTTTCCTTTGAGTAAGGAATTAATTATTCATCCTCCAATGGGAGATAAAGAGTGCGGAGGAGAGGAGAGGAGGTGTTTTTGTACACAATAGATTCTGAAAATCTTTTTAGGTGTCAGTAAAGCTGAAATTAAGGCTTCAGGATAAATGGAAACAGTGGAAGCAGACAGTGGAGAGCATCTTTATTCTAAATGAAAATGTCCTTGCATTGCTGGCTACATCAAAGCCAGCCACGGAAATTAAAAATGCTCGGTGTAAGCGTTCGTGCCATCATTTCCCTATTTCCTTCTGTAACAATGATCAGCATCAGATCAGTCCTCCTGTCACCTGTTGGCTGTTTACCACATGATTTATTTTCAGCAGAAGCCTGAGATAACTCTCTGACTCCGCGGAGCCAAGAGTCTGACTGTAAGACCGTTTAAATCTAAACCACGGCTGCCCAAAGTGTGGCCCGTGGGACAAAGCCGGCTGTTGATTTGGCCCACCAGAGGTTTTAGCAAAAAAAATATAATTAAATTAATTTTAAAAAATAAATTTAAATATAAGGTTCATGCTGTTTTATTTTCTTGCAGGGTAAAGTGCTTTTTAAATGTTCTATATACTAACTTTTAACTATAACTATATTAACTTTTTATTATTTTTCATAATCTCAGCACTTTGTACAGGCGGTCACTCTACTTGGGGAACTTGGGACCCTTGCAGGCAATCATCGTGACTCTTATTAAATACAATTTAGTGCAAATGTCAGAAAAGGGTTTGGACACCCCTGCTGCTCGCTGTTAAAACACATCATCCCCATGCAATAATCAGAGAGGCTAAGTCACATGTTGAGCCTTTAAAATAACCGATTTAAAATGCACTTTACTCGTTAAATCTCTGTCACACAGGGTTGCAATAATTGTAGAAGGAAAGATTTCATTGTTTTATTACAAGATGTGAGATTACTTGAGTTTATAAATGTTAACTTATCTCGTCTGCAGTCAGAAACAACCTTTTCTATCTTACTGTCTTCCGATCACCATAGCTGGATTACTTTGGTTGTTAGAGAAACATTCACAGATGCAACAGAGAACGTTGAGGCACGAGCAGCTAGCACAGATTTGCTAGCTATGCTTGCAAATGGTTTAACCCACCATCTCCTGAGGGAAACATGTGGATCTTTAGTGGCTAAATGTCCCACTTTTATCATTAGCTACTCACTGATATTCATCTTTAGCGACCTATTTGTTGCTCGACAGGTAGTGCACAGTGAGGTAATCTGTGCGTTGGCTGTAACTTGAAACCAGGTTGACGACCTTGTAATATCAGAGAAAACAGGGGTGAACACGTTCAAACAGCCGATACATATCCAGCTGCAGGGAACAATGAATTGACACCTTTCACTTTGCATTTAAGTGATTGACTCCATTGTTAGTCTGAAATGACTAAAAGCGTATTCACGGCTCACACTCAACGCTAAAGCCAACTAGTGCTGAGATCAGAACCTATTAATCGATCAATCAATTCATAAGTTGCTCTGGAATTATTAATTGCTGCCAAAGATTCGTCATAGCTGAAACAACCTTGACTTTTGATCTATGACCCCCACGACCGGCTCAACACTTAGTGCACCAGCATGTCCGTTTTTGCGCAGAAAGGAAGCGGGCAGTCGCCAACGGCGCCATCCTGGAACACCGCGGACGCCAGGAACCGGTTGTAGGAAAAGGAGGGGCCAGCCTGGTACGTGGGTGGCAGGATATCAGATGTAGGATCACTGAGACCAAGGGAGGTGAAGACGGATAGACAAGACAAGGCTGAAGAGGAGGATGCATGTGTGTGTGTGTGTGATAGTGGTGGTAGGGTTTCAGAGAAAGGAGGAGAGGACTATAAATACAAACCTGCTGCCAGCACAGTGGGCAACCTCCAGCCAGGTTGGAGTCGTTTCCATAGCAGTAAATGCCATTTATCTAATGTATTGGCCTATTACGACCTCTCCTTTATGTGTTCCTGCTGAGGGATCCCCTGCAGTCTCACAGCAGGGCCACCAACGCACAATTGATTGGGGAGTCGTTCTATTTCTGCAAGCAGACCCTCACTCATGCTTCTGCCTCTTGCTCTTCCTTTATCCCAACCCTCCCTCTATCTGCCTATTCTTCTCCCTCCCTCTATCTATCTGTTTTCCGCCGCCTGTTCCTCTTTATCTCCTTCCCTGCCTCCCCCTGTCCCTTCGCCTTTTTCTGCCTCTGTCTCTTCACTCTCCGAGGACTGGCTACAGGCGCATTGTCAGGCCGCTCCTGCAAAAAATCAATAATATCATTCTAATTCAAACTGATATCAAAAGGCACAGGGCCAGCAAACCGTTTCTCTGTAGACTTATCATAAGCCCATGTTTTTCCACGCCGTTTATTTTCTGCCGTTTGGTCCCTTCGATCTTCTCTTTAGAGGGCTCCTCTGGGCTTCACTCGCCCAGCATGTCTGAGCAGAGTTTAGATGTTACATTTGACGCTGACAAATTTGGCAGAGTAGCCGTGAGTATCCATGAGCTCCCGTTTATGAGATATCCGCTTCTGTGATAAGTACCCCAGATATTGGCATACAAAAGCACTTCTGCAACAACACAGGGAGAAGCATGCCTTAAACGTAATTTTAATCTTTCATAAGCTAGGCCAACAGTAAAACAAGTAATTATGAATTCTCAGAAGCCCAATTTCTTAAGAACAATGGAGAGGGGGATGGGAAGCATAATGTAGGGGTGCATTAAGCACTCATGTTTATTCCATTTTAAGTCAGCCAGTATCACTTTCTTAATGTAATTATTGCAAATCACCAATCTTGTTCCCCCTCTGGCCATACCAAACCACTAATGCTATTCCACACTCCCCCCAAAAACGCGTATCAGCATGTTTTGTCCAATCACAGAGTCATTTGTGAAGCTAAAATGCCGTCCAGCCGTACGAGAAGATGTTTAAGGCCTCGGGCTGCTGCTACAGTTCAATATTAATGAGATGATTCGATCAAGTTAGCAACAATGCAGACATTTTGTGGTCGGATAATTCTCGGGCGAAATGGTTTGTAGTCGGTTTACCAGAAGCCTTTTGGAAATGCAGCAAGCTGTTAGGTACTTTGTAATGGGCAACTCAGCAAAACAGCGCCCTTAACTACTTTTTCTTGTCTTGCATTTGTTTTCAAAGAGCATTTAAAAGACAAAAGGTGCTAAGTGAGCGAGACAAGTTTCATATTTCTTTGAAATTCGCCCCTTTCTCATTGCAGTTTCAGGGTGTCTTTATTTTTAGGCACTAAAGGCGCACATTCTGTGCACACCACATTACTCAAGCTCTTTCAAGATACTGTCCTGTGTTTCTTAAAAGCAGCGAATTCTATCACAAGATGATTTGCAGTTAACTGCTGGAGTTATTTAAAGAGTAGTTGTAATGTTCACAGGCAGTCACGTATAATTCATTTTGTGTGGGGCGGGCTCTGTAGGAGCGTGCCACCTATTTGTCATTGTTTATATGCACCAAGGCGGCCTGACAGTCGGTCAGTACCAGTTTGTCACAACGGGAGCACGTCAGGGTCGTAGTGCTTTTGATAAAATGAAGATTAGATTTTGGCACGGACTCCACGTGGGGATAGTGAACAGCTTGTTTACCACGACTGGAGAACAAAACCACCACCATTCTTAATGCTGGTGGTTGGACTGCTGATTGATGATTGGCTGCTGACAGGCCTACCTGATATAGTGTGAACAAGACCTTCAACTGACCAAATAGCATGAAAGGAAGCTTGCACGCACACAAGAATCACACGCATATGATTTCATACGCGCTGCAGTTCGCTGGTCAGTAATCACATTCCTCCTCCATCCTCGTGCCAGACTTTTGAACTTATTTTAGTAATATGAGTCTGCAGCCTTTTTGTTGGAACATTTGGAATGACGGTGCAGTGAGAGGACAGGCTGTGTAGTGAGACTGCACAGCTTTTCCCGACAGCGCGCTCGTGTCTGGGTTTTACAAATGCTCTGCTGTTCGGCACTAGAAACCGACTGGCTCTGATTTATTTATTTCAGTTTAAATCAGACTTGGGATTTAATTAGTTTTGGTAAAAGAACACTCTGCTACAAGTATGTATCTGTATTTTTTTAATCACCATACTATGCTTTCCCTTTCACGTTCCCTGTCTGAAGTGTTCATTTTGCACATCACGCATGTACAAGTCATATTAATGTACACATGGGCTGCTTGCAAAACCACCTACTATACTAGCATGTCTGAAATTTAGTAAACAGCGCGCAAACAGAAAAGATGCCCAGTATGCACCAGAACATTCAACCTCAACTACTGTATCCCACGATGCAAAGGGGAGGAACATTACGGCCACACAGTAATTGTTGAAACAGCAGACTGCTGTTATGTAGCTTGGAAAATAGCAATATGAATTTGCTGCTTATCAGACCACAGTGAGACAGGAATTGAGCTGGAAAAGAGAAGTTTGCCGGATCAGAGCGTGGGCTTTGCTGATTGAGGTTCAAATACTCAATTTTGTTGCTTAAAAAACACAACTTTATAACTTTGTTCACCGGTTTTGGCGAAACGGGTTCAAATTTTATGCAGAAACCATTTTATGTTTTTTGCTCTGATGGGTTCTGATGTGCTCTCTACCTTAACTCGCTGTGGTCTAATAGCTTTGCTTGTTTCTAATGTAATCGCTGAGACCGCAGCAGGTGTTAGCTGGTTAGCTTGGTTAGCCTTGCAGCTAGTGGTGTTACTAGCTGACTCAGAACTTGTATTCCAGGTGTTTGTGTTAACGCTGCTAGCATTGGGGCTTTGGACCACCTTGAGGTGGCTATTATCAGGCCCGTAGGAAATTTTATTTTTATGTTATTATTATTATTTAGGAGATTAATAAAGTACTTCTATTCTATTCGATTCTGTTCTATACTATAGTACTGAGTTACAGGTAAGTACACATTTATTTTAAAACAACAACAACCTGTTAAGACCTAAAACATAAAAAATAATAACACTTGTTTATTTACAGGAAAACCTGACATAGCACCTTTCACTTTTCAGCTGATTAAACTTCTGCTCAAGTTAGCTGTCAAATTTGCTCGAGCTATACTTGAATCATCACGATGAAAATGCATGAAATGATCAAGGTGCATCTCTTCCACCCGAGCAGGTGCAACAGAGCTAATGGGAAGGTTAGGCAGATTTCAGTCAAGCTCAGTCTGTGCACACCTACACTGTTCTCAGGTTTAATCAGGCACAATAATTAAAATGACCTGTGTGGGTGGACCGTAGGTGCGCCGGGCCTTTAAGAAAACCTGGTTTGCCATTTACATCAGATTGCCGCAGAAAGCCTATATCAGGCAGTTTTCTTAAGTACACACAAACACAGTGAATGAAGTCCTGTTCTTGTCACAAAGGCAACATAAATAAAATAAACGGCGAGATCAGTATTGCAGAGATGCAAATTGCAGACAATAAGAAAGTTGCTCAACTAAAAGCAAACAGAGCTCCCTCAAAAGGCCTTATCCAGGTTTCTGACACCAGGATATGATGTTTATAACCAGGAAACTCCAAAAACCCAACTTAACCAGGACGCTAGCATTTATCTAAACACAATCTATTGATACTAACTGAAACCCACAGACAGAGCATTTGGTGAGCTAAGTGTGCAAGAGGTATTCAAACTGGGAAAGCGATCCCTCGGTCACGACAATTACTTTTCTATATCTGTTATGTCATATTAGAGTACACTCAAAGCTTATAGTTATAGCTTATATCTATCTATCTATCTATCTATCATGTCATCACACACGCCTAGCATTTTGCTGTCAGGGTCTATTGATATTGTTCTTCCCGATATCTTTGTGCACTTCAGGATTTATATTTAAATCATATATAGTATGTTCATGATGATGTTCATATGATCAAAGGCATGGCATGAAGGGAAGTTTGAACACTACTGGAAACTGTTTGGTAGTTACATGTTTGTTTTGTGTGTGTGTGTGTGTTTTCCTGCAAAGTGCAAAAGTTAGGCGTTGGAAAGCAGTCGTTAGTGACTAGTAGTAAAGAAATGGCTTTTTTAAATGTCAAAATAAAGTGTTTATTGCCACTTCCACCTTGTTTGATGGAGCCGAGGAGCTGCCTGCGTATTAGCTGTCCACTCTGTCAGCGCAGCTCTGTCCTCATATTGACGCATCAAAGATTTTAAGTTTTAGACGCAGCCACCGTTAATTATTCCTGACAGTAATCACAGGAAGTTCTCGCGTTAATGACGATCTTGTTTTTTTCACTCAAACGCTCGCCTGTGCCGATAGTTTGGCTGAGAAATGAAGATCAGCTGTTCCGAATAGAAAACCGGCCTGCACAGACCATCACTCTTCCTGCAGATGACCCCAAGAAAGCAGCCAGACGGCCTTTTTTATCTGTTTTTACTGTTAAATCGTTACTTCCCAGACTTCTCCAGACATATTTTCTCTTCATATTCTCGGATAATTGGCGACCTGTTTTTAATTTGCATCAAGTCTCTGCGGGGGGGCTCCTCTGAGGAACAGACACGTTCTTAGTTTTTCATTTCATTTTTCTGACTGCTCACGTTCGAGGCACTTTCTGCCAAAAAACAGTCAATTTACTAATCTACACGGAACAATGTAACAATCACATCCACTTCAAAACTGGAGTGAATGTGTGCTGAAACTTGGAGCGGAAGTCAGATGAGAGATGATTGGTCTAGTTAGACTCGGTGCTATAACCTCTAAAATCATATATGGTGGATGGTTGCATTGTGGAAAATGAAGAACCAGTGAATCCCTCCCTACAGTATATACAGATATGAGGGATCTAAAAGAAGCTGGCGTGATTAATTACTTGTTTACCACAGAGTAAACGCTCCCTCACCTCTCATTTAACCTTTTATTTCAGCCTTCATTTAGCTTCATTTAAATGCAATCATTATGCAGGTCTTTAAAATGGCCTGTCATAGCTTATACTGATCGTCCAACGTTGGGATACACTGCATTTTACAACATCAGTAACCAGCTGTTGTTGCGTTACTAAACCATTATAATCACTACAGTCCTTAATCTAAGTGCGATAGTATACAAAATGAGGCAAGGTGGGCAGGATTATAAAGAAATGCAATATAGACACACAGAGGTTTTAGGTATTTGTTTTGGTAAGTGTTTTGGACCAAGCCCAAGTCAAAAAGTACGGTCATTTAATGCTGGAATGGAGACTGCAGTAGCACAACAGCCAAATGCTATTATACTATTGGACTTTTTATTGATACAGCATGTTTAACAGCAGTTACAAGTCAGTGTGTCAGAGAGTCCCCATGACAAACACTCATCAAGGTGCAACTGTGCAAAAAGCCCCATGCAGTGTTTCCCCCACATCACTGCTCCCTGGGTTTGATCTGAAACACATTTCCGTTTGGTCACATTAAGACCAGGATCAGCGCCGATCCCGACTACACCGCCCGATTATTATCGCTTCAGCAAAACCTCATAATGAGCGGGCGGTGTGTCGCATGTCTGATCAGACCTGAACAACAGTCAGCAGCACCCTGCGTACATTGCACACACAAATCCTGCCTCAAAACACCACCACACATCTGCAAACCTTTGTCACGCTGACAGTGTTCACCTGTACTGTGTCAGTGAACTCATACACCGGTGACTGTATTACTTCTTATGGATCATTGTCACCCCTGATGGGCAGCGCATGCCCCTGTACTCTGCATCCACGCGCACGGTGCCTGTTGGATTATCTCCGCCAGCAGCCACCTCACATCAATGTTAATACCAAGTTAAGCGAATGCATATTTCTTCCAAGCAATTCTCTTTCATTTCATGAACGACAGCATTAGTTTGTCTGCATTTTGATGCTCTCTTCAGGCTGGGATTAAAGTGAGGGATTAGATGTTACATTCACTCGCTGTGACTTTAACTTCGTTTTACCTTCGGGTTAAAATGAAGAGCTTCATCACATGTTTCACCCCATTTTTTTTCCCCCTCCTTAACAACTTTCCCCGTCTATCGAGTGCACAAATGTGATATGGCTAGACTATTTATACTCACATGACATTTTAGGTAATTACAGAAAAGACTCGTGAAGAGGTCCTGCATTTCGTGGCGAGCTTTTCGCACTGCCTCCGAGGAAAACCGGATCAAATATTAAATATGATTTCATTTTTTTAGGCCTCGGAAAGGCGCTTACAGCCAGGTCTTACGAGAAGCAGTTTGAGCTATTCGAGTTTAATGTTACGAAATTTAATTCAACCGACAGAATCTGATACAGAACAGGCTGCAGTGACGGATGTCTGTCTCTTCCAGCACTTGAGCACCCTGC
This sequence comes from Datnioides undecimradiatus, assembly GCA_008933995.1. Classification (NCBI taxonomy): domain Eukaryota; kingdom Metazoa; phylum Chordata; class Actinopteri; order Lobotiformes; family Datnioididae; genus Datnioides; species Datnioides undecimradiatus. The sequence continues at coordinate 5,162,659 of WARS01000060.1, forward strand.
CACCCCTATCAGCAATATGAAGAGCATTAACATGATAAAGGACTCCCATCTGCACAACAAAGTGTGCTGCTGCTGTGATACCACATTATGATATACATGTTGTCATGTCGCAGACCTCCAAATGCACACATTAGACCACAGACGCCCACTTGAAACAGATTTCTCCCATGTGGAAGGGGTTTCGGTGTTATTTAGCGCAGATTTATAGCCCGGGTCCTGTATCTTGACGCATGTTTCTTAAACCCCCTTCTAGATCAATCATACCTGTGCTGTAACCAGCTACAGGTGCTGCTCTGGGCCGGCGGACTCTGCCGTCGCCATCTGTTTGGTTTCGCCGTAACCTCCCCGCAATTTATTCAATGAAATAAGCCTGTGCCCTTTACAGTGACAGTGTAATATCCATCCATGTAGAACGCTGCTCATACTTACAGATTAACACAGATGGCTTCAAGCTGTAAACAAAAAAAAAAAAAACACAACACAACACAATCGCTTCCTTTCTCTGAATAATAAAGGACGCTGCTTTAAGAACCATCTGGCTGATTGGAGGCTGCTGCTGGTGACTAAGCAATAAATGATGATAACCAATCACCCATCAGTGTTGCATTGATTGTTTGCCTGATATCATGCCTGTCAATGGGAAACTTAGACTAATGAAGCGGGGCTCCTCCATGCATCACTGTTGATTTGCTGAGAACAGCTTTAAAACTGGCATGATCCTCGCCACAGACATCGCCCAGCGGCAGTTTGTCGACATTTTAGCCGTTCTAATGACGGCAAATGTTTGAGGCCACTGTCCGTTCCCGCAAGCCACGTCATCTGTACAAACAAGGGAACGGGTATGAGCCTGCAATGTATGTGCCGCTGATGAGCCTCCTTTAACGGGTCCAACAACAGCCATATGCTGGTTCATCTATCATCTGCAGCCGTGTCTGACTGTCCTGACAGCCTCCGGAGCGAGGCTGCTGTTTAACCTGCAGACCTGCTGTTTAAAACCTTGAGCGGATGTAATTAGCAGCCCTGGCTGCCTCTTCTTCTCCCGCTTCACCCCACTTCCTCCTGTTTCACCTCCCAAACATTCACTTCCTTAAACCTCCATTAATGGACAAAGCTGGCGGTATTTTATATTTTTGTTGTTGTTGACAACAAACCCCATGACTAAACCAAGGCCATGTCCATAATTACTCCCTTGCTCACTCAGTCACTACTCGATATATGATGGAAACTCAGTAGTTGACTCTATAGTGAGCTCTAAAGAGATTTTGGACGCTCACAAATTATTATTATTTTGCGACTTTGCTGACAGATATTTTCCCATGCTGGCTAACACTCATGGCATTGTGGGATTGTTAAGCAGGGAGCAGTGCACTACTGCCGTGGACTACCTTTTACTATTGCATGATGGGAATTATTTAGGGAACTGTAAACCCCATAACTTTCCACCAACCCTACTCTCTCTGTGACATTGAACCACAATGTCATTGGTTCCTACCAATGGGCTTTGGGGCCCACTGACACTGTATACGAGCCAACGGGCTCATATACAGTGTCAGTGTTAAACAAGGTGAAGCAGTTCTGTAGAAAACCTGCACTGTGGGTTTAAGCAAATGTTGCTCAAACATGAGTAAGTCTTGCATTTGCTGGGGTCTATTTTCAGCTGCACATTAATCCACATTTGGCCTCCTAGTGAGTATTTATGGCAGCAGAACAGTTCATGTGGGATTAAGTCAAAATAAACTAAAGTTCTTACATGTAGTAAGAAATGTCTTATTCACTGCAGCCATGTGGCTTATTTCGGTGTATTTTAACACGACGTGAGATCAAAATGTTGAAATTGAAATCAAGATTTGAATTTGGCTGCCTTCCCCTTCAAAGTTGTCATTTTGTACAAGCGATAAACTGCTGCCAGTTCTCCTTCCATGCTTGGATAGCTCCATTGAAAGACGCAATATTAAACCTCATTAAGCACAGTCTGCGATATACGCTGGATCTTCTGTGCACCACCACCATCGTGTCAAAGTGGTGACCCTCGAATTTCATCTTGGAGAAGATGGGCCAGTTTTAGCGAGCAGGACGGGTGGGGAGCAACGATTGTGTTGCTGCAGCCAGAGAACACTGGGCGTTTTTAATGTGCCGTGCTGTGATGAAGAACCAAAACACACAACTCAAGTCATTTGGGCAGAATTTCCTCCCTCAGAGGCCTCGGAGAGATGCAGCAGAGCTCTCAGCTGACAATCTGACCCCGGGGGACGAATTCACGGTGCACAACCCTGCGAATGCTGGGTTGCATGTCCAGCATGTCCTGATCTGACACGCTGACGTTCCTCCTTCACACTACAGGCTTTTATATTGCTAAGACTGATTTTTTTTGGTTTTGAGGTAAAACCCAGCAACGATCCTTCACATGGAACTTAAGTTTGACACATATTTTGATCGCTGCTGAAGTTTGAGGTCCATGGTGACAAAGGTCAAACGCACACAGACGGTGCTACTGAAGCACCACTACATTTGGTCAAATGACAGCCTGTAACTGTAGCGACCAGTGATCATGTGACATAATTTGATATACTAATTCACAAAAGCTGTAATGTCTGAAACCAGTTTTAGTTTTTGGAGGTTTTTTGGCACATAGGCTTCAGATAAATAGAAAATAACTGTAGGATTTTGTTTTTTATTGTTGGCTTTGCTATTTTAATGGGAGTTGTTGACAGTAAGAAATACTCAATGAGATGAAATATCTATTTTTCAAATCTATTTCAAGTCAAGGTAAAATGCTTGACGACATATTTGCAAAAGAATCGCCGGCAGAAAAGCATCAAAACAACCATGTAACAGTAAATTTGTTTGTCAATTTGACAAGTAATCTCTGGAAAGTGTAGTACGAAACACTGCAGCTTTGGTTCGGGTTCGGAGATGTGGGCAAAATCTGTATTTACACAGTGAGATTTTTGATAAATAATAATCAGTAATGTGGACATAGTAACTGAGCGGGTGAAGACAATTTATAGAAGAGTCTGGTAAATTTAGAAAATCACATAATGTTACTGTAAAGCAGCCTTTACAACCAGGAAATGGACACTCACGCCATATCACGGTATCACAAAACCCAAAATCTATTACGATATGTTGCCCAGCTCTACACAACTTAACAAAGACGCAGGAACAGATGGAATAGATGGATTGAAACTTAAAGGCTTCCTTAAGCGTGTTGAAACCACCCAGTCTTAATAGAGAAAAGGAAATGACAAAGATTAAAATAAGGCATTTAGAAGGAACTTAGTGTCAAAACAATCTGTTAATCAATTAATTAAAACCTCGTCGCCGTCCTCTGCTGCACAGTGTCATCATGAGGCCCCTGCTAATTCATATAATCAATTACTTTGATCTAACACTTGTGTTTGTCACTTTTGATACTCATAAATGCTAAATCACCGTCGCAGTGTTTAGGGACCACGAGCCCTGACCATCTTAGTGTAACTTTCCGGTATTGTTGCCGATCCAACACTTTATCCTCTCAAGAGGCAGTTGCTCGGGATGGGGGGGGGGGGGTGCGAAGAGCGGCCTGACATGCTCGGTGGATTTTAATGCAAGCCACAATTTAGTGTGCTTGTAATTGCTGTGATTATGCGGTGATTGCGTTATGTAGATTACACACCTGTTATACCCCCCACACACACACACACACGCACACACTCCCCCCACCCCAGGCAATTTGTATGTGACTGAAAGATGGAAATTATTGTCTGACTTTGATTCAGGTTTGGTTAAACTTTCTTTGGGTGTGAGCCTGCAATAAGAAGAGGAGTTCCTGAGATTCAATACATTTAGCTGTTAACCAGACTGAACAACAGCTGAGTGCAAAACACAGTAAGCTTCAAATGTATGATCACTGACATTACCAGCGGTTAGAAATGCAGGACGTTAAGTAGCCTGACAATATTCCTGAGACAGATGTTCTATAAATATATAAAGAAACAGAGCAAAGGAGAAAGGTAGTTAGGCTATTTCCTCAGTGAGTTAGAACAAGGAGGAAGATGTGGGTGGGGGTATGAGATGCAGTGTGGTGATTCATTGGCTTGCTGACCCAGTTTGGAAGAACTTCAGCATGTGTTTCAACAATTCACCCTGACAACCAACAATATGACCAGCTCCAAACTGGTCGTACTGTAGAGCTGGTTGTCAGAGTTGTGAGTGTAATAATGCTCCCTGTCTCCGGGTTATGATGGATGGAGCGAGGCTTTGGTGCACGCATGCACACACACACACACACACACACACACACACACACACAGATTTTATTAACAAGTCTTTAAACAGTCAAGCAGAGAAAGCCTGGAAGTCCAGTTTCCAGTCTCTATCAGACCAGTAAAAATGGACTTTTCAGTCACGCTGCGTGTGCAGCATGAGACACGGGTGCAAACTGGTTAGGAGTGAAAAGGGTGAGGGGGATGTGTGAGCAGAGATAAACACAGAGCCACTAGATTAATAGATTCCTGTTCCTAAATATTAGTACATGCTATTATTACTAACCTTTACAAAATGTTAGCAGCGTTCAGTGGCTTGTTTTTGCTCCCTCTTTCTTAATTTCTGATGACTTTTAGGACTTTGGTAATCACAAGCACAAGATTACAGCAAGCAGAACAGAAAAATAACAAATTATTCATCCATTTGCATTAATAGAGGAATGAGAAGGTGAGCTTTACTGTAAATGCATTTAACATGCTATGAAACTGGGCTAAAGTTAGCTTAGGAAAACGTTAAAGCCTTAGCTTCACAAGCCTGAACTCGACCATCTTGGGATTGAATCACTCACTCAAAGGAAATAACATGTTTGAGTCACACGTATTAAAAATTATGCAAAAATATTCACAATATGTTGCTGGCAGTGAGCTTATTTGCTCACCGCTAAGGAAATTCCCAGTACATAGACGGCACCTGTGGATACATGAAAGAGGCGATTTACTGCTTGTTGCTAATATCATTTAGCAAGCTGTGAACAAAACATCATTACACTCTGAGGGAACATTACTAAGTTGTTTCACGTCGCTTTCGAGAGGCTACGTGTTGCAACTAAACTGGAAAAAGTTGTTAGCAGGGCTGGGTGAATGCAGCGTGTCGTTCTGTTTCAGCAGCAGTTTGCTGAGAGAGCGTAACAGGACATAAAATGGACAGCCTGAATGTCACCAATGAGGTGGTTTTAAAATTTGTTTTCTTTGTAAAACAAACAGAAAACTATTTTATTGTGAGCAACATGCTAGCGTTAGATTTTAGCAACCGATGAATTCTTTGTGCAAATGAACTGATTATGTAAATCTGTCTGGGTAAGCAGGAGGAACCACGTCTTCAGTGAGTTAGAGGAACTGGCTAAAGCCTGGCCATGTAATAAACAAATATATGCGCATAAAAAGGATCAAGTTGCAGTTACGTATCATTATTTCAGTTTCCAAACTTTCTGAAAGGCACTGCTCTTAGTATCTGAGCTCTCCAAGGACTTTGGTTTCAACAGCTTTTCATCTGAAAGAAGAAAAGAGGAGAGCATGGGAAGTAAAGACAATAGAAACAATAAATTGGACTGAAAAGGACAAAATACAGATGTTAGCATAGCCAAAGAAAGAGGCTGAGCACAGGAGTTCAGGGAAATTGCAGTGATCTGTTGGCATGATGAAATATTGAAACATTGAACCAGATATTTTACATGGCCATCAGGCTTTCTTCCACACAGAGTATGTTTCCTGTAATGAGGCCAGAGTTAGTCCCCCTTTGGTGCGATGAGGACGGGAACACAAGAAGGACAGAAGCACTAATGCCATAAACAGATTCTGCACAGAAGCAGTAGGTAGCAGTATGAGATTTTGGTGCTGGAGGCGTTTTTGGTTTCAGTTTGTCGTCCGAATAGTGTTGACCAATCATAACTGAGCAGGCTTTCATGCAGGTAAACTCGTGTAGACACCAAAAAGGGCAAAGGGCATTGGCTGATGTGCAATCTGTGAGCCAATCAGCTGTCCTTTGACGATGCTTTTGCTCTTTTTTTTCCCTCTGCGTTCATTTGCAGGTATCTGTTTATAGAGATTAACCTTAAATCGTCTGAACCTAAAACACTAACTAACGAATCTGATTGTAAACAGTGACCAGTGCATTGAAAAGGAAGTGGGATATTGACCCCAGATAACCTTTGAGTTGTAAGAAAATCTGCATTGAGCATGGTGGCTTCATGTATTGTGAGGTAGTGTGCAGTCACTCCTTGAAGGTTGAGTTCACCCCAGGGTCTTGCCGCTGACTTTGTGGATGAAGGAGAAGCAGCAGTCCTCTACACTCTTGTCCCTCATACCAATGCTGAAGTTCTTTCCAAAACTGAAACGTTTTATATTGTTATTAATTCATGACTACGATCAAACCCTATCATTAGCTTAATTTCTGTGCTTGACATCTCCCCGCCTCATCCAAAACAACACCGAACACGCAGCTACTGAAACTGGCTATTGTGCATCTTTGGATATACTACACCTGTCCACCCCCCCTGCCCTCGCCTCGTCCCAATAGGTCTGAATATGATAATGGTCATTGTAAATTTATTTGCTGAAGAAGCATTTGCAGCCAACAGTGCATAATCACGACTGATTACAGGCAGAGAGCAGTGGGGTCTGCTGGCGAGGGGATAGGGCATTTGCATAATGTCCCAGAGCATGTAGCACAGGTGAAGAAGCCAGTCATTTAAAATGGACAGAGTTGCAGTTCATGCCTTTGGAGTGCTGGATACTATGGTTGCAGGCTGCATAGCAAGAAAGATGGATGAGGCCTCATTAAGACCTCGCCTGTTACATGCCGACTACCACGATAAATGAACCGTTTTCTGTCATAATACAAATAATAATGCTTTGTCCCAGTTCTCCCCCTTAAACCCTCCCTCTTGTTTCAGTGTTGGCTTTAGTTTGGAGAGTCCCTCCAGAAAAAAGACTTACAGCTGCTCACTGTAAAATAACTCAACTATGGACTGAGACACATTATTGTAAGTCAACAACAAAACAGAAACCAGAAACCTTCTTTTTTGACTCTCGGCAGATTGCATTCAGTCTAAAGTGGCAGTCCTATCTCTGCTGTGTTATGATCAGCCAGGAGCAGTGGTGGCGAGAGAGGACAAGGTTTTCTACCAGGGCACATTATATATGCTAGGTTTCAAGTGGTTTACATCATCATTAAAAGTGGACATAGGTTAGGAGTAATGGCAAAACATTCACATTACAATGAACACTCAAAAGCAGCAAATACACAGAAAATAACAAGAGCCAAATTAGCCAAATTAACAGTTAATAAAATAATAATTAAATTTAAAAAAAAATAAGATAAGCTTTAGAAAAATTGTAGCTCTAAGCCTGGCACTGAAGAAAGTCTGAAGAATCTATTTAAAGCTGGTTAGAGAGCCTTGCATCTTGCCTACATTTCGGACAAGCTGCAGAGCAATCTTTGATTTAACCCGGAGTGCAGTTTGTTTGCAGTGGCATAAACAAGGTGGGAGAACAGTATGGATAACTGTCTGGAGGCCTGCAGAAGATAAAAAGGACATTATTTTATCAGTGCTTTTCAGCTGCAGGAAACAAGACGGGACAACCCTATTTTATCCTATACAGCAGTTTGGTGTGTATTTTTATCAACCAGCTTAGCACAAGGTATTGCCAAAAGTGTCCGTACGTGTGATAAGGAGCAAACAAAGATGGCTTGTTGAGGTGCTAGTTTTAGGGCATTTGCTACACGTCCGCTGTAAAGCAGTTGAGAGGATGATGCATTTTATACAGTAGAGAAAGAAATGAGGCCAAGAATTGTTTCTCAGGGAATTGCTTTTAGAAGCTAAGGATGAAGAGGCATTTTTACAGCTACAGAGACAGTTATGTTTTGGAACAGCGGTCTTCATGTAGAATTGTTGTGCTCTATACGCTACCTGAAACATCTGTTCAGGGGGAGCTGAAAACAGTTATGTGAAATACCTGGGAATACTGTAATTTCCTCTAAACACTTGATTTAAAAAAACAAAACTCAGTAAACATACAACCTTCGATCTCCCCTGTGTATGACTCCAAATCCAGAGCAGCTCTGTGAGGTTGCACTTAGACATAGTGTTGATAGCGTCTCAATTTAGCCTCGCTTAATTTGCCAACACAAGCCACAGCTGGGGGTGATAGTAAGGTCATTAATTAGGGGTGATTGTAAAAAATGTCGTGGCAGCTGTTGAGCCATTTCACTCAAAATCCCAACCTTGAGAGTCACAGGATCACCTTAAGCCAATAGGATGCATCATCTGGGTGCCATGGATGCTGGAAGTCTTGCGTTGATGTATTCAGTAGATGTTGAGCTAGTTCACAAGAATAGTGATTTCTTTGTTTGAGGGTTAAAGTCATGGTTTAACCAAAGGATTCGTCCTCTGGACACCATGAATATCGATACTTGAGATGTTTGTTGAGCTATTTCACTAGGTAAACAAGACTCTCACCTTACACAAAAAGTGAAGAACAACCAAAGTCAATAGGCTTCATCCAAATACGAAACTGGACAGCAAACCACCTAATAGCTCGTCTAAAAGTCTGAACCACAGGGGTGCACCAACCAACCAAGAACATCATCACTGATCATGCAGCACAACTAACATGGTTTAAATGCATGTAGCAACGGTTCAAGTAGCTGTTTATGATGGGACGATATAGAATTCAGGGCAACTGTATTAATATTAATGGTCTCTTCTTGAAATTTAGTGAGGAGGTGGAAACAATGAGGATGTTTGCTGATATGTACGGGGTGAATGCAGGAGAAATTAAAGTTGAGGCACCGTGGGGTTTGTACTGAAAAAGCCTGACTGAAATGCAGTGTCAGCCGAATGTCAAAAGAGCGAAATAAAAGAAAAGTAAGTGAAACGATAGCAAGGAAGAACTTCTGGTTTAATGGCACAGCGCAGTGATTGATGGTTTGATATCTCAACTGAATCAAAAAAAACACAAGCATCATGGGGCCATTAGTATACAATCTTCCCTTCTGTTCTTCAGCCCTGTGGCACTAACAACTTTCAGGATTTGTGAGTGCAATAAAGAGACCATAGATTCAAGGTAATTTGCTCCACAATGAGGTGAGACCCAGAGCGCCAGCGGAAGGCTTGCTACAATGCCAGAGCAGTTAACCTGTTCATCGGTCAAAACAAACAAGCCTCACCGTCAACTTTTATCAGCCCTTTATTTCATAACCTTGCCGCAGAAATGAGAGCCTCTCTGAGTGGTTTATAGGGAAACCGTGTTGAATGCTGGGAGATGGTAGCCCGCCTGAGCAGAAATCGCTCTGATCTACAGCAATCTATTGATCCAGCGAGCTTGTCCAATCAATACAAAAGAAGAGAAGAGGGGAAACAACATTAGAGGAGAAAATAGCCTATTTAAGGAGCTTGAAGAGTAGGAGGGGGGCTGCATACACATTGTGATAGGACCGATACTATATGTGGATCCTGCAGTCACACATAGGGCTAGATGAAAGGAAATGCATTTTTCCACGGAGACCAATAGAAAAGCTCTGTATTATTTCCTTGGGAGTGCCAGGAATGTAATGAGAAAACTAGCAGAGGGAAAAAAAAAAATCAGTGGAGGGGCTGGTTGGGATGAGATATGAGATGAGGCAATGGAGCATAGCCGGCACGCTGCGATTGAGTCGTCTGAGTTAGGTGGACATTCCAAAATACGGTACTGCACCAGCTAGAACAAATCAGGTCTGTCAGCTCTGCATACAGATCTCTTCATGTTGGGCACCAGGACCACCGAGAGGATAAAAAGATTATAATTGTAACATCATGCGTTTGACCCACACAACAGCCAGCGTTTCCATAAACAGCCATGTGCTCTGTCGCTGTAAAGACTGATCTAGGAATAGACTCCGTTCCTCCTCATTCGCTGTCCATTACGCTAGAAAGGAGCATCGCTGTGATAGACGGATGATGAAGATGGATGAGATATTAAACAAATGTAAAAAAAAAAAAATCAAGTAAAGATAACCTGCATCCAGAGGAGTGGCACTTGAATGGATGAGTTAGATGCATCCGCGAATACATGTGCAGCAGCAAGTGTTATTACAGGCAGGATATCACTGTAGTTTGACTGTATTTATATAGGGAATAACAGAGTTAAAAGGATATTTATTCCGGTGGGGTCAAAATAAGGTTGTGGCAGAGAAATAACAAATCCAGTAGCTGTAAATAGCTGTAACAGTGGGACATTACATAGGGAAAATCATCTCAGTAAGGGTCAATAATAACTATTCTCTGGACATATAATATAATACAGTTGTTAAACTGATTCTGTCTACATGTAAAGTCTTGAACAATATTAAGAATGCCAGCACTGGCACCAAAGAGAAGAAGCAGATTACATTTCTTTTTCTCCAGAGCATGTGTGTAATTGGTTTTTGTTTAACTCCGTCCTGACAGCAGTTTTAAAAACCTTAACCAGACCTTATTTTGCTAATTGGCTGCAGGTGACAATTCCCTGGTTCAAATTAGAAGAGATAAGACTTTGTTTAAAAGCTAGACATCCCCTCTATTACCAAACGCTGGCGAGACTGTCATCCTAATTCCTCGTCACAGCCGCAGAGTTGCCACATTATCAAAAACTTCAGTTTCTTTCGTACCTAAAAAAGGACCCACTGAGTTCGAGGGCGAGCTACTGAGGCCTCGTTGTAGACCAAGAAGTGGTCTGACTAAAAACCTGGTGTAGTCCAGCCTAGTCCACCTCACACAGAGTTTACGTTGACCTCTCTTTAATTAAGAAGCTGTCTTGGTTACAATTTGCAGTCTGCTGACGTTAGCATGCTAGCCAATAATAACTGACCCCTGCTCACCCCTTGACCCACCTGACCCGCCCACTTTTGTCCATTGCAAATTAGTAGTAATTAGTAGTAAATTAGTTACATTACATAGTTAGTTACAAGATTAGTAGTGAATTTCACTTTGCACTAAACTGGGTAAGATTTGAGGTAAATGACAGTCAAAGAATCTGGAAACAGGTCAAGCTATTACAGGTTGTGATGTTGCAACATCCATCTGTAAGGGACGATAAGATGCTAACAGTGTGAGCTTATCGTCCTGCTTGCAAACCAATTGCCAGTAAGCTGCCCAGCAGTGACAGCTTTTGTTACCAATACAGTGACTGACTCGTGCTAACATATTAGCTAGCATGTTAGCTGTTACCTGCGATGATTCAGTAGTTGAAGAACTACTCCTGTGAGAAGTCTCAACTTCACCGAGCTTTTAGCACCACCTATTTCCTGAGCACATGCGAACGAAGTCCACTGCTGTTCCCTACGTCGGGAGTGGTGGAGGGTGAAAGACTTCCATGCATGTCCCTCCTGATCTGCCACTGGCTACACATAAGCGATGCACAACCTTTGAATTACAGCTATTAACTGTTGCAGGCTCTTTCAGCATCCCTACAGCCAGTGCCTCATCTTCTTAAGATAGCTTTCATGTCGAAATGTTAGGTGCCCATTATTAAATGCTTTATTCATAACCGTGCGTTTCAGACCTCATCCTCCTACAGCTCAGGAAAATCATTAGTTATGTGGGAGAATGAGAGCAGATGTGTCGCCCCTGCTGATTCACTTCCTGTTCTTTAACATGGCAGACTGTTTTCTCACTATTCCCTTGCTTTAAATGTGTTTTTCAATAGTCATGCAGCTCAGTAGCACAAACAACAAGTTTAAAAAGAGCACTCTTGCAAGACATTGTGAGTTGTCCCCTTTAAAGCCTGAATAATTGAAGTTGATTTATAATTAATACAGCCATGCTTAAAATCAAAACAAAGAATCCTCTCTGCACGTCACACCGATGCTGTTCACCCGAGAATCTGTGGAACTGGCACACTAAGGCAATGCACTATAAAATCCAATCCAACATGCTCTCTGTCTAGGAGGTCGTTGTCAGTTCCAATTTTTCCATATTCATCTCTCTGTAGCGAGCAGCAATGTGTGCAAGAGACCACGTTTCTCTATCTGCATCACATAAAGGAGTCTTTTCTGCTAGCAGGAAGTCTCCGAGTCAGACGGTGGAGAGTTCAGGGCTGAGAAATGGTTCGAGGAGCTTATTTCAAAATGAATTACTTGAAAATAAATCAACACTTATTCAGTAGCAGGAACTTTATTAAACTACTTTTCTGATGGATAGTAGTTACTTCAGTTCTCGTTTGGCAAAAGTAGAGTAACACTATGTTTATTAGACCGCTGGGGTTCTCCATTTTGAGTAACAGCAATGCAGGTAAATGCATTTAATGTTATTTTCGAGGTATGTGGCGTTTTATTGCTGAATAAAGCATTGATAAACTGCTTTGAGCATGAAACAGCTGTGTGCAGGCAGTGATGTGCCTTGCTCAAGGACATTGATGTTAATTAAGTCACACCACGTGTGGGATAGCAGGGCGTTTTGGTTTGAAAATGGGTCTCTGTTTAAAGTCCCTCGAGGCGAATTTGTGATTCATGATATTGGGCAATATAAATAAAACTGATTTGACTTGACTTGACTCTCTCGCCAAATGCTCCTGGTTTAACAGCTCATTTTACCTGCCGTCTCCGTAGCTCCGCTGTTAAACGCACAGTAATGTTCCGGTGTCGCCCGTGCCAACAATGTTACTGTCATTTTTCATTATTCATTAAATGTTTAAATGTTCTCAAACCTTTCACAGTTTTACCCTTTTACACAAAATAATACTGAGCCTGAAAACGTCTGCCATAAAAGCTTAAATTATTACGTATGACTGTACAGCAATTAGCTCCCATTCTGTGACGAGGGCCTCCATATTTTACACTGACTGGGACGGAGGAGATGCAAAGCAGGCCATTGTATGAAGATCTCATTACGCTACTGAGAGTTTCGCTCCATCTAAATCATGCCGCTGACGCGTCTAATAGGGTCCAAATAAAGTCAGCTCATTTATGAAGCGGTTAATGTGTTCATCAGAACTCCAGTTGTAGGCTTCTGTTTATGGCCATTACGCCATTCAAGACAATGTTTCTCATTTTTCAACGCGCTACGGGGAAAATCCTCTCCGCTGCAGTTAGCTGGAGCCTGTGGAATAAAGTGGAGACACGGCTCTGAGCGCATCTCAACACCAGTTGGGAAAAAATATTGGCGGCAACTATTTATTTGGAGGATAAGGCATTAAACACATTTGCATAATCTGAGCAGTGCTGCAGCTGGCCCGCAACAACATCGACTCATACGGCCCTAATTTCACTCTTATCATTTCTCTGCGAGAAGAGAAGCGGCGAAAAATCAACTATTCATCTCTTTTACATTTATTAGCATGACTGCGTCCACGGAGTCTCTCAGCTGCCACCGTTCATTTAGAGAGGGTGTCTTCTGGGAAGGATATCATATGTTGTTTTATGAGTGTGTGAGAAAACCAGTGGCCATGAAAAACTACAGATATAGTGTGGAGGCAACCTTTTAGATAAGGTGAGACAAGGCCCTCAGGAGTGCTTGTGTGTTTTCACAGAGGTGCACTAATGCCGTAAAGGCATAAAACAACATCCTCCAGATATGAGACACACATTAATGCAAGGTGCACGGGGGTTAAGATAAAGTGATAGAAGTGATCAAAGACTTTCATCGGAGACAGAAGAGAACAGGCACACAGGTGCTGCGTATTTGTCAGCGGTGAGACACGTTTTATAATAAAACAGCAAGACACATATATATATGGCAATATTGCTGTTTAATCAGATAAAAAGATACTGAACGTATAATATACTAATCTGAACTGAAAGTACTTATTATGACATATTAATTTGTCAACATTGCTTAAATCTTTAAACTGATGAAGGTGGTGCTAGTTGTGATCAGCACGGGCAACACATCATACACACACACACACACGCACGTATATATATATATATATAGAGAGAGAGAGAGAGCTTTGTAGCTTAATCAAACCTCAAACCTTTTATTGTTATATGCACAGTAAACAAACCAGTTCCCTGTACAATGAAATTCTGCCTCTGCCTTCCACTTATAGATGCCTTTAACAGTAAAATAAATTACATTTAAAAACAAATATGCAAGTATAAGAATTAAAGAATATATATAACATATGTTAATATATAAAAATATAAGAAATAAGTTAGAAAATATATACATGTGCAAATTGAGGTGGGGGGGGTGCAAAGCGTCGGTGTCAGTCAGTCAATGTGCAAAGTGTTTGCTGTGGTCAGCGTGTGTTTGGTGCGTTCAAGAGGCGGGTGGCTATGGGATGAAAGCTGTTCCTCAGCCTGGATGTCCTGCTTTTCACACGTCATGAGTTGATCATACTTTGCATAAGGTTTACCTGCTCGACAGCTGATTACATTTATGTTACTGCGTACCCCATGTGCAACCGGTAAACCAGAACAAAGAGAGGGTCACAGATCGCTTTCACATAACAGGCAGTGATGTGTTTCATTCTATATTATTCTTCATATCATATTTTAATTAATTAATTAACTGGTCTGCCATTAAGGTGCTCTTATACACTGTTTTGTTTCATTAGATCTATTAATTTTTTTCATTTTGGCTTGAAACTAAACAGTCATGTTTACACAGGTATTATTAACATGGCCTAAAGGCTGAATCCTACTGACTTTGGGGATTCAGTGACTATGTTTGCAGTGCCATCACGAGGGTGACATGTGTGCTTTTGTGCTTTTAAATGAAATTTCTCAGTGACTAGTTTAGTATGATTAGTGATTCCACCGGTGTGGTGCTAACATAGGGCTCAAATTGTAGTTATGACCAAATCCATGCAAAACTTATATTTTCTATGTCCACATACATTTTACCAGGTGCTTCTGGCTTTATCCACATAATGCATTGTCTGACAGTTAAATCAGAAAACTTGTGTTATACAAGGTGTTTCTCTTGGTCACTGCAGTAATGATGTTACCACCTTTCGTTGGGGAGACAAGTTTCATCACACGTTGCCCTGAGAGGAGACCTTTCTCCTCTCTCTTTGTCATTTACAGAGCCTGCTGGTGTAAAAACCTTTCCAGGCTCCTGAAGACGTAATTTCATCTCAAATTGTTCCGTTTTTTTTTTTCTCAAACACGTGAAAGAAACCTGATATGAGGCGTTATGGTTTTTCTTCCTTCTTGCTGGGTTGCAATTATCAATAAAGTTGGGGTCAATTGACGATCGTGCGAGATCTCTGTGTCACCTGAATGAAGAAAATGATCAGAGTGGCTTCTTGCAGGGAGTGAAATCAATGCATTCCCAAGGCTCAATGTTTTTTGTATTTAAATAAATAAAAAAAAATCCAAGACTTGGATGAAAATCAATTTATTGTTTGGAAACTTCTCCTTGGCTTGCTGCTTCTACTCCTTCTCCGCCCCTGCCTCACAACCTCCATGCAGCTTCACACTCCATAGAGCCCCAGCCCTTAGGGCCCAGCGCTCCGTCCTCATCCATCATCCTGAAGGGGGGAAAAGGGAGATTCACGTTTCCTTGGGGCAGACGGCATGGTTGGGGTTGTCAGCCAATGGTGATTGATGGGCGGGGTTACAACAGGGCACCTGGGCCAATGCACACAGCTCATCCTGGGAGCATGTTGGCTCCTTAACACCAGCTGGGCACGGCTATTCCCTCTACAGTACCGACTGTCTAGAATATGTGGCACGGCGGTCGAGGCGCCTACAGGAACAGCCATGGGTGAAAGTTCTCTGTCAGAATAGCGACTCTTGTTAACAGCGGCATCGTTTCAAGGCAGCAGACATGGCGGCAGCGGTGGGAGAGTCGTGCAGACACCCACCACTGGGAGGATGACACATACAAACACAGACACTGACGCTGCTGTTGCAATACAGTAACTAAGCAACAGGAAACCTCACACACTGACCACTGACACCACATAGTAATAGAAATATGGGTTAACATCTCACTCGCTCTCTCTTTCCTTTCTCGCTGTTTCTCCCTCTCCCTGTTTTTTCTGTCAGACCCAGCAGACCTGATTCTATTCCAAACAGCTGAACAGAGCCTCCTCTGCAGCTTTCGCTTCCTCCACCTACTCCTGCTCTGCAACAGCATTATGCAGCTCGTCTTTCTTCTCTGCTCTGTACTTCCCTCTCCTCTATCTCTGTAGTGTTCAACACCCCATCCTCCTCCTCTACAGAGACTTCCACCACCTCTTGCACTGTTTCCCTCCAGCTCTTCAAGCCCTCTGTTTCTACAGTGTTCTGCGCCTCCTTTTCATTACGCATCTCCCTCTGTAATGCAGCGACCTTCTCCGGAGCAGCATTGGCATTGTCCAACCTCCTCTTTTGACCTCTACAACCCTCCTTCCATGCCTCCCCTCCCCACAGTGCCATGCACCTCCTCGTCCATCTTCATAGAGCTCGCCTTCTCCTCCACTCCTCTTCCGAGACTTATGCCACTGCAGCCGACAGGTGTGCATTTCACACGCTATTTGTTTCCCTGTTTTGTCATTCTACCAAGCTCCAGCGGTCATCATTAATAACCCCGGTCCCTCTCGCTGCCTGTTTCTGTGTCTCCAGGCTGATGTTTCCTGCAGCCTGTTGGCAGCGCTGCCAGGCTCAGAGCCTCCGGTGCACAGAGAGATGGAGGAGTTAGATCAGTCCAGACACATAGAAAGCTAAATCCAAACGGCGCACAGCAACACGAAAA